>CM053770.1:172268616-172313349 GCA_028658325.1 Potorous gilbertii
ATAGAAGAAAGGGCAGATTGGTGATAGGGGAAATTAGAATGCTCGGTGTATTGGGGTGGAGGAGGGGACAAATGGGGAGAAAATTTGGAACCCAAAATTTTGTGAAAATGAATGTAAAAAGTTAAATAAATAAATTTATTTAAAAAAATAAATTAATTAAACACAAATTCAGAAGAGGACAATATCAAAATACCTATATGAGAAGCCTCAAAGAGCAATGTGAACAGTTATGCAAGCGAATCATGAAAAAAAAACAGCTTGAAAAAGGAAAGGCAAAAATTGACTGAAGATGACAACTCCTTAAAAAATAGGCAAATGAGGAAAAAAAAAATCCACAGAAGAAAACAATTCCTTAAAAAATAGAATTGGCCAAAAGGAAGAGGAGGTACAAAAGCTGAAAAAAATAATTAGTTAAGACATTCAATGAAATAGTATTTTTAAACTTTGCTGATGAAAAGACCAGGTCCTCAAATACAAGACACAAGGAAGAAAACTACATCTTGCCAAGTGGTACCCTAGGCAATGAAATAATATCAATACTAAACATATATGCACCAAATAGTATAGTATCCAAATTTCTAAAGAACCTAAATAAGTTACAGGAGGAAACAGACAGTAAAACTATACTAATGGGGGACCACAACCTGCCCCTCTCAGAACTAGATAAATCTAACCACAAAATAAACAAGAAGAAAGGAGATAAACAGAATTATAGAAGTTAGATATGATAAACCTCTGGAGAAAATTTCTCAGTGGTACATGGATGGCACTTACACAAAAACTGACTATGTTTTTGGACACAAAAAAATCACAATCCAATGCAGAAAGGAAAAAATATTAAATGCATCCTTTTCAGATCATGATTAATAAAAATTGTATGTAATAAAAATCCACAGAAAGTTAGACTAAAAATTAACTGGAAACTAAATAATCTAATCCTAAAGAATGAGTGGGTTAAACAACAAATCATATAAACAATCAGTAACTTTTTTTCATTATATTTGAATTTATTTTAAACTTAAATACAAAATAAGAAAAGAAAAAATATTGCCATTTATCCAACAGAACATGAGAGAGGATTCAGTATAAAGGAATAAATTTCCGTTTAAAGAAAACTCATACTACATACAAATACTACACATTATTTTAAAAGCTATCCATCTTTGCTTCCTTGTATGCTTTCTTTTGTATTCTGCTACGTACTTTTTACTTTATTTCTTCCTCTTTACTCTTCCCATCCACCACACATACTCAAATTTCCCTAAACATACCCATATACACACATATACACTCAAACAAATACACATAACACCATATTATACTTATTTCCACTTTGTCATCTGTTTCTCTGTAGGTGAATAGCATCTTCCTTCTTAAGTCCAAATCTTTCAATATTTTTCTAAGTCCACCAACTCATCATTTCCCATACTACAACAATATTCAGATAGAATTACATTCTATCTAGAAGTTTGCCTATGAGAGTTTTTTCCCCAATTTTTCTACATTCCTTCTATTCTTGGGTACAAAGGTTTTATTTATACAGGAAAATTATCAAAATTATTCATTTTACACTTCAGCACTGTTCTTACCCTATAGTATGGTTTAAGGTCTGATTAAATTCTACTCCTAATCTTTATGTTATTTTTGTGTGTATCTCCCATTTTTATAACATTTCTTAAAAGCAACATATTGTTGGATTCAAATTTTTAAACTACTTTTAGTTTCCATTTTATGGTAAATTCATCCCATTCACATTCTAACTGCAATTATTTCTTATATACTTTACTCCTCCCTTTTTTTCTCACTATTCTTCTCACCTGTTCCTAATCCCCCTTCATTTCTCTACTTTACTTCTACTTGATCCCTTGCCCTCCTATTCCTTAACCTATCTCCCCTCCAAGAATCCCTCACTTGTCCTCTCCCTCCTCCTATACCCTTACCCTCTTATTTCTTCCTGAATTTATAAGATTTTTTATACCCTTCTGAATATGTTGTTTCCTTTTTATCTCATTCCCATTAATCTATACACCCTTCTATACTATTTTCCTATTCATCCCTTACCCTCTTCCCTCTTCCTATCCTTTCATTTATTTCTTTCTGAATTTAGAAGACTGTTATACCCTTCTAGATAATATGTGTATTGTTCCTTCTTTAACCCACTCCCAATGAGTAGGGTTCCTGAACTACCATCCTCCTCTCCCATCTAATTTCTCTGTATCAGTTCTTCCTCACATACCTCATTTGTATGAGATAATACTTTTTGCTTTTTCCTATGTCATTTTGCTTTTTAAAATCACACCATACTCAACTCTACCTCATTCACTCTTTCAAATTTCCCAGTTACTAACAACAATCTTAGACATATGGTTTACAGTTCCACGTATTAAAAAGTAAACAATTAGTCCTTATTGAGTTCCTTGAATTTAGCCTTTGATGTTTGCCTTATATTTCTCTTGGATCTTGTATGTCAAATTTTCTATTTAGTTCTGTTCTTTTTGCAATAAAATCCTGAAAGTCGGTCAATTCACTGAATATCCTTTTTTGTTGTTGTTGTTCATAACACTTTGCTGGGTATGCTATTTTAAGTCATAAACACAGTTCTTCTGGTCTTTGACATAGTGTTCCAAGACCTGCAGTCTTTTAGTGTAGCTGCTGTCTTGTGTAAATTTAATTGTGGCTTCACCATATTTTAACTGTTTTTTGCTCGTTTCTCATAATATTTTCACCTTAACCTGGGGGTTTTGGAATCTGTCTATGATATTCCAGTAGGATTTCCTCCAAGGATCTCTTTCAGGTAGTTATGGGCGCTTTTTTCTATTTCTACTTTTTCCTCCTGTTCTAACACTTCAGGATAATTTTCTTTAATTATTTCCTGTATTATTGTATCTGTATTACTTTCTTTGATCACAGCTTTCAGGCAGTCTAATTATTCTTACATTTTCTCTTCTTGATCTGTTGTTTTCCTTATAAAATATTTCACATTCTCTTCTATTTTTCATACTTTATATTTTGATTTGTTATTTCTTGGTCTCTTATAACTTAACTGGCTTACCCTTGCCCAATTCTAATTTTCTTTTCTTTCTTTTTGGGGTTTTTTTTTGGAGGGGGGAAGGCAAGGTAATTGGAAGTGACTTGCCCAACGTTACACTGTTACGAAGTGTCAAGTGTCTGGGGCTGGCTTTGAACTCAGGTCCACCTGACTCCACAGTGTGGTGCTCTACTCACTGCTCCACCTAACTGCCCCACCCAACTCTAATTTTCAAGGAGATTTTTTTCTTCCTTAAGATTCTGGATCTCCTTTTCCAATTGGCTGACTTTCTCTTCATAATCTTCTTGCATTTCTTGGACTGCTGTTATCTTTTTAAAAAATTTCTTCAATCTCTCTTACTTGATTTTTGAAGTATTCTTTGAGTTCTCCTATGAAGTCTTTTGGGCATGTGACCATTTGACATTACTCTTTGGGGTATGAGAGACTTGTTTTGCTTCAGTATTCTCCTCTGAAGACAAAACCCAGTCTTCTCTATTCCCATAGTAACTGTCTCTAGGTAGGTTCTTTCTCCTATGTCTGCTCATTAAAAAAAAAAAATTAGCAACTTATTCTTATAATCACCTCTAATCTTGGGGTGTGGAGGATGATATCTCTGATCTCGGGTACTTCTTACTGTTATTTTTTGAGCTCCTGGGCCAAACCTCTGCATTCCTTTCCCCTCCAAGCCATACTGGGAGCCCCCAACACAATGTGCTGGAAACATTCTTGCTCCCTCGGAACCCTCCAGTGGCTATGATCCTCAGCATTCCCCTCTAGCTTGGAAGAGACTAAGAATTCAGCTCATCTGAAAGTACCCACAGCAAGTAGCATCCCTATCCCACTGCTTCTACACTCACCCACCATGTGCTGGTTCCTTCTCAACCAGGTCTTGCCCAGCACAACTGGGCCTGGCATCATTTGTCAGCAGAGGTTCCCTCAATCTTCCCCTGCTCAGATGTCCAACTCTTCACGTCCAGAAGGTGAAAATTCCTGTGATTGAGATTGAGGCTACCTCCCAACAGAGCCACCCCCAGGTCTCACCTCTTGGTGTTTCAGCAGAACTAGCCTGGAGGTGTTTATACTTTACTAAGGCTGAATCTCTGCCTAGATCTTTCGCTGAATCTTCTCAGATTGTCCCAGGAAGCCCACTGTTCTGCCCCAAGTCTTCTATATTTTTACCTCTCTACATTCACCCTGAGGCACTATTTTGTCTTGTTTGTTGAGGAAATCTGAAGAGCTTGGAATTTTTTGACCTACTCCACCATCTTCCCAGAACCCTAACAATCAATAATTTCAAAGAGAATGACAATATTGAGACAAAGTACCAAAATTTATGCAATGCAGCTAAAGCAGTATTTAGGGGAAATTTTATATTGCTAAATGCTTATATCAATAAAATAGAGAAAGAGCAGATCAAGTTGAGCATGCAACTAAAAAAACCTAGAAAAACAACAAATTTAAAATCCCCAACTAAACACCAAATTTGAAATTCTGGAAATCAAAGGACATTAATAAAATTGAAAGAAAACTATTAAACTAGTAAATAAAACTAAGAACTGCTTTTACGGAAAAAAAATAACAAAAGATAAACCTTGGAATAATTTGATTTTTAAAAAAAGAAAAAAATCAAATTACCAGTATCAAAATAGAAAAGGATGAATTTATCACCAATGAAGACAAAATTAAAGCAATAATTAAGAGCTATATTGTTCAACTGTATGCCAAGAAATCTGACACTCTTAAGTGAAATGGATGAATAGTCTCAAAAATGTAAAGTGCCCAGATTAACAGAAGAGAAATTGAGAAATTTTAGAGAAAGAAATTGAACAAGTCATAAATAAACTCCATAAGAAAAAATATCTAGGGCCAGATGGATTTACAAGTGAAATCTACCAAACATTTAAAGAACAATTAATTCCAATACTATATAAACTATTTGGAAAAAATAAGTGAAAAAGGAGTCCTACAAAATTCCTTCTATGATAGAAATATAGTACTGACACATAAAGTGGAAAGAGTTAAAACAAAGAATGAAAATTATAGACTAATTTCCCTAATGAATATTGATGCAAAATTTTTGAATAAAATATTAGCAGAGATTACAGCAATTTATCACCACAATAATATACTATAACCAGGTGAGATTTACAGTAGGAATGAAGGACTGGCTTTATATTAGGAAAATCATCAGTATAACTGATCACATCAGTAACAAACCAATAGAAATCCTATGATTACCTCAATAGATGGAGGAAAAGGGGTTGACAAAATATAGCACCCATTCCTATTAAAAAGACTAGAGAGCACAGGAATAAATGGAGTGTTTTTTAAGATGATAGTTTAAAACCATCAGCAAATATTATATGTTATGGGGATAAACTAGAAGGGAAAAGGACTTACACGTACAATAAAATGAAGGGTGAAAGTATGCTCACTATCACCACTATTATTCAATATTGTATAAGAAATGTTATCATTAGCAATAAGAGAAGAAAAAGATACTGAAAGAATTAGAATAGGCAATAAGGAAACAAAACTTGCTCTTTTTTGCTGATGATATGAGCCTTAGTTCTAGAGAAGCAACTAAAAACCTACTTGAAATAGCAACTAAATTGCAAGCTATAAAATAAACTCACATAAATCATCAACATTTCTACCATATGACCAACAAAGTCCAGCAGCAAGAGGTAAAAAGAAAAATTCTACTTAAAATAGCTCCTAACAGTACATTTGGGAGTCTACCTGACAAGACAAACCCAGAAACTACATGGACATAACTATAAAACACTTTTCATGAAAAATGTTTCAGATCTAAACAACTAGAAAAATATCAATTGCTCATGGGTAGGCCAAGTTAATATAATAAAAATGATAATTCTATCTAATTTAGTTATTCAGTAAAATACTAATCAAACTATCAAAAATTATTTTAAAGAGCCAGAAAAATAATAACAAAATTCATCTGGAAGAACAAAAGATCAAGAAAATCAAGGAAATTAATAAAAAAATAAAAAGGAAGGTGGCTTACCCACACCACATCTAAAACTGTATTATAAAACAGCAAACATCAAAACTATTCGGTATCGACTAAGAAATAGAGCAGTGGATCAGTGGAATAGATTAGGAACACAAGACAAAGTAGTAAATGACTACAGTAATATACTGGTCAACAAAAAATATACTGTTCGACAAAGACTAGCTTCTCTGATAAGAACTTACTACCGGAAAAAAACTGGGAAAACAGGAAAATAGCATGGCAGAAATTAGGGATAGACAAGAAGTTTCCAGAGTGAGCAATATCACCCTCTGGGGGGGTGCTGGGATGACGAGGGTTAAGAGGGAAGACAACAACGTTAGGTGCTGTTAGGTGAGGGGTATTGAATAAAATTAAGGGTTAACCTAACCTAACTCTGAGTAATTTTTCTTTTTGAAAAGGGGGTGGTAGGTCAAATAAGTTTGGGAACCTCTGCATAGACCAATATCTCACATCGTACACGAAGATAAGGTCAAAATGGGTACAAGATTCAGACATAAATGCTGATACGACAAGTAAATTAGGAGAGCAAGGAATAGTTTACAAAAAGAAATAGAGAATATTATGAAATACAAAATAGATCATTTTGATTACATTAAATTAAAAAGCTTTTGTAGAAACAAAACCAATACAACAAGATTAGGAGGAAAGCAGAAAGTCAAGAAGCAATTTTTACACCAAGTATTTCTCATAACAGTCTCATTTCTCAAATATACAGAGAACTGAGTCAAATTTACAGGAATACAAGTCATTCCCCAATTGATAAATGGTCAAAGGATATGAAGAGGCAATTTTCAGAAGAAATTAAAGTTATGTAGTCATATGAAAAAATACTCTAAATCACTAATGATTAGAGAAATGCAAATTTAAACAACTCTGAGGTTACCACCTCAAAGTTATCCGACTGGTTAACATGACAGAAAAGGAAAATCATAAATGTTGGGAAGGTGTGGGGAAATTGGGACATTAATGTATTCATTACTTGATGGAGTTGTGAAATGATCCAATCATTCTAGAGAACAATTTGGAACTATACCCAAAGGGCTATAAAACTGTGCATACCCTTTGAGTAGATACTACTAATAGGTCCATATCCCAAAGCGATCATGAAAAAGGGAAAAGAACCTACAGGAACAAAAAATATTTACAATATATAACATATATTTTGTGGTGGCAAAGAACTGGAAATTGAGGGAATGCTCATCAATTGGGGAATAACTGAACAAGTTGTGGTATATGAATGCAATGGAATACTACTGTGCTATAAGAAATGATGAGCAGGAAGATTTAAGAAAAACCTGGAAAGACTTACACAAACTGACACTGAGGAAAGTAAGTAGAACAAGAACACTTGTACACAGTGAAAGCATCATTGCGTGATAATCAACTGTGACAGATTTAGTTCTTCTCAGCAATACAATGGTCCAAGACAATTTAAAAAGACTCATGATAAAAATGCTAAGAACCATGGTATCTAAATGCACACTAAAACGTACTATTTCCACTGGGGGTTTTTTGTGTGCAGTTTTCCCCTTTTGCTTTGTTTCTGCTTTCACAACATGACTAATTTGGAAACATGCTTATCACGACTGTACATGTACAGCCTATATCAGATTGCTTGTCATCTTGGGGAGGTGGGAGGGAGAAAAATCTGGAACTTAAAATCTTTTAAAAAATGAATGTTGAAAACCATATATGTAACTGGAAAAAACAAAATACTATTTGCAAAAATATGTATATGCATGCATGTAGTATGCCTGGCCAAGTGACTTGAATTCCACTATGTAATCTCTTATTACCTCTTTACTTATATTGTGTAGGAATCTTCTATAAATCACAGATTTATCAGTGTATTCTATTCCCTACTAGACTACAAGTTTCACAAGGTGAAGCCCTGATATCTAAATTATGTATTTTTCCCCAAGCCTGAGAGTGCTCTGTAAACACTAGGGCTTAATAATCAAAAGAAAGTCAAGGTGCTCGATAAACACTAGAATTTAATTGTCCTCTGAATTAGAGCCCTACCTGAACAAGTGCATAAAAAATTTTCAGAATCTGCTTCTGAAGTAGTACAGAGTAATGGGATGGATCAGGAAGAAGCTGGATAATTTGCTGCTGAATTCGAGGTAAAAATACTTGCATTGCTGCTATAAGAGGTTCTCTTTCCTCTGATTTCTTGTATCTATATGAATACAAAAAGGGAAGAAATGAAAAAATACCAGAAATTTTAAATAGAATCTAATAAAAGTATGATGATTTTTTTAAATAAAAGGAAGAAAAGAGAAAAATAATGCCCCAACATCTCTAAATATTTTCTAATATCAATATTAATCATTCATTACAACCTTTCCTTTTTTGTAAAGACAAAAAATTCAGCTGATATTCAAAAGCTTTATTCTCTTCTCTCCTTGATTCTTGAAAGGCTGGGTGATTCAGCAAATAGACAACTAGATCTAGACTCCGGAATGACCTGGGTTCAAATCTTGCCTCAGACTCTGCAACTCTCAGCCAATCACTTCCCATCTGTCTGCCTCAATTTTCTCATCTATAAAAATGGGGGTAATTATAATAGCACCTCTGACACAGGATCATTGTGAGGATACAATGAGATATTTGTAAAGTGCTCTGAAAACCTGAAAGCACCATATATAAATACTAGCTATTGTTGTAGTTGTCATTGTTGTTCAAAGTTAAAATATTTTAAGTGGAACACTGTTGAAAACAATCAGTGGATAGACTGAGGGAGACCCGAATTCAAACCCAGCTTTAGACATTTAGGAGCTGTGGGACCCTGGGCACGTCACCTAATCTGTTTACCTCAGTCTCCTCATCTGTAAAATGGAGACAATAACACTCTCTCTCAGGCAGTTCCGTAGATCAAATGAGATAATTGTAAAGCATACAACAGTGCTTAGCACACAGTAAGCGTTACATAAACGTTAGCTATTCAGTTACTATATTATTATTCAAAATCTTGGTTTATGTTCTCCAACATGATTTTGAAAGAACTTTGAGATATGTTCTCCCTATTCCTAGGTATAACTACATCTTTTATACAAGATATTTATCCTTTACCTCAAGGAAGGTACATGTTTTTTGATGTCTGTTAAGTTTAAAATATAAAAAGAAAAAAATATAAAATATTAAAAAAAAATTTAATTAAAAAGTTATCTAGAGGACATTACTTAGTAATTTATCTATAGAAGCCCTTAAAAGGATAAGGCTAAGAATAGCAATTGGATCTGTAATTTCAGTAGCATAGGAAACTGCTAGGTATCAATGCTTATCAATAGCTTATCAATGAAGATAAAGACCTTCTGAGAGAACTTAGATAAATGCCTAGAGCACTGGGAAGATAAGTGACTGGCTCAGTCATAAAGTTAGAATGTATAAGAGGTCCAAATTCCTAGCTTTAAGTCCCTCTGCCTTTCCAACCTTTAAAGTGCCATTAAGTACCCTTAAATGACAGAAAAGTATTCTTTCATCTTACCTAGAGTCCATTATAATATAATAAAAACCCAGGAAAAGGTAGTTTTCATGAAATAAAGATATTTAAATTGTACAAATCATACATTTCAATGATCTCAAGAATAATCTACTTTCTAATAATTACGGTATAAATTCAACTCATCTTGTTTTAATTTAAATATAGAAGATAACCATCATTAACATCATCTCATAGGTTCATAGAGCTGTAAGGGACCTGAGGTTATCAATTCCAATCTCCACATTTTATAAATAAGATAACTGAAGGTCAGAGATTTTAAGCGATCCACTAAAGGTCACAAAGGTAGTGACCTTGGTAGAGGCAGAGCCAGAATTCGAACCTAGATCCCCCAATCTCAAATCCCATCCTTTTTTCACTGTATTATACTACCTTGCATCTTTTATTTACAAACTTAGAGGCTTCAAATCTGAAAAATGCTCTCAATTTTCAGAAGGAGGTTTTAATTTAAGAGAAAAAAAAAAGGAGGTAGGGTAGAAAAATCTGCTGTTTTCTCACACATCTCCTCACTTTTACAACATGTATATCTTATTCTGTTGACATGATTCTAAATGTCCTATAAAAAGATTTGGGAGGCACTGTGGCACTGTAGTTAGAAAGCCAGCCTCAAATCCATGAAGACCTACATTCAAAAATCAACTGTGACACATAAGGCAGCGTGACCCTGAGGAAGTGCTTAAGGCTAGACATTCTCTCAGAATTTACTCAACCAGAAGTTCCCTAAATTAATGAAATTACAAGACTAATCTCTACCTCCTCTCTATTCTTACAGAAAAGCCTTAAGGAAAAAAGGTATCCACCTTGACTAGATAGAAAATGTATCTTTTTCCATTTATTTTGCATCTAAAAAAATTCAAAGGTTCAAGTGCACCAAGGAATGAACTTATCTAGAGACAAATGATAAAACTCAACTTTCTATTCACGCTTATTCAATATTCTTTAAACATCAATTGAACATACCCCTGTAATCTTCTACCGAGAAATCTCCACTTACTCATATGTCTTCACAAGCTGATATAGACATAATAAGCTGCCAAGCCAGCTTCCACTGCTTTGAGATTGTAAGTAATAGCCTATCTTGTCTACCACCGCAGTCCAGTGACCAGGAAAATCATGCTTAATGATGGCACGGAGACACATTGTTAACTGGACCCTAGGAGGCAAAATAACAAAAACAACCATAAAAAATACACCACCACAAATTTAATTATATTTGTCATATTTCATAGGTATCTACTGTTTTACAAAAAGACAGCATTCAAGTTCCCATATAACTCTTTTTCTATAGGGGTAAATCTTGAGTGAAAACAGGAATATACTTTAAGATAGCCTCAACAACATGACTTCCTAAAAATAAGCAGCACATATAGGAAGCAATTTCCAAGGAAAAAACATTTTACACTATCCCTCTGCCCTATAAACTTATTTGACAATGCATTAATGCATTAAAATTCTACCAAATAACATCAGATACTATATGAAGCAATGGCAGGTCATTTTTCCCCTATTTGTGTACCTAAGTGTAATAATTAGGTAGGATCAGGAAGATCTAAGAAAACTCCAACAATGAATTTTGCTCGAAATAAATCTAGGGTAAAGGAAGTCTAAGAAGTAGTTCAAATAACAAAAATTAACATATGTTAGGACTTCTTATCACCTAGAAACTATAGACCTGTCCTACTTAGGTAATGCACACAAGGAATGCCCTAATGTGTTGCACCCTGCAAAGCTCTAGCAAAAAAGCTACCAAAAAAATTTCTGGCTAAAATATAAAGAATAAGTATTTTGGCAATTCCTAAAGATGAGGAGGATAAGGAAAAAAAGGTTTTTCAGGCAAGTCTTAAAAGGTGTAAGGATAAGGGAAATGACAGGAACCCCACTCACAAATAGGTGAGGAGGTTTATAATTGCTTAAAGTCAAAATGGACAGATCAATAATCATTTTCTTAAGGTAAAAAATGTGAGGCATAATATGAAAAGGCATAATGAAAAAACTTCTCTATAAGTAATCACTACTGATCAAATATATACTTACAGGCTTACCTCTGAAAAGAAGAAATGCTTATATAAAATAATGGCAGAAAAGTAACGAGTAGCTTGATTAGGATCCATTCAATACCCCCTAGTGCCACCAACTCTGGGAATTCTTCACAATATTTTTCATAATTAATAATAACTAACATTTTATACCACACTTGTAAGGTTTGCAAAGTGCTTGACATATCTCATTTATCTACGAAGTAGGTGCTATTACTATCCCCATTTGACACACAGGGAAACTAAGGCTAAGAAGTTTAATGACTTGCCGAAGGCCACAAAGCTAGGAAATAAATATCAGAGGTACAATTCAAGTTCAGGACTTTCTAACTTCAACTCTAGTATTTTATCGCCATTACACCACCTAGCTACCTTGAAAGGGGCATATGGCATTATTAGGAAAAATCACTGGATTGAGAGTTGGAGAACTTGCTTTGAATCCCAAGTCATTACCTTTTGCTTATATGGCCTTGTGCAGGTTATTTTACCTTTTTGGGTCTCATCTGGAAAGTTAAGAGGTTGAAATAGGTATATGCCAAGGTCCCTTCCATCTAAAAGTGTTATGGTATTCTGGGAATGGGTTTGGCAGCTAGGGGGCACACTGGAAAGAGTACCAGGCCTGGAGTGAAGAAGACTCATCTTCTTGAGTTTAAATCTGGCCTCAGACACTTACTAGCTGTGTGATCCTGAGCAAGTTACTTAACCCTGTTTGTCTCAGTTTCCTTATCTATAAAAGGAACTGGAGAAGAAAATGACAAACCACTCCACAAACAGGGTCATGACATGACTGAAATAACTAAACAATAACAAAAATAGGAAAGTTTGAGGGGGTACCAGATCAGTGGTACAAAAGAGATCTAAACTGTTACTAAGTGGCAAAAGCACGCCTCAACCAACATTATAGTATCCACTCCCCTATTCTCATCCTATCTCTCTCATCAAATCAGTTACATTTAATGTTTTATGTTCAAATTTTTTTTTTACTATTACTATTACCTGCCACTCCCTATTACTTCTTATCTTTGGCTAAGCAAAGTTCTCTGCCAAAAGAATATATTTTTATACACACTAAAGTCATATCACTTTCCTCTTTTACTTCTCACTATGTTGAAGGCTGGGCATATGAGATGTATGAAACCATAGCTTACTACTGGAAAATGTCAGAATAAAAGAGTTAAAATCTATGCTATAATAAGAGTAAATAATTTATGGTACCAAAGGTAGCAGTATCCCACTACCTAATTTATAGTCTTTCTCTCCTTTCTCTTCTCTTTGCTATTCTTCTATTCTTATTTCTTCCTTTGTTTCTTTTCTCCGATTATACTTCATTTACAACAGAAGATAATACTTTGTATCTAGAAGTATTACTCAGGATTAAGGTAAAATCTTATTTTAGAGAATTTGCAATAGTTTTTCTATAGTACTATGCTATCTCAAATTTCTTTGGTTTCTCCACTCTACTCTAGGTAATAATCTTACCATCCTGTAAGATCCAATCAGACTCATCAGCATCCTCTGCCCTCTGATTAGAAGGCAGAAATACAAATTGCTCCACTTAAGGAGAGAAGAAAAGACAGACATTCCCTCAAATACATCATTTCTCATCTAGCTACACTCCTTTTGGACTTCATCATGTCCTCCCCTTCTCATTTTTCAGCTTTCTTTTGTATATCTTATCCTCTTAGAGTATAAGCACCATTTTCTTTTCTTTATTGTAATGTTTCCCCAGCACTTAGCACAGTACCTGGCACATAGTAGGTATTTAATAAATGTTTATTGGCTGTTATTAACTATCCCTAACTTCCTTGATATTCTCACTTCTCCAAGAGAAACCTAATCTTACAAATTACTGAGCTGTCCTTAAAAAGGAATGGAAATTGAGCTCAGATAAGAAATGAAGAATACATATAACACATAAAAAAATACACATAAACATCTATGAGTTAAATAACAGATTGGGTGCCCCAGGAATACATTTCCCTATAATGGAGAAGATCAAAGAATAAAATAAGGCGAAAAATGAATGGTACAAAGTTAAGCGAGATCGACTAAAGCAAAATACATTATTTACATATTTGGAGTTTCCATGATTTTATTTAATCAAGAAGGCCTTATGCCTTAATTCTCTTAATGAGGAAAAAAAAGATAGAGTTAAAATAAACAAAAGATAGAAGATTACCTGAGATATAAGAAAGCAATTAATGAAAAAAGAATGAGTCCTTATTCACTGTATTGTTTCTTTTGAAAATCAAAAATCATAATCTTTATAACTGGATTTTCCCCCTTAGAAAAATCAAATATTTTATGTCTTTTATTTATAGATATATACATATATATATATAAATAGAAAGTATAATGTACCTCACTAAATCTGGAGAACGAATTATTCCTTCCACAATGTTATCTCGAATCTGCTGGCGATCATTTTCATGAATGTTGAATGGAAATATTGCTTCTCCAGGAGGGGGTTCTCGATCTGGCCAGTACTGGGTCACCATGTTCTTCAGGTAAATGGCAGCTGAGTTACAGAAAAAATCCTAACATAGCACCATGGAAAGGGATGGATTTAATTCAACTTTACAAAGTGTGAAAGGCTACGCCATTATGTGCTAAGCACAGTAAAGATAGCAGAGAAGCACAGTAAAGATAGCAGAGAATATAGTTCTAAGCAAGCAATTGACAGATGGGAAAATGTATAAAAATTGAAGACTTTTCTTTTAGCAGTTAAGGTACATTTTAGTTAAAAGCATCTTGTCAATCAAGATTAAGATTTTCAATGACCAAAAAATCTAGTAATATCAAACAAGTGCCTTAGATTGAACATAAGGTGGTCTAAATCAAAACTGGCAAAATAAATCTCTATCATAAGAGTCACACTGCTCATAAAAAACAACAATGAAATGGAAATGAACCAAAAACTGAATTTTCATTTTTTTAAGATAGCTATGTAGGTCACTTCTCTTTAAATTATTTAAATAACTCTTTGGAATAGTAAATTTTTTATTATTCTGACTCCCACTTAACAAATCCTTCACAGATCAAACAACTATCAACTTTCATACATTTCAGAAAATTTGACAGAAATGCCTTGCAAAAGTTAAAGCGTTTATTTATACCTTTCAAATCTTCTATAGTCATTCAGTTCAATGCTTAATAGAAAGAAGTCTTAAAGTATATTTTTTAAAAAGGAATGTAACAGGCTTAATAATACTGTCACATCAGAAGTCTAGTATTCTTTAGGTAGACTGTGTACTCATCTTAGTCTTTAAAGAGTTTAATAAGTAAATATTAAAAGACATTTAAAACATGTGAGTTTATAAGATAATTTATGTGTTTTATTGGAATACAGATATACATAGCAAGACCATCAAAATTTAAGACCATCACAATATAAACTCACAGTTTAGCCATGAAATTAAACAGTACAAAATGTACTAATGATACCATATCTGCTTTATACAAGAGCCATTTTTAACTTTCTTACTAATATCAATCTCCTATAATGTTTTGTTGATTTATATAGACTTGGCATAGGTTATATAGCTCCTCCTTTCCTTTTGACCTTCCTACTTTGAAAATATGTTCCACCTATGAATTCAATTTATTCTGGTAGAAACACAAATAACACTGACTAGTAAATAATTATTAAATAAATCTCTAGTAAATAATTTTTCAAAACTTATCTCTTACACATAATGGTTATATAACTTTGGGAAAGTCATTAACACTTTCAGTGGACAAGGCAACTTTCTAAAAGCTACTGTTAGCACTTTCTCAAAGTTATGAATCCATATTGTAAGGAGTTTCCTTAACAAAAGTTCCCTACACCTGTAAAATTACAGATCCCATCCAAAAATGAACTCAATAGAATGCTATAAGAGAGAAAGTTATTGTAAAATAAGGGAATTGCCACCATAAGTAATTAAAAATCCACCAATTATCTCATAATTTCATTCTGTCCAAATGTCCATATTTCTTTAAACTTTTACCAAGATACACTAGTGAGTTACAAAATAAATTAATATTAACATGCCAAGAATCATTCAGGAATGAGGTAGAACTGTTCCACATAAGTAAATTTTCATGATACCTCAAGTAAATAAATCTTATCAATTTCAGAACTCTCTCAAACAATGTAGCAATCTATCTACGCCACCATGTGCAACTTATATCCATGTCTCCACATAAATTCACCATGAAGGTCCCTTTGAATAAACTCAAGGGCTTCCTCGCTTTCTCCTGATATCCTGAAAATACTAAAGAAACACTGTGGCTGTAAAATTGTCATCTAACAACCTCACCCTATGACCAGGCTGTCATCTTTCTAATCGTATCCTTCACTGGTAATATGCTGCATCTTATTCATACCCACTACAAATAGGCAATGATGATACAAAAATAAAAATTAAACTGTCCTAGACCTTTAAGGAGCTTACAGTCTATCAGAGAATACAATATGTACATAAATAAGTAAACAGAAAAATAAATATAAAGTAAATTTTTGAGGGAAAGGCATTAGCAGCTGGAGTGGGGAAGGACCAGGAACGGTATCATATAGGTGTTAGTTAAGCAAAATATCTTCAGTGACTATTGTATTCCATGTCTCAATGACATACAGCAATGCCAGTAGTGTTGGGAGCCCTGCCCTAAGCAGAAGTTCTCTCCCCAAGAGAAAGCCACACCCGAGCACCATCATTCGAGAATCAGCCAAGCTCATCACTGGATGTCTCAGCACCTGCCCCTGGAAATTCTCTCGCTACCCCTCCCATCTTCCTGCTCTCTCTTTTCTCTTGAATATAAGCACGGCATGCAGTAAAATAAATCAGACCTTGCTTAACTCTCACTTGGTCCCACTCTTCTTCTCGGCCCATTCCTCTCAGGCTGGGTCCCTCCCAACACCCACTAATTAACTAACCCCGCCGGACAGGGCACAGTAGAATGCTGATATTAAAAAGATAAGCTTTTACATAAGATAGAGTAGTAAATAACAATAGTAACCTTGTATTTCATAAGCCCCCAAACCCCAGCCTCTGGGATAAGAACTCACTATTTGATGAAAAGTGAAAAACAGCGAAGGCACAAACCAGGCATAGACCAATATCCACACCATATACCAAGATAAGGTCAAAATGGATACATGATTTAGACATAAAGGGTGATACTATAAAAGAAATTAGAAGAGCAAAGAATGGCCTATCGGTCAGTTCTATGGACCAAACAAGAGATAGAGATCATTACAAAATATAAAATAGATAATTTTGATTACATTAAATTAAAAACTTTTTGCGCAAACAACACCAGTGCAACCAAGATTGGAAGAAGGAAAGCAGAAAGCTAGGAAACAATTTTTACAGCCAGCGTATCTGATAAAGGCCTCATTTCTCAAATAGTGGGAGAACTGAGTCAAATTATAAGAAGACAGAGCCATTCCACAACTGATACATAAATGAAAGATATGAAGAGGCAGTTTTCAGAAGAAGACATCAAAGTTATCTATAGGCATATGAAGAAGTACTCTAAATTACTTTTGATTAGAGAAATGCAAATTAAAACAACTCTGAGATACCACTTCACACCTATCAGATTGGCTAATATGACAAAAACAGGAAAATGATAAATGTTGGAGGGGATGTGGGAAAACTGGAACACTAATTCAATGCTGGGGGAGTTGTGAAATAATCCAAGCACTCTGGAGAGCAATTTGGAACTATGTCCAAAGTACAATCAAATTGTGCTGGTTTGACCCAGCAATACCACTACTTGGTCTGTATCCTAAAGAGATCATTAAAAAGGGAAAAGGACTCACATGTACAAAAATATTTATAGCAGCCTTTTTTGTGGTGGCAAAATAGTGGAAACTGAGGAGATACCCATCAACTGGGGAATGGCTGAACAAGCTGTTGTAAAGGAATACTATTGTGCAACAAGAAATGATAAGCAGGTAGATTTCAGAAAAACCTGGAAAGACTTGTACAAACTGATGCAACGTGAAATGAGCAGAACCAGGAAGACATTGTACACAACATCAGCAACATTGTGTGATAATCACCTGTGATAGACATAGCTCTTCTCACCAAGAGAATGACCAAAGACAACTACAAAGGACTCATGAAAATACTATGTACATCCAGATAAAGAACTAATGGGCTCAGAATGCCGAGAGAAACATACTGTTCTCACTTTCTTTATTTTTTTTCATGTTTTTTTCCTTTAGGTCTGTTTCTTCTTTCATTACTGTAATATGGAAATGTTTTATATGATTGCTAATATATAAGCTATATCAAACTGCTTACCACTGTAAGACAAGGGGAGGAGAGGGAGGGAGGGAGAAAAAAAAAACTCTTATAAAAGTGAATGCTAAAAATTGTCTTTACATATATAATTAGGGGGAAACACTATTTTAAAAATATTTTTAAAAATTAAAAAAAGGTAAGCCTTGCTTTCATACAAAGCTTGATTAAAGGAGCTTTGCATTTACTGAAAGCAATCAGTCTATTCTCCTTTCTCAACTCAATTCCAGAGTCAATTTACATACATGTATTGTCTGTCCCAAACATGCACACTGATGGACAAGCTTTATAGTTTGTCTATTCAATTCATGTCTTTGGACATGAATTTAAGCAAAAGATATTCCTCATCTGTTTGGCCTTGTTTTTTTAATTAGTCAAATCAAACTTTTAGGTCATTGTAGTTCTCTTCTAGGAAGGTCTGATAAAAACAGCACAACATCATCTATAAATAGGAGCACCCAGAAGATCTCACCATCCACAGAGAAACCATTCATCAATTTGGACTCTGCATTAGTTTCCCTACCACAAAAATACCTTTAACAATTGTATGCCTTATTTATTTTCTGCCCCACCTGATGCTTATGACCATAGGGTGATTGTTCAATAAAGTTATTTTCATTATTATGTTATTTAAGAAATCATGAATTATTCTCATTACGTATGGACAAGGATAGATTGTTGAAAAAGAGTCTTTGAAAAAGAGTTTGTTGAAAAAATGCTTTGTTCTACTGAATTAATACTTTTTTCATAATCAGTGAACAATAAACGCAATGGAATCTTATATCATGTGTATTTTTCAATCATTTGAAATATTGTGGATGTAGTCCACTGTTGAGCATTGTTTTAAGAAGTTCTCTCATTCCTATTGATACCATTCATATAGGAGGTCCCTAATGCAAGAATAAGTGAAAAACTGCATGGAGACTGTGTATTGGTATGAAAGTAGGTATATAAGTCAATAATTGTTGTTATTTTCTAAATTTTTTTTTTCTAGGTATAAGGTCAGAGATTTTTTCCCCATGATTTTGATTAATCACCTTTAAATACTGTGCAAATGCCTCAGTACCCTCATAATTGTATGTCTTCTATACAAACTTGATGGAATCTGTTTTTTCCATTTTTGTTCTTTTATAAGAACATATGGTACATGATGTTAGGGTCTATGAATGATGGTTTCACTGTCCTTCGAGGTAAAAAGTTTATAGTGTTATATTTACATATCTTTTCCATCTTTCTTCTATTTATCATCTTCCTTTCATTTTCAACTTTAAATCTTGGGATGATTTTAAGTAGTTATAGTTTGCCAAATTTTCATTACACTGACTTTACCCTGCACTACTTCTCTCTTCTTTGATATGCTAATAATCATAATTACCCATCGGCCTTAATATTCTACATACAAATTGCCTTTGGCAACTATCTCTCTCTACCTGGGAAATCATTTAATCAATAACAAAAGCAATTTCTGGCCTCTTTTGTAGAAATAGATTTCTAGCAATTAAATGGTATAAAAGTATTGTTATCGGTGTTGATGTCATTTCTTTGATCCATTTCCCACTACCGATTATTTATTTTTTCTCATACTATTGAAATGTAACATGGGCCCTCTCTACAGCAAGAAAATTCCTTTATACCCTCCCTAAACTACCTCACTCACTGGGGCCCTATCTCCAGGCATTCTGATCCATCTTACCACTGGACCCAAATGGCTCCAGGGGAAAAAAGTGACCCTGTACAGCCCTTACTCATTTAAATCCAATTCACTTGCAAGCCATGGCATCATCTTTCTGATGTCATGGTCTTCTTTAAGAACAAAGGACAAGCAACAATAACAAAGCATCTCACTGGCCACAGCAGTTTTTCCAAACTTTTACATCCTTCTTTGAACTTCCCATAGTTCTCCTTCCCCCAATCCTATTTACTTTGCCTCATATTCTACAGGAAAAAAATTGAGGCCATGCACCGAGTTTCTTCTTCAACCCTTTTCTTCATCTCACATAATTCCAATGCAGTGTCACTACTCAACTTTATGTCAGTTTCACCAAGGGGTGGCTCTTCTCCTTATAAGGCAAATGCTTCCACATTCACAGGTAGTCTCATTCTAACACATTTTCTTCATTAGATTGGCCCCTCTTATCACCACCACTCTCACTTATCTTCAATTTGCCTGCCTATTGTTTCCCTGCTGCCTATATATCTCTCCCATTTTTAAAAACCAGTCACTTAATCAGTCCTATATCTCTCTTCCCTTTAATGACTAAACTCACTGACATGGCCATTTAAAATTGGTGTCTTCACTTCCCTTAACTCTCACTGTCTTCCTAACTCTCTCAAGTCTGGCTTCTGACTTCATCATTTAATTAAAACTTTTCTTTCCAAATTACTAATGATCTTTCAAACTGCCAAATCTAATGGTCCTTTCCCAATCTCTGAAGTCTTTTACACTGTCAATTAATTATCTCCATATGTTCTTCGCTTTAGGTTTTCACAATATTGCTCTCTCCTCCTCCCTGAATTTTTTTTCTCAGTCTCCTTTGCTGAATCTTTATCCAGGTAGTAACTGCTAAATGGTGTTTTTCTTTATACTTATGTAGTCATTACATGGGGCAACTAAGTGGAACAAAGGTTAGAGCACTGGGTCTGAAGATAAAAAGATCCATCTTCCTGAGTTCAAATCGGTCCTCATTTACTTACTAAAAATGCTGGGAAAGTCATTTAACCCTCTTTGCCTCACCTATAATTAGAGCTGGAGAAAGAAATGGCAAACTCCCTGTATCTTTGCCTAAAAACCCCAAATGGGGTGACAAAGAGTCTGACATGACTAAAATGACTGAATAAGTAGCAATATCATAAAGAAAACTAACCTTGAGACTCATGATGCAACATGCCATCCACATCCAGAGAAAGAACTATGGAGTCAGAACGCAGAATGAAGCAGACTATTTTTCTCCTTTGTTATGTTTTGTTTTGCTTTTCTCATGGGAATTCTTCCATTCACTTTAATTCTTCTATGCAACATGACTAATGTGAAAATGTGTTAAATAGGAATGTATGTGTAGAACCCATATAAGATTGCATGCTATCTTGGGAAGGGAAGAGGCAAGAAGAGGAGAAAATTTGGAACTTTTGGAAGTCATTGTTGAAAATTGAAAACAAAGAAATTGATAAATATGGGGTGAAAAAAAATCAACCTTAAAAGACTTAGGTCATCACAATAACCATCCACTATTCCAGATAACTTGTCATCACAATAACCATGACTCCAGATAACTTACAATATAACAGGCTAACCACCTCCAGATACAAGTGATGGATTCAGAATGCATATTAAGACATAAATTTTTTGGATAAGGGCAGTGTAGGAATTTGTTTTGCTTGATAATACTTTTTTGAACAGGTTTAGTTTTTGTTTTGCTTTCTTAATTAAGGGAAAGGAAGTGTAAAGGAGGGAAGGTGAATCTAACTAAGAAAAACAGAAAATTTAAATTTTTCTCCTGATTCTGCTGATGTCATTCTATATCAGTTCATACAAGTCTTCTAGGTTTCTATGAATCCATCCATTTCATCATTTCTTATTGCTTTTACCTGTTTAAATGGTTTCAACTATACTCCACAAAATTTCTTACTATTATTTTGATTTTTACTAATTCAGCTCTTCTCCCTGACAAGTACAAAGTGTGCTGATTCAGGGTTAACTTCTCTATCAATAATTCCACTTTTCCTATTTGTTAAAATATAAAATGTTATTTGTTATATTATGTGGTAGTTCTTATGTCAGGTGCCTGTCAATCCTTTTCTTGAAGAAAATGTTTATGACATAAAAGTGAAAACTGAGACTTCTAGTAGTTTATAAGTCTTTGGTGTCTCTCATACCTTTTTCCTTAACATACTTCTCATCACCCTTACCTTTTCATACAATGAAAGTCATCAACTATCAAAGAGAGAACCTGAGAAAAATAGTTAGATTATATACAGACAGAGGGAGGAAAAGAGAGAGAAAGAAAGAGAGAGAGAAAGAGACTGAAGGACAGAGGAAGGGAAGAAAAGAGGATTTATTAAATCCTTCTAATATGCCAGATATTGTGCTAGAGATAAAAAAAAATAGGAGGTTAAAAAAATAAGCAAGACAATTGTTCTCTCAAGGAGATTACATTCTGAAGACCAGATGATCTCTGCAGAAAACAACAAACATAGAGGTACTGGAAGGCAGGGAGGGGGGATGGGGGTAAGGAGGCCCTATCCAGATAGGGGAATGAAAAGAAGGAATATTCCAGAGAAAGTCAAGAGAAGAACAAAGTAAAGTATGCCTAAGGTCCTTCCTGAAATGATGATCCCAGGGGAAAAAAATCCACCAATAAAAAAAGGAGGGTTCCAAGGAGGAGGTTTCCGCAATATAAAATGAAAAGATATCCCTTGAAATAATGTTTCTTATTGCTTTAGGGTATATCCAACTTCTTTCTTTAGTTCTCTAAAGGACAGTATGTTAAAGTATTATAAAGTAACAGCCTTGCTGTTAGCTATTATTCTATTATTCTCCCTTCTTGTTTCATTTACAGCAAGAATATCAAGGCCAATATAATTCTGCTGCTTGAGCATTATGATCATTCATTTGCTCACTGGACAAGGATCTCACATTTGGAGTACTAAAAGTCATTTTAAAGTTTATAAATGGCCTAAAAACTAATTTTTAGCATCACCTTGCTCTCTCTTCTGCAACTCTGCTACTAAAACTGCAAAGGTGGAAGATGTCACAGGACTAAGGGCTATTTTGTATTTTTCTGTTTCATGGGGTGCTGTGGTCAAAAAATTCACTACCAACTGGCCAGTATGCTAGTGATAAGTCTTTTCATACTTAACTGACTTAGTCCTCAGAAACTGGACTCAGTCTGTTGCCAAGCCTTAGCTCAAAGTCACTTCAACATTTGTAACTTGCCAGAACTTATATTACACCCACTGCATAAGACTTCAAGACTTCAGAGTCCCCTTCATGGCATGATAAGGCACTAGAATTGGACTTTATGGAGGCTAAGATGGAAATCTTTTTTAAATGCACTGCGTACTTCTCTGGCTTCTTAAATAGAATATATTAAACTGAATTTAACAATTTCTCTTGTTTTTCTTGACAACTCAGTGTAATTATTATAAATGTCAATTACTGTACCCTGATGTAGTAGATTGTTTAGGTATATACAATTGTCCCTGGCACTCAGTAATACTTTATTTCTATGCTTTCAGGTGTTCTTTACTGTTGCTTTACTGTTGCAACTTTCCATTACCTTCTTTGCTGTCATTAATAAGCATGCCAGCAGCTTGATTACTACTCTTCTTTACTCTATTTCTTCAGTTTTGAGAAATCATTCAACTAACCTGGTTATGATTATAATCTAAATAAAAATAAACTCACAAGGGCCTAAAAGGACTTTAGGCAGCCAGGTGACTCAACAGATAAACACTGGGCCTAGAGTGAGGAAGACCTGAGTTCAAATCTGAGCTCAGTCTAGCTACTTAACTTCTGTTTGACTTAATCCACTGAAATAGGAAATGGAAAACCACTTCGGCATCCCTGCCAAGAAAATCCCATGGACAATATCAACGTGCTTTGCTATCTGGGTCACAGGGTTAGATACAACTAAACAACAGCACGTATTTCTGCTTAGTATTTTCACAGCATTGCTGCATACAAACTGAATCCCCATAATTTTCAAGTTATCCTTTTTGAAATAACATATACCAGGGGTGGGGAATCTGTGGCCTCATGACCACACATGGCCCTCCAAGTCCTCAAGAATCCAAACTTTCAGTCAAAAGGCTGCACCCAAGGACCCAGAAGGCCACATGTAAACTCAAGGCCATAGATTCCCCACTCCTGCCATACAGCATGTTAAAGTGCAAATAATGTGTTTACGTAGGTATACAAATGTACTTCTGTGCATTTTTTAATAATGTGCTGTCATCATATTTACAACTTATCTACATGTGGCAATTAAAAGAAAACATATAAAAGTTTATAACAGTTATAGAGGCATATGATATAGTGGAAAGAGCACTGGGCTCAGACTCTTAAGATCCAAATATGAATTACCCCTCCAAAATCAACTAGTTCCATTACCCCATACATGCCAATTAATTTCTCTGGGCCTCAATTTGTAAAATAAGAATCTGTAAAGTAAGAATAGTGCTTACATTACCTACCTCACAATTGTGAGGAAAAAGCTTTTTAAAACATTTGAGCACTACATAAATCAGAATTATAGTTATTTCAGATCGTGTGACAAAGGTAAAAAAACTTCTGTTGAGAAAGTTGTAATCAAGCTACAATAAAATAGCTACAAAGATGAAGTAATAACTACAAAGATCTTGTATAGCTAGCAAAAAATGAACAGCAAGTAAAAAAAGTAAAATTGCTATTTGTCATCCCTACAACTTAATTTTATTAAAGCTTTAAAATTTAAAATAAACAAGGGCTTTGAGAACCCTATTTATTTGCACAATACTAAAATGTGTATCATTGAACATATCTTTTTCAAAAGCCAACTTAGAATAAGCTACTCTATCATATTATCAGTGGTTTCTACACCTCCATTCTTGTTTTTTGAATTCTATGGAAATGAATCAAATACTCTCACAAGCACTAAATTGCATTTCATTATCACTTATAAGGACTCAGGAATCTTAGAGGCAAGTCTCATACAGCCAGAAAAGGATTAGTTTCCAGTTCTTTCATCGCCCACTTATGACTCACATTTGTTAGATATTACATATTTATATTTAAGAACAAGACTTTAATCAATTCCATACTGCAAAGCCAAAGTATATGTGTATACATACATACATATAATGTGGAATTATTGTACACATATGTAAATATTATAGGATACTATTTAAATATATATAAAATCATCTTATTCTATTCCATGCCTTCAATTTAATTTGCCATAGGTTGTAGAGAATATGACTATAAAGTGTTATAAAATGGAATCGCTAGAGAAGAGAATGCAAAGGTATAGAGCCACAGAAAGTTCAAAAGGGAAGACAGGACTGTTAGGGGGAAATGTAATCATTAGTAACATGTTTCTCACACTAACATCATCTTCCTGCCTCAAATTTTGGGTACTAGCTGGTATCTTTCCATATATATTAAGCTAACAGGACTATTTCAGAGTTGTTTCTTATTTTCCTAGAAAAAAAGAGAAACTAAGAAGTTAAAATGCCATTTTTAGCTCATTTTCACTTATATAAAAGCATTTTAATGATTTGTAACAGAAAAAAAAACTCACCTGCTTGACGTACTGGGAATTCAACTTGGTCTGAGACTATAATCTGAAGTAGACTGGGAGCAAAATTGATAATCTTGTAGGACTGAAATTACAAAAGAAAGATCATATAAAAACATTAAACAATACAATTAAATGGTTAACAATTACTACCATTTTCTGATTATTATTTTTATAATATAAAGAGTGAGAAAGAAATTTATTAAAATGTGAGCAGGGGGCATTATGAATCACAGAGTTTTAAGATCACACACATAGCATGGTTAATACTTGTAATCTCTGTCCAACACCCAAAAAGTTGATAGGTAATAGCTGATAAAACTGAACCATATACAATATTGTGATGCCCTAAGTGAAATCAAACAACATAAAGAAGATGAGTAAAGAGAAAAGTGGTTCAGGTTCTCTGTAGAGAGGCAAATGAAGAAACTGGCTTCATCAGGCACTCAAAGCATTTCATATAATATTCAATCATCTTGCCTTGTACTGCTCATGAGGAATAATAAGCAGACCACTATGAGAACTCTACTAGCTAAAGTTTAACAAATGCAAATATTCACCACAATAAAAAATTGAAAGTCTAAAAATTTCCCTAGCCAATAAACTCTTTTACCTCCTTGTTAGGAAAAGAAACGGAGGCAGCCAACAGCAACAATAGTTTACAGTAAAAAACTCATTTGCAAAAACATAGAAAATGAGAGATCAACTTCAAAAGCCAACATAAGAGAGTGTAATAATTTTCTTAAATGTTGAAAATAATTACACAAAGTGTATAGCTCAGATTGAGTGAATTATCCCAAGAACATTATATCCAAAGAACATTTAGTGCTGAGAAGGTACAGACAACAAAGACGTACAAAATGAAAGGTAACAGTAATCTATTCTTGTTGTCAACAACATTTGACACTGTTTCACACATACTTAAAAGCAAATGAAACTGACCAATGAAGAAACCCATAATGAAGACGATGACTTTAAAGGAATTCAGAGACTGAGTATCAAGAACTCTCAAATAAGACACTATCAAAAAATAAGCCAAAAATTATGAAAGGTGGGCACTTTTACAAAAACAAAACAGAAAGGTCTACACTGTGACATTTATTTTGGGACCCCTTACTCAAATCAATCAGCAATTATTCAGTTCATTGTGATGATGGGAATCAATAATTGTAGGAGTAAACAAGGCAGAATAGGAACAAGTTTAAGTTATACTAATGCTGTTAAGACAGTTATGTATGTTAGGACCAAATAACCTCTTATGTATATTGATATCACTGTAAATTATAGGATAAAAATCATATTACTGTTATAGAAAAGCACATCATATATAACCCTTAAGTTTGTTGACTGCAGCATCAACACCTCTCATCCCTATGATTCACTGTCACTGCTCCACTAGAACCTTTTCTTTGACCCATCACTTCCTTATTTCTTATGATATCAGTGACCAAAACACTGGATATTTGTTCTCCTATGAAAGCCTCTACTAAGGAGGCAGGTGGAATGCCTCTACCAGAAAAAACCTGTAGTTAATGACTCAAAAGCCTGCTGACAAGTGGTTAGGACTGACGAACATGCAACTCAACCACACAAGAGTTAGGCCCCCCCCCAAAAAGTGAAAATGCTTGGAGTGTTTCAGTGTCCTTTTGTTGCATCCTGGATTGGAATTTTAGAATTACAACATGGAGATAACTAAACTTACATGAAATTAACCAAATATGTATAAAAATAATCAAAATAATAACATCTTACATTTCCAAGATTTTTACAAAGCCCTCTGCTCACAATATTCTGAGACCAGTATTATTATAATAAAAGATTCTAATTTACAGTGTGCCTTAAGATTAACAATAATAACAGCTACCATTTGTATAGCACCTACAATGTGCCCGATACTGTGCTAAGCACTTCATAATTCTTATGTCATCTGATCCTCACAACAGTGGGGAGTTGCTCTTATTACCCCCATTTTACAGATGAAGAAACTGAGACAGAGACTAAATAACTTGTCCAAGGACACCCAGGTCATAAGTATCTGAAGCCAAGTTTGAACTCAGACCTTCCTAACTCCAGATCCTGTGTTCTATCCCTTGTGCCACCAACTGTGTTTACCAACTTGAACAAAGCACTTAGCTTTCCTGAGCTTCAGTTTCCCCATCTGTAAAATGAAGTAACTGAACTAGAAGCCTTCTAAAGGTCCTTCAAGCTCTAAATATATGATTCTATAAGAAAACATTAGCAAGTACCTATCCCATGTCTGCCTTCACCTCAATAAAACACTTTTTAAACAATTTTTCATTGGTATTTTCTATTATTTATATCACCATAATATCTCATGTATCTCTCCTTTTTCCTTCCCCAATAGCCATCCCACATAACAAACAGTATTTTTTTTAAGAGTGAAAGAAATGTCAGCACAACTGAGTGACACACTAAGAAAGTCTAAAAATACACAATGTGTAATACCTGTAGGCCTCCCACCTACACAAAAAAGGAGTTGAGGATGTCTTTTCACATCTCTTCATTTAAGTTCCATTAGATTTTTGTGATTTTGTTATATTTACTTTTGATTTTTTTTGGTGTATCACTGTTCTTTCCATTTAACTGTTGGGAGTTACTATATATTGCTGTCTTCTTGACTTGCTTACTTCACTTTGCATCAGTACATATAGTTCTTTCCATGCTTCTCTGTATCCACCATACACATCATTTCTAAGAGCACAGAAATGTCCATAACATTCAGATACCACAATTTTTTTAACCATTCCTCAAACAAAGGGCATCTACTTTGTTTCCAAAGCTAATACAAAAAGTACAGCTATAAACACTTTGGAGTATATGAAGACTTTTTTCTTATCAATAGCCCATTAAGGGGTACCAAAATAAATGTCACAGTATAGACCTTCCTGTTTTGTTTTTGTAAAAGTGCCCACCTTTCATAATTTAATAGAGTCTGGTCCCAAGGGTATGGTATTTTAGTCATTTTAATTGCGTAATTCCATATTACTTTCCAAAATGGTTGTACCATTTAACAGCTCCATCAACAATACAATAGTGTGTCTATCTTCTCATAATCCTCCAACATCAACTGTTACCATTTTTCTGTCTTTTCTGTCAATTTTCAGGGTTTGTACCTCAATAAAATCTTTATGATTTATGTACTCACTAAAAGCATCTTCAATAAAAACATAAGGGTCCCAACTCTAAATGCAACATCATTAATATGTAAATTTCAATGCATAAGTACAACCTAGTACATAAAATCATTAATTATGCTCAACACAACCTACGGTAGCATATAAAAGTAAAGCCATATATAAAGGCTTCAAAGTCAGAAGACATGAGTTCTAGTTTTAGCTGTACAAATTAATTTTCCATGTCACCTTGCACAATTTACTCAACCTATCTTGACCTCTTTCCTCAAGACAAAACATAAAGGTCTCCTCTGCACTTCTTAAACTGTGGGTCAGGTCACGACCCAGTTTAAGAAGTGCTAAAGGGTATCAATCTTTATACCTAGATCATGTACCCATTTGGACTTTATTTTTGTGTATGGTTTTAGGCATTGGTCTATGCCTAGCTTCCGTCACACTGTTATCCAGTTTTCCCAGCAATTGTTGTCAAACAGTGAGTTCTTATCCCAGAAGCTGGGGTCCTTGGGTCTACCCTTCTGCTTCTTATCCAGTACCAAATGGTTTTAATAACTGCTGCTTTATAATACAATTTAAGATCTGGTAAAGCTAGGCCACCTTCCCTAGCATTTCTTTTCATTAATTCCCTTGATATTCTGGACCTTTTGTTCTTCCAAATGAACTCTGATATTATTTCGTCTAGCTCTAGAAAATAACTGATAGTTTGTTTGGTATGGCACTGAATAAGTAAATAATTTAGGTAGAACTGTCATTTTTATTATACTGGCTTGGCCTACCCACAAGCAATTGATGCTTTTCCACTTACTTAGATCTGAGTTTATTTGTGCAAAAAGTATCTTGTAGTTGTGTTCATATAGTCCCTGGATTTGTTTTGGCAAATATTTTATGGTGTCTACCCCGGTTTTAAATGGGATTTCTTTTTCTGTCTCTTGCTGTTGGGCTTTGTTAGTAATGTATAGAAATGCAAAAGATTTGTGTGGGTTTATTTTGTAACCTTCAACTTGGCCAAAGTTGTTTATTATTTCAAGTAGTTTTTTACTTGATTCTCTGGGATTTTCTAAGTATATCATCATATCACAATCAAATCCAATGCAACCAAGATTGGCAGGAAGGAAGGAATTTTTACAACTAGTGTCTGTGATAAAAGCCTCCTTTCTAAAATATATAGAGAACTGAGTCAAATGTACAAGAATATAAGTCATTCCCCAACTGATAAATGGTCAATGGATATGAACAGGCAGTTTTCAGGGGAAGAAATTAAAGCTATCTATAGGCATATGAAAAAATGCTCTAAATCACTATTGATGAAAGAGATGTAGATCAAAATAACTCTGAGACACCACATCACACCTATCAGATTGGCTAACATGACAGAACAGGAAAATGATAAATGTTGGAGAAGATGTGGGAGAGTTGGAACACTAATTCATTGTTGGTGGAGCTGTGAACTGAGCCAACCATTCTGGAGAGCAGTTTGGAACTATGCCCAAAGGGCTACAAAAATCTGCATACCCTTTCACCCAGCAATACCCCTTCCAGGACTGTATCCTCAAGAGAACATAGAAATGGGAAAGGGTCCCATATGTACAAAAATATTTATAGCAGCACTCTTTGTGGTGGCCAAAAACTGGAAATCAAGGGGATGCCCACCAATTGGGGAACTGCTGAATAAATTGTGGTATATGAATGAAATGGAATACTATTGTATTATGTATAATGAAATGATGAACAAGAAGACTTCAGAGAGGCCTGGAAAGACTTACATGGACTGATGCTGAATGAAAGGAGCAGGATCAGGAGAACTTGGTACACAACAAAAACCACAGTGTGTGAGGAATTTTTCTGGTAGACTTAGTACTTCATTGCGATGCAAGGACTTAAATAATTCCCAATGGCCTCTTAAGGCAAAATGTCTTCCACATCCAGAGAAAGGACTACGGAATTCAATCGCAGAATGTAGCAGATCATCTTCTTTTGTATTACATTTTGGTTTGTTATATGATTTCACCCATTCATTTTAATTCTTATATGCAACATGACTAAGGTGAAAATGTATTTTAATAGGAATGTATGTGTAGAACCTATATAAAACTGTATGCTGTCTCAGGGAGGGAATAGGGAGGTAGAGGGGAATGGGGGGAGGGAGGGGAAAAAATCTAAGATATATGGAAGTGATTATAGAACACTGAAAACAAATAAATAAAAAAGAAGTGCTAAAGGCATTGCAAATGGGAAAAGTTTAAGAATCCCTAGTCTAAATGATCTCAAAATGGGAAAAGAATAAATAAGACATCCTCAATGCCTCAATATCTTTCATCCCTCACATCCAATTTGTGGCCAAGGCCTATCAATTTTACATTTGTAACATTTCCCTAATACCCCACTTCTCTACTCTGACACTGCCACCATTCTATCTCCCAATTCTGGCCATTTTCAATGAATGTTCCTCACATCTAAAAAACTCTCTCTCCTCATCACTGGCTACAATGGCTTCCTTCTAGTACACCTTCTACAAGAAGTCTTTTTCAATTGCCCTTCTTTCTAGTGCCTTCCCTCTGTTGAATATTTTCAATTTATCCCATTTAAACTTTTTTTCTACAATTATTTGTATATTGCCTCTCCCATTAGCCAATAATATTAGCAAGCATTTTTATACTACCTACTATGTGCTGGTCCCATGCTTAGCTCTTCATAAATAAAAATCTCATTACAACAACCTTACTTACTTACAATAACCCTACTACTATTATCCCCATTTTACAGTACAGGAAACTGAGGCAGAGTCTGAGGCTGGATTTGAACACAAATCTTCTAGACTCCAGATTCAGCACTCTATCTACTGTGCCAATTTAGCTACCTATGAGCTCTCTGGTATCTGGGCATAGTTTTTGCCTTTGTATCCCCAATGTTTAGCACATGCCTGGCACTAAGAAGGCACTGAAAATGTTTATTGACTGACTGAAATAAAAAAATGACCAAAATAGAGAAAACAAAAGAAACTGAATATTTTATTTCAGAAAAGAAAATTTTCAAAAATTAGTGAACATAGCCAGAGAAATACAAAGAATGTGAAGGGCTAAATTGACACATTTTGTTTTGACTCAAGATATTTCCCAACAGACAACTAAACTCCTTTACAAAGGACTTTTTTAGGGGGGAAAAGTTAAATTATCAATTTCTCAAAGAAAAGGATATATGTCCTTGCAATTTGACTTTACAGTACTTACACCACTGTTTTTAAATAGTTTTGTGCCACTGCATGACTTGACATCAGTCATCGTATACCGTTCTTTTAAATCTGTTTTGTTTATTCTGTATCACTTCATATACTCTTCTCATATTTCTCTAAATCACTCATGTCATTCTTTATAGATCAGTAACATGTTATATTTACCTGCCTAAATAGAGACAGACTGTCCAGCTTCTGTATGTACCATTAAAAACCTGAAAGTGGTTAAAAGATGATTAAAAAATTCAATGAGAAACTACACAAGTGACTTATTCCACTTCAGATACACAAAAAGGCAATTAAACGCCCACAAGAAATAGATAACAGTGCTGCTGGCAAAACCAGGGCAAACACAAACAAACAAACCAGCAACCTACCTACCAGTCTGACCAGAGAAGGTATAGTCTGGCTAGGTGTCCAGAGGCAATAAGACTGAAGGATCAAACATAGAGGGAGCTGAGTCAAATTTATAAAAATAAGAGTCATTCCTAAATTAATAAATGGTCAAAGGATAAGATGAAGTAATCAAAGCTATCTATACTCATATGAAAAAGTGCTCTAAATTACTTCTGATTAGAGAAATGCAAATTAAAATAACTCTGAGCTACCACGCCACATCTATCAGATTGGATAATATGACCAAAAAGGAAAATGTTGAAGAGGGTGTGAAAAACTGTGACACTAGAGCACTACTGGTGGAGTTGTGAACTGATCCAAACACTGTAGAACAATTTGGAACTATGCCCAAAGGGCTATAAAATCACTGACCCAGCAATACCACTACTAGGTCTACATCCCAAAGACATGTAAAAAAATGGAAAAGATTTATTTGTACAAAAATATTTATAGCAGCTCCTTTTGTGGTGGCTATGGAACGGAAATCAAAGGGACTCCTATGTACTGGGGAATGGCTAAACAAGCTGTAGTATATAGTCGTAATGGAATATTATTGTGCTATAAGGATGACTTCAGAAAAACCTGAACTCATATGAACTGATACAAAGTGACATGAACAGAACCAAGAGAACATTATACAGAGTAACAGCAATACTGTATGATGAAGAACTGTGAATGACTTAGATATTCTCAGCAGTACAATGATCCAAGAAAATCCCAAAGTATTAATGATGAGACATAGCACCCACCTCCAGGGAAAGGACTGGTATTATTTGAATACAGACTGAAACATGCTATTTTCCCCTTTCTTTCATTCTTTTTCTTTTATTCTAGTCTTATACAAAATGACTAACATGGAAATGTCAGACATGACTGTAAATGTATAACTTATCTGGAGGTCTAAATAGGAGACGTGAGTCAAATTTATAAAAATAAGAGCCATTCCTCAAATGATAAAAATGGTCAAAGGTAATGAACAGGAAGTTCTCAGATGAAGTAATCAAAGCTATCTGTAGTCATATGTAAGAATGCTCTAAATCACTACTGATTAAAGGAATGTAAATTCAAACAACTCTAAGCTACCACCCCACACCTATCAGATTGCTTAATATGAAAGAAAGGGAAGAGAATAAATGTTGGAGAGGATGTGGGAAAACTGAGATACTAACGTGCTGTTAGTGAAGTGGTATACTGATTCAAACATTCTGTAGAGCAATTTGGCACTATGCCTAAAGGGCTATAAAGCCATGCATCCTCTTTGCCCCAGCAATACTACAACTAGGTCTATATTCCAAAGAGATTTTTCTACAAAAAAAGAAAAGAGTTACATGTACACAAATATTCACAGCAGCTCTTTTCCTGTGGTGGCAAAGAAATGGAAGTTAAAGGGATGTTCTTCAACTGGAGAATGGGTGTACATGACTGTGATGGAATACTATTGTGCTATAAGAAATAATAAACAGGATGCTATCAGGAAAATCTAGAAAGACTTACATGAACTTACACAAAATGAAATGTGTAGAGCCAGGAGAAAATTATATACAGTAACAGCAGTATTGTATGATGTTAAACTGTGAAGGACTTGGCTATTTTCAGCAACATAATGATCCAAAACAATTCTGAAAGATTTACGATGAAAAATTTTATTCATCTCCAGAGAAAGAACTGATGGAGTCTGAATACAGAGTGAAGCACTTTTTCATTACTTTCATTATTTTTCTTGGGGGCTTTTTTGTCTGTGTTTTCTTTTATATGACTAATACAGAAATATGATTTGCATGACTGCACATGTATAAGCCATATCAAATTGCTTGCCTTCTCAAAAAGGGAGGGGCAGTAAGGAAAAGAGAGAATCTGGAACTCAAAAAATTTTTTAAATGAATGTTTAAAATCTTTTTATATGTTTTTATATATTTTATATATTTATACATTCTATATGTTTTTGTATATTTTCATATTTAATTGGGGAAAAACAAAATATATTGAAAAAAAGAACGGAGGTCCCCACCTCAGAAAGAACAAAGGTAGTCAGAAAGCCCTAGGGTGGGGAACTAGTGAGCCCCCAAAATGGCAGAGCATTACTCAGATAAGAATAGCCCATTTATCCACAGTAGCCTCGAGATACTATCCTGAGATGTGGCAGAGTCTTGAAGATTCAGCCCTCTAACCCTCAAAAACCCAGGAAGTGCAGGCCAGTGCAAGGAACCTGGGGGCCCCAATTCAGACCTCTTTGCAGAGATGGAGAATGATGGATGTTCAACTACATGTCAGATTTTTTTGATGTTAGTTTTGCTGAACAAGTTTTTTTGTTCTTTTCTTTATTATTCAGCCATAACAGATGACTTATTAGGAGGGGGGACTGGCTATATTTGGAAATTTAAATGACATGAAAACAAAAACTGATATAAAAAATTATTTTTTAAATATATCATTACATTCATATTATAATCATTTGATCAATTATTTCTCCCAACCACTAGGCACTTTTGTTTAGTTTTTTGTCATCACAAATAATGCTACTGTGAACTTTGTTGTACATATGGATCATTTCCTTCTGTCAATAACCTCCTTGGAATATGTTTCCAATAATATGATCACTAAGATGAAGGGCATGAATAACTTAGTAACTTATCTTGGATAACTCCAAATTGATTACCATAACAGTTGAACCAATTTACTGTTAAATGAATTTTGACGACACTCTGGGAAAAATAATTAATAACAACCAGTAATTTGGGTGGAAATTCAGAGTTCTCTTCTTCTAAAGTCCTTTATACGTTCAGTCTGAAGAACATTAGTGATGAGATAACAATGACTCCTCTTTTTGGTCAGACCCCACCCATTTGAAGGAATTTAATCTAAGGAAGGGAAGCCTACTATGTTCTGCTCAGGCTTGGATTGGGCATACATTTTTTAATTGATAAACTAAAGCTATAGGTGGTCTGGTATAGAGATACTATTTTCTATCCAAAACAGGCGCAATCATTCATTTTAATACAATCCATGTCAATCCAATCATGTCAAACAATTAGATTTAATTGCTGTTTGATGGACCACCTACTGTTTTGAAGAGTATATAAACTGTGAGTCCCACTGCCATGACTGTCTTTGCTCTAAAAGAGATAGCCAAACAACCATCCTTTATTAATAACCCTATGGCCTTATCTAATAAAATTACTAAATTACCCAAAAACCATGTCTCTCAAACTTTTTTAAACCTTACCATTATGAAAACCATGAAGGGATTAGAGCCTTTCACTGTAGATTCTTAATAAGGAGCTCCCCTCAATTGGACACATGGAGAGTTTCTCCACAAGGATAATTCTGTTAGAACTCTGGCCGTGATCTTACTCTCCCTTTTACCAGGAAGTAAATTTTCTCTCAGTAAGCATATAAGTGTCTCTATATCTGTCTTTAGCATTTGTGCTGCAGCTTTTTTCTAATTTTCATGTTCATAGGGAGGCAGATTGTCAAGTAAGGTATGTCTACTTAAAAAAAGATTCTCCGAAGGAAGTTATATGGGGATAAGAGACAGAAAACCTGTGTAATAGTAAAGGGCTACATGGGAAATTCAGGGTATTATGGATATTCAGTTTATGAAACCAACTACTGGCAATTCTGAATTTCTTACAGGACTAGGGCTTTAAATAGTGGTCAACATTCTGTGAGAGAATCTCTAAAGCTATAATCCATGCTTTGAAGTTTTGGGGGTTACATGTAAATTAAACTGTGTGTTCATAAAATGAACTTTTTAAGTAAAGGTGTGTAAAACTATCCAAGAAAGCCCTGAGAAGTCTTATTCTTAGTGTTTTCAGGCAGAGGCTGTGTCAAAAGGATTCTTGTTTTCAGGTAAAGTGACTAAATTAAGAGATATTAAAGCTAGGAAAGAAAGTGGTTTTTAAACTCAAGTTTTCGCTTTCTAGGTCACTAAGGCTCTGTTCTGTTTGTCTCTAAGTCCATTTGTTTGAGGTTTTCTAAGATTAGCTTGTTAAGTAAGAAAATTGAAAAAGCAAGGTGAAACTCTTCCGGAGTTAGTTTGGGAGGTGGAATCAGAGAAGTGATCTTTCTCTCTGAGTAAAAATGCCAAGTTTTTTTCTTTGGACAAAGTTCTAATAGTAGCTTTATACAGATAAAAATTAAGAACTGAGCAGCCCAAAGACAAGAGTTAATGAGGGAAAGCTACTAAGAGAGTTTTTTGCTACTCCAAAGTTAGATAACTTCAGGTTTAATTAAATCTCAAACCTAAAGTTGCTAGATTGTTTCAGTCTATAGAACTGTCTTTGCTACCCCTCACCCAAATATATCTAATATCAGGGCAATGCGTTTTAAAATTGCAAAAATAAGGTTTTTGTCTTTTAAGACACTATGATCATGGTTTTTACATCATCCCTAAATGTAATCAATTTGGGATTTCACTAATTTGCTAAAAATGTATATTAACAATGGGGCAGCTAGACAGTGTAGTGAATAGAGCATGGCTGGTCAGGAGGACCTGAATTCAAATCCAGCCCCAGACACTCACTAGCTGTGTGACCCTGGGCAAGTCACTTAACCCTATCTCTCTCTCTCTCTCTCTCTCTCTCTCTCTCTCTCTCTCTCTCTCTCACACTCACACACACACACACACACACACACACACACACACACGATATTAACATTGTAAAAGTTGTTTTTTGTAAGTAGTAATATTGGGAAGGGTGTGCATGTAGAGTTCTATTGATTTGTAAATTATTGTATTAACTCTCTCCAGATTCTACAAGGAAGGATTCTAAAAGGCCAATAAGAAAAATGAGTATGATTTTTAATTTGAAAAACTGTGTTAATTGGGCAATCAAATATTGTGTAATCTATTAACAGGTTTCATAGTCAGAATCCCACTTTTGTTCCAACAGGAACATAAACGATTGTATGTCTCCTAAAAGTTTTGTAATCATTAAAAACATCTTAATGGATTTTTTTTCTTTTTAGGATTTGTCCCACAAACTTCTTCCTTTATTGGGACTGGGTTTTTAATCTACTTTCAGGAGAATGAGAAATGTGGAGCTCTTTGATCTCTTAGAGAATACCTGAATAGGCAGATTAACGAAGACAATCCCCTGGGTTGAAATTAACTACACAGTTTGGGAAAGTAGCGCTTCCGTAAAACACTGGTTTATTAATAGTCTGTGCAGCCTGAGATATGGTTGAAATGTAAAGGAAAGTTGGGTAGTCTGAACAATGGGAAAGATTTAGGAAGAAATAAAGGCTTGAGTGAAAATATGGAAAGTAGGTAAGATTTGGAGACAAAAGGGAAACATACTCTGAACACAGCAGCAAGCCCATGTGCTCCAAGCCCTTCCTGTCCCTGGATAAATGCTGTGCTTGCCCTTCTGCCAGTTTCACATGCTTTAAACATTTTGAGAGGATATGAGGAAATTTGACTTTATTTCAAGTAGAAAGATTGAACATGAAAGTTTCATAGCTTAATTTGAAAGTCAATAGACAAATTCATAGAAGGTTGGAAGCAATCAAACTGGAGGACACCACATTTCAAGCTCCCAATGTTACACATGGTCACTTTAAAATCTTTGGCAGTAGATTAGCTGGAAATAGTGAATTCCATAATATAAAATGCATGGAATAAAGAGCCCATGTGTAAAATATAATACTAAATAACTGAAATTATAAATTGAGGTTCGATACGATAACATTTAGAAAACAGATCCAGGTGTAACTGAATTTATTCTTGTTTCATTTTAAGTGAAATTCATTATTTATTATTATCATACTACACTAGCAAACTTGTTAGTTGTGCAGTTTTAAGCAGAGTTAAGTGATTTGTGATGGGCATAAAGACAATGCCTAACATTATTCTGATACTGAATTAGAAAAATTGTTAGAAATGTGAATTCCTCTTTAATTCTCTTTGACTATAGATTTGTCAAAAGACTGATATTAAAAAATAATAATAAATCAGTAACTGAGTTAGGATGTCATTATTTTAAGATTTCAGGATTTAGGCCCAAGGCTTAAATGTAGTGTAGTATAAAGATTTTATTTCAGTTAAGAACTAGAAATTGCAAAGGAAAAGATTTTTAGAAACTGATCTGTAACCAGTTTAGCCTGAGAGTAAGGTGAGATAATCTGGTTAATCATGTTCATCCACTGTTCATGATAAATCTGTAGGACAGCCTTATTAAATCTAATGCTACATAAATATTGGCTGTCATCAAGATATTGGTTACTGAGATTTGTAATTATTATATAAAAATCTTAAATGTTTCCTAGTATTATTTGAATTATTTAATTATTTTAATTCAACTACTTACATACCTCTGGAAGTTTCTGTCTGGGGAAATGGACCCCAGCCTTCCAACATTAAATCCAATTCCTTAGGTCTCTGTACCTGCACTAAAAGTAACAAGTCAGCTTAGAGTGTTTGGATATTTTAGCCCAGAACATTTTCAGCTAATATGATGCTAACACATATGATGTCAAACTGTTTTGTAAAACTTTATATGTACTTCCCAGTGTACGTAGCTTGAAATTCCCAGGAGGATGGGAATGGGGAGCTGGAATGCTCTTTATCTGAGGAGCTCTTCATTTGATAAATCTCAAAAGGAACCCCAGGAGGAAGAGAAAAAGGTTATTCACATCTGAGAATTGTCACCACGTGTCTTTAAAAAAAAAAGAAAATCTATAAATTGATGAATAATAATATTTTCCTTTTAAAGTCCTAAGAATATTAAGCTTCAAAAATTAAAATGTTACCATTATTGATTATAAATCCAGAATTGATTTAAACCAAAATCTTTCCTAAAGGAAGTAAGAACAGGATCTGAGAGTGCTCCTTATCAGGATTATTCTGGTAAATTGCAACCTAACACAAAAACATATTTGCTATTTCACACATAAGAAGGAAAGATCTTGTTATTTTGATCGGAAGCTGTGAGGTCAAAATTGGAAATCTCTTTTGCTTATGTTTTAAAGAATTGGATTTCAACACAGACAGTTACATAGTAAAGACTAGTAAATTATGAACCATCTTGTGTCACCTTAACAAGAAATCTGATTTTACTTATGTTTGCTATTTAATCTGAAATTAGAACACATGAAGAAATGCCTGCAAACTACTTAAGAGTCATATTAAAGATGTTCTCATTGTTTAAAGAGATTCTGAGAACAGGAGCCTATGTTTATGTCCATTCGAATGGAACGTGTGTTAATACAGACAATAAATATTTCACATAATCGGTTCTCTGTATACAATTTGGGATTATTATGTTTACACGTCCCAAGTCTTTTGCTGTTTGTTATTAAATATCTAAAAGCAAAATCATTTGTATAATACTGATTACCGGTAAAAATCAAGAAGTAATTTTTCTGTGATGAATATCTTACTGTTACCAATATAAGATTATAGTCAATACTTGTTATCTAGGATATGGGATCTTTCAGCGGTGAATCCACCTCAAGCTCTGATTATTGGAACTTCCTAGTTATGCTCCTATTCTTTTATGGCAAATTTCCATAACCATGTCAGATGATGAATGTGAACACAATACCACATCTTTATCTTACTGGCTAAAGCAGGAGCACATTTGAGTTAGATGCAGGTATTAGATTTGACTTATTTGGCCTAGAATTTTAAATATTGATTAAGTATTTAGCCTTGACATGTTACTAGTTATATATTCCTGTGCAAGTAAGTCCTTTAGTTTCTTAGAATGGGGATAATTATGAAAATGATGCAAAGACTTGTGAAACCAGGATATGTTATTTAGTGAATATCATAATTAATGATATTCAGTACACTGGTCAATGAGAAGCCATTATATCAAGTATCATTTAATGCCAGTTTAGAAGATGATGAGAATCAAGTAGGGTGCTCAGTGAAATAAAATAATGGGCAAATGGGCTGAACAATGGAACAATGATGTTCCTAGACATTCTCAAACTCTGAACTACCCCCAACTCTTGTCTTTGTGTCCCTGGTTGCCTCATCTCTCCAACCACAGCAGGTTTTCCTCTGTAAAAACCTCTAGTTTCTTTTGATGAATGGGCATCTTCTCAAAGTGATATCTCCCTGAAGTGGCCCCCTTGGGGGCGGGAGGGAACCCTCTGTCTTAAGGAGCAGTTGTCTCCCCCCTCCTAAAGCTGCTGTTCCTTAATGGGACAGCTGAATGTGTTACCCACAATAAATGCCTTTACTTGATTTAGAGACCATATAAGTGAATTCCTTCAAGATGACCCTACCACACATACACCACACACCTCATCATTTTGGGGTGCCCCAATGCTCAACATTTTGGGCATTCATCCTAGAGCAACTATCTCAGACCCAGGTCCTCTACAAATCAAGGTAAGCCCATGAGCCCATTCCATTTATTGTTGGCACTACAGCCAAAACAGAGATAGTTCGGGGTCTCTGCATCTTATTTGCAGGTTCTGCTCTGCTTGAGAACCCTGCAATGTTCTCCTCCCCATGGGACACTGAGGAAGTGGGTAGGTAAGTCTCTGCACCTGGCTGGGGTCTCTGCACCTAGTTTACAGGTTCTAAGTGGAGGACTTACTGCTTGAGAACAAATGGAGATGGGTTGGTTTAAAGAGAAAGTGACTTGTTTTGGACTTACCTCCCACACCACAGTGCCAGGAAAACAAAGAACTAGACCCCTAAAATCACCAAACTCAATCCACTTACATGCAATTAGTGGCCAATATCCCAAAAATATCAAAGAAAAAAGAAAAGCACTGACACACACAGAAATTTTTATCAGCTTTTTTTGCATCAGCAAACTGATGGGGGACTGATCAGTTGAAGAATGGCAGAGGAAATTATATGTAATATTGTTGCATAACAAAAAAAAAGAGGGGTGGAGCCACAATGGCGCAGTAGAAGGATATACCTGCTCTAGTTCTCCCCTGCCATAGACCATAAAATACCTATTAGAAATAATTCTAAACAAATTTCAGAGCAGCAGAAGCTACAAAATGACAGAGTGAAAGAGATTTCTAGTCCAAGACAGCCTGGAAGGCCTGCAGGAAAAGTCTATCACACAGGGCTCAGAGCAGAGCGCAGCCCAGCCTTGGCCACAAGGCAGGGCAAGGACAGGACTGGAGCAGGCTTCAGGACACGAAATCATAAGTAGCAGTTCCAATTCCCACATTTCTCAATCCACAAATGCCAAAGACAGCTTCAAAGGTCAGTGAGAAAGCACTTTCACCTGGGTGAGAAGGGAATATGGTCTGGCCCCAGCCTCAGGGGCAGCAGTCACTGTGTAGCAGCATCCATTTTAGGAGACTTCAGCCTAAAGACCTTGGGGGAATAAGGTAGCTGATGTGGATCTCAGCCCTGCGTGATAGGTCTGGAGTGAGGAGGCGTGCCGGTGTGGTAGAGATGGTGGAGATTCTGGAGAGGTAATTCTACTCGCAGATCCTGGGCAGAAAAGTTTGTGGTTGTTACCAGACCAGAATGCAGGCCAGGAGATGAGTAAACTCCTCTCCCTTGATTGTGCCACCATGGAGGAACTGAGAACTTACAGGTCCCTAAAGTATATCCTCCTCTTGACAAAGGACTCAAAAGTCAAGTAACTGACTGGGAAAATGCCCAAAATCTGGAAAAAAAAAAATAAGACTACAGAAGATTACTTTCTTGGTAAACAGGTATTTTCCTCCATCCTTTTGGATGAGGAAGAACAAAGGATACCATCAGAGAAAGACATCAAAGTCAAGGTTCTGCATCCAAACCTCCAAAATAAATATAGTGGTCTCAGGCCATGGAAGAGCTCCAATTTGAAAATCAAGTAAGAAAGGTGGAGGAAAAATTGAGGAGACATGAGAACAATGCAAGAAAATCATGAAAAGCGAGTCAACAGCTTGTAAAGGAAACTCAAAATAATGCTGAAGATAGTAACACCTTTAAAAGTAGACTAACCCAAATGACAAAGGAGGTCCAAAAAGTCAAGGAGGAGAAGAATGCTTTAAAAAGCAGAATAAGTTCAAAAGTTCACTGAAGAAAATATTTCTTTAAAAATTACAATGCAGGACATCGAAGTTAATGACTTTGAGAAACCAAGAAATTACAAAACCAAACCAAAAGAATGAAAAAACTGAAAACAATGTGAAATATCTCACTGGAAAAACAACTGACCTGGAAAACAGATCCAGGAGAGACAATTTTAAAATTATGGGGCTACCTGAAAGCCATAATGAAAAAAAGGGCCTAGACATCATCATTCATGAAATTATCAAGGAAAACTGCTCTGGTCTTTTTATCAAGAATGCTTGAAAATTCTCTATTTCACTGAATATCCATTTCTCCCTGTGAATGATTATACTCAATTTTGCTGGGTAAATGATTCTTGATTTTAATCCTAGCTCCACTGATCTCTGGAGTAACATATTCCAAGCCCTCTGATCTCTTACGGTAGATGCTGCCAAATCTTGTGTTATCCTGTGGTTCTACCATACTTGAATTGCTTCTTTCTGACTGCTTGCAATATATTCTCCATGAACTTTCCTCTGGAATATTGGCTACAATATTCCTAGGAGTTTTCCTTTTGGGTTCTCTTTCAAGGAGGTGATCGGTGCATTCTTTCCATTTCTTTTTTACCATATGGTTCTAGAATACCAGGGCAGTTTTCCTTGATAATTTCTTGATAGATAATGTCTAGGCTCTTTTTTTTGTCATGGATTTCAGGTAGTCCAATAATTTTTAAATTATCTTTCCTGGATCTCTTTTCCAGGTCATTTGTTTTTCCAATGAGATATTTCACATTGTTTCTATTTTTTCATTCTTTTGGTTTTGTTTTATAATTTCTTAATTTTTCACAGTCATGAACTTCCCTTTGCTCCATTCTAATTTTTAAGGAATTATTTTCTTCAGTGAATTTTTGGACCTCCTGTGAAATATAATATTCCAGAAGGCAAAGATTCTAGGCTTACAACCAAAAATATGAACATAGCAAAATTGAGTATAATCATATAGGAGGAAAAATGATCTTTTAAAAAAACAGAATACTTCTAAGTATTTCTGATGACAAGATCACAGCACAGTAGAAAATCTGACATATAAAACACATAAGTCAAGAGAAGCGTAAGAAGGTAAACATAAGTGAGAAATCATAAGGCACTAAACTGTTTACATTATTACACAGGGATATGATATATGCAACCTCTCAGAACTTTATCATGACCAGGGAAGTAATAGAAGGAGTCTAATTACACAAAGTGTATAATTGTGGTGTAATTGTGTTGTGTTTGTATTATTATCTATTTAAATGGAATGGATGGGGAATAAAAAAGTGGGGGTGGGAGATAGAAAGAAAAAGACAGGAAAAATGGGGAAATTCATCTCACATAAACAGTGTGCAAAAGAGTATTCAATAAGGAGGGGGCAATGGAAGGGGGCAGATAATACTTGTATCTCACTTTCATCTGAACTGACTAAAGGAGGGCAAAAAGCAAAGGAAGAAAAAGGGATTAAGAGAAAAGGGAAGACTTCTGAGAGGAAGGATAGATTAAGGGAGGCATTAGTTAGAAGCAAAACACTCAAAAAAATGACAAGGAAAAAAGAGAAGAATAAGCATAAAATACAGGAAATACAATTAGTAATCATAACTGTAGATGTGAATGGGATAAACTCACATAAAACAGAAGAAGATAGCAGACTAGATTAGAAACCAGAATCCAACAATATGCTTTACAAGAAACACACTTAAAATATAAAGATATGAAAAATAAGTTAAATGAATGGATAAGACAGAATTTATTTCACTTCAACTGAAGTTAAAAAAAGGCAGAGGCAGACATTATGACCTCAAAGCAAAACCAAAAACTGATCTAATTAAAAGAGACTGTGGAAACTACATTTTGCTAAAAAGAAATGAAAAATGAATAAATATCACTCTAAACATATATAAACCAGCTTTCGGCACAGTGTCTGTCACACACTAGGCACTTAGTAAATGATTATTGGTTGAAAATCTTAAAGAAAGAAGATGGCAGAGTAGAAAGACTCACATATGCTAGCTCTGAACCCACAGCCCATGGATCTCCTGAAAAAAGAACTCCCAACAAATTCTGGAGAAGGGGAAGTCTCACAGAAACAGAGTGAAGGAGATTTCCGTTCCAGAGAGCCCTGAAAAACCGACCTCAAAGGTCCGTCGTGCACCGGACGGGAGCGGAGTCCAGCACTGTCCTGGCCGCACAGCACAGAGAGGAACAGATCCAGCAGATCCGTGCAGGCTTCAGGGACGGAATCTCCACCGGCCACAAAGGTCCCTCCACCCAGAGACACACAGGTCAGTGAAAGAGACGTCTGGACAGGCTGAGAGGGAAGCGGGGTGTCTCCATGACTCAGGCCCCTCTGGAGGCAGCAGCAGAGGCAGCGGCGGCCAGAGGCTACTGGAGCAGGTAGGAGCTCAGCAGCAGCTCCATTCCTGAAGGTCTCTGCATAAACCCCCTGAGGGAACTGAGCCTGGGAGGCGGTCCTGCCCCCACCTGAGAACCAGATTTAATCTTACCCTGAATAGCAGCCGGCCCACCACTGAAAGCCCTGAGGCTGGGGAGCAGCATTTGAATCTCAGACCCCAAGCACTAGCTGGGCAGACCTGGCAGAGGTGGAGAGGACTCTCAGAAGTCAAGTAACTGGCTGGGAAAATGCCCAGAAAAGGGAAAAAAATAAGACCATAGAAGGTTACTTTCTTGGTGAACAAATGATTCCAACCTTCCTCTCTGACGAGGAAGAAAACTGCTTACCATCAGGTAAAGACATAGGAGTCAAGGCCTCTATTCCAAACATCTGAAATA
>CM053770.1:172313849-172352876 GCA_028658325.1 Potorous gilbertii
GAGATATTTCACATTATCTTCCATTTTTTCATTCTTTTGGTTGTGACGTGATTTCTTGGTTTCTTATAAAGTCATTAGCCTCCATCTGTTCCATTTTAATTTTGAGAGAACTATTTTCTTCAGTGAGCTTTTGAACGTCCTTTTCCATTTGGCTAATTCTGCTTTTGAAAGCATTCTTCTCCTCCTTGGCTTTTTGAACCTCTTTTGCCAATTGAGTTAGCCTATTTTTTAAGGTGTTATTTTCTTCAGTATTTTTTTGTGTCTCCTTTATCGAGGTATTGACCTGTTTTTCATACTTTTCTTGCATCTCTCTCATTTCTTTTCCCAGTTTTTCCTCCACCAGTCTTCCTTGATTTTCAAAATCCTTTTAGAGCTTTTCCATGGCCTGAACCCATTGGATATTTATTTTGGATGTTTAGGATATGGAGACCTTGACTCTTATGTCTTTCCCTGAAGGCAAGCATTGTTCTTCCTCATCAGAAAGGAAAGGAGGAAACATCTGTTCACCAAGAAAGTAACCTTCAATGGTCTTACTTATTTTCCTTTTTCTGGACATTTTCCCAGCCAGTTACTTGACTTCTGAGATTCCTCTCCACACCCACCTCACCTCCAGATCTGCCCAGATAGTTCCTGGGGTCTGAGATTCAAATGCTGCTTCCCAGCCTTAAGGCTTTCAGCAGGGGGCAGGGCTGCTAATCAATGTAAGATTAAATTCAGGTGCTCAGGTGTGGGCAGGGCCGCTACTCAGGGCTCAGTTCCCTCAGGGGGTTTATGTGGAGACCTTCAACAATGCCTGCTTTGTGACCCCCTGTCCATTTCCCCTGCTGCTGCCTCCTGAGGGGGCCTGAGTTATGGAGACACCCCGCTCCCTTCTTGGCCAGTCCAGAAAGCTCTCTCACTGTCCTGTAGCACCTGTGGGTTGAGAGACCTTCGCAGCCACCGAAGATTCCATCCCTAAAGGCTGCTCGGATCTACTCCTCTCAGGGCGGTTTGGCCAAGGCAGGGCTGAGCTCTGCTCCAGTCCGGTGCGCAATGGACCTTTGGTTTCGGTTTTTCAAGGCTCTCTGGAACAGAAATCTCCTCCACTCCATTGTTGTGCGGCTTCCACTGCTCCAGAATTTGTTGGGAGTTCCTCTTTATAGGTAATTTATGGACTGTGGGTTCGGAGCTGTCATATGTGAATCTTTCTACTGTGACATCTTGGCTCCTCCCCAGTATTCTCTGAATTTGTGTTTTGAGCTTCCCTGTAAGAAGCTTCCCTGTAGTTGCCTTCTATGGTCAGGGCTCTTTTTTGCTTTTGGTCATTTTCTAGCCTATTTTGTGACTTTTAAAGTTGAGCTATGAGGACAGTGTGGGAACCTGAATGAAATGCTGGAGCAATTTCCTTCATGTTCTGTGAGCCTCTCTGATGATTCACTGGTGAGAGGCAGTGTGGGAGAGTGAATATAAAACTGACCTAAAAACCAGTGAGACCTGGATTCAAGTTCTGCCTCTTAGACTGACTGGGAGACCACTGGATTTATATATTGATGATGAAATGATTTTTATAGATAGTTTGGTGGAGTATAAAAACGACTAACTACTTTGTATACCCTCTTGAGTTGACCAAAAGTGTTTTTATTAAAATACACTTGGTTAGATTTCAAAGAACAGCAGATCTTCATAGAAGCTGATCATTTCGGGAAATATTCCCCATTTCAAAGCATTTGGAAGGTCCATGAGAAAGAAGAATTATATGTGATTAAGAAACTGTTCAAAGATAAAAGATGAAAGACACTTGATTTTGCCAATTAAATGTGAATTATTAAAACCTTCCAGCCTTCAAAAAAGAACAGATATACAGACATCCTCAGAACTTAAGAATTCCCTATAATTAACTCCAGAAATAATCAGTCATATAGTTGGAAATGAAAAGCTCTTTGAAAGAGTAATTTTACTCCAGCTAATAATTTCACTAAGAAATGTAGGGTAGAGCTGTGGTTAGGAAACTATCGAAGTTCCCTGGACTCTCTTTTACTTGTAGTACCACAAACCAGAGCCTGTAATTCACTGTTGAATTACAGATTTGAAAAGAATGTTTCCTGTTGAGGTTGAAATCCTTATGCTTGACTCATTTAAAGGAGGATGGTTGAATTGAGGGACTGAGCATGATAATGACTGATCCCTTGGAACATCTGACTCCAGATATGTGTTATCACATCCTTCTTCCAGTGCAGATGAAGGTAATCTGCCTGTGAAAGTTCTTTAGCAGGAATGGTGTCTTGAACAAAAAGTAAAACTCTTTTTTTAAAAAAAGTATAAATTGTTTTTATACATCAATTTATTTATTTTCAGTTTTCAACATTCATTTCCACAAGATTTGGAGTTTCAAATTTTCTCCCCATCTCTCCCCTTCCCCCAACCTATGACACCATACATTTTCATTACCCCTTTCCCCTATATGCCCTGCCTTCTACCACACCGCTCCCTTCCCTTATCGCCATCTCCTCTGTTTTCTTGTGGGGCAAGATAGATTTCTATACTCCATTACCTGTATTTGTTATTTCCCAGTTGCATGTAAAAACATTCATTTTTAAAACTTTGAGTTCCAACTCCTCTTCTTTCCTCCCTCCTCATCCATCCCCCACTGAGAAGGTAAACAATTCAATATAGGTTATAAATGTGTAGTTATACAAAAGACTTCATAAAAGTCATGTTGCGAAAGACTAACTATATTTCTCTCAGCCTATCCTGCCCCCCATTTGTTCTAGTCTCTCTTTTGGCTTTGTCCTCCCCCAAAAGTGTCCTCCTCCAAAAGTCTTTACTTCTAATTATCCCCTCTTCCCATTTGACCTCTCTTCTATCATCCCCTGTAGTATAAGATAGATTTTCATGCCAAATTGAATGTGCATATTATTCCTTCCTTAAGCCAAATGTGATAAGAGTAAGCTTCACTTTTTCCCTCTCACCTCCCCCTTTTCCCCTCCATTGAGAAAGCTGTTTCTTACCTCTTTTATGAGAGGTAATTTGTCCCATTCCATTTCTCCCTTTCTCCTCCCAATATATTCCTCCTTCACCCCTTAATTTTATTTTTTGAGATATCATCCCTTCCTGGTCAACTCACCCTGTACCCTCTGTCTGTATATATATATTCCCTTCAACTACCCTGTTACTGAGAAAAGTCTCAAGAGTTACAAATATTACCTTTCCATATAGGAATGTAAACAGTTCAACTTTAGTAAGTTCCTTATGATTTCTCTTTCCTGTTTACTTTTTCATGCCTTTGTCACAGACGCTAGTTGTAAAAATTCTTTCCCAGTTTTTTGTTTCCCTCTTAATCTTGGTTGAATTGGCTTTGTTTGTACAAAAAGATTTCAATTTAATGTAATCGGTGTTATCCATTTTGCATTTCATAATGTTCTCTATCTCGTTTGGTCATAAATTCCTCCATTCTCCATAAATCTGACAAATAAACTATTCTTTGCTTCCCTTAGTTTGTTTATAGTATCAGCATTTATACCTAGATCATGTACCCAATTGGACTTTATTCTGGTATGCAGTGTCAGGCATTGGTCTGCTCCCAGTTTCTGCTACACTATTGTCCAATTTTCCCAGCAGTATTTGTCGAACAGTGAATTTTTATCTCAGAAGCTTAGGTCCTTGGGTTGCTTTGACTACTGTGTCCTGTTTAACATTTGTTTTTAAAACTTTGGGTTCCAAATTCTCTCACTTCTTTTCTCCCCACTCACCCTCATTGAAAAGGCAACCAATTTAATATAGGTTATATACGTGTAATTATGCAAAACACTTCCATCATAGCCATGTTGTGAAAGACTAACTATATTTCCCTCCATCCCATTGTGCCCCCCACTTATTCTGTTTTCTCCTTTGACCTTGTCCTTTTTCAAAAGTGTTAACTTCTGACTGCCCCTTACCTGGATCTCCTCTCCCTTCTGTAATTGCCCCCTCCCCTCTGCAATCTCCCTTACTTGCCTATAGGGTAAGATACCTAATTGTTCACTTTCTCTTTTTGTGGGTTATATCACTCAGGAATTTTTAAGAGGCTTGATATATTGTTTCTGAGGGAAACTGGGGAGAACTTAGGCAACTTCCTGCATTTTTCTGCTATTTTGGCTCTGCCCATCTGCATGCATGGATATTGAAAGAAGTGGCAGATGTGATTGTTGAGTCATTGTCAGTGATCTTTGAAAGATCTCAGAGAAAGGATAGCTATTGCATAATTTATAAAAAGTGTTGGAAAAGAGTCTGCAAAAAATTAACCTGTGTGCTTGACTTAAAGTATTGTCAGAATTTTAGCATGTGATAAAGAGATGGATAATGAGCAACTCGAAAAGGGCTGAAATGACTTCCTCAAAATTGGGTCTCAGCAGAATAGCCTTATTTCTTGTTGTTGTTTTTTTTTTTGACAAGGTTTTTATCATAGACCAGGGCTGAGTAAGAGAGTTCACAATTGACCATGCTGATTAGGTATCTCATGTTCAAAATTGGAATAAAACAACACTTACAGTCCTTTTACTGGTTAGTGACAAAAGGTTTACTTAGCCCTAATAGAGGAAGGGCATTCAGAGCAGAGCAGGAAGGGATTATTGAATATGAAGTTAATGAAGTTGAGTGCTGCTTTTCTGTGTTATTCTGCCATTTTGCTATCCAAACCCTCAAGGGAGAATTCTTGGCCACTTGTGTACTGTTTTTTTTTTATACTCAGGATACCAGCTACATCTGCGGTCTGAGAGTTAGTTCTCTGAGCTGGTATAATCTCAAGGATGGTTGCAAAACTAGTATGCCTTGCCTGGGATAAGTTCTTAGGATACTCTTCTTATCACAGTCACTATAAACTAGTAGATTAGGGTACTATTTCAGTTACAATTTACCTAGATTTTAGCAGAGAATTTAATAAATTATCTCTTGTTTTATTGTGGAAATGATGTAGAGATATGGTTTAGGTAGTAGTACAATTCACTGGGTTTAGAAGTTGGCAAGTTGACACTCTCCATTAGCAGTCATTAAGCGTTTCTTGGCAGAAGATCTTTCGGGTTCTGCTTCAAGTGCTTTTTTTGCTCCCAGTGGTATAAATGACATGCTGATCAAATTTGTATTTACATGATAGATGACTGACTGATTATCACTGTCCACAAAAAAGATTTTCATGGTTGATAACTTTGTAACAAATGTAATAAGATAAAATTTAGGGGATAGAAATTGGACCTGTGATTTCATTGTTTCAGTTACTCCTGCCATTCCCTGTAGAATTCTTTCCTTCCACTTGACAGTGTTAATGAGTGACTAGGTCACTGAGAAGTTAAGTAACTTGACCAGGTAATTCAGCTGGAAATGTATCAAAGACTTGACTTAAACACAAACTATTCTGGGTTTGATGTTAATTCTTTATCTACTGTGGTTGAAATTTAGTATTCAGTATCTCCTTAGATAAAATTTAGTAGTAATAAAATGTGAAATCTTACAATTGGGTTAATAAAAATTAACTTTGCAGCCAGAAGTTGAAAAAATGAATGGACAAACAATCAATAAATAAAAAACAATTGTTAAGGGTTTATTTTGTGCCAAGCACTATGATTATCTGTAGTGCATACAAATAGAAAAGTGATCCACCCCCTGACTTCCAAGAGCTGATTTCTATAGAGATAACAGCTAGGTGATGCATCGGATAGAAGAACTCTGATCCTGGATCAGGAAGGTTCCTCTTCCTGAATTCAAGTCTGGCCTCAGATACTACCATTGTCACCCTGGGCAAGTTACTTAACCTTATTTGCCTCAGTTTACTTATCTGTAAAAAGGACTGGAGAAGAAAATTGGAAACCGCTCCAATGTCTTTACCTATAAGAAAACCCATAAAGAGGTCATCATAAGTCAGATCTGACTGAAAAATGATTAAACAATAGCAAAAACATGTATAGTAGGGTTTAGCTGCAGGACCACTGCAAAGGACCAGTATGTAGCCGCAGAGCATCTTCTTAAGTCTTATTGCCATTGATAAAATCAGTCTTATTTCTGATGTTGAACCTCAGAGTTCATTCTTTATATTTCTGTTCTTAGTATTTAATATTCTCCCTGGCACATAATAGACACTTAACAAATGCTTATTGGTTGAATGATTGATTTCACAGTGCTAATCACTTGAGTGCTGAAAATTTTCTTTTGTGAATCTCCATAGCTGTGACTCCTGAGAAGGCAAGGGCTGCATCACTGGCAAGGATAGTTGCCAGATCTGATCTCCATGGAGTTTGTTCCCCTGGGTTACAAGGGTCTGGGTTGAAAAATGGATCATGGCTTATGAGTTTTGTGATGCCTCCATTAGGTGCTAAGGGGAGTTGGTACTTGAGTTGGTAGCAATATTTTGACCCCCTGGTCATATGCTGCCTGTTATCTTCTTTTCCTCAGGGTATCTTGGTACTTAGGAATGGGGGAACTGTGGCCAATGATGAGTTTGTCTAAAAGAGTGTTGTAGATTTGAGTGGACTGAAAACTCAGCATGAGTCAGCAATGTGGTATTGCCCAAGAAAACAAACAAAAACCAAAAATGAATGCAAACTTTTACTGTGTTAGGCAGTGTCCAAAAATAAGGAGGTGATCTCATTGTACTCTGAGCTTGTTAGATGATACCTGGAGTACTGTCTTCTGTTCTTAGTGCCACATTTTAGGAAATGGGGCATCCAATGAAGGGTAGCCAGAATGGTGAAGCTCCTTGAGATCATGTCTTATATAAGGACTGGTCGATACAATTGGGAATGTTTAATTTGGAGAAGAGACAAATTTAGTCAGAAAAAAACTTCCTAAAAATTTTTGGTTATCTCCCAGTTTTCTGGCCCGGGGTCTCTTCTTTACTTTTTCTCTACCATTTTGTGATCTCATTTGTTCCCATGGATTCAACTATCTATGTTGATGATTTTCGGATCTACTTATCTTGTTCTATTCTCGCTGTTGACTTTCAGTTTCAGCTTACCTCCCAGCTACCTACTGGACATCTGAATTGTACGTTCTATATACATCTTAACTCAGCATGTCCAAAATAGAATTCATTATCTTTGTCCCCAGAACCTAAATTCTACCCTTTTCCTGACTTACCTGATGCTTTTCAGGGTAACACTTAACCTTTTAATCATTGAAATTCACAACTTATATTTCATTCTTAATTTTCATATCCAAACTATTGCCAAGTCCTGTTGTTTCTATCTTCATAAAACTCTCGTGTAAGCCTCCTTCTCTTGTTTTGACATTGCTCCCACCCTACTACAAGCTCTCATCACCTCATACCTGGACCACTGCAGTAATCTGCTGGTGGATCTGCTTGCCAGAAGTCTCCCTATACTGTGATGAAGGCTGAAAATGGAGGGGGTGGTGAGACTCTTGCAAAAACTGAAGTACAGGGGCAGGTCGCCTGGAATGAATTAGCAGATTCAAGCATTCTTAAGGTCAGGGTAAAGATTTATCATGCTTTTCAGCAGTCAAGAGTTCTTAGGGGAAACTGCTCCCTTAGAGGGGTACAGATAATGTTTATATAGGATATTCTATAGTAAAATGTGCCAAGTATGCTAACTATGTGGTTTAGGGAGTGGTTAAGGATTGGTTAGTTCTTAAAGGAACATGTACTTTTGGTATCTACTGTGAAGGTATTTTACCCAGAGTTCTTGGGGAAATAGCCAAGGTGAGGCTCCATGGAGGTGTGGTTTTAGGCCTGAAACATCCTGAAGTCAACTAATGGTCAGGACTGACTAAGAAATACCAGGCTGCTCTCATCAGTATCTTGTTAGACAAGATAAATGCAGGGGAGTATATGTATGTTTAAGTCTAGGATACATGTGATTGGTCAGTGAGTAGTAAATGTTGTTATGACCTAGTGTGAGTAGTACAGAGCCTATTCAGCCAGTACACAGCTGATTCAGACTAATAAATTCTATAGGTGCAGCTGACTACTGTATCAGGAAGGGAGGTAACGATTGTTGCTGGGGCAGACTGTGTCCTTGGGCTGGGGAGAAACTGCCTGGCAGAGCATTTTGAGGCTAGGGAGAAATGTAATTTTTTAGAGAGAAATGTGATTTTAGGATTGGGGTCTAAGCACATGCACCCAAACACCCCATCAACTCCAGATCTCATCCTCCATTCATTTGTCAATGACATTCCTAAAAAACAGATGTGACCATGCCATTTCCCCATAGCTCTCAATCAGTAAACTCCAGGTACCTCCAGGATCAAATATAAAATCCTGTTTGACATTAAAAGGCCTTCTTGACCCTCCTTCCCCTTTTCTGATGCTTTTAAACCAGAATGGCCCTCCCTGAATGTCTTTTAATACTGTGCTTGTGCTTTACTCTTTTACTTGTACTCTATATTGTATTGTTTTACTGTAAATTACAATTATTTGTAATTGTACAAATGTTTCAGTAAAGGAGTCTTCTTGTTTAACCAGAGGTCAGATAAATGAATGAATGAATGAAGGAAGGAAGCATTTATTAAACACTATGCATAACAGTGGGCTAAACACTAAGATATAAATAGAAAAAAAAATAGTACCTGCTCTGAAAGAGCTCACATTTTAATAGGGGAAATGAATGACATATGTTGACTGACTGGTCTTTTGATATTTGAATCTTGGCACAATGTTTGCACTTTGTAAATATATTTGCTAGAACAGATCAATAAAACAAGTAAAAAATTTATTAGGTATTAACCATGTAGAATACACAGTTCAGAAAAAAATAAATGTTTAGATAAGACCTGATCCTTGATCTCAAAGGTCTTATGGTCTGGTCAGGGTGGTATTACTTGACATACCTAATAACACAAAGAAAGTATTTTTTGGTATAATAAAAAGTTGAGACAATGTAGTTGATCATTGGCGTGGTCTTTTTTCTTGGGGGCACAACCAGATTAGTTCACTGTCATGAACCCTGACTAACTCTACTCATTAGCTTCCTTTCCCCTACCCCCATCTCCCCCAACCTATCTTAGTTATCTTGATTAGAAAAAGAGAAGGGAAAACCAAGTGACAATGAATAGAAAATGTATTTGATTCAAAATTATAAAGTTACCAGAGTAAAGGATCCAGAGTGTTATTGTTCTAATTTTCTCCTCCTTAGAACATTGCACTTTATTTTTTTCTTATAATTTATTTATTTTTAATTTTCAACACTCATTTCCACAAGATTTTGAGTTCCAAATTTTTTCTCCACCTCTTCCCTCCCCTACCCGAAGACACCATACATTCTGATTATCCCTTGCCCCAATCTACTCCCTGTTCTATCATACCCCCTCTCTTCCCTTAACCCCATCTCGTCTATTCTCTTGTGGGGCAAGATAAATTTTCATACCCCATTACCTGTATTTCTTATTTCCCAGTTGCATGTAAAAGAATTTTTAACATTCAGTTTTAAAACTTTTCTCCTTTCCTTCCTTCTCACCCGTCCCCACTGAGAAGGCAAACAATTCAGTGTAGGTTATACATGTGTAGTTATGCAAAAGACTTCATAAAAGTCATGTTGTGAAAGACTAACTGCAGTTCCCTCCATCCTATCCTGCCCCCCCATTCTATTCTTTCTTTTGACTTTGTCCTTCCCCAAAAGTGTTTACTTCTAATTATCCCCTCTTCCCATTTGCCCTCTCTTCTACCATCCTTCCCTCATCCCACTTTTCACCTCCCCTACTTTCCTGTAGTGTAAAATAGATTTTCATACTAAATTGAGTGTGCATATTATTCCCTCTTTAAGCCAAATGTGATGAGAGTAAGCTTCACTTTTTCCCTCTCCCCTCCCCACTTTTTCCCTCCATTAAAAAAGCTTTTTCTTGCCTCTTTTATGAGAGGTAATTTGCTCCAGTCCATTTCTCCCTTTCTCCTCCCAATATATTCCTCTCTCATCCCTTAATTTGTTATTTTTTTTTTAGATATCCCTTCCTATTCAGTTCACTTTGTGTCCTTTGTCTATATGTATGTAATTCCTCCAACTGTCCTGTTACTGAGAAAAGTCTCAAGAGTTATAAATATTTCCATGTAGGAATGTAAACAGTTCAACTTTAGTAAGTCCCTTATGATTTCTCTTTCCTGTTTACCTTTTCATGCTTCTCCTGATTCTTGTGTTTGGAAGTCAAATTTTCCGTTCAGCTTGAAACTCCTCTATTTCATTGAGTGACCATATTTTCCCCTGAAAAATAGTAGGCAACTTTTGGAATATCATATTTCCAAGCCCCGCGATCCCTTAATGGAGAAAGCTGCTATATCTTGTGTTATCCTAATTGTATTTCCACAATAGTTGAATTGTTTCATTCTCCCTACTTGCAATATTTTCTCCTTGACATGCGAACTCTGGAATTTGGTGACAGTATTGCTTGGAGTTTTAGTTTTGAGATCTCATTCATGAGATGATCCGGTAGATTCTTTCAATATTTATTTTACCTTCTGGTTCTAGAATATCAGGGCAGTTTTCTTTGATAATTTCATGAAAGATGACATCTAGGGTCTTTTTTTTATCATGACTGAGGTATTCCCATAATTTTTAAATTGTCTCTCCTGGATCTATTTTCTAGATCAGTTGTTTTTCCACTGAGATATTTCACTATTATTTCATTCCTTTGATTTTGTTTTATAATTTCTTGATTTTTCATAAAGTCATTAGCTTCCATCTGCTCCATTCTAAACTTTAAGGAATTATTTTCTTCAGTGAACTTTTCAATCTCCTTTTCCATCTGGCTAATTCTGCTTTTTAGGGCATTCTCCTCATTGGCTTTTTGGATCTCTTTTGTCATTTGGGTTAGTCTGTTTTTTAAAGTGTTATTTCTTCAGCATATTTTGGGGTTTCCTTTAGCAAGCAGTTGTCTCATTTTTCATGATTTTCTTGCATCACTCTCATTTTTCTTCCCGGTTTTTGCTCTATTTTTATTACCTGATTTTCAGAATTCTTTTTGAGCTTGTCCATGGCCTGAGACCAATTCATATTTTTCTTGGAGGCTTTTAATGGAGCTTTGACTTCCTTTTCTTCTGTTTGAATTCTTTGGTCTAACTTGTCACCAAAGTAAGATTCTGTAGTCTGATTCTTTTTTTGTTTTTTGCTCATTTCCCCAGCCATTTACTTAACTTTTGAATTATTTTTCAAGGTAATTGTCTGCTTCCAAAGGGGATGGAGGAGGTGTACTGTCAGGGGCTTGATTCCCTCCACAATCTGTGGGCCTAGAGCTCTAGAAACATTGGCTGCAGCTGCACCTGCTACTGTTGTGGTTGCTTCAGTTTCCTCTGCCCCCTTCCCCCTCAGCCACCCTGGGGCTGGGGCCAGACCATTCCAGTCTTCTGCACTGGTCCCCCAGGCTTTTTCCACTGACCTTCCCAATTTATCCTCAGCATTTTGGGGTCCTGAAGTCTGGAAACTGCTACAGGTACAATTCTGTTTCCCCAGCACCTGCTTGGGTACTTTCTGTGCACTCTTAGCCTAAACTGGACTGTGCTCTGTTCCCAGCATAGTGTGATAGACACTTACTGGCAACCTTGTAGGCTGTCTTGGTCTGGAGATTTGCATCATTCTATCATTCTGTGGGTTCTGCAGCTCCAGAATTTGTTTAGAGCCATTTTTTACAGGGATTTAACTGGGCTTGATAGGAGTGCTCTAGAAAATCCATGCTGTTACTCCGCCATCTTGATTCCCTGGAAAGTCTTTTTCATTGCCCTTCCCTTTGATCTGTTATAGGCAGGTTCTATCTAGAACAAGATGATAGGAATACTGAAATCTTAAAAAAATAATGGGGGAGTCAGCAGGGTAAAGGTGGAATGCATGTTGATGGGCAAGGGTTTTGTATAGTGATTATTCTTGGAAGACTTTGAGGGATCTGGATGGATTTTGGATAAAAATGGAGCTTGTCAATGACTTCTTTCTTACTCTATCATTTGCAAGTTCTGTTTTGACTGTGCTTGGTCATTTAAATCCTTCCCAGGAGAATGTCTTAAGCCAGGAGAATTGTGCTCTTTCTGTTCCTGACTTCATGAATGACAAGTAATTTTAGACAAGTTGCATAATATTTGTGTCATTGCCCTTATAACAATCTGAGAAAAAAAGCTATAGTTGTTGTAGTTTTAGATTTGGTATCTTTTGGTAGAAAAGGGAATTGTTGAACAAAGTGGGATGTATGTATCTATGTATGTACATCTGTGTATGTGTGTGTTATATAACATAGCCTAGCATATTTGTTATTTGGTGTATTTTTCCTCTTATTTCTTCAGGAAATACTTTTACTCTGGACAAAAATACATTTTTGTCCAAATATGTTTCACTTCTAAGTGTATCACAATGCTGCTTCTTAGAAATTTAGACTTCCAGCAATAGTGAGTAGCTTAGTAGAGAACTGGGAAGTATTAGTTTTCTTTTTTTTAAGGTTTTTTTAGTGGACAAAATTATCATTGACATGTCCTGTATTGAATTTTTAAGCTGTGGTTTCTAGGAAAATCTAGCACTGGATTTTGACTCTTAATTTTCTCACAGTTCTATTAATCTTCATTGTTTGAAATATTATGCTGCAACAAATTAGAATGGAAAAGACTGCAAGAAGCAGGCATAGTGACTGGGAAAACAGAAAGGGACATTAAGACATCAGCACTATATTAAGCAAAGAATCATCAAAAAGTTACATCTGGTGTACCCACTTTTAAAAAGCAGGGCAGGGTAAAATACCATTTAGTAAGATTTACAGTAATCAATATAATAAAAAGCTACCTAAAACTTTTACTGCATTATTTGGAAAATTGGCTTTGTGGAGTACATTATTCCTTATTAATGCTGTATTTAAGTGAAATATAGTGTTTCATAACAAAACATTAACTTATGTATTTTTTCATTCTTTTCTTTCCTAGTATGCATTACCGCTTCAGTTGGTGAACAATCAAACTATGATGCACTGGATGGAGATCTTTCGCACTATTATTGATAGAATAGTCCCCCCTGTAAGTAAAGTCTTATTTTTCCTTGAGGAAAATTAGTTACAGTTGGGGATTGGAGTGCTTGCTGAGTCCAGATTTTGGTTGTGAAAAATTTTTATTGATTTTTAAATTTGAACTTGTTCAAAGATGATTGTGCCCATGTCACTATTTTGTGTCATAATGTGTAGTATTGTGTTTTTGTTTTCCATTTTATTATAATTTTAGTCTGGTCTTAACAAATATCTTATAAAATGAGCGTTTCCATGTTCCTTGTAGAGTATAAGGAGAGTATGTGAAAATTGTGAATCTCTCCTACATTAGAGCTTGCTTTTTTTTTAACTATATAAATTCATTTTGTAACTTTCTTAGCTGTTCTGCTTGTCTATGATTCCTTCTGGTCTTCCTTTTGTTCTTTTCTATTTTTGGAGTGTGGGATCAGTATCCCTAGTCCTCCTCTTCCTCCCTTTACCTCCTAACATCTTAAATAAGAAAAAGAGAAACAAAACCCTTGTAATACATAGATGTTACAAGGAAATATGCATGCCACGCCAAACAACATCCCACATTGGTGATATCCAAAAATGTATTTCTTTTTCTGTATCTTTAATCCAGTGAGTGTCTACAATCTCTGTCTGTTGGCGGGTATGGGTTGTTCATTGCTTTTGTCAGAGTTCTTACGTTTTCAAAGTTCTCCGTATAGTGTTGGTATTTGTTTAGATTGTTCTGCTCGCTTCACAAGTCTCTGGCTTCTGTAAATCACCTCAGGTTTTGCTGAAATTGTTCCTTTCACCATTTTTAAAATTTTGCATAATCTATTCATGCACTGTAATTTACTCACCCATTTCTCAGTTGATTGACACACCATTGATTTCCTGTTCTTTGCCTCTACCAAAAGAGGTGCTATAAGTATTTTTATAGAGGTAGGTACTTAACTGTTTTTATTTGATCCCTTTGGAGTATTGGTCTCGTAGGTGTCAGGCTGCGTCAGATAGTACCTTTTCTGGGCATAGCTCTAAGTTGATTTCGAGATTGATTGGACAATTCATAGTTCCACCATCAAATTCATAGCTCCACCAGCAGCTCATTAAAGTGCCAGTTTTCAGCCAGCCTTTTCACAAATTGTCATCTCCTTTCTTTCGCCATTTTTGCCAGTGTCATGGATTTGGGGTAGAACGTAGAGTTGCATTCTTTTACATTTGTCTATTAATGATTTAGAGCTTTTTAAAAATCTGGGTATTAATAACTTGGATTTCTTTCTTTGAAAGCTTCCTATTCATATCCTTTGATCAAATCTATTGAGGAATTGCTCTTGTTCTTATATATTTGAATAAGTTCCTATTGTATCCTAGTTATATTTACTAGAAAAACTTGGTAACTGAGATTTTCTCTTTCCTCCTAGTTGTTACCATTCCAATATTAATTGCATTAGTTTTATTTGTGCAAATGTGTTAATTTTATATAATCAGAATCGCCCCTTTTACCTTTATCTTTGATCCTCTCATTTCTTGTTTGGTTGTGAATTCTTCCCCTGCCAGTAGTATGGAAAGACAAACATTTCTTCCTTCATGCCTAAGTTGTTTATTATATGACCTTTCATACACAAGCAAATAAACATTTAAGAAATACCTACTGTCTAATAGATGTAAGAAAGAAGCATCTTACCAAGAACTACATGTGGCTGATAGTGAACTAGGAAGAACTTTTATTTAATATTCTTCAGGTGACCCACAAGTAAGCATATTTGTTTAAGACAAATATACAACTTCTTTATCCTTATCCCTGATTTGCAATTCTCTCCTGTTTTGGGTTCTGCAGGGTTTACAGCCTATCTGGGGATGCCCAAACCAACCACATGAATCTGTTCCCCTGCTTACATTTCCCATTTTGGTGCCTACATTTTGACACCCCTTCCCCTGATTTTCTTTTTACCTTATTTGGTCATAGTTCCCCATAGCTATAAGTATAAGCTGATAATGTTTTTCCACAAAACCACTTTTAATCAGGCCAGTCTCAGTCTTGTAAGGGGAAAGGTGGATCTTTCCAACTATCTAACTGCCATGTAAATTCCTACATCCTTTTAAAAGAGCAATATGCAGGAGCAACATCCTAATGGTGATTTTCCACAGAAAGACAAATGGAATTAGGTTGTGTCCATGTTTTTAATTTCTTTTAAGCTGGTGACACACATGGATCACATGGGAGTTGCTTTCAGAACTGGGTCCCTCAGGCTTGATTTGGGGTTTGGGGGCATGCTTTTCAAAGAGTAGGTGTTTTCAAGGGGTGCCAATTAACTCTGATTGGTCAGCACACTGGAATATTGGCTATATTAAAATCACCTGCCTTGACAATAGGGAGGAATCAGTATTTTCCCAGTCCTGTCTGGGCAATACAGTGAACAGGAATAGACCCTTTAGATTAGATCTTAATATCCTTCTGAAGAAGAAACTGAACTTTGGAAGAAAGGTGGATTGGGGGTAGGGTCTGAGTCTCCAAGGTAATGTTTACTAAGGAAAATAATTTTTCACATCTTAATTTTTTTATGAGATGGCCTTTCATATTCAATCAAACAAACATTTATTAAGTACCTACTAAGTGCCTAGGGACACAAATAAGAAAATTAGACAGACCTTGTCCTCAAGGAGCTTATTATATAGTGGGAGAAGATAACACACAAAGAAGTTTTAAAGTGGTGGGGGGGTGGAGAGAGAGAGAGAGAGAGAGAGAGAGAGAGAGAGAGTGTGTGTGTGTATGTGTGTGTGTGTGTGTGTGTGTGTGTGTGAGTGTAAGACACTAAGGGGTTCTCACCTGGAAGCATGTTTTTCCATGGAATCAAAGCTAAACAGAGCTATTTTTGTTTAGAAATGAGGCCTTTATCACAGACACTAGTTGCAAAAATTCCTTCCCAGTTTTCTACTTTGAGGGGAAGACTCTTAGGAGTTTCTGGCCAAAATAAAAATAATTGCTATTTACATTCATTTTTGCCAGTCTGGGTCCAAACAATGACTTAGTAGGGCTTGGCCTGGGACCTGGCCAATCAAGGAGAGCTAGAGTGGTTTGAGGTTAAAGCTGGTTTTTAAGAAAGAAAAAAATATTTGTGAGATGTTGTTCTTTACCTGACTGAAGTTTCCCAGCCCACTTTGTAGTTTTGTAAAGTTTTTTGTTTAATAATGTCTCCTTATCTCCATGTTTGAAGTCTTTGGTTTTATCTATTGCCCTTTGCTTCTTTATGTTGTATACCTAATTTGTTCTGCTATCAGTCTATTTTTAAATTGGCAGCAAATGTTTTTTTTCCCTAAAAAAACAAACCTACTTTCTTTGCTTTCCTCCTCCAACTCCTTTCTACCAGCACCAAAAGTTTTAATGATAACTGTTTCACATTCGTTGCTTTGTTTTTTGAGATTAGTCCAGCTACGCCTCTATTCCCAGTTTTTTTCATTATTTCTTTTGAGATTTTTGATCTTTTGTTCCTTCAGGTAGATTTCATTATTTTTTTCTAACTCTTTTGAAGTAATACATTGGTAGTTTAACTGGTATGACACTCAATGAGCTAATTAATTTAGGCAATATTGTTATTTTTATTATATTGGCTCAGGATCTTCATAAATAATCAGTATTTGTTTTTGTAAAGAGTGTTTTATAGTTGTATTTATATAGTGAGTATTTCGATAGGTAAACTTTCAAATATTTTATACATTCCATAGTTACTTTGAATGGAACTTGTCTCTTACTGTTGTGTAGATTTATTTTACATCCTGTAACTTTGGTAAAGTTAAAATGTCTCCATTAATATTTTAGTTGGCTTTCTAGGTCCTCTAAGTTCATTTCATCTCTAATAATTGGTAATTTTGTTTTTCCTTTGCTTATGCTTATTTTTTTAGTTTTTATTTATTTTCTTATTACTAGCACTAGCATTTCTATATTATATAATATGCACAGCTAGGTGGCTCAATGGTTGGAGCACTGTGTAAGGAGTTAGGAAGACCTGAGTTCAAATTTGACCTCTGTCACTTACTAGCTATGTGACTCTGTGCAAGTCACTTACCCTTTCTTTAGAAGGAAATGGTAAACTACTCCAGATGGACAGTATTGCTGAGGTCAGGAGGAGTTGAACATGACTGAACAACATCTGTGTTTGCATATATACATGTATATATTCTGTCAACCTGAAAGTTTGGTTAAAAGAGGCAAACAGGCTAGGTGATATGTAAATTCATATTGTTTTATTCCTTTAAAGCTAGAAGATACATGTACACTGAAAGACAAAACTTAAGTTTTGACCATCTGATTTAGAACAATCCCAACTCTGGATGTCTATGTCACTCAAATTATGATCTCCATGTATGTTTAACCACAGTATGAGAAGGGAATTTTCTTAAATTCATTTCTTATGAATACAGTAAAATAAAAGAATTGACACAGTGTCAGTTGAAATTACAACCCAGGATATCTCTGTTTCTTTTACTATTAACATCACATAACATAGTATATGTACATAAAATATTAAGATCAGAAACATCCCACTATTCAGCATAGTTTCTGGTCAAGATGCATTGTCCTTTTATTTATATAGTGAGTGTTTTGGTAGGTAAACTTTCAAATATTTTATACATTCTATAGTTACTTTGAATGGAACTTGTCTCTTACTGTTGTGTAGATTTATTTTACATCCTGTAACTTTGGTAAAGTTAAAATGTCTCCATTAATATTTTAGTTGGCTTTTTAGGTCCTCTAAATTCATTTCAGTCATTAACAGAGGAATGCTGTGGTCACCTTCACCTGGCCCTGTAGTGTTGACAGAGAAAAAGGCATTTTGAGTTTACTAAATTTACTCAGAGAGCAAGACATGTCTGTTATGTCAGAGTATTGCAAAGCATTGTGGTAGATGAAGCTCAGAGTGGGCCCCAATATCTCTCCTGATTGGCCAATCCAGGTTTTAGGCCTTTCTCAGGTCTTGGTGGTTCAAAATGGTTTGGGGGGAGGTCTGTACACACATCTATATGTACAATATATATACATATATTTATACACAATTAAATATATACGTATACACACATATAACTTCAACACTACACTATATCAAATAATTGTAGTGGTAATGGATATCTTTACTTTACCCCTGTTCTTATTGTGAAGGCCTCCAGTTTGTTCCTATTATATGTAATATTGTTTCTTGGTTCTGATACCGTGTTTAGAGCATTGTGCCATTGTAACCAATAGATTGGAAAAATGCCTTTTGAATATGGGAGGAAATTAGACAATAGTGATTGTTCTAATGTGTCAGGTGCACTATCTGCACTTAAGGAGCTTAGAATCAGTTGATAGTAAATACCCATTGTATACAAGATAACTTGGGAATGGGGTCACTAGCCTTGGGGGGGTATCAGAAAAGGCATCATATAGAAGTTGCTACTTGAACTAAACCATGAGGAGTGTTGGGCATTCTAAGAGACAGAGGTGAGGAGGAAGCTAGCTCATTCTAGGTATGGAAGGGGAAAGCCTGTTCAGAGACATGGAAATAAGACATATAATGTATGTGAATAACAGCAACTAGGCTAGCTGGATCATAGAGTGTGTGAAAGAAAATAATGTAATAAGTCTGGAGAAGTAGGCTGGAGCTAATGAGGTTTAGAGGGGCTGGAACCCCGAAATAATGACACAGGTCCTGCCTGAATGAATTCGTTTCAAGCCTTCTTTCAGCCAAAAGAATCCCCCATATTTATTAAAGGTCTACCACATTGACCAAATTCTTAAGAAATCTGAGCATTGGTCAAGCTTGTATTGAAAAGTGGTCCAGAGTGAATCTGAGCACTTTCAGAAAGGCTGAAATGGATCTTGTATACAGAAAGACTGTGGGAGGGATCTAGTGTTGGCCAAGAAGTCTGGGGTGACTAGAGGAGAATTTTAGGGAGGGTTTTGATTGGGAGACCAGTAGGCTGAAGTGACTAGAGGTAGCAAACCCAGAACCAAGAGAATGGGGTTTCGATAGGATCAAGGGTGGGAAATAGCTGAAGGCATCCAAAGATAACAGATCACGTGGAAGGCTGGGGGCGGGGGGAGGGTTAAGCTAAGTTATGAGTAACAGAATTCTGGGTATGGTGATAAGATAATGAAAGCCTTATAACCTTATGTGAATGCCAGATCTAGTGGGAAGATTCCAGGAGAGTTCAAGGGGATTCCCAGAGCCTGTATCTGGCTATCAGAACCAGATTGTAAAGAATTATAGACTAGGAAAGGTGATATTGTTTATATCTAGCCAAAATCCATCCTGGCTCATTAAACCATTGTGATCTGTAAAATAAACACAAATTAGATTTTAGTTCAGTGTGATTCAGTTTAACCTTAATAAAAGTTTATATGCTATTATCTATGGTTATGATTTTTTGACTTTGTCTTTATATCTCCAGCGCTTGCTACTGGGACTTAACAATTGATTCATTGATGGCCATTGCTCTATATTGGTTCTTTTAGGAGACTTTACAGATTGATGAAGATGATAGACCAGAGCTGGTATGGTGGAAATGTAAGAAGTGGGCCTTACACATTGTATCTCGTCTTTTTGAACGGTAATTGTCTGATGTTTATATTATTTACATCTTTTAGTATTTCCTTCATTGTGAGATTTTTCCCTTTCAGGGATATATGTCACTTAGAATCTTAAGAGTGAAAAGTAACTTCTAGTTTTTTCTGCTAAACAGGCCTGTGTTTCTGATAGTAGATAGATTTTGACTTGATGACCTTCAGCAGTTTATTTCAGACATTTCTACATGCTTCTTATATGATAAAAATAACATTGCTGTGCTTCTTGGAATGAAGCCAAGGTTTTCAGAAAGAAAAGGCAGCATTCCTTTATTTCATGCTAGAATTTATAAATGATTTGTTTACTTCATAACCTTTTGAAGGTGTTCCTCAGAAGTTTTATGCAATACTCTGGTTTTTTAAAAACGCTCTTTAAAACCTTTAGAAGGGGAGACCTCATTGCAATTTAAAATATTATACATCTAGAGTTGCTTCAAAGAAAAAAATTCCTAAAGTCACTTAAGGATGGTCACTTAAGGATACTTAGCTTGAAAAAAAGTATTTGCACCTCAAATCTGAATCTAAGTCTTAGCTTCTTTCTTATCTTTATCAGTCTAAATAGGATTTGTTAATTTTATTCAAAATGCAATTTAAGAAGACCTTTTTTTGAGTGCTTACAATGTATAGAACAATGTAATGATTCTAGAAGACAATCCCTTCCTGTCATAGAGTTCATAATCCAATAGGTAGGGGATAAAAAAACATACAAATAAATATAACATATGCATTTTATATAGCATAGTTGCAAATATAGCATATGCAAATAAATATGCATTCTTGGCGTAGGGAGCAGCATGGAGTGAAGCACAAAAATAGGACAGTACTAAGCATGTGTAGAGTATAGCTTGGAGCCTATAGTACTTGTGAAGGGTAGACAAAGTAGTGGTGAGAAAAAGCTAGAAAGTCAAGTAGTTCCAGACTATGGAGAGCTACCGAGTTTGAATTTTATTTGGCATATGGCAAGGGTGCATTCAAAGAAATTAGGCATTAAAGAATTTTAAGCAAAAGAGTGACATGATTGGATAAGTGAACCTGTTTAAAATTAATGTGACAAAAGTGTGAAGGAAGAATGAGTCCATGGTACTTTATGAAATCGTTCAGGCAAGTGGTAATTATGGCCTTAACTGATGTTGTGACCGTGGGAATAGACAGGAAATAATGGATATATGAGAAATTGCTGGGCTAGAAATGTTAAAACATCATAATTCATTGAAAATGAGGAGTGAGGGAGAGGAGAGAATGTAAGGTAATTCTTAAGTTGTAAACAAGAGTGACTGGGGAAATACTCTTGCCTCTCATAGGAATAGAGAAGAAGGAAAATTCAGGGGAAAATATGATAGATATGGTTTCAGATATACTCAGTTTGAAGTGCCAGTAGAACATTTAGGTGGAGATATCCTATAGTGTTGTTGGTATGAAGGCTCTGAAGAAGGGGCACTGTTGGAGATTTAGATTTCTGTAGGAGTAGTAAAATGATAATTGTGTACTCAATCACCACGGGAGAGAGTTTGGAGAAGCAAAAAGAACCAATATTAGGTAATCAGGAAGAGAGGAAAAAAATGCAGACAAAGGAGGAGTTAAAGAGAAATAGGAGGAGAGACTGGAGAATACGGTGTTTTGGAAGAAACTATGTCCATGAGGTAGAATTAAATAAGTGTCAGGAACTGTAGAATGGTCAAAGAGAATGAAGAAAAAAGCATTTAGGTTTGTTTATAAAGGACATCAACAGTGAATTCTTAGGAAGTAGTTTATTAAAGGATGTGAACAAAAAGAAGATAATAAGAGGTTAAAGAGCTGAGTAGGTAGTGAGAAAGTAGAAACATTGTGCATAGATTATTACTTTTTTCAAGAAGTTAGCTATGTATAAGAAGAGATAAATTGGAGGGGGCCAGGTGGCAGAGAAAGGGTTAGGAAAGATTTGTGGCTGGGCATAGCTGAGCATGTTTGTAGGCAGATGGAAAGGAGCCTAGTATAAAGAGAAATGGAAGCTTCTGGAGAGACTGGGAAATGAGTTATGGAATGGAAAAGTCTTGGAGGAGGTTTGAAGTGAAGGGATCTAGATAGAAGAGAGATTATTCTATTCTAGGTCTATGGGCACTTCTCATATAGGGAAGTAGGAGAGGAAGAGAGGATTGGTGAAAATGTAGAAAGGTTTTGAAGTCTGGAGGAGGAAGTGTATGTTGAAAGCCATGATTATATCAGTAAAGTAGGAAGCTAGGTCATCTGTAGAAGGGTTGAGGAAGGCTTTGAGAGGAAAAGTTTTGAAATTGTGCAGAATGAGGTCAAAAAACACTAGTAAGTAACCTAAGTATTAGAAATTAGTAAATGTGTGAAGTATATAAAGTTTCAGTACTTTCTATGGCATCCCTAGAACAGGAGTGGATAAATCTGAATGTTTGAGTCACTCAGTGTTCAAGATTAGAAGGTCTGTAATGATGAAGTGAGGGAGGAAAAAGTAAGGGATAAGACATTCCATCATGGTTGCTGACCATAGGGTTAAAACTGATATGAAGCCAGAATGGAGGAAAGGCATATGTCAAGGGACTGGAGATTAGATGAAAATGCAGATTCAATTCAGTGTGATTGAGGGACATGTAAGATTAGAGTGAATTTTAGAAATCTTCAGAATTTCAAATCTTGGGAGATAGTTGAATTTAGTGTGTGACTCCCAGGGGTGAAAGTGGAATGCAGATAGAAGAAACTATGAAAGTTGAAGAGATTGAATTAAAGTCATCTGAGTCATCAGCATTTATATTGAATTCTTTAGGATTATGGCAGGGGATAGGGGATTAAGTCATTTAGGATTTTGAGAGAATAACTTGCAGTTAGTAAATAGTAGATAGCAACTAGGAGAGAGATGTTTTCTTCATCCTTTTAGTGTTTGTGGACAGACCTTAACTTTTTTTGTTTCTTATGACAAAAGAATCAAATTTATATTTACGTCCACCTTTACTTATACTGAGGGCCAGCCTTAAATTTATTTACAGAAACTATTTATTCATTGAACAAATATTTACTGATATCTTTTTATGTGTTCTCATTAAGTTCTTATGCTTGTTTTACTTTTAAAAATTCAAGTATTGAAAGCCTTTCTCTGTGTGTGTTTTAAGATATGGAAGCCCTGGAAATGTGACCAAGGAATACTTTGAATTTTCAGAATTCTTTTTGAAAACTTATGCAGTAGGGATCCAACAGGTAAGTATAAACTTTCTACTTTTTAATTGAAGGGTATTTATTTGAGTTATGAAGTTTGATTTTGTTATCAATTAAAAAAATAGTGACTCACATTTGCATAATGCTTTAAAGTTTATAATGTCCTTTTTTCACAACAGACCTAGGAAGTAGATATTAAGAATCTGTAAATATCTTTAAACATTTATGAAAATTAAAGTAACATTTTTTCTTTATAAGTGAGAGTTATATCTTTAATATAAGACAGTCAGTTTTATGACTAGGCCCCTTGGGACTTCTGCCTTCAAGGAATTCTGGACTTTGGACTGAAATGTGTAGGACTTGCTTGTGATCTGAATAATTTTAAGAAAAGAGTGAGCCAAACTGGTCAATAGTTCTAACTTAACATTAATTCTTCCTTGTACCTTATACCTTGTACAACTCAGTTTCTTTGTCTCTGAGCTGTATATCTTTTGTTATCTTCTATAGTTCAGCAGTAATTGGTTTTTTTTATTATTATTTATTTTCAATGTTCTCCAATCACTACCCTATAACTTAGATTTTTTTTCCTCCCTTTCCCCCTCCCTCCCTGAGATGGTATACAATTTTATATAGGTTCTACACATACATTCCTATTAAATACATTTTCACCATAGTCATGTTATATAGAAGAATTAAAATGAATGGGAGAAATCATATAACAGACCAAAACATAAAACTAAAGAAAATGATCTGCTACATTCTGAAGTTGAATTTCATAGTTCTTTCTCTGGATGTGGAAGGTATTTTGCCTTAAAAGACCATTGAGCATTTTTTAAGTCTTTGCATTGCAATAAAGTTCTAAGTCTACCAGAAGAAATCCTCATACACTGTGGTTGTTGCTGTGTAAAAAGTTCTCCTGGCTCTGCTCCTTTCGCTCAGTATCAGACCATATAAATCTTTCCAGGCCTCTCTGAAGTCTTCCTGTTCATCATTTCTTATAGCACAATAGTATTCCAGGGCATTTATATACCACAATTTATTCAGCCATTCCCCAATTGATGGGCATCCCCTTGATTTTCAGTTTTTGGTCACCACAAAGAGAGCTGCTGTAAATATTTTTGTACATATGGGACCCTTTCCCATTTCTGTGTTGTCTTGGGGATACAGTCCTAGAAGGGGTATTGCTTGGGTGAAAGGGTATGCAGATTTTTGTAGCCCTTTGAGTATAGTTCCAAATTGCTCTCCAGAATCGTTGACTCAGTTCACAGCTCCAACAACGATGAATTAGTGTTATAACTCTCCCACATCTTCTCCAACATTTATCATCTTCCTGTTCTGTCATGTTAGCCAATCTGATAGGTATGATGTGGTATCTCAGAGTTGTTTTGAATTGCATCTCTCTAATCAATAGTAATTTAGAGTATTTTTTCATATGCCTATAGATGGCTTTAATTTCTTCCTCTGAAAACTGCCTGTTCATATCCTTTGACCATTTATCAATTGGGGAATGACTTGTATGGTTATATATTTGAGTCAGTTCTCTATATATTTTAGAAATGAAGCCTTTATCATAGACACTAGCTGTAAAAATTCTTTCCTTGTTTTCTGCTTCCCTCCTAATCTTGGTTGCATTAGGTGTGGTTATGTAAAAACTTTTTAGTTTAATGTAATTAAAATTATCCATTTTACACTTTATAATGCTGTCTCTTGTTTAGTCAAAAATTCTTCCCTTCTCCATAAATCTGATAAATACACTATTCCTTGTTCCATTAATTTGTTTATAGTATCAATCTTTATACCTAGATCATGTACCTATTTGGATTTTATTCTTGTGTACTGTGTCTATGCCTAGTTTCCACTACACTGTTATTCAGTTTTCTCAGCAATTTTTGTCAAACAGTGAGTTCTTATCCCAGAATCTGGCGTCCTTGGGTTTATCAAATAGTATTTTGCTGTATTCGTTGACTACTGTGTCTTGAGTACCTAGCCTATTCCACTGGTCCTTTCTGTTTATTAGCCAGTACCAAGTGGCTTTGATAATTGCTGCTTTATAATACAATTTGAGATCTGGTAAAACTAGGCCGCCTTCCCTAGCATTTCTTTTCATTAGTTCCCTTGATATTCTGGACCTTTTGTTCTTCCAGATGAACTTTGATATTATTTTTTCCAACTCTAGAAAATAATTATCTGATAGTTTGATTGGTATGGCTCTGAGTAAGTAAATTAATTTAGGTAGAATTGTCATTTTTATTTTATTGGCTCAACCTATCTATGAGTAACTGATGTTTTTCCACTTACTTAGATCTGACTTTATTTGTGTGAAAAATACCTTGTAGTTGTGTTCATATAGTCCCTGGATTTGTTTTGGCAGGTAGACTCCTAAATATTTTATAGTGTCTACCCTAGCTTTAATTGGGATTTCTCTTTCTATCTTTTGCTGTTGGGCTTTGTTACTAATATATAGAAATGCAGAAGATTTGTGTGAGTTTATTTTGTAACCTGCAACTTTGACAAAGTTGTTTATTATTTCAGGTAGTTTTTTACTTAAATCTCTGAGATTCTCTAAGTATATCATCATATCATCTGCAAAGAGTTATAACTTAGTTTCTTCTTTGCCTATTCTAATTCCTTCAATTTCTTTTTCTTCTCTTATTGCTACAGCTAAGGTTTCTAATACCATATTGAATAACAGTGGTGATAATGGACATCCTTGTTTCACCCCTGATCATATTGGAAATGCATCTCACTTATCTCCATTGCATATAATGCTTGCTGAAGGTTTTAGGTATATACTGCTTATTATTTTATGGAAAGTTCCATTTATTCCTATGCTCTCCAGTGTTTTTAATAGGAATGGGTGTTGTATTTTATCAGAATCTTTTTCTGCATCTGTTGAGATATGTTGTTGATATGATCAATAATCCTAATAGTTTTCCTAATATTGAACCAGCCCTGCATTCCTGGTATGAATCTTACCCGATTATAATGTATTAGTCTCGTGATAATTTGCTGTATTCTTTTTGCTAAAATCTTATTTAAAATTTTTGCATCTATATTCATTAGAGAAATTGGTCTATAATTTTCTTTCTCTGTTTTGGCTCTTCCTGGTTTCAGTATCAAAACTATATTTGTATCATTAAAAAGAATTTGGGAGGAAGGAGTCCTTATTTGAAGAAAAATCTATGCATATGTTACATATTGTTAGTATTTTGTTTTCGATCTGCACAGAAGAAGCCTATGATTGTTTTGAGGGACAGTATCTACATTTGAATTTTATTGCATTTGTTTGTTCCTAATTTGTGTCTTGATCCTTTTTCCTCTTTTATGTTATAATATAAAGAATTAAAAAAAAGATGTGTATTCACATCCCATCTCTGACAGTTGGATGTCTGTAGACAAATTTCACAATATTTTTTTCTTTCAATTTCCTCTTTTGTAGAAGAGGGATAAGAATACCTGTAGTACATGTATTATAGGACTATCATGAAGATTATCTAAGATCATAGTTGATATATTTAGAAGTTGAAAGGAACGTCAGAGACTTGCTAGTTCAGTCCTTAATGAGGAAACAGGCCCAGAAGAGGTTAAATTACTTACCCAAAATCACATCGTTGGCAGAACCCAAATTTAAACCCAGGTCCTCTGACTTTAATTCCAGTGATGGGTTGGTGGGACCGAAAGCAACACTGTTCTGAATTTTCCCACACAACCCAGTTCTGGTGTCTCACCCAGGCATCTGACCCAGCACTGGCCGCTGAGATACTCAATAGTCCTTTCACTTTGGCCCTCAACCACTTAATTCTGACCACATAAGTCCTTTCACTGTGGCACCTGGGCTACCCCAGGCTGTTTACCACTCCTTAATCCTATCCAGATCTTCTCACTGGTTTTGTTGGTTTTTTTTTTGTTTATGTAAGCACCTATCTCACACCATCCCCCTTTGAATTCACAGAATCCCTAAGAATATCATCTGCTCCTATTGGAGTTACAACAAACTGTCCCCTGACTGAAAGAAGGCTTGAGTGGTTCAATTTTTTATAGGCATACTTGCCCTGTACTCTTACATTTCAGGGTTCCCTGCAGCCCCAAAACACATCATCAGAGTTCCCAGCACCCCAAATTGCAATGCCAGCACTATCGATATTTTATCATACTAACTCTATTACATTAACAATGTAAAAAAATGCTTCTTCATGTGGGAAAGACTTTATGTACCTCAAGTTTTTATAGATTTTGCTGCTATTATGAATAACTGTGATAGTGTGACAGAAATTTCTAGCTGTGGGTAGAAAAACTGATAATATTGATATCAAAGATTCACAGAATTTGAGAGGTAATGAAAAGTGATAATCTAGTCTCAGTCCAATAAAGCGAAACCCATCACTTCTTAAGGCAAACTATTCCTTTTGGAATAGGAATTTTTCCTATTTGACTGAAGTCAAATTCCTCTTCCTCCTATTGATCCTTTGTTGCCATCAGAGTTTCTGGATTAGATTTGTGGGGTTACCAGGCCAAGAAGAACTACAAGCTGCTAGCAAAAAGGACTTTTGTTGAAAGTGATAGGGGAAAAAAACGGATAAGGCCTAACACAGTTCTTGAAGTCTGTAAGTTGAGCTTAGGTTAAATGGTTTCTGAAGTCCTTTCCAGCTTTATATCTGTGGTTTTATAATCCTATTGATACTGTTTCATTGTACATGGTCTCTTTAAACATAATATATTCTTCCTATTTATCTCTTCCCATTGTGAATTTTTATTTGCTTTGTGTGATAGCAGAATTCTGACTGCTGCGTTTTGGAATCATCTGTTGTGTAGTAAATTTTGTTCCATTCCCTCATTTTCAATTCTATATATATATCTATATTTGTCTGTCTCTCTGTCTATCTATCTTCACACACAATTTTTCCCTCTTTTTTGATGTGATTATTTTATTGGGCTTTGTTTTCTTATCCATTTTGCCAGTCTATTTGATTTGAATGAACTGCTTTTACATTTAAGGTTACATTTAACCCATTGTTGGATTTGAGTCTTCAAATTTCATTCTTTCCATTTATTTCTTTGATATTAATTTTTTTCTCCTTTCTATGTCACAATATTTTCCCTGGAATTAGTCTTGCATATTACAGTATTTTGATGCCCAGTGGTGTCCTGTCCCTATTTGCTTTCCATATTTATTGCTCCAAAGTCACCCTAAGCTCAAAATTTTAAGAGTCATTCTCATCTTCTCAGTCTCTTTCACTTGCCCTCCTTCTAATCAGTTGTCAAGTTCTACCTTCTTGATACTTTTTGCATGCTCAGTTTTCTTCTTCTTTCATTACCATCCTGCTGATGCAGGTCCTTGTTACCTCATGCCTGGACTATTGCAGTAACCTTCTGCTTGGTTTCCTTGCCTCAAGTCCTTCCACATTCTAGTCCATTCTCCACTCAGCTGTACAAAATATTTTCCTGAGGCCCAGATCCTGAAAATGTAATCCACCTTTTAAATAAAGTCCAGTGGTTCCCTATCACTTATAGGATAAAATATAAAATCCTGTTTGGCATTCACATCCCTTCATAACCTTGTGATTTCCTATGTTTCCAGTCTCTTGATCCTGAGTACTTTTACTGCCTCACCCCTATTCCTAAATTTCTCTCCTTCCTCATCTGTCTGGCTTCTCATATCTTTTCTGGCTTTCTTAATAAATAGCCCATCTTCTGTAAAGAAGCCTTTTCTGATCTCCCTTAGTGCCTGTGTTTTTCCTTTTAGATTATCTCCAATTTATTCTGTATCTTCTTTGTAGATTGTTGTTTGCATATTGTTTTCTTCTTTAGACTGTGCATTTCTTGTGAGTAGGCACTGCTTTTGTTTTCCTTGTTTCCTTGTTTTCCTTTTGTTTTGCCTTTTTATCCCTAGCACTTAACATAGTTTCTGGTACATAGTAAAAGTTTAATGAATGCTTGTTGAGTTGAATTGAAAGTAGCCATAGGAACCTTTCACCATTACCAGCTTTTGGGTAGAAGCTTCATAGATCTAACTAGGCAGGCTCTTTTATTTTGACCTCCCTTGGGAAGCACAAAAGTTTGGAAGGCAATTGTGACAAATAAAGGAGTTCAGCTGATTGATCAGGTTCTAGCTGCAATAACTACCTGAATGAACCAAGGGTTAGATTATTTTGATCAAAGACTAATATAAACTAATCTTATTGTTTAGACTTGAGGGTTAAAATTCAGTGAAATAGACTTGTGAATCATATGAATAACAGTGGAGGACTAGACATTTTCTTTGATCCCCAAAATCTTTTAAAACCTATCTGAAATAGAAATTATGCACCAAAGATATAGAAACCTCAGATGTCTTCACAGTGGACACCTAGAATTCGAAAACTAAAATCATGCATGAACTGCTAGTAATTAACTCTGAGATTACTCAGCCCTCACCTATCTCTCATGGCTGCCCTTCCCCTACATCCAATTTAACCTCTCTTCTTGAGTTATCATATTTCCTAGAAGTGCTGGACCCAGGGTGTGCATGTGCCAAGGATGAAGCACCCCTTGAGTTGATATAATTTGTTGTTGCACCCTAAGCTAGACTCCCTGTGTGTCCTTGAGCGCAGGACAGGCTTTGCCAGTCTATGCCAGGCAGGGGTAGCACTTGTGCATCTGGGGTCCTTTGCAGATAAGCAAACCTGAAAAGAATGCCATCACCTTGCTATTCCCTGTGGGGGAATAGTCTTGTCTTTTTTCCTCATCTCTGTTACCCTGTTCCCCCTCCCATGTTGTCCTGCTTCCTTCTATCCTCTCCTTCCTTTGTCATGCTATTATAAAAATGAAAACTTTTATAAGGACTGTGAACTTTTGGTTCTGGCTTTGATTTCCACATGCATATTCATTTCTCTTGTAATATACCTAGTTTTCATGTAAGTTTCATGGAGGTGTGATTTCCTGTTCACACCCTTCAGGAGCAAAAATTTGCTGGAACAAAAAAAAACCCAACCATGTCACCTTAGCACTGCAAAGCTCTGAATTATTGGTGCAGGACCAGCTGAAGAAATTGGACAGGACCACAGGATAGGACATCTAGGACATCAGAGAGAGAGAGAGAGAGAGAGAGAGGGAGGGAGGGAGGGAGGGGGAGAGAGAGAGAGAGAGAGAGTGTTAAACCTGAAGGAGACAGCATCATTCTGATCACCCAAAAGTCATTCAATTATTGCAGATGTCTAGATCAATGAAGTCTGAATTGCTCAGTGTGGGAAGTGGCTGAGATGCTTTGACTTACATCCTCCAAAGTTGCTACCATCAGGGAGGACCTTCAGAAAGTTAATGGGAAAATCAGGAAAAAAAAGACAAATACTAAAGATTTCAGGAAGAAGAAAACTCAAAAGACTTTGAACATAATCATGTAAGTCAACTGGAAACTATTAACAACAGAAGGAAATATGGCCTCCAGAATTCATATATGAGCTATATGAATAATTACTACAAAGAAAATGACAACACTTGTTGAGACAGAGGACCCTGTTAAATGTGAAGAGATTATGGATTTACAACATACTGTTCCTCGTGGTTCGGAAGAGAAATGAGAATTATAAGAGCAGAATTTATGACAAAACATGATGAGCAGAATACAAAAACTGGAATCTGGGGTAGAACCTCTTACCAAAGAAACAAATGAGAGAACAATAGATTGGGAATACAAATATACAGATTTAAAAGAGCAGCAAAAAACTCAACACTCACTTTAAAAGAAAATATATTTACTATGGAAGCAAAACAAACTAATCTCAAAGACAGGATATATAGAAATAACCTAAAGATTTTAAGTCTCCCCCCAAAATATGGCAGTACAAAAATCTTTAGCACTACAATGTAACAAATAATAGAAGAGAGATGCTCAGAACTTCTGAACACAGAAAATGAAATACCAGTTGAAAGAATTCACAGATGACCAGAAAAAAACCAAAATCATGTCTGCACAACCACATGTATGCTCCAAATGGAGACATACAAATCATATCAACCCTGAGATTTTACCTCAAACCCTGAAAATTTGCAAAAATGACAATAAAATGTAATAATCACTGTTGGAGGGAGTGTAGGATAATGTACACTTTTAGCTTAGAATAAGACTTTCCCAAACTGGAATAATTTATAAAAAAAGGTTTCTTACGTCGTCCAGCAGAGGGGACAGCCAAAAGACCCATTCCTCTTGAGTGTCTGTAGTTACACTTTATATAGGATTCAAACAAAGTAACAAAGAAATAGTAGATGATTGGCCCGCACAGAGGCAGTTTCCAAATAAGACCCTTGTGTTGTTTGAGATGTATAGTGGGACAAAAATTGCATTCCTTTCATCAGTCTTCAGAGCTGACTGAATTTCTTCTGATTGGTATAACCTGGGTCCTGAGTTAATCTGTTCTCTTAAGCAACAGGTGTAGTTTCCCAGCTTTGAAGGGCTAGATTCAAACAATGCAGTAAGGTTTCCCCACAATTTCTTTACTTTTGGGCTTTAAGCCCAACATTCCTGTACTAGTGTAATCACAATTATAGAAGCAGATAGCTAGGATATGGCTTAAAGTAACTGGAGTTTGTGGAGGTATCTCCTTAATTGTTCGTCTTATTAAAGGATTGATAGAATTCCTTCACGGGTTAGACAGACCAGATTCGTGACAACTCATAGAGGGATCAGATTGAGAATCAGGGGCTGTAAAATCAGGGGACTAAGATTGGTACCAGGAAACAGTTGCCATACTCAATATAGGAAGATTTCTCAGGCCTTGAAAGAATACATATGGTTACAAGTTTTACCAAACTAAAAAACAAAGTAGCAACAACAAAAACTTAAAATTGCATGCTTTATTTAATATCGTGAAAGGTGGACAAACTTATTTAAGCATTTAGCCCATAAATGGCTCAATCCTGGACAACAGTTTATTTTGATTAATACAGGTATGAGTTTAATCTGGGACCATCCCTAAGTGAATGAATGTAGGACTGATGTTAGGTGATCAGTTTTTCTCAGTTACTCAGTCAACTAAATGGATAAAGTATTCTCTTTTGGCAGGTCACATGGTTTACCTGATGGCCCTTGAATTTGCTATCACTAGTATATGGGGTATCTAGTTAATTTTCTAAGCGTCATAGGGAGGTAAGAGACATACAGGAAGAGAAAGATGGAGAGAGAGAGAGGAAAAAAAAGATCTGTTGGAGGACTTGCCAAATTAGGATGGTGCAACTGCCCCCTGCACCCCTCATTCCATCTCCCTTGCCCTCTGCCCCCCAGTCCATGGATCAGTGGAAGAATTTTGTTGATGTTTCTTATGACATAAATTTATTTGTTTGTGGGACATGTTGGTGCCCATCATGTACATTATGAATCTTCTCCCAAATTTAATAGGTTAATACCCTCATAAGAACAACTGAGATTAGAGATTGGATTCATCTTCAATGTGGACAGGGGAGCCATAGACAGATTCTGGGTTCATTTGTTCCTTGTTATTCATGTGACCCATCATTATCAAGAGTGACACAATTGATGAGGTCTGGAAGAGGGGTATGAGACCCCCATAAACACCAGAGTACCAGGGGCAGGTCTCCTGGAGAAGAATTCACAGACTCAAGCATTGTTGAGGTCAAGGTAAAGATTTACCATGCTTTTCAGTGGACAAAATTTCTTATGGAACATGCAACCTTAAAGGGGTACATGGAAAGATTATATAGGATATTCTATAGTGAAACATATGCCAAATATGTTAACTAGGTGTTTTTGGGTGGGATTAGGGAGTGGTTAAGGGTGATCTTTTTGAATATAGTCCCAGTTGACTCTATGGACCTGATTTACCTGAAGCAGACTGGTCATAGGAATTGGGTAGGGGCAGGATGTTGTGGAGAAGGGATATAAATCCAGTCTGTTGTTGTTCATATCTTCAGTCTTATCCCATGTGTGACCCCATGGACCATGGCATGCCAACCTCTTGTATCCTCAACTGTCTCCTGAATTTTGTTTGGTGTTTATCCAAACTCATATTTGTTGCTTCCATGATACTATCTATCCAGCTCTTCCTCTGCTGTCCCATTCTCCTTTTGCCTTCAGTTTTTCCCAACATCAAGATCTCTTCCAGTGAACCCCATCTTCTCATTATGTGACCAGAGTATTTGAGCTTCAGCTTAAGTATCTTTCTTTCCAGTGAGTAGTCTGACTTGATCTCCTCAATGAGTATTGGCTTACTTGATCTCCATGTTGTCCAAAACACTCTCAAAATCTTTTCTAGCACTGAAATTTGAAAGCATTGATTCAGTGGTGATCTGCTTTCCTCTATAGTCCCACTCCCACAGCCATACATTACTATTAGCAAAACCATAGGTTTGACTACACAGACCTTTGTTGGTAAGTTTGTGTCTCTGCTTTTTAGTATGCTGTCCATATTTGCTATAGCTTTCCTTCAAGGAGGAAGGGAAATTAATTTCACGGCTGGTGTTGCCATCTGCAGTGACCTTTGAGGCCAAGAATATAAAATCTGACACTGCTCCTCTTCCATTTTTTCTCCCTCTGTTTCAAAATTTAACTTCCTCCGTTGTTGATCTCCACTTTAGAAATGGCTTTAGGGGAAATTTATTTTTATGGAGCCAGTTATTCAGAACTTCCAGTTTTATCCACCTTAAAAGTGATAAAAAGGGCTGCAATTGATTGAACCTATTTTGTAAGAGTAAATCATCTGTAAGCTCTCTACTTGGATGAAGCTTGTAGTTGATAGATACTTTAAATTGTCACTATTACATCATAAACTCTGTTATTTGTCCTCATCCTTGACTAGCTTTTTAAATTTCTCCTTGAACTGCATAAGTTCCTACTCTCTTAATCCCCTGTAGATGACGTCTCTCCCTGAAAAGTAGTGGCCTGGGTTGTAATAGAAGCAACAGTGATTAAGAGGGCAAATTGGAGCTTTCTCAATATCTGCTATACTCTGCCTATCATCCCTGCTCCTTTTTTTCTCCCTGTAAGTACCAGTCTTGGCAGCATTTCAATGCATTTTTAATACATTCATCTGGCAAACCTTTGGGTCAGAGAGCATAATAATACTTTTTATTAGAAAGCTATTAATCTTATTCCATTAATTTTGCCTTTTTCACTTGCGTAATTATTAGATCTATTAATTATATTTACACTTTCAAGACATAGTCTTTAATGGTCAAATGTTCATTTGCTCTCTGCCTCTAATATAATAAAAAATAAAAATCTATCGTTACTCTTTTTGGGTTGGCAATGCTGCTTTTCCAAAGCTTATCACTAAGAGCAGTAGAATACTTGGTTCTGTCCTATGTTTAGTTTCGCTGTCAAGCTCCTCAAGCATCTAACTCACTGTTTCTACAGTTATTCTACTAAAATAGTTTCCCATAATTCTTTGACAATAGTTTAGCTTGGAAAATCAGGGTACTACGTCTGGTTATCTACTCACCCAAGACTTCCTTTTTTCCACAACACTTCACCCCTCCTCCCCCCCAAAAAATTTAATATTAAAGCCAACTAGTTTGGGCCAGGATTTACCTAAGCCAAAATGGTGATTCAGACTCAAGAGATAAAATGTACTGAGATAATTGTAGTCAGTAACATTCAACAAAAACAACTTTATACTTCTCAAGAAATTAAAATAATACAATTTCTAATTAAAAAGGATATGGAATAAGTCTACCCTTTGCCTCTATAGTAGTCATGTTAATTTGTGTCATTACAATAAAGTATTCTCTCTCCACAGACTTTACAGTTAGAAAGAAAGCAAACAGCCTTTCTGTTCCCTTAAGGGATCACTTAAAGTATACATACTTCTGCATTTCAATATGAGAGAGAAATGTGGGCTTGAGGAAGAAGGTTAGTTTTAGGCAGAGGCTGGATGAGTTCCTTTGTGTTTGTTTCTTCTCAGCAAAGCAGGACACCTTTCTTCACCGCCACTCCCCCCCCCCCCCCCCCGTGCTTCACTCAGCAATGAGCAATGGCACAGAACAAGAATAGCTTCTACCACCTACATATACTTGTCTGAACAAGTTTTACATAGTTTCACTGGCTAGATTCAGAAAACAGCATTCCTGTAACTGGAAAGCAGAGCTTTGTTCTGCCTTTTTTTTCCCCTATGTAAAATCATCTGCCAGTTTACTCTCCTGTATCCTTCAACTAGTTGGAGATGTTATCATTCTCCTTCCTTGACTTCTTCTTGTCTGGTTCCTCCATCCGTACCTCATGACATAAACATGGATTCAAGGCGTTAGTTGCACTTCTCTGAGTTCCCTCTAGCTCATCAATTATCCATTACCATAACTGATGACACCCAGAATTGAACGTGGTCATTTGAATGTAGCCAGACTAGGGAAGAATACTGATGTACTATTTACGATACAAAGTGTGGTACTTTGACTCTTCTCACTGTCTCTCACCTCTACACCCTTCAATATCCAATGTGTTGTTAAGGCCTGTTGATTTCACCTTTGCAATACTTCTTGAATATGTCCCCTTCTTCCTTCTGATACTACTGCCACCCTGGTGAAGGCCCTTTCAACTCACTTCTGAGCTCATGCAATAGCCAGATGGTTGGTATCTGTGCCACAGTTCTCTCCCCAGTCCTAACCATTCTCTAATCAGTCACCAAAGTGATTGCCCAAACATGTCACCCCCTACTCAGTAAACTTCAATGGTTCCCCATTTCCTCAGGATCAAATAGGCAGTCCCTTTTGATGTTAGAATCCTTTATAACCTGGTGCCCTTCCCAACTTTCCAATCTAATCATATCCTTTCATGTACATTGCAACACAGTAACACTGTCCTCATTCCTATTCCGCTAATAGCACTACTTTTTCTTATTATTAATTTAAATAATAATTATTAATAATAATTCTGTCTCTTGGCCCTGAGCATTTTCTCTGGTTGTCCCCTCTCCCTGGAATGCCCTTCTTCCTTATCTACTGGTCCTAGGAGAAAGGAAGTTTCCTCCTGACTACTTCTTTGAAGTTCTAGCAAAAATTTTCCTTTTATAGGAAATCTTTCCCTCTGTTAATTATCTTCTGTTGTCCTGTGTATAATTCGTTTGTACATTCTTGCATGTTTTTGCATCTGCATTAGATTGTGAACTCCTCGAAGACAGGGATTATCTTTTACCTTTCTTTGTATCCCCGAAACAATCTGGTGCCTGTTACATAGTAGGCATTTGATAGATGGTTATTTCATGACTATTGCCTTTTTATTCCTCTGTTAATGCAACTTAAGGTTGTGTTAGTTTTTTGGCCACAACATTACCCTGCTGACTTATATTTAGCTTCTGATCTACTAAAACACTCACAACCTTTTCATATAAACAAGTATACATTTTGTATTTGTGATGTTAACTTTTTTTAGCCTAATTGTAAGAATACAATTTATTTCTGCTGACTTTTGTCTTCTTAGATTCAGACCTTTTCAAGATCTTTTTGGACCCTAACTTTGCTGTCTCTTCTAGCTTTGCATCGTCTGCAAATTTAATGAGTATACTATCATGGCTAAACAGCGCAGGGTCAAGCCTAGATTGTGAAAGGGACTCCACTGGAGGCCTTCTGCCACATTGACATTAATGCATTGATGAATGTTCTTTCAGTCCAGCCATTCAACCAGTTCTGAATCTGTCTAATTATATTGTTGACTGATCCTCCTCTCTCATCTTTTCGCACAAGAATAGTATGATACGTTTTGTCAGTTGTTTTGTTAAAATTTGGGCAAACTATATCTACAACATTTCTCTCATTTTGGTAATCCTCAGGAAAGGAAAAGAGGTTAGTGGTATAACCTGTCTTTTTGTTTATTTCACTTTTTTTCTTCTGAACTTAATAAAGACTAAATGAAAAGCACATTTCCATAGACAAAATAGAAAGGAAAAAGAGGAATGTATATGAAATAATGAATCTCCATTACATGTAGTTTGCTTTTCCTTTTAAAAAGGGAGCTGTGATTTAATTGATATGGGGAACTTTGGGGAGAGGAAAACCCCTTCAGTAATTCAGATTGGCATCTTCTCTGCAGTTTAAAGTGTTGCCTTTAGCACTAGTAAATTGAGTGATTTATCTAAGGTCACACAGCCCATATATGTCAGAGATGGCACTTGACCCTTTTCTTCCTGGCTTTCAGTAGTATTATTGGTGTCTTTCTTTCTTGTTAAATATATAATAAATTCAACATGTAACTTTCAGAGCAATCTTGTTTATGTTTCCTTTTATCCTTCCTTTTCTATGCTACAGTGATCTTTAGTATTAGTATTTTTTTTACAATACTAGCTCTATCATTTCTTCTCCCTCCTTCCTAACTGGAAAAAAGGAAGAAAGAAAGAAAGGAAGGAGGGAAGAAAGGAAGAAAAGGCAATAACTATTGTAATGTAGATATATTTTCAAACTACTCAAATTTCCATAATGGATAGGTTTAAAAATGTGTGCATAACCTGCTCTTGATGAATCAGTGTTGGCTCTTTATTAACAGTGCTTCCTTTTAAAAATATTTACAGTCTCTTTAATGACCATTTTAGTGTTTTCACAGGTCTATAAATCATTTTTGCTGCCCTATAGTTTGCAGAATTTTTCCTCTTCCTTTCTTGAAAATTTGTGCTTCTTCAGGTCTGTGGTAATTTTCCTATTTTCTTGTCTTTCATATATCTTTAGAATGGTTCAGTTTGTTACATTGTTACATTTATTACATTGTCACATTTGTTAGTTCTTTTAGAACCCAAAGATATAATTCCTGTGGACCTAGTAACTTGAATTCGTAAAGACAATTTGGTACCCTTACTGTCTTATTTATTTTGCCTACTTTGTCTACTTTCTGATTATACTTTTTTGTATTCTCTTTTCAAACATTCCTTCTTTTGCAAAAAAAACAGAAACAAAATAAAATTAGGTAGCTCTGTCTTCTCTCTGTTAGTAATTATTCTGTCCTTTCGCCTTCTTTGATTCCCCTCTTATCCTAGTGTTGCTTAAAAAAATGCCTTTTTTATCCTCATCTCAGTTTATTTTGTTTGTTACTAATTGGATCAAGTTGAATAATTTGGAAATCTTTGTCTTATGACAGAAACATTTTCTTTTGTGAAAATTGAATTCTTATTCATTCATCCAAAGAGAATGCTTTCTACAAGACAATTTCTGCCATAGATTAGGAAAACTGCATGGACCATCTTCCTGTGATGTTACTTTGTACATACAATATAGGATTTCATTATGAGCAATACCATTAGTGACATTCTTTTACAGAAAGTCAGCATGGAATTTGGAGATCTGGATCATGAAATGTGTTCCCTGCTGTTTCAAACTGTAGCACTGTTAGCTTGACAAATTGGATCCCTGTTTGAACTTTATTATAATGGAATTTTACCAGTCTCACTTCTACATGTTTATTTTTCTTATAGCTCTAAATATTTTAATGTCAGTGTTTCTGACACTATAAATTAATTCTTATCTTGGTTCTCTAATTTGTATATTTACAAAATTTCAAATTTATTTATTTGTATATTTGTTCATTTATTTATTAATCTATTTTAAGTTTTCAACATTCATTGCCACAAAATTTTGAGTTCCAAATTTTCTCCCCATTTCTCCTCTCCCCTCACCTCAAAACACATTGCATTCTGATTGCCCTTTCTACCTACTTTCCCTCCTTTCTAACATCCCTTCTTTCCCTTATCCCCATCTTCTTTCTTGTCTGTAGGGCAAGATAAATTTCTATACTCCATTACCTGTATTTCTTATTTCCCAGTTGTACGCAAAAACAATTCTGAACGTTTGTTCCTAAAACTTTGAGTTCCATCTTCTCTTCCTTCCTCCCTCCCCACCCATCCCCACTGAGAAGGAAAGCAATTCAATATAGGCTTTATATATGTAGATTTGCAAATGACTTCCATAGTAGTCATGTCGTGTAAGACTAACTATGTTTCCCTCCATCCTATCCTGCCTCCCACTCTCTCTTTTGACCTTGTCCCTCCCCAAGAGTATTCCCTCCTCCCATTTGCCCTCCCTTTCATTATCTCTCCCACCCTGCTTATCCCCTCTCTCCTACTTTCCCATAGTGTAAGATAGATTTTCATACCACATTGAGTGTGCATGTTATTCCTTCTCTGAGCCAAATGTGATGAGAGTAAACTTCACTTTTTTCCTCTCACCTCTCCTCCTTTCCCCTCCATTGGAAATGCTTTTTCTTGCCTGTTTTATGAGAGATAATTTGCCCCATTCTATTTCTCCCTTTCTCCTCCCAATATATTCCTCTCTCACCCCTTAATTTTATTTTTTTAGATATGTTCTCTTCTTATTCAATTCACCCTGTGCTCTCTGTCTCTCTCTCTCTCTTTGTGTGTGTGTGTGTGTGTGTGTGTGTGTGTGTGTGTGTGTGTGTGTATGTATAATCCCTCCAATTACCCAGA
>CM053770.1:172352976-172436388 GCA_028658325.1 Potorous gilbertii
AACTTTAGTAAGTTCCTTGTGATTTCTCTTTCCTGTTTACCTTTTCATACTTCTCTTGAATCTTGCGTTTGAAAGTCAGATTTTCCTTTCAGTTCTGGTCTTTTCATCAAGAATGCTTGAAAGTCCTCTATTTCATTGAATGACCAGTTTTTCCCCTGAAGTATTATACTCAGTTTTGCTGGATAAGTGGTTTTAATCCTAGTTCCTTTGACTTCTGGAATATCCTATTCCAACCTTTTGATCCATTAGTGTAGAAGCTGCTATATCTTGTGTTATCCTGATTGTATTTCCCCATTACTCGAATTGTTTCTTTCTCGTTGCTTGCAATATTTTTTCTTTCACCTGGGAACTCTGAAATTTGGCCACAATATTCCTAGGAGTTTCTCTTTTCAAATCTCTTTCAGGAGGTGATTGGTGAATTCTTTCAATATTTATTTTGCTTTCTGCTTCTTTTTTTGATCATGGCTTTCAGGTAGTTCCCATAATTTAAAAATTATCTTTCTTGGATCTATTTTCTAGGTCAGAATGGGAGAAAATACCTGTTCACCAAGAAAGTAACCTTCTATAGTCTTACTTTTTTCCCTTTTTTGAGCATTTTCCCAACCAGTTACTTGACTTTTCAGTCCTTTGTCAAGAGTAGGGTATACTCTGGGGCCATGTAAGTTCTCACTTCCTCCAAGGTAGCACAATCAAGGAAGAGGAGTTTACTCCTCAAGGACCTCCAGTTGTGCCACACACCAGGACAGTGCTCAGGGCTGAGACTCAGATCAGCTTTTTAATACCCCCAGGGACTTTAAGCTGAGCCTGTCCAAGCCTGGATGCTACTGGGTCCATCACAGCCTGCTGCCCACTGCTGTTGCTGCTGCTGCTGCTCCCATTGCTACCTGTGGCCGGGGCTAGTAGAGGACCCTGCTCCCATCTTGCTCTGGTTGAAAAAGACCTCTCATTGACCTTTTGGCATCTGTGGGTTAAGGGATCTGTAAACCCCTGCTGTTGCCACCAGGGATTCTGTCCCTGAAACCTACTCTCGTCATGCTCCTCCTGGTGCTGTGGGGCCAAGGCTGTGCTCGGCTCCGCTCCATGTTCAGTGTGACAAACTTCCCTTCAGCCCTCCAGGTTACCCTGGGCTGGAAATCTCCACTCCATTGTTTTGCGGCTTCTGCTGCTCTAGAATTTGTTGAGAGTCTTTCTTTACAGGTATTTTATGGGCTGTGGGCAAAGAGCTAGAGTATATGTGTCTTTTTACTCTGCCATCTTGACTCCACCTCCCACTGGTTTTTATTTTCAAAAATACACTTTTATTAGTACATTTATTTTTAACCTAGTCTTGCAGTGGAACAGGCCTGGGTCTTGAAGTTGACTACCTCACTGAGAGATTTTGTAAACCTAGAGTTTAAGATAATATGAATTAAATTCCTTCCATGATTCATAAATCCATTTGATTAGGAATCAAACTGTGCCCCTTCATCTCTTTACTTGGATTGGTCAGTCAGGTCTTTAGAATCTCCATTTTAAGGAAAGTGCCCCAGCCAACTACTTTTACCCATTAATTCTTCTGTGGGCTCCCCACTTCTCCCTTTTGACCTTTTCTTTCCCATCTTAACTTCAGTTTCCTTTTAGGTGTTTTCTTCTCTTTTTAGATCGAAAGCTCCTCAAAGGCAGACACTGTCTTTTTGTTTTCTTTGTTTTTTTCGTCTTGTATTTGTATCTGAATCCTTAGCACAGTGCCTTATATGTAATAATCCTTAAGAAATGTTGTTTGACTTGACTCCTGTTAATGCCTATTTCCATAGTACATTTATGTTAAAGGTACATTATTTTATTTAACCAATTCAATAATAATTTGGTATATGTAATAGGAGTAACATTCTACTTCTAAGAGTTAGAAAACCTGAATACATTCTGCATTCTCTGATCTGGGGCTGAATTTTGGATATCAGTCGTCATCTATAAATTGAAGGAGTTGGTATAGCTTATCTCTGAAGTTGCTTCTATCTCTAAAATTCTGTGACTGTAGTCTGTTTATAATACTTTTTTTCTTTCCTAAAAACTTTTCTTAGGTACTTTTAAAAATTTTAAACCAGTATAGACAGAAAGAATATGTAGCTCCACGTGTTCTTCAGCAAACACTGAACTATCTTAACCAAGGGGTAATTCATTCTATAACCTGGAAACAGATGAAGCCACATATACAGGTCAGTGTCAACCTAAATTCTTTGGAATTTGTTTTCTGCTTAAGTTTGAACTTCCATACAAGATAATGTTAGGTACGATTTGAGGGTTTTTAAAAATATCCTTAAGTGCATAATGGTGTCAAAAATAAATGGGATAGTTTGATGTGATTGGGAGGAAAATTGAGACCATTAGTGGTATTATAAGAAGAGGGCTGGAGCAAGTGACAAGATCTTTGTTTTAGTTTCAGATTTTGCCATCTGAATGATCTTGAACAAATTACTTAACTCTTCTGAATTTTGATTTCAACATGGGCCAAGTGATACTGTCTTTCTAGTCTACTGGGTTGTTAAGAGGATCAAATGTGGTATATCATGAAAGTACTTTGAAAACTGCTAAAAAAAAAATGTACTGACTATTTATATAACAGTGAAGTTTCTTAGAGGGTGCTGTCATATTTCATGTTCTGTTTGCAAGTTTTTTCCCCTTTTAGATTGTGATTCTGTAATTTCACTTGCAAATTTCTGTTTGTAATGTTTGGTGTTCATCTTAATGCTAGTATTTAAAGTTGTGACTTTGAACAAATCCTCATTTTTATACAAATAATTTGAGTAACTGAAAGAGATTTTAGGAACTTAGTTAATAAATGAATTTTTTTTCCTTGATTTGAAACAATGGACAAGTCCATAAATATTTCTGAGCCTTCAATATGATAACCAAAAATGGTTTCTTAAGTGTTTGAGGAAAATTAATTGTTTTTGCTATGCTTTTTGTGATGACAATCACATCTGCATAGCTGCAGCTTATGATATTAGTGTTTTAAAAATTTTTTTACGTTTTACTGTATTCTGTCATCCTATACATTTGCTCACTTGTTCTGCTGAAGGAATATTTTCATGCAAGAGAGAAAAATGATATTTTTAATTTCTTTAACACCCTTTTCACCTCTCATAATGAAAATATTAATTTTTAGTACTTTATTGCAAAAGTTGAGGTGATATGTTGCCTCAAATTTGACTCAAATTATAAAAAATATTTATTTGATACCCTATAGAAGTGTATTTTACAAGACTTTGGTGTAAGACTTGGGACTCTTTGGAGTCAAAGATCTGGAGCTGGTAGGGATCTCAGAAATCATCTAGTCCACTCTGTTATTTTTAAATATAGAAATTGAGGCCAAGGAAGCTTAAGTAACTTTCGCAAGGTGACACAGGGGGCAAATGTCAGAGGTGGGATTTGAACACAGGTCCCTTGTCTTGAAGCCAATGCTGTCTTAGTTTAATTTAATATTTTATATCTCTCTTTGAAGTCTTTTTACTTTTGTGCCATTTTTTTGAGCCTTTTTTTCTTTGCTCAGTGAATCAATAGCTCTTTATAAATCCAGTTTCTTCTTTTAGTGAATACAGATGTCTTTTTTTTTAATAGAATCATTGTGGAGTAAAATGTTAAAATGATAATGATACAGTGATACTGCCAAAATGTAGACAAGCCTACATTCTTTTCTTTTCTTCTTTTCTTTTCTTTTTTTTTTTTTTTTGGGTTTCCTTGCTCTTAGAATATATGTGAAGATGTGATTTTCACTGTGATGTGTTATAAAGATGAGGATGAAGAGCTATGGCAAGAGGATCCATATGAATATATACGAATGAAGTTTGGTAATTGAGATGGTTTTGTTTCTCATCTATTACTCTTTTTTAGAATTATTTAGATTAGTTATTATTAAAATTATTTAAATTAAGAGATCTCTTTAGCTATACAAGTAAAATTGCATTATATAGAATTCATATTATATATTTTATTCCTAAACTTATTCGTGTGGCAGTGGGCACTTAGCTTAGACTTGGAAACTTCGTAGTGAGAACTTTTTTGTACTGCCTTGCTTATGACTTTTGCATCCCTACATAGGATAGTTTCTTCTTAATCAAATGATTCTTTGTAATATTCCTGTTGGCTTCAGTTGTTTTAGAGAGGTGTCAGAGGTTTCTTTTGGTCTACTCCAACCTGACTAGCTTGGAATCTTGCTTTTTTACAATTTAATATTTTATCCCTCCCCCTGCCCCCACAATCACATGTAAAAATAGCTTTTAACATTCATTTTAAACAATTTTGAGTTCTAAGTTCTCTGTGTCACTCCCTGCCTCCCTCTACCCTCCAACAATGAGAAAGCAAACAGTTTGATACGTTATACTTGTGCAGTAATGCAAAGCCTATTTCTAGGTTAGTCATTTTGTGAAAGAAAATACAGACCAAAAAAATCCAACAAAAATAAAGTAAAAAAACAAAGTATGCTTCACTCTGCATTCCAAATCCATTATTTTTTTCTTGGCTAATATTTTTCATCATAAGTCCTTTTTCAGAATTATCTTGGATCTTACATTGCTGAAAATAACTAAGTCGTTCACAGTTGATCATTACATAATATTGCTGTTGCTAAATACAGTGTTTATCTGGTTTTGCTCATTCCACTTTGCATCAGTTCTATAAGTCTCTCCAGGTTTTTCTGAAATCGTCCTTCTTGTCATTTCTTATGGCATAGTAGTATTCCATCACAATCATATACAACAACTTGTTCAGCCATTCTCCATTCGATGTCCATCCCCTCAATTTCCAATTCTTTGCCAGCATTAAAAGAGTAGCTCAGAATCTAAACAAGACTTGGTATTACTTGGAATGTTTTCTTATAATGAGTTGCCAAGAAATATGTTTTTGGGGTCTAGTTAGCTCAAGAGCAAACTCCCACAATACCTGCTAGTTATTTTAGATTTGATTAATAAACTCTGCTTTTCACAAGGTGTGCTAAGGATATTCTTTTGCATATCTTTAAAGTAGTTTCCTTACCAATTCACATTGATGCTAAATTGTCAGGTTTTTTTTTTAAAAAAGTAATAAAAAGTTTAAAGACATAAAGACATCTTTTAAAGATGTCTATATAATTCTGTAGGACTTATGATGAAAAATACTGTTCATCTCCAGAGAAAGAACTGATGGAGTTTGAATGCAGATTGAAGCTTATTTTTGGTTATTAATTAATCAGTTAATTTTCAGATTTTAGCATTCACTTCCACAAGATTTTGAGTTTCATATTTTTTTTACATCTCTCCCTTCCCCCACCCCAAGATGTCATTCACTGAATCTGCCCTCCCTTCTATCACCCCTCACCCTCATCTTTTCTCTTAGCCCCTTCCTGAAATATAACTGTTGGACTACCTGAAAGCCACGATCAAAAAAGGAGCCTAAACATCATTTTTCAAAAAATTATCAAGGAAAAATCTCTGTTACTGTTAGCTCCCTTTTAAAAAAGAAAATAAATAAATAATGCCAGTGTCTGACTTTCAAAGCTGTTTTGCATTTTTGTAATTCTTTTTGAACTTCCTTCTTTTTTCACTTTTGTACGTTAGAAAAATGCTTCAAAGATCCTTTTTGCTAATTTATCCCTAACCCTACTATTTCCCTCCCATCCACCCCTAAATTGGGTAAAAATCTTCCTCCAAAAGAGTTTTTCAGTTTCCCTTTAGACATTTCCTCAAACTGTAGTTCATTTAGTTCTGTTAAAGTGTATCACAACCTCTTTTCTCCCATGGAACTTAATTGGTAGTTTAAGACTTTTTCTTTCCTATAGCTAAACTTTTCCAATTTTCTGTGATCTTTTTAAAGGTGTAATATCAAGATCCAAAATCTCTTTGGAATGGGCTATTTAAGCTGGATTAAAACAATGTATTTATATTATTAGCATGTATTTGTTTAGTTTCTCATATGTCCTTACCATATTAATTTATCCTGAATGATATCATTGTTATTCAGCAATGATATCATCATATCATTTTTCAAATTATGTATTTAAAAGAATTTTAAGTTAGTTGACTGACATTTTGTCAATCATGTTTTAGATGTGAATACATATAGTATGTCTATATGTGTGTATAGTATATACACATATACAGATCTGCACATACACACGTATACATAATTATTTTGTCTGAACCTCTTATTTCATCAGTATGGGGCACTCCTGGGTAGAACTGCTTTCCATTATCTAGAATAGCAACTTGGTTTTATTTTAGAGTCAGAGAGTGGTCTGAGATACTGAGAAGTGAGGTGATTCACTCATGTTTGCAGAACTAGTATGACTCGGGGCAGAATTTGAAAGAATTCCTTTTCCTCGTCTAGACCTCTCTAGTATATCATGATTATATTACTTGTGGTTAAAATACTTTTTCCTTCTTTATTTCCATTCTTTATGACTAATTCATAGTCATCACTATTTTGTATAGATTTTTACTTTTACTTGAGTATTAATGGTAGTGAAGAAAAATTGACAGATTCATCAACTCCTCCCTAGAGGGTTGTGTTTATATTTATGCTATAAATTATATAATAATTTGTTTGAAGAAAGCTCTCCAGTGTTCAGTAAGTGGCTTGCTATGAAAGATTGCCTTTGAATTCTACAGATATTTAAATTTTACTTATTATATATTAAGGACTGAGATTAGTATCTTTATATATAATAATGGTCATTTTCAATACTTCGAAATCTGTCAGATATTTTCTTATATAAGCTATCCTTACTGAATGTTTTGTGCAAGAATTCTTTGTACTAAAAATTTCATGACATAAAATATTTCATAGAAAATTTCAGGGTAATATTCATCACTACTAGGCTTCCTTGTTTATGCTAATTTAAAGAAATCACTCCAGATAAGCTTTATAAACATCTGTTGCGTTAGATGGCTTTTTCAGTAGTTACTGTTGCACTGAAAGGCCTCTGTGTGCTTCAATTTTTCCTTATTAAAAACAAGTGTCTTATATAGTAGAATAAATTTTCCTTTTCTTGTTATGTTGTAGAGTAACACATAATTGCATAAGGCCTTTAAATCTATAATGAAAAAATATTTTAGTAACAGTTTAATTATCTGCAATCTTAGATGTTTTTGAAGATTATGCATCTCCAACAACAGCAGCTCAGAATCTGTTATATACTGCAGCAAAGAAAAGAAAAGAGGTATGCAGTTTAACCATTTTAAACATTTTCCTAGTTATGAGTTTTGGCAAAAGAAAAATATTGTTTGAAGTCAGTTACTTGGGAGTGTTTTTGTGTCATGAGCAATGAAAAGAGTTTAATGTTATTGGTATTATTTTGTTACATTCCTTAATATAGTGTATCATTTCTATGAAACTGGCAAATTTTTGTTAATACATAGTAATATGATGGTTTTATTTCTTTGAAAACTGCTTTTAAACTTTGGTTTTCAAAAGTGATATTAAAATTAGAAGGCATTTTAGAATTCATGTTGACTAAAATTGTATAATTTTTCTCTTCAGGTGTTGCCCAAAATGATGTCATTCTGTTATCAAATCCTTACAGAACCAAACTTTGACCCCAGGAAGAAAGATGGCGCATTGCATGTGATAGGTTCCCTCGCTGATATTTTATTGAAGGTTAAGATCTTAAATTTAATACTCTTAATATAGTATTTAATAGGGTTTTCTCTTATTTTGATTGGGGAGGGTGAATAAAATAGGTAGATTGAAACTTTTTATAGGGCAAAAGATTCTTTTATTTCTTTTTGAAAAATTATAAGTAATGGTGGCTATGTTCTTGTTCCTTGGTGTATTTTTCAACCAAATGTGGTCTGTGAAACACTTTAAAATATGACGGTGAATAAGATAGGTAGATTGAAACTTTTTATAGGGCAAAAGATTCTTTTATTTCTTTTTGAAAAATTATAAGTAATGGTGGCTATGTTCTTGTTCCTTGGTGTATTTTTCAACCAAATGTGGTCTGTGAAACACTTTAAAATATGACTTTAAAAAAATGTCAAACTTTGCCTGACACCTGAGCTTAAATGTTTTTAGGGTAAATTTTGATTATATATGGTGATGGAGCACATTTGTCCATGAATGTTTATTTTTTAACAAAAGTTTTGGTCTTTTCCTCTATAAACATTTTTTTAAATCAGAGCTTATATAGAGCAAAAAAATTAATTGTGTTGAATTTTATCAGAAAGATGTAAAAATCTAACTTAAGAAATCTAGAAAAGAAGAGTCTTATAGATTGAGAGAAGAAATCTGGTTTGAGTTCCTGGTCTCAGGCCATCTGGTCTAAGTTCCTCATTTTATAGATTTTTAGTAAATTTTCAAATAAATCAATTATCAATTGATGGACTTTGTATTACAAATGATTTTTCAGTAGGTTGTTATTGATGTCCTCAAAGACTTCTCTGTTCTTTAATTTCTTCCCATAGGAATCTTATAGTATTGTATATTAGGGAGTAAATTTTTAAAAATTATTGTGTAGTAGAATAAACACTATTTCTCCATGAAAAATCTCAAATTCTTAATGATGTGTATTTGTCTTTCATTAAGGAATTAAGAAGGATACTAAAAGAGACTTTTATTCATGAAATCTAATATTTTCTTTAAAAAAATCTAATTTAAATTTCATTTGAGGTAATATTTTTAAATTTAAAAATTGTACAACATGTTTTGATTTCACCTATTTGAACATAGTACTCATTCATCTAGTTGAATCCATCAAAAGTGATTCATGCAAATAAATATGAAATTAGATGATAGAAGTTACATTTTTCCTTTCTACAGAAGAGTATATTCAAGGACCAAATGGAATTAATGCTGCAGAATCATGTGTTTCCATTGTTTTTATCTAACCTGGGATACCTCAGAGCAAGAGTAAGTTTATAGTTGTATTTTTTTACTTGTTTAAGATCCCCTTCTAAGTGAAGAATGCTGAACTATATTTCCTTTTTCTTGAAAAAATTTATTACTGTGTTTAAAAACATATTAATTTCAACTCAGTTTTGTCTTGGCAGTGTTAGATCTAAAATTTATATCTTAAAACTGTTTTCCTAAAATGCATCCTTTAGACCCGATCTTCTATGCTGGATTTTTCAAATATGAAAAGACAAAATTCTGGACAAGCAAAAGGTATTATTAGGAGCTTTCATTAAGTGTGTAAACCACAAGCTAGAAAATAATGAGTTTCAATTCTAGCAATTTTAATTTCTTATCTAATTTTAACCATGCCTGCATGATGTATCAGATATAGAAGTAAGTTAATTACATGCTTATTAACGTCCAGCATATTATTACAGGTACAGTATTTAAATAAGTGATTACTATTTAGTAACTTTATGCTATGTTAGATATTAGATATATGAAAACTTTGTTATGATTACACTTTTTTGAAACTATTATATAATTTTCATAATTAAGTCTATCAAGTAATTAGAGGAATAAAAAATAAATACTATACCTAAATTTGCCTTTGTATCCATTTTTAGTAAGTTTTGTGCTTCCATTTGGTGAGATTTTCCCTAGTTTTTCAGGAATTTTTTCTAGATTGGATTTTTTAGATTAAAAAAAGTGAGACTAGTAATTAAATTAAACCACATAGAAAACAATTTAAAAAAATTAGTCAACAATTTTTAAGTATTTTTGAAAAGGAAGTGATCATCACCAGGAACCAGAATGGTTAAGGACATTTTTGCTGAAAATAAAGAAGTTTGGCCTGGATGATAATGTAGTTATGTAAATTAATTGTTCATTGATTGGTTCTCTTATCCTTAAAGGATGTAACATTATGACTTTTTCTTTGGCATTCTCTTCCTTTTTTAAAAGTTATGCTTCATTTAAGTTCAAGGACATACATCAAGTTTCAAATGGGTATAAGGTATTAAGGTATATTAGGATGAATAAAATGTAGTCTCCGTCCTAAGGAGCTTATTTTACAATATTAGAATAGAATTATACCAGTCTGACGTACACCTCAGAAATAGCTCCATATCTGAACCAGATATGCTCTCTAAATCATCCTTCACAAGTGACTATCCCCATTGCTAACTTATTGCCTCATTAGACAGTTCAGTCTAGTATTGAACTATTCTTATTTTTAGGATTATTTTTAATACACTGATGAAATGTTTCTCTAATTTACAGCCATGGGTCCAGGTTCTACATTCTGGACATAAGCAGAACATGTCTAATCCCTATTCTATATGTTGTAATAGTTTCTTAGCTCCTTTGCAGAATTTAATACTATTCCTAGATTCTTATTTTCTTTTTTTTTTAATGTAGTGTCTTTGTAGTCAGTCACTAATTATTTATTAAGCATGTATGTGCCAGTAACTGTGTTAAGTGCTGGAAATAAAAAGAAAGTATAATTCCTGCACTCCCGGGTCTTACCTTGTAATCGCAAAACTCTGTGTATAAAAACTGTGTGGTATAATTGGAAGATAATCTCAGGGAGAAAACACTAGCATATTTAAGGTGGGGAGGGGGACAACTTGGAATGACTTCTTGAAGAAGGGAAAATTTGAGCTGACTTTTGAAGGAAGCCAGGAAGTTCAGAAAGCAGAGGTGAAGAGGGAAAACATTCCAGTCATGGAAGACCATAAAAAAGTCCATTTAGGAGATGGAGTGTTATGTGAGAGGAATAACCAGAAGACTGGTCTTTTTGAACCATAAATTACATGGCTGCAAGTAAAATGTGAGAATACTGGAAAGGTAGGAAGGGGCGAAGTTGTGGAAGATTTTGTATTTGACCCTGGCAGTACTAGAGAGCACTGGAGTTTATTGAGTAAGGGGTGGTGATGATGGTGACGTGGTTAGACCTATACTTCAGGAAGATTATTTCAGAAGCTGAGTAGAAGTTTAATTGGAGAGACTTGAAGCATACAGGATGATAGAGGGGGTGATCTGCTGGAGAAGGACTAGAATGGAATCAAGGTTCCATATAGAGAGATTTTCCTTGGCAAAGATAAGGGCCACCTATTCATAATAATTATAGGTGAAGGAAGAAATAGTGGAGGAAGGTATCTGAATGATGTTGAGTGGGAGGGAAGGAGAGGGAACTCTTAGGGAATGACTTCAATTTTTTTCAGTGAAGTAGGAAGCAGAGTCTTCAAATGAGAGAGTTGGGGGATGGGGTGCCATGGAAGACTTGAGGAGGGATGAAAAAATTTAGAATAGACTCTGGGGTCTATTTTGCACCTCCCTATTAGGGACATAATTAGGGAAGGGTAAAAGGAATTGCCATGTTGCTTTGAGTGCTCAGCTGGAATTGTACAACATAAATTTTTAGTGGACACACCCAGCACAGCTTTGTGATATTTTTCCCATGTCTCATTTGCATCATATGAATAGGAGCAAAGGTAGCGTATGGCAGGAATAATCTAAGGGTAAGCCTTGGCAAGACATGATCAGAGGTAGGATAAGGGGGTCAATGAACTAGTGTAGGGGAACTAAACTGGTTCACTAAGCGTTCAAGGTAGGGAAGGAAAGAGAGTGTAGCTAGTATAATGATGAGGATCTGGGAGTAAACTGAGGGATAGTGGTGATGAGGGCTGGAAAAGGGGGTGTGAGACCCCCACAAAGACAGGAGGTACCAGGGACAGGTCATCTGGAGAAGAATTCACTAACTCAAGCATTGTTGAAGTTAATTAAAGATTTATTATGCTTTTTAGCGGACAAGAGTTCTTAGGGAACCTGTAACCTTAAAGGGGTACAGGGAAAGTTTATATAGGATATTCTACAATTCCACTTGTACCAAATATGCTAACTAGGTGTTTTGGGGTGGGATTAGGGAGTGGTTAAGGAGTGGTCATTTCTTAAAGGAACATGCACTTCTGTTATCTACTGCATAGGTATTTTACTGAGAATTCATTGGGAAGTAGCCCAAGGGGAGGCTACCTGGAGGTATGGTTTTAGGCCTGAAATGTCACTAAGTCAACCAGAGGTCAGGGCTGGCTCAGAAAAACCAGGTTCTCATCAATGTCTTGTAAAACAAGATAATTGTAAGGGAGGTTAGGTATGTCCAAGTCTAGAATACATATGATTGCTCAGTGAGTAGTAAATATTGCTATGACCCAGTGCACAATCTGTTAAGCCAGTACACATTTGGTTAAGCCTGGTGAGTTCTATAGGTGTAGATGGCTGCTATAGCAGGAAGGGAGATATAAGGTTGTTGCTGGGGCAGGCTGTGTCTTTGGGGGAGAAACTGCCGGAGATAGTATTTTGAGGCGAAGGAGAAATGTGATTTTTAAAGAGAAATGTGATTTCAGAATTGGGGCCCAAGCACATGCAACCAAGCACCCCATCAGTGGGAATGGAGATCATGGTGAAAATGAAGGATGGCTTAGGGGTTCATAAGGTAGAGGACGAGATGGAATTATAAAAATTATAATGAGATTTTTCTTCACTTATAAAGTGTGGATAATGATATTTGTGTATTACCTACCTCATAGGACTAATGTGCAGAATGTGTTTTTTATATACTTAAGCGTTATGCAAAGTTATCTATTATTATTATTTTAGAATCTACAAAGTTACTCCTTTGGGAGGGCGCCTTAGTGATGACTCAGCAAAGGAACCTGGGAAAGTGAAAGATCTTGAGCCAGAAAAAGCATGGCTGAATTTTGATTAAGATATATTAATGAGGTCATGTTTTGCTTATCCCTTGTGTAAGTAAAAAGGAACTTAGTGAAAGGTTCAGCATATAATGGGGTTTTGAAATCAGAATAGGCTGTTTTTGTGCTAAATAGGTGGTAGGAGGAAGACCAGTTCTAGCATTAATAACATCTACTTGTTCATACCATATGGCAACTAGTGAATTCGAGTTAGATAAGGGTAGGGATGGAGCTTCTGAGAGGGAGAGGGATAGATTTCTAGGGAGAATATAGAATGGAATTAACCTAGGTCAGAATCAGGTTGAAAATTACTTTCATAAAATCACAAAGCAGATTTTTCAGTACTAATTGGCTATGGCAGGCTACTTTGGTGTGAGATCCTTAGAGTTTGATTTAGACTCTTTTCTCTACAAGAGTGGTTTGAAGTTTAATTCTTAATAATTATCAGTGGAAGTGAAGAGTTGCTAAGAATTTTTTGACATAGCTCCATTTTACACTTGCTGAAGATGAACATTAACTTTTGGGACTTTTTATAGTAGTGTGAATTTCTTCTTTTATTTAGGGAAACAAGAGTTTAAATCAATATAGTTACTAGCAATAAAACACCGCAGAAAATCTAAAGTAAGTGGTTTGCCTATTTCACAGATAACAATATAAGGGGGTGATGCTTCGAAATTGAATCCCTTTCTGCAAAGGGAGGAGCAAAGGTAGAGTAGGGTGGTGGCAGAGATAACCACTGTAGCAGGTGAGCAAGGCTCAGGAGAAACACAGTAGGTCATGGAGGGAATTAGTCCAGGACTGAAAAGCACCTGGAGTTTATCACTGGAAATCTTTGTGTGGCACAACCACTTATAATAACTTTGCTGTAAGACCGATAACCTGTCTGTCCCATCCCATTGAGATAGTTATTGCATCCAGCTTTTCAAAGGGCTAAAATTACATTTCTTTACAGGTACTCCCTAATAGTTCACCAAGTAAGACTAACTCTTCCCCTTAATTGTGTATCCACCTCCCCAAATCCCAACTAGGTTGTTTTATTGCATAGGCAATTTACCCATACATAATTCGTAAATTATAATTGCTTCCCATTTACTTCTTATACTACAGTCCTGTTGGGTTCTTCATTCATTCAGCACTTTGAAATTCCATAATGAACTCAACCTAAGAAATGCAGTTGAACTAACAAAAAAGAGCCTAATTGAAGACAAGGAAATGCCTGTGAAGGTGGAGGCTGCAATAGCTCTTCAGTCATTAATTTGTAATCAGGAACAAGGTAAGGTCAAAATCTGGTAAATAGTACTTGTTTATCTCTCTAAATTATTTTCTTATTTTCTTTCTTCTGTCTCACCAGACACTGTTTGTCTTAGTGTCCAGCCTCAGGATTGGGTAATGAGTCCTAGTCTGTCATCTTAATAATTCCTTGTAGGTGAAGATCTCTGAGGAAAAGTTAGGAAAACTTGGAAATGGTAAAATATTGGAATGAGTTTTGTGTTTGTTGTGGTGGAACATGCTGTTCAATGCTTCCATGAAATATGTTGTGGCATTGCTACTGGGACAGGAGACCCTGAGTCTGGACTTCAGCCTTGCCATTAATTAGCTGTATTGCCTGGACCACAGTTTTCTTATTTGTAAAAGGAAGAAGTTGGAATTCATAATCTCTAAGGAATCCTTCAGCTCTAAAATTCAGTTATTATTTAATTACACAGTTTGAGAGCTAGAAGGCCATCTAGTCTAATCCATACTTGAACAAACATCTTCCACAACGTACCCAACAAATGGTCATCTAATTTTTGTTTGAAGAGCTTCAGAATAGGGTAGCTGATCCCTTGAGGTAGCTTCTTCCACTTTTGGTTACTTTTAATTAGGAAGATTTTCTTTATATCAGGACCATTTTTTCCTTTTTTAAAAATGTCTACTCTTTACTCCAGGTTTTTATATCTTAGATCCAGTCTATTCCTTCCATGTAGAGACTTTCAGATATATAAAAGCCATTATCATATCCCCCTTAACTCTTTTAGTCTCTGTGCTAAACCTCTCTTTAGCCAGTTGTCATATGCTTTGATGTTAGGATTTCCATTCTGGTCACTCTCCTTTGGATACTTTTTACCTTATTGATGTTTCCTTAAAATTTGGTGTTTAGAACTCGATTTCTTTCTCCAAATGAGCTCTAGGCAGGGTAGGGTACAGAGGGAGTCCTTAACAAGTCAAGGGTGAATGACAACAGCAAAAACAAGGCCACATTTTTGGCTCTTCAGTCCAAGCTGTTGACTTATTTTGAGTTGGCATCCACTAATGCCCCAGGGTCTCTGTCAGATGAGCTGCTCTCTGTTATGTGTACTTGAAGACGATTTGTTTTTAACCTGAGTGTAAATCATTGTATTTATGTTTATTACATTTCATATTAGATTTCATTCAGCCCCAGTTCTGATTCTGCCATCCTTAGTGTGTTAGGTGTCCCTTCCAGCATGATTTTTTGATATCTTTAGATAGTGAATGGCATATTTAAAGAAAGAGGAGAGAACTCTTCAAAAAATAGACAAATGCTTGTTTTTCCATTTATAAGAAATCTTTGAAATCTGCTTCAAACTTCATACATTCTGCCTTATCTATTTGAAGGCACTAGAATATAGCTTTGACCCCTTTACTAATGTTAGCTGTGGAGGAGTGACTTGGTGTTGGGCTAGAACTACAGAGAAAAATGGTAATAAGACTGGTAGGGAAAATCCTCAATAATTTGGAATAAGGAAATGTTGATAACTGTGTTGCATATGTACATGCTGTTAACAGAACTTCCACATTCTTCCTTCTCCAATTTCTATCACTCTCTCCCCCAGTTAATTAATGGAGTGTGCTGGGAAACATAACTGGACAAGTATAATGAAAATTTCATGTAGTTACTGTTTTTCTGCTTGAATCTAGAAGTATAATATTCTTATGATATTTTTTGAAATAAAATTAGTGTTTCTGTTTGCTTCATTGACTAATAACACGAAATCAGATTGCCTTATTCTGTTTGAATTTTTTCATTTTATTATTTTTGTTTATTGTCTAATTGAATTAGCCAAAGAATATGTGAAGCCACATGTGAGGCCTGTCATGCAGGAACTGTTACACATTGTTAGAGAGACAGAAAATGATGACGTCACTAATGTCATCCAGAAGATGATCTGTGAGTACAGTCAAGAGGTGGCTACTTTCGCTGTGGACATGACACAGCATTTGGTAAGATAGCAGAACACCATTCAAGACTAAAAGCAAGAACCTGATTTTCTGGTTTTTTTTAGAATAAGTACTGCTAAATATGAGTAAATGAAGTTCCTAAATTTGTAGTTGTCATTGCTGTGGATGTAATTGAAAGAGAAACAAAGTCACTACAGAAATGATTGTTTGGTATAGTGTCAGGTTAGGATCTTTTTCTATAACTTGAAAGGTTTCTAGTTTTAATCAGGTAATTTAAAGAAGTAGAATTGGAATGCTGTGTTTTATGCTCATTGTTCTGAGAAATAATTCCGTTTTTTGAAATGCTAGGATAAATTAATTTTGTGTTTATATGGTTTTGAAGTTTTTCCTACTCTTGTAACAAAATTTTGAAACTACATGTTCATTAAGCTTATAGACCTCCCCATGACTACTTGATTTGAGAGATTTTTATGTAACACTAAAATAAGTTTGTTTTTTTTTAAATTAAGACATAAATACTAGACTTGTTTAAAATGTTTGTAAACGACATTAATTGCTGTTGACTTCATTTTTGTGGGCTGATTATTAAGTTTGCATAATCACAAATTCAGTTATTTCTCTTTTTCTACTCTGTTCCTTGCTTTTTCTGTGCTCACTCACTCTGGTGAAAAAGGGAAGTTCATTTCATAACTGGTAAATGGTTTGGATGAAGGAAATTTTGTTATTGTTGGTAGTATTTGCTTTTTGTAGGGTGCTGATATTCCCTATTGATATAGATCATAAAATTTTGGTCACATTTAAAATATAATAGATTGCTGTAACCATAGGAAGCAATATGGTTTAGTAGACAGAGGCTAGACTTAAAATTTTGAAGCATACTTCCTCATGTGTTCTCATATGACAAATGTCTTTTATATGTAACCGTTTACAAGAATTTATATTAAAATAACTAAATACTTTTACTTTACAGGCTGAGATATTTGGAAAAGTTCTTCATAGTGATGAATATGAAGAAGTAGAGGATAAAACTGTTATGGCTATGGGAATTTTGCATACTATTGACACTATTTTGACAGTTGTGGAAGATCATAAAGAGGTATGTTTTCTGAAATCTCATATTTAAATGTAAATCACTGTTTTATTACTATATTAAAATGTATGTAAATTGAAAGAAGAGATAAAGATGTTAATAAGAATGTACATTAAATTTAAGACCTTATTTTAATATTAGATCTCCCGAAGGTATTGCTCAAATAACATTGTATTCATAGAAGAGTTGTGTGCGTTTTAAAAAACAAAAATGAGGAACAAAGGTCAGTTGTAAATTATGTCGTCTGTTTACCCTTCTGAAATAATGACTTGGCCCCGTTTATGTGGTGAAGTCTTTTCTAACATTTATTAAAACAATAAGCAAATTTGGCAAATAGAATTCAGTGATTCTGTTTTGGTCTTTTGATAAGGTCTTCTCTTTGTGATGCCAGTCAAATAATATATATTTCTTAAGGGCTAGGCACTGTTGCTGTATTCTGATGATACAGAGAAATGCCAAAGATAGTCTTCTGCTTTCACACACTCTCAATCTAATGGGAGAGACAACCTGTTAACAACTATGTGCAAAGGAGTTATACACCTGATAATTTGGAAATAATCAACAGAGAGAAAGTCAGTAGAATTAAGAGGGATAGGGAAAGATTTCCTGTAAAAAGGTTTTAGTTAAAACTTGAAGGAAGCCAGGGAAATCAGGAGGTAGTGATGAAGAGAGAGCATTCCAGTTGTATGGGACAGCCAGTGAAAATACCTGTAGTCAGGAAATAGAAGCCAGTATCATCACATTGTAAAATACATAGAGTTGAGTTCTGACAGGTAAGAAGACTGGAAAGATTGGGGTAAACTAGGTTATATTTGTTCCTATAAGTGATAGGGAACCACTGAAATTTGTTGAGTAGGGGAAATGACATGGTCAGACCTGTGCTTTAGGAGGATCACATTGGAGTGGAAGAGGGACTGGAGTGTAAATGCATTTGAAGCCATCAGACCAATCAGCAGGCTGGTACCATAGTCCAGTTGTGAAATGATGAGGACCTTCATCAGGATGGTGGAGGAAAGGAGAGAAGGGGAAATATGGAGATATATTAGAAGTTAAAATGATAGGCCTTGGCAATAGATTGTATATGGGGGATAAAAAAGAGTGAGGTGTCAGGGATTACTGAAAACATGATGATTTCCTCTACAGTAATAGAGATGTTTGGAGATTCATTATTTTATCTCTTTTTCCTTACTGAAAGTATACATGATTTATAATGGGTATCATTTTTCTCACCTTTCCAGTTGGTGGATGGAGGGAGGAGGAGAATTTAAAACAGGAAAATAAGCATTTTAAACATTTTAACAAATTAAAAAATGAAATCTGGAAAAACTTAAGTCCTTTTAAAAGATGCTTTAATTGTTCCAAAATTTATTACCCTGAATAACACAAAAATTTATATTGTTTAATGTAAATCATTCATCTAGTCTGGGCCCCCTCATTGAACAAATTTTTTTGATATCTTTTGATTTTACATTATCTTCATTTCTAGATACATATCTTTCCTCCTCTCTTCAAAGAGCCATCCCTTGTTACAAAAAATAGAAAAGAGAAGAAAAAAAGTAGTAGAACAAAACTAACCAAGATATCATCTTTATTTGGCAGCATATATAGCATTTCATACCCATAGTTCCATACCTCTGCCAAAAAAAAAAGGTGCACTTTATTATTTCTTCTTGAGAGCCAAATTGGATTTACCATAGAGTTTATTTTTTTTTATTCTTTTGATTTATATTGCTGTCATTGCATACAGTTTTCCTTCTTCTAATTTCTTCATTTTGCATTAATTCATATATCTTCTTATGCTTCTGTAACTTTCATACTCATCACTGCTTACTGCACAGTAATATTCCATTGCATCCATATTTCATAAATTATTTAGATATTCTCCAATCACTAGCAAGCCTCCTTATTTTATGAATGAGGAAATTGAGGCCCAGAGAAATTATAGAATCTAGTTCTGTTCCTTTCTAGTCCAGAGTTAATGAACTTTTAATTGTTAGTAAGTAAATATTAATAGGTTCTTTTTTGTGGGGAAAGAGAAAGGGATAAAGGACAAGGCACACAGGAGGAATAAAACAGTTGTTTGTTATATCTTTACATTCCTTGTGTAAGTATATTTATGTTCATGAGCATGCCCATATGCAAATTCTAAAATATATTATTTTATGATTCCTTTTAGATAACTCAGCAGTTGGAGTGCATTTGTCTTCGAATCATTGGTCTTGTTTTGCAAAAGCATGTGATAGGTATGTTCAAGTACTGCATAAAAGAAGTTAGATTCTTTATATTCTTGGGAAGCTATTCTGAATTCCACTTTTGAATTTAATGTAATACATTTTGTGTACTTTTTAATACTCATTCTTTCAATGGAAGGAAATTTGTTCTCCCTTCAGTTTCCTCATTGGTATTCTACTTGGATTTCCAGTATTCAAATGTACCTTGCCATTTAAAGATAACAGGATAAAATATTAATTTTAAAATTTGAGTGAAGTTTTTTAGACACATTTTAATAGACTTATGTGTTTGGATTGAAAGTAATTGTCACAGGGATTCACTGTAAGAGAGACTAGATGCTTCGCACATGTGTAAAGAGACTGGATACTAGACACATTCCTTCCCAGCTGTGATAATGAACTGTTTGGGTGGTTGCTTTTTTGGCAGACAAGAATTTTTTAACCTGCCTTTATACCTGTCTGAATAAAAGCAGGAGTTCTTGCTGGATTTTATGAGTTGTAATTTTGGAGGGTAGACTGTTTAACAACAGAATCGAGGACACACACAGATGAGACATTCTAAGGAAATTAGCCTTTAGCTCATGAAATAAAAGAGTAGGGCAAGGGTTTAGGAAAGCAGGAGCACCAATTGCCTGTTTTTCAGTAATTGAGGTGTAGCTTAGGTTCCAAGTCTTGCCCATTCTAAAAAACAAAACAAACATTCATTGCAGGTCTTTATAAATTGATTTCTAATTTTGCCCTTCTACTGCTATAACTCTTTCTGAAATCACCAATAATCTTTTAATTGCCAAGTCGAATTATTGTTGATTTGGAGTATTTTAAAATACATTTGTGGATAGCCTGAAAAATGCTCCTTATTTAGAAATTGAACACATAGTAAAAACATTTGCTTAATGATGTTTTCGTATTTATTAGTGGTAATATTTTAGTATACATGCACATGGTACAGAGTAGAAGTTTATAAAGAAGACATTGGTAGATTGAATCCTGATGAAGAAATCCAAGACAAAGTAATAGTAAGTAATTTTTCCAACCCAGATCAGCACAGGGAGACAGCCAGAGAGGTCTGAACAAATGGGACACAGCTGTGTGCAGAGCATAGAGGCACCCAAGGAGAGGTTGTGAACCAGGACAAGAAGAGGTCCCAGACACATGCCCCAGATTCATAATGGCATCGCAAGAGGGATAGGTGCAGATTGGTAGCTTACCCCTTAGCAAATTCTGGGTCACAGATCTAGGATGTACTGAGAGGGAGAACTATACCTGTAGGGGAGTTCACTCCTTCCATACTCCCTTCCTTTCCCTCTCCAACAATCTCAGGACATACAAAGTATATTGAGAGAGGGAAAAGTTCCGAAAGAAGTTGCAGTGGTATGGCGCAGACCCCAGGACAGAGACTCATTCATATCAGTTCCATCTGCTCACTCAGTCTGAAGCTGACAAGGAATAACTAGGATAGGAATCACAGACCAAAGTGGAATTTGCAGTTCTCTCATTCTGAAACAGAAGAGCTTTCCACCTAACTAACAGGGTCTGAGTCCAACAGTAGTCTGCTGTTGGACCAGGTCAGGAAGTTAAAAAGCTTAGAACCACAGGAGATAGCAATCAGACTTGCCCTGGATCATGCCATTTAGGAGCACTTTTAGGGTTAGAATTGCCCTAACCGTAATCCTAAATGTTCCTGAGCTGTCTCTGAGATTCTGTAACTACATAATAATTGTTACCCAAGAAAACACTGGACCAGTTCAGACTTTCCCTACCAAAGTGCACATAACCCAGGCCTAATATCAAGTTCAAAGTCAGAGAATACACTGGAGGAATGACCCAATTAAAAAAGAGTCCCACCAGGGAAGACATTAATGGCTCCAAAACATCTACAAACAAATCCTCAAAGAAGAACACAGCTTGGGTACAAATTCAGCTAGTATTCCTAGAAGAATTGAAACAAGAGTTTAAAATGTTTTTGTTAATGAAATGAGATACTAGAGAAAAAAATTGCAAAAGAAATGACATCTTTAGAAGAAAGAATTGGAAAGGAAGTAGTACCTTAACGTAAGTGGTACAAAACATAGCCCAAGTAGGAAACTCCCTGAAAATTAGGATGGGCTAAATAGAAGCCCATGATTCACCCCATGAGACAGAAAAAATGGAAGAAAATGGAAGATATAGCAAAAACTGCCCATGTGGGAAAAAGATTGAGGAGGAAAAAATGTAGTACTAATCAGATTACAGACAGTACTCCCTTTATTTTTGCATTATGCAGATTTGACTTTATGTAAAGAAGTTTGAAAGAAATTTGCTTTGCAAAAAACTTTATTGCACTGTTCCTCTGTCTCTCTCTCTCTCTGCCTGTCTCCACCCTTCACCTCCCATTCCTGCCCCTCCATGGGGCATTTCTCAGCTTTCCATCCCCCACCTATAAAATCCAACAAAAAAACCTTGAAAAAAAACAAAACAAATACTAAAAACACTCCCTCCAAGTGAAAGCAGAAGAATGGGTGGAGGAGATCACAGCTACTGCCACTAGGTATAGGCTTGACTTGAGACTCTCAGTACTGAGAGAGGATACTGTTACTCGGCTTTACCTCCCCTCACCCCCCCCCCCCCCCAACGTCCCTCCCCCCGACACACACACTCACACACACTACACCCCTCCCCCGCATGCCACCACTATGCCCACCTACTAATTTATCTTCAATTCTTCCACACTTGGGTACCATGTCTGCTGCTGGCCCCCATGTGTTGCCCATCCCCTCCTGTCTATGTCCAGTTCTCAAATGTCTGCTCCATGACAGGCCTTCTTTATATGTATGTGTTCTTCCTGCTTTTCCTTCTCTGCTCTATTCCTACGTGTCTTTGAACTGTGTTTCTTCTCCTTTTTCTTCTCTGTCCTCTGCTCTCACATGTTCTTGGGGCAGGAGACCTCCTTCCTGTGTTTCTCTCTTCTCCACGTCCTTGGGCAAATTTGCATTATGTAAAAATCATTTTATGTAGAGGTATGCAGAATATCCACTTATATTAAGTGAGAACTGTCTTTACCTAAACATTATGACCAAAACAAGAGCCTAACTATCAAAGTTCAAGAAATCTTAAAAGAGAACTGACCACCTTTCTTTGACACAGAGGGCAGAGTGTACACAAGGATACACCATTCATTTCCTGAAATTAACCTCAAGTTGAAAATTCTGAGGAACGCTAAAATGGAAGAGAAGACACTACAAACAGCCACAAGGAAAGAATTCAACTACTAAAGAACCAGTTAGGCTCATACATAATTTAGCAGGCACTAATAAAAGGGACTAGGGACCTTGGACTACCTTATTCTATAAGGCAAAGGAAAGGAGCTTACAGCCAAGGGTTACCAAACAAAACTAAAACAATCTTCCAGGAAAAAAACAGACTTTAATGAAACAGAGGGCTTCTAAGCATTCCTGATAAAAAAGATCAGAGCTGTATAGAAACTTTGGAGTTCAAACACAAGTTTTCAGAGAAACATAAAAAGGTAAATATAAAAGAACAGTGATGACAAAGAAATAAACAAGGATAAACTACTTTCATTCTAATATGAGATGATCCATGGACCCTGTGAACCCTATCATCATCAGGGTTCATAGAGGGAAATCTAATTAGAAGATTTGTGAATGTTTTTGTTACGTCTTGAAGATCTTAAGGAATGGAAAGGGAGGGGACGAAGAATATGCTGGGGTTAGAGAAGGAGGAAAGGTTAGGGAAAATTACCTCACGTAATTATGGTTTGCAGTAAGACATATATACAAATAAGGATGAAGCATTTGGAGGAAAATGATGGCACTTGAATCTCACTCTCATCTGAATTGTTCAAAGGAGGGAAAAATACAGACTTGAGTATAAAAATATGTTTCACTCAGCAGGAAAATAGAAAAGAAAGGGGAGAAGGAAGAAGGGAAATTAGAGGGAGGGTAGATTAAAGAAGGGATTTTTTTTCTTAATTAAAGCAAACCCTTAATGTACAGGAAAGATATCTATAGGTATTTATAACTTTGTTTTGAGTAATAAACTATGGGAATCTTAGGGTATGCCCATCAATCAGAAAACTGACCACGTTATGATACGTAAATGTGATAGAATTTTATTTCATGAAAGAGTATAGTTTCAGAGAAACCTGGAAAGACAGATATGAACTGATGCAGAGTAAAGTGAACAACTTATAAAATGACAGCTGTGGGAAGGCAAACAAATGTGAAAAAGTTAGAAACTCTGATCTGTGTAATAACCAAACATGATTCCAGAAGCTACCCACCTGCTGATAGAGAGATAGATAAGCTCCACTTAATGACTGTATTTTGGGCCTTCCTAGCTTAGAGTGAATGTTAATGGTAAATGATTCTTTTTGGAACAGCAACCCTGAGGGTCTTCCCCTCCCAGCTTATTTTTTTTTTCTAATTAAATGGGCTCTCCCTTGACTCACTTCTTAAAGAGGCCTATTCAGTGAAAGGACATTATTACCTCACCCTATGTGAGTACCTGAAAAGATCTTAGCCTGAAAGGGCCAGGGTCTCCCATTGTATCCTAGGCCATCTCCAGTCCTCCTGATGAATATCTGGTCACTGAATCCAGAAGGCTCTGGAGGAGAAAGTGAGGTTGATGACCTTGCACAGCCCTTCCTCATTCAAATCAAAGTCAACTGCAAGTCATGTTATCTTTCTCCTGATGTCATGGTCCATTTCATAAACAGAGGACAAATACAACACTAGAGAGGTGAAGGACTTGGCGAGCAGAATGAATATTTTTTTTGACATGTTCAATGTGGAAATATGTATTTCTTCACTTTACCTGTTTAAGATGGTTTTTGTTTTTATTTTTTTCATGTAGAAGGGGAAAGTTGGGGAGAAGGGAAAAAAAGGTAAATCTTTCTGGATAGAGAAATTTATAATTAAATAAAATGAAAGCAGATGAGGGAAAGTAGAAATCACATTCTAATTAATGTGACAGGCAATAGTTTTTCAATTTTGCTTATTTCATGTTTTGCTTATTAACATTTTAGTCCTACAGGTTTTAGTTTTTCAGTCTCGTCACTGGTGAATGTGGTAATAAATTATGAATTTATCTGAGAACATCTTGATATAATATGTTCCAATCAAGTAACACATTCCTTAGTTGTTATAATTATTGTGTATTGTACATCCAGATTAAAATTTTTTTATTTAAATGTGAATGATAACTAACATATATATGTGTGTGTGTGTGTGTGTGTGTGTGTGTGTGTATTCCTTAACAGACATTTGTGATGATTAAAATCTTTGGTAGCAGTATTTTTCCAGCACTTAGATTTGGTCTTATTTTGTTATTAATAGCAAAATTCGCATTTTGGGGGGCTACTATCACTTTAGCATTAGCCTGTGTCTAAATTCTGAAATTAAATAATATGAGAATTTGAAGACTTTGCACTAATTTCTAGAGTAGCTTCACCTGGAAAGAGGAAAATTTAATTCAATTTGTCACATTGAGAATTCTCTTTTAATCACCTTTTAGGTGACACAAATTGAACTATGTTAGCTTTAGTTTTATTTCTATCTGTGTGTTTAGATAATATTGGCTCTTGGTTGGCGGTAAAAGTAATGATCATATATATACATATACATATACACATATACATATATATACATACATACATATATATATATATATATATATATATATATATAGCTTTCAGAAGACTGAGAAATCTCATGGAAATATGTGTCCATTTATTTATTTATTTATTTTGGTGTTCTGCAATCACTACCAGAAAGCTTAGATTTTTACTCCGCAGCCTACCTCCCACCACCCCCCTCCCTCCCCAACATGCCACGCAGTTCTATAGAGGATTTACACATACTTTCATATTGAATATGTTTTCACTATAGTCATGCTGTGTGGATGAACTAAAATAAATGGAAGAAATCATATAACAAATCAAAACATAATGCGCACACACACACACACACACACACACACACACACACACACACATATACAAACATGATTTCCTACACTCTGCAAATGAATTCCATAGTTCTTTTTCTGAGTGTGGAAGGCATTTTGCCTTAGAAAACCATTGGAAATTACTATTATTTTTTTTTAAGTTCTTGCATTATTACGAAGTTCCAAGTCTACCAGAAAAAACTCTTGCACACTGTGGTCCTGATTCTGCTCCTTTTTCTCAGCATCAGATCATATAAGTCCTTCCAGGCCTCCCTGAAGTCTTCTTGTTCATCATTTCTTATGGCGCAATAGTACTCCATTACATTCATATACCACAACTTATTCAGCCATTCGCCAGTTGATGGGCATCCCCTTGATTTTCAGTTTTTGGCAATTACAAAGAGTGCTGCTATAAATATTTTTGTATATGTGGGTCCCTTTCCCATTTTTATGATTTCCTGGGGATACAGTTCTAGAAACGACATTGCTGGGTCAAAGGGTATGCACATTTTTGTAGCCCTTTGGGCATAGTTCCAAATTGCTCTCCAGATTGGTTGGATGAGCCCATAGCTCCACCAGCAAGGAATATGTATCTTAATAGAATATACTCCACAACAATGAAATACTTTTAAAAAGTCAATTGGAAAATGTGAAAGTAAAAAAATGCAATATATAAAACTGTATTGGTGTAGGACTGTTTGAAATGCAGAAAATTTTGGTTTAGATTAAGAAAACTGTCCAAAGAATTTCTTTAACTGCCAAGAGAGAGCTTTGTTCTAATAACTTTGTTCTCACTAATAACTAAGGACTTTATTTTTCAAAAATATATATTTTTAGTCTTGCTAATAAAGTAAAAGCAAAAATAGAAACTTTCTGTAGCTTACATCCTTTCAAAATAAAGGACGTTGTCGAAATTGTTGATAATTGAAGCAAAGTAGTAAATTTGTGAGAGTTACAAAATGAGATATGCACAGATATTGCATGTGTAAAAATGTGGGTAGTTCATTAATGTTTTATTTCCAAAATTCTCTTGTGTTGCATAAATAATTTGGCTTTTGCTGTTATTAAATTTTCTAATCATATCTCTTCCAGAATTTTATGAAGAAATTCTTTCATTGGCATATAGTTTGACATGCCAGGTGATTTCACCTCAAATGTGGCAACTCTTAGGCATATTGTTTGAAGTTTTTCAGCAGGATTGCTTTGAATACTTTGCAGGTAAAGCTACTTTTTCTTGCTGCTGTTTTGTAATTTAATATTCCTATATATGTAAAATCCAAACACCAATTTGAAAGAAACAAAACAAAAAGAAAAGATATAATTTCTTCTAGTAAATGATCACAAGCCCCTCATTTTTCTATTGGCAAATGATTTGGTGAGCTTTAGAAGTCGTGTGTATGGTCCCAGGAATGTGAGCATTATAGGGTGTATATTATGTCTTTAAAATATCCTCTGTAGTGATTATCCTTATGTATTTCTGGAGTTTAACTTTGTGGTATCAATAACTTCCTTTGGCCTTGGTTATCTCAGTTATTTGTAAGCCCCCTTCCAAGTTCAAAGTGATATAATTCTAAGGAAAGGTAATGATGAGCAAGGAAAATGAAAGTATAATATCTCTGGGAATATTTTTTAACATTCTGTTTTAATATAAGTTTTTGACATATCCTTTTTTTTCAGACATGATGCCTCTCTTGCACAATTATGTTACTATAGATACGGTTACTTTACTATCCAATCCTAAGCATTTAGAGATAATTTACACAATGTGTAGAAAGGTAAGGATGTTCTTTCTTATTTTTTGTATTAATTGTAGTGTTCTTAGGACCACTGCAGTAACTTTTGCTTCTCTTGTTTATATTCTGTGTAAATGTGTGTACATGTTTTTTGTATATGCATATATATGCATATGTATATATGTATAAATTATTGTGCAAAATATGCATTCACATACATATAATACCATGCATCTGCAGGTTAAAGATCAGTTTTAACTACTGCAATCAATCAGGAGACTGAGACTTCTCTCTATAAAGAGAGTTTGAATCAAGAGCTATTTATTTAAAATTGCATATAGAGCAAGTATACTCAAAGGTAACCTCTACCTTTTTCTTCTCTTTGGGATTTCATCAGTGCTCCACGTATTTATTGATCATTCTTACACTTATAGCTCCTAGATCTATATATCTAGCTTGGAATGCCAGTCCTAGATCACCTTTTGAGGATTTCAAAATACATGTCTTCTAGGCATCTAAATGTAAACATTGAAAACAGAATTTATCTTTCACTTTAAACCTACCTGTCCTCTGAATTTACCTATTTCTGTAGATTCCTTTTTAGTGACCCAGATTGTAATCTTGATGTCATCCTTGACTTCTCACTCTCCCTCAGCCCGCCCATATATTAGTTGGTTCTGTCTTTATAGTCTCTCATATCTAAAACTTCCTTGCTAATCACATAGCCATTACTTTAATTCATATTGTTGCCTCCTCCTATTTGGACTAGTAAAATAGTCTCCAGATTGGTCCCACTGCTTCATTTCTCTCCATTGAGTATAGGTCTAAGCCATGTAATTCCTCTGCTCGTAAACTCTGGTACCTTATTATGTTTAGTATCAAACATAAACTCTTTCGTCAGGCATTTAAAGTTCTCCGCAATCTGGCTCCTATCTTCTTTTCCAGCTTATTTTACAAATTCCCTCCTATACTCTCTTTATGTTCTTGCCAAACCGTTTGTTGTTTTTCACACTCAGCATTCCTTCTCCCATCTCTGCCTTTGCACAGGCTGTTCCTCATTCTTGGAATGTCCTCTTTCCTCACCTGTGCTTTATAGTATCCCTCGTTTGCATCAAAGCTCTGCTAGCCAACTTTCATCTTCAACATGAAAATCTTTTTAGATCTCTTGTACTAGTGCCACTCTTTCCCACCCACTTCTTATCTTTATTTTGTATATATGTTCATATACTTTTGTACATGTTGTCTGCCCTGATAGAATGTTAACTTTTTGAGAACTGAGAGTGCTTTAATTTTGTCTTTGGATTCTCAGCACATCGCATGGTATCAAACACCTGGTAGGTACTTTAATAAATTCTGGTTGATTGATCAGTAATTGAATTAGAAATCAGGAGCCAGTTGTAGTTCTAATTCTAGGTTTGCAGCTAATTAGCTTTGTGACTAGAGCAAATTCCTCATGCTCTTCGATAATCTATAAAATGGATGAGGATATTAGACTATATGTACGCTATCCATGCAATTCTGTGATTTCTGTGTTACCCTGAGTTCTTTGATCTCTTGGTTATCCTGAATGACCTTGTCCATGTTAAGTTCTTCTTAGGTTATAGACCTAGCAAACAAGGGAGGTTAGAGAAGGGATTGGCTAGAAAGCACAATTACTTGGAAAAATAAAGCAAACTAAGGTCTGCCTCCTTCAATAATCATATTTATAACACAGCCTTATACAAAAATTTATTTTTATAACTCATAATTCAGAAAATTTTGAATTTTAATTAATAAGACTTGTATTATACATCTTGGAAATCGCTCCATAAAAATGTTTGAAGTAGAAGTTTTGGTATTAAAAGGGGTAAGCTCTAGTCATTTGGAAAATGCTATATATGTCATTTCTTGATCCATGTGAATAGGGAATTACTGTATTTTTCTGAGTTGAGCGACTGTGGGTAGATTATTAGAATTAGGAGACCTAGGTTTAAATCTCAGCTTTTCCATTTACTATTTTACTAACTACATAATCATGGGTAAGTCATTAAAATTTTCTTAAACCTAAATTTCCTTATCTAAATAATGAGATTATTTTAATGAGATTAAAATAATTTGCCCTGCTCACCGCATGATATTGTTGTGAAGATCAGATCAGATTAGATAATGTATATAATTTGCTATACAAAATGTATGCTAATATTTTGTGTGATTCTGCAGAATAGAAAAGAAAAACAGGTGTACATTTACTTGTTTTTCTCCTTCCTTTGGTTGAAAGGTAAACTTTAAATAGTAGCAAAGCAGCGTTTTTAGTTTCAAAACAAGCTTTAATTGAAATGTCACACTATCTCTTGATATGCTAATTTGTAGCAAATAATTATAGGTATTGACTGGTGATGCAGGAGAAGATGCAGAGTGTCATGCAGCCAAACTGTTAGAAGTAATTGTTCTTCAGTGCAGAGGAAGAGGAATTGATCAGGTAACGAATGTTATGAAAGCAGCCTTTTTATTATTTTACTATAAAATCACATGCTTAATAAATATTTGTTTTTAAAAGTAGTGGAAAAGATTTTCTATTCTTTGGATTGACTGATACTAAGTCTTCAGTATAGGGTTGAAAACACAGTAACTTTGGACTTTTTTTTTTTTCACTAGTCAGGAAAGGATAGATGAATTTTATAATGCTTTTAAGAAGTTAATTAACGAAAAACTGTAGAGGAGGTTAAAGTATTGATTCTTTTGATTAGGATTCTTATAAAAAATTTATTTTCTTCATATTCAATATTCCTAGTCTTCACATTCAACTGATCTTTCCTTTGTATTTTTATCTTAGTATCTCATTTTCTAGGCTGAATTGAAAGTAGTTCCTATTCTTAAAACATTCTTCATGACTAATTTCAAGAACCTTTTTGACTTCTTAGTTTCTAATTAATTGTCCCCCACTACCTCCCACTGTTTTTTGAGGCAATTAAGTGACTTGCCCAGGGTCATACAGCTGGTACATGTCTAAAGCTAGATTTGAATCCGGGTTCTCCTGATTCCAGGACTGATCCTCTGCCCACCATATAGCTGCCCCATATTGTTCACTTTTTAAGACACTTTAGTTAAACTTACTGGTTTCAACAGGAGATTTTGATCTGCTATTATTTTTGTTGTATGGAATTAACATGTAACCCTTCACTCAGTTTTCCATCTTCCATTAGTTCCTCTGTTTCAGATTCTTGCAGTAAATGCCATTTTTGATTGTTTTTTGAAATTGCCTGTTTGATTTGAATTGTGAGCCAGTATTTAAAACTTTTACTAGCTCTCATTAAGTAAATATTTATTGAGCTTTTTTTGCATACAGAGTATTTTGTTAGGCTCTGCAGGACATTTATCTCAAAGGAACTACAATTTACTTGGAGGGACAATGGATTTTTGGTAAAGGTGATACTGTGAAAAGTTACACCTGAGAACTTAGAAACTCCTCAGCAAAGATGAAAAGCAAAAAAGGCACTGGAAGAAATAGTGTTTAACAAAACCCAAAGGAAGCATTAGTTAGTATCTTTACATAATCTAGGGTTATTGCTGAAGAAGATGGTGAGAAATCTGTGGGTGCTTTACTTAGGGACATGCTATGGGGTCCTGGGAGAGTAGGTACGGAAGCCAGTGTGCTCTCTGGTAAGTGGAACCTTACGTTAGCAGAATCTTAGTATTTTACTGTGCAAGGAACAGGAAGAGGAACCTGGGACATCTTGTATGTCTATGACTCTCCAAGAACTGTGAAGTCAGTTTAATTTCCAGTATATTGTCAGAATTGTAGCTGGAGAGAAAGCCACCAAATAGATGAGTGCTAAGGGAGATGGAGATAGTAGAGCTCCCAGGTACTTCTGTGCACTGAGGTCCTCCAGAAGGTGGGAAAACCAGCACAATCTCTGATGGTGCTTGTGTTGTATGCCCAAAGAAGCAGAGAACAGGAAAAGAATTGTCAGGGCCCTTCATTAGACCTGAATGCAGGATAACTCTATCATAGTTAGGACTTTGAAAGAGCTGCAAAGGGGTGTAATGCCAACTGATTGAGAAGAGTCTGGCTGGGCCTCCAGAACATGTAGTCAGGAATCAGGGACTGAGGCAGGAGGTGTAGGACCTTGTCCTAATTCTATCCTGGCTCCTTGTCACAAGTCAGGATTGAAGAAGATATGGACTAAAAGGATCCGGAACCAATTATTCTATCAAGAGTATTGACAAGGCAGCATTAGTGACATCTATTCTGTAGAGTACCCAAGACCAGGGCTACCTTCCCCATCCATGAGCAGTGAGGTCCTAACAGTTTAAAAAAAAAAAGAATTGGAGTGTAGAGACATGAGTAAACAGAAGAAAATGCCAACTATTATGTGGAAAATATTTGTTAAAAGAAGTCCAGCACAATAACTCTGCAGTAAATACAAATAGATCCATGAAGAAATATGACTTCGTTGCAAAAACTCCAAGAGTGAATGGAAGAAATAAAGCAAGAAATTAAAAATTAAATTAGAGTTCTTGAGGAAAAAACTAGAGGGAGGATAAATAGTTTAGAACAGAAGGTAGAGCAGAAGTAGGTTCCCTGAAAAATAGAATAGAGCAAGAAGAATTCAGATTCTATGATACAACAAGAAATAATAGTACAAAGTGGAAAAGGCTGAAAAGATTGGAAGAACTTGTTGGGAACCTACTGTAGAAAAATCTAACCTGGAAGACAGTCAGGGAAAGAGGCTTTAGGAATCATTAGAGCCTTCTCAATGAGAGGAGTGAGTGGGGAGGGAGAGAATTTAGAACTCATAAATTTAAAATATGAATATTTGAAATTGTTTTTACATGTAATTGGAAAAAAATAAAATATTTTTAAAAATACAAAATAAAATGAAGACAAAAAAGAATCATCAGACTCTCTGAAAATTGTGATTATATACAAAAAAAAACTTGGATGCCACATTTCAAGAAATTATTAAAGAACTCCAAGTGAAGAATGAGAAATTTTTGGACACAATTAATGAGGGAATTTGTTTTGCTTGATTATGGTATTTGTTACAAGGCATTTTTTTATCATTCAGTTTGTGGATTTGAAGATGTGAGGCTACCCTATCTTCTGATAGGAAAGTCAGAAAACCAAAAGGAAAAGAAAAGAGTATCATTGATGCATTTTTTTAAAAATGTAAAGCAGTGAACAGAAGGAAGGGTGGTGGAAAACACAGACAAGTAGGTGAGCATTGAGTTCATTCCAGGCATAGGGGACTCATGGTACAAATATCAAGAAGGTGGGAAGTATGAAGAATAGGGAAAGCCCATGTGACTGGAATGCAGAGTGTAGGAGGGAGAATAATGTACAATAAGTCTAGAAAGATACGTTGGAAACAGGTTGTAAGGGCTTTAAAAACTAAAGAGAGGAGTTTATATTTTATTCTAGAGGCAGTAGGAAGCTACTGAAGTTTATTGCATTAGGGGAGTGATCTGGTCAGATTTGTGCTTAAGAAAAATCTTTGGCACCATTTTGGAAGATGGACTGATGTGTAGTGAGACCAAGGCAGAGGGACCAAGTCAGAATTCTGAAGTCAGAATTACCCAGGATTATGTAGTAAAAAAAAAAATAAATGAAAGGAGAAATTAGGAGGCAAAAGAAAATGCTCATACTGAAGAGTAAATTTGTTTTTCAAAGTTAAGTGTATTTCCTCTGGTGATGGGGAGGGAGACTTTTTTTTAACAAAATTGATGACTTCCATGTATTCCATTTGGGATAGCCATAGTTGGATGTGAGTCTTTGAAGTGCAGAAAAAGTGGAAGAAAGAAAATTGGTTTGAATAGTTATAAAGGATTAGGTAATTAGGACTTACATCCTGAAAGTGGGTGTAGAGATTGTTCCTCTGAATCCCAATGTATCTAAGCTTCATTTTGGAAACAAATAAAAATTTGCCCTTTGATTAAAAAACATCCTAAATGAAGAGAGGTCTAAGGTAAGGGAGAAATTTAGTATTTTTATGCAATTGAGCTATTCAGAAATAAAAAGTATAGTATAGAGAGGGAATCTCATGAATTTCCTTTACTTGATATCATAGGAGTAATGTTTATAGTAGCAAGTACCTAAGGAGGAGGAAGAAGTATGTCCAAGCCAGAGTGTGGTCCAAGAGAGGATGTTCTTGTATGTGTGTGTGTGCGTGCGCATGTGTGTGCACATTTATTTAGTATTAAATTTTTGAGTTCCAAATTCTCTCCCATTCACCCTCTCCCTTTCACTGGAAAGGCAAGCAATTCCATATAGATTATATATGTGTAGTCATGCAAAACATATCCATAATAATCATGTTGTGAAAGAAAAAGAAAACAGATAAAAAAACTGAAGAAAAATTTTTTAAAAAGTGAAAAAAATCGCTTCAGTCTGTATTCAGACACCATCAGTTCTTTCTCTGAAGATATGATATTTTTCATCCTAAATTCGTCAGAGTTGTCATGGATCATTACATTGTTAAGTCATTCACAGCTGATCGTCCTACAATATTGCTATTACTTTGTACCCATTACATTTTGCTTTGTATCAACTCATGTAAGTCTTTCTAGGTTTTTCTGAGAGCATTCTGCTCATCGTTTTTTTATAATATAATAATGTTCCTTCACAATTATATACCACAACTTATTCAGCCATTCCCTAATTGATGTGCATCCCCTCACTTTTGATTTCTTTACCCCCAGAAAAGAGCTGCTATAAATAATTTTTGTACATATAAATCCTTTTCCTTTCTGTTTTTTAATCTCTTATGGGATACAGACCTAGTAGTGATACTGCTATGTCAGTGGGTATGCATGGTTTTATAGCCCTTTGAGCATGGTTCCAAATTGCTCTGTGGAATGATTTCATTAATTCACAACTCCTACAACAGTACATTAATGTCTCATTTTTCCCATGTCCCCTCCAACATTTGTCATTTACCTTTTCTGTCCTATTATCTCATCTAATAGGTGAGAGGTAGTTCCTCGAACTGCTTTAACTTGTATTTCTCCAGTTAATAGTGAATTAGAATATTTTTTCATATAGGTATAGGTAGGTTTAATTACTTCATCTGAAAACTGATTATATCTTTGATCACTTATAGATTGGGGAAATAGTTCTCTGTATGTTAGAGAAATGAGGTCTTTATCAGAGAAGCTTGCTTCAAAATTTTTTTTCACAGTTACTATTGCTAACTGTGTTTTCCTCTGTCGTATTCTCCCTACCCCTGTTTATTCTATTCTCTCTCTTCTTTCACCCTATCCCTCCTCAAAAGTGTTTTGCGTATGATTACTCTTTCCTCCATTCTGCTCCTCTTTTGTCACTCCCCCCCTTTATCACCTTCTCCTCTTTTCCTGTGGATTTCTATACCCCATTAACTATGTATCTTATTTTTCAGGTACATGTTAAAACAATTTTTATAACTTTGAGTTCCAAATTCTATCCCTTTATCCCTCCCCACCCTCCCTCATTCAGAAAGCAAGCAATTTGATATAGGTTCTACATGTGTAGTCGTGCAAAACAGTTCCATAATAGTCATGTTCTTTCCTTTCATCCTGTCCTTCCTCAAAAATGTTTGCTTCTGATTAACCCCTTCCCCAATCTGCCTTCCCTTCTATCATCCACCCTATCCTCTCCCACCCTACTTTTCCGTAGGTATCTACTTCTCCCTTTCTCCTTCTCATAGCACATTTCTTTTCTCATCCTTACTTCTCTTTTTTGATATCATCCATTCATATTCAACTCACCCTGTACCCTTTGCTTGTATTTATTTCCTCCAACTACCCTAATCATGAGAATGGCCTCATGAGTTACAAATACCATCTTTTCATGGAGAAATGTAAACTCCATTAAGTTCAAACTTAATAAGTCTCTTATGATTTTCTCTTTCCTGTTTATCTTTTTATGCTTCTCTGGAGTCTTGTATTTGAAAGTAAAATTTTCTATTTAGTTCTGTTTTCTTCTCAAGAATGCATTAAATTCTTCTATGTCATTGAAATATTAGTTTTTTCCCCCTCATTGATTATATATACTCAGTTTTGCTGTGTAGGTGATTCTTGCTTTTAGTCCTACCTCCTTTGATTTCTGGAATATCATATTTCAAGCCCTCTAATACTTTAATGTAGAAGCTGCTAAATCTTGTGTTATCTTGACTGCGGCTCCATGGTACTTGAATTGTTTCTTTCTGACTGCTTGCAATATTTTCTGGAATTTCTTGGAATTCTGGAATTTGCCTGTAATATTCCTGGAAGTTTTTCCTTTGGGATCTCTTTTAGGAGGTGGTTTGTGGATTCTTTCAATTTCTAGTTTAGCCTCTGGTTCTAGGATATCAGGACAGTTTTCCTTGATAATTTCTGGAAAGGTGATGGACTTTTTTTTTTTTTTTTTTTTTTGGATCATGATCTTCAGGTCGTCCAATAATTTTTAAATTATCTCTCCTGGATTTATTTTCCAGGTCAATTGTTTATCATGAGATATTTCATGTTGTCTTCTATTTTTTCATTCTTTTGGTTCTGTTGTATAATTTCTTGATTTCTTATAGAGTCCTTAGCTTCCATCTGCTCCATTCTAATTTGTAAAGAATTATTTTCTTCAGTGAGCTTTTGGACCTCCTTTTCCTTTTGGCCAATTCTGCTTTTTCTTTTTATTTATTTATTCACACACATTTATTTATTTATTTACTTACTAGCTTGTCCACTCATTTATTTATTTATTTGTTGTCAGATTACAACATACTACATTTCCACAAAATTTTGAATTCCAATTTTTCTCCCCATTTCTCCCCTGCCCCCACTCCATAACACCTTGCATTCTGATTACCCCTGCCCTCAATGTGCCCTCCCCTCTATCACACCCCACCCTTCCATTATCCCCATCTTCTCACTTTTCTTGTAGGGCAAGGTAGATTTTTATACCCCATTACCTGTATATCTTATTTCCCAGTTAGATGCAATAACAGTTCTCAACATTAGTTTCTAATACTTTGAATTCCAACTTCTCTTCCTTCCTCCCTCCCCACTGAGAAGGCAAGCAATTCAATACAGGCTATATATATATGTCTTTTTTCAAAAGACTTCCATAACAGTCATATTGTTTAAGGCTAACTATATTTCCCTCCATCCTACCCTGTCCTCCCTTTATTCTATTTTCTCATTTGACCTTGTCCCTTCCCAAAAGTGTTTACTTCTAGTTACTCCCTTCCCCCATTTACCCTCCTTTCTGTCATCCCCCTCATCCCAGATATCCCTTTCTCCTCTACTTTCCTGTGGTGTAAGATAGATTTTCATACCAAATAGAGTCAGCATGTTATTCCCTTCTTAAGCCGTATATGAGTAGCATAAGCTTCACTTTTCCCCCTCTCACCTCCTCCCTTTTCTCCTCCATTGAAAAAGATTTTTCTTATCTCTTTTATGATTCATAATTTGCCCCATACTATTTCTCCCTTTCTCCTTCCAATACATTCCTCTCTAACCCCTTAATTTTATTTTCTTTTATGGAAAGAAATCTTCTGATTTCTTCTGAGTCAACTCAACCTGTGTTCTGTGTGTGTGTGTGTGTGTGTGTGTGTATAATCCCTCCACTTATCCAGAAACTGAGAAAAATCTCAAGAGTCACAAATATTCTTTCCATGTAAGAATGTAAGTGATTTAGCTTTAGAAAGTCCTTTATTATTTCTCTTTCCTGTTTACCTTTTCATGTTTCTCTTGATTCTTGTGCTTGAAAGTCAGATTTTCTCTTCAGTTCTGGTCTTTTCATTAAGAATGCTTGAAATTCCTCTATATCATTGAATGACCATTTTTTCCTCCGAAGTATTATACTCAGTTTTGCTGGGTAGGTGATTCTTGGTTTTAATCCCAGTTCCTTTGACTTTTGGAATATCTTATTCCAAGCCCTTCGATCCCTTAATGTAGAAACTGCGAGATCCTATGTTATCCTGATTGCATTTCCACAATACTCTAATTGTTTCTTTTTAGCTGCTTGCAATATTTTCTCCTTGACCTGGGAACTCTGAAATTTGGCCACAGTATTCCTAGGAGTTTCTCTTTTTGGGTCTCTTTCAGGGATTTTGTGGAGTTGTTTTTAGAGATACTTCTAGGGACCTATAAGTTTTAAGTTCTTCTAATGTAGTATGCTCTAGGGAGAGGTGTTCCTCTTCTTGCTTGTAGTCTGGTCTGTGAGTGACCACAAAAAGTCCCTTTTGCCCTGGATCTGTGAGAGGGTTCCCTCTCCACTGTTGCCACAAGCTCAGCTCTTCTAGTGTTCCTCCTTGCTCCAGGATTGCCACACAGGACTGCAACCCAGATCCAAGTATGGATATGTATAGAGCAACAGAATTCTGCCTCAGTGCCAGCAAAGAGGTACCTGTAATCTCTTTCTGACCAGTTATTTGGTCCCCTTACCATCTGTGGGCCAAGAGCTAGTGCCACCACCAAGAGGGGATATTCTTAAGCAACAAAAATTACTCCTGATTACCAAACTGATCACACAAAAGAGAGAAGAGTCAAGTCAAGAATCATTAACTGTTTATTATTTGACAGGCACTGTGCTAAGCACTGAGAATGCAAATATAAGCAAACACATAGAGGCCTTTGCCTCATAGGACAAACTTCTCTACTTAGAGAAGACAACACAAAGGAAGATGAAAAATAAGTGAAAGAGAAGGGTAATAGTTTGGGGTTGTGTTAGAAAAAGAAATGTAAAGAGTTAAAAATGAAGCTGAGAGAGTAGTGAAGGAGTGAACATGTCTGGCTTGTGCAATTCCTTAAAGTGGAAGAACCGGGAGGACCTGATCATCAATTAGAAAAAAGGGCCACAGAAGCAGAAGGCTCTTTCAGGGTGATAAGGTTCCTGGGGTATAGTTGTGGAATAACCTGTGATTTATGCCTAAACCATGACAAATTAGATTGTTCCAAGCAGGATAAACCATTATATAGCCTATCTAAGTTTGGCTGGTGCCAATTTTTTTTAAGAGAAAAAAACATCATAGCAGTATTTGAAGAAGGAAAAAACCAAGGTTATCAGTTAGAACTGTTACTATGAATAGAATGAATTTAACCACATGACAGAAGGATTATAATCGATTAGAAAGCAAATCTCAAAAATGTTCTTTATACAAGTAACACACCAGAAACACAAAGATTTACACTGAGTTGAAATGAGGCATGTGAGTCAAAAGAGGAGACATAGTTATTATAATCTTAGATATAGTAACAATAACAATACATGCAGTTAAGGGAACACTTGGGGAAACTAAATTATACTTGGAGACCCCATAGATACTGAAGTTATCAGTAATAAACATATACACTTAATGGCATTTTATTACCCTTAAAGGAAAAGCTAATTGACTTTTGAAGGGGCCCAGTTGGAAGAAAGTAGTAGAATGCTTCATTCTAGATTTAGACAAATCTATCAGATTGATAAGCAACAAAAATTAAGTACCCGAACATAATAGAAAAAGTAGTTAGGATAGCTTTCTGGCTGGTACTGAATGTAAAATTTAAGAGAATATGCTTGTTTTTCAGCATCATATGTTAACTTTACAAAAGAAGATCATGCATAAATAAAGTATAAAGAATTCAAATTCAGAAACGCAGAAATGTTAAATGTTTTCAGGCCATAATATAATAGACATTGTAATCAGTGAGGAAAACATTGAGAAATGATTCAGACTTAGGAAATATAAGGTGTTTTAAAAAATAAATGATATTGATTCTTCAATAGGAAAGTGATCATAAGATGTAAATATTTCTCAGAAGAATTATTGCATCCATATGAGAGACTGCTGAGATTACTAATACTGAGAAAAATACAAGTTTAAACAGTTCTGAGGTTTCATTTCATACCTAGCACACAGACAAAGCTTCAAAAAATGATTAGTCAGCTAGCATTTCTTTATCACCTACTATATGCCAGGTGCTGTACCAAGCAGTAGGGATATAAAGAAAGACAAGATTCCTCACTCTCTGGAACTTACAGTGTAATGGGGAAAGAATATGAAAACTGGTATGTACAAACAGGATATTGAGTTAATAAACAGATAATCAACAGAGAGGAGATACTTGTAGTAAGGGAGATTTGGAAAGTCTTCTTGCTGAAAGTGAATACTTTAGATGACACTTAAAGGAAGGGATGCAGAGATGAGAAGAGAGTTCTAGGCAGAGGGTAGAAAGATACAGAGTACATTATGCACTGTCATATAAGGTCTGAGAAGACTGTAAAAGGTGGAGGATTCAGGTTATGAAGGAGTTTATATTCGATCTTGGAGATGATAGGGAGTCATTAGAGTCTGTTGAGTATGGGAATGACATTGTCAGACTTGCAGAATTCAGTTTGTTAGTTTGACAGTTGATTGGAGGATGAACTGGATTGAGAAGAAATGCGTGGTACATAAACTTGTTGTTGCAATAATCCAGGGATGAGGTGAGGATATGAGGGCCTTCACCGGGACAGTCTAAGGGGCTACATATAAGAGATGTTACAAAGGTAGAAACAATAAGACTTGGCAGTTGATTGGATGTAGGCAATGAAAGTGAGGAATCAAGGATGACTCCTGACTTGTGAGCCTGGACGACTTGAGAGTATAGTGATGGTACTCTTAACAGTAATAGGGACATTTGGAAGTGGGGAAGGTTTGGTTGTGGCAGGGTGGAAAATCATAGTTCAGTTTTGGACATTTTGCCTTTTAAGATATCTATGTTAATATTTAGCTTTATTAGATTGCAGCAGTGATGGTAAGTAGTATTACTTTAATACTGTATTTTCCTCACAATACCTTGTTCATAGTCTTACATAAAATTGATAACTTTTAAATTCTTGTTGGTTAATTTATCTATCTCAAATATATCTTATGTTTTAAGACTTTTCAAAAACTTTTTCAGATTCTGTACACAGATGTATGTGGCGTTTATTAACCTGCAAGTACTGGGCAGTAAAAATCAACGATCTAGACCCCTGTCGTGTGTGTTATATGATGAAACAAACAGTAATAAAAATAATTTTTTTCTATATCAGAAAATATAGGGGAAGTTAGAAGTTATTCACATTGAAGCTGTGGATATTCCTTGCAAAACCCTACTCTTAAGAAGTCGAACATCATAAGGACCAAAGCTAGCGAAGAATTTTTTTTTCTTTATTTAATTCTTAGCAGTTCAGTTATTGCTAGTGAATTTATAAATTGACCTAATTAAAAATTTATATTCAAATTTGCATTTTTACATTAGGCATTCAGTTTTCATTGCACAGGATAAAGCACAGTTTTCTAAAACAATTTTGAAGTTCTTCATCTTAAAATATTTACATTTTCTCCTGCTAAAATTGTTTTTTAAATGTATAAGAAATTTTCCAATGTTATGAAAAAACTTGTATTTCAGTTGCAGATAGTTGTCTTTTTTTCCTCATCCAAAGTATAGATTTCACTGGTAGTGTTTCAAAACTTCTGACATCATTAAATATCTTGTTTGAATGAGGCATTTCGAGAGGTAGGTAAAACAATAACTGTCAATAAAAGTACTTCATAACACTTTCATATTATTATTAAATGAAGGGATTTGTGTTACAATAGGTGTTCTGTACCCTCATTCTATACATCTGAACATAATTTATGCTGAGGTCCTATCCCACATCACCATCATTCTGTTGGACATTGCAAATTGGATGTCCCGTAGGCACCTCATGCTCATTAACTCGAAAAGAGTATATATCTTTTTTTTACCTTTCACATTTCTGTTGCTATTGTCACAATTTTCCAATTTACCCAGGTTTGCCTCCTCAGAGTCATCTTCAACTCTTTATTTTGCTTTATGCCACATATTTAGTTGGCTAAAATTTTCTTTTTAAAGAATCAAGTACCTCCATAGCATTTCTCCAATTTTTATCTCTCTCTCTCTCTCTCTTAAAGTCAGCAAGTATTTATTAAGCACTTACTTACAGTGATGGGAACTATGTTAAATTCCTAGGGATACAGAACAAGTAAAGTAAAACAATAAGAAAACAGTCCTTTCCCTCAAAGATACATGAATTGAAGGAGTGTGGGGAGTCAAAGATGATAACGATTTTGAACCTGGGTAAGACTGGAAAGGTAACAGTGCCTGTGATAGTAATAGGGAAGTTCAGAAGTGGTGAAAGTTTCCAGGGAAAGGTGAAATGTGTTTTGGACATGTTGGGCTTTTTAACCTATGGGATGTTTAGTCTGAGATTTTTCAAAAAGCTGTTGAGATGGATGACTATACCTTCGGAGAAGACTAGGGCTGGATATATTATCTGGTAATCCTTTGCAAAGAGAAGATAATTGAATCCATGGGAGTTAATGAGATCACCAAGTGAAAAGCGTTTAGAAGGAGAAGAGAGTTTAGGACAGAAACTTTGGGAAACTTACATTAGGTTAGGAGAAACAACAGTTAGGTACAAGAACCGAGTTCTTGTTAGTGAGATTAATGAATTTAATGAAATGATCTCAGGTATTTAAATTCATACTATTAAAAATTGTAATTATGTAAAATATTGTTGTTGATTCCAGCCCACTGGAAATATGCAGCATGAATTTGAATAATGGGATTCATTAGTCACTTCAGGAGATTCATTATTCACACTAATTGGCACCAGCTGTACATATAAGACATAAATAGATATCAGTGTAGATGTATACATACAGTGTAAATGAAAGTAATCTGAAAGAGAAAGACTCCTTGGCAGCTTAATGGAAAATGGATTACTGTAGGGACAGACTTGAGGCAGTGAAACCACTTGATTCCATTGCATTAGTCTAGGCTAAAGGTGATAAAAACCTAAACCAGAGTTGTGGATGTATAAGTAGAAAGAAGACTTTTATACATGAATTTTTTTTGAAGGTAGAAACAGCAAGATTTGATGACAAATTATTTATGTGACTTGAATGAGAGTGAGGAGTCCCATATGACACTGGTTTTGAGCCTGGGTCACTGGGAGAGTGACAGTACTCTTGATAGTTACAGGGAAGTTCAGAAGTAGGGAAAGTTTGCAGGCATAGATGAGATCTGTTTTAGATATGTTAAGTTTGGAATGCCTTTGAGATGTCCTATTTGAGATATTTAAAAAAAGTATTGGAGATACACTACTAGCTCAGGAGAAAGATTAGGTCTGGATATGTGATGATCTGGTAATCTTTTGCTTAGGGATGATAATTGAACCCTTGAGCTGATTAGATCATCAAACAATGTGGTGTGGACAGAAAAGAGAAGAGTGTTTAGGACAAAACCTTTGTGATAAACTCACAAGGGTTTGTAGGGAAAGATAATCCTGTTTTGGACATGATGAACTTGAGAGGTTCTTCCTGATTCTTCTAGGCTCTGGTATCTTCCTAAAATTACTCTGTATTTGTAGCACCCCTTCCTCCCCACTCCCAACCTCTTCTTGAGCTCACTCTTCCAATCCAAATTTAAACTAGCAGATTGGATCCCCAGAGAGCAATGATTATTTGTCCTACCAGTAACTGATGGATTGTGGCTTCCAATGAGGTTTATGAGGCCTTATCTAGTATACTCATTAATTATTTGATATCAATTGACTTTTAGAAAGAAACGTTTTCTGAGAAAGTTTTGCAAGGACAGATGTTACAAAAACATCCCCCAAACCAATGGTTCTCTCCTCACAGCATACTTGCTTCCTGGGGAGAGTGTGCTCAGATAGCGAGGCATTCTTTTAGGAAACTGAATTTCTCACCCTGGGAATCCTCTTCTTTCTTTGCAGAGTCTCAATGACTTCACTTCTGGGCAATGGATAAGTTGCTCACTTGCATATTTGGACTAGCTCCTCTTGGGATTTGGTGTTTTAGCTGCTGGGCTGGGTCAGACAGAATCCTCCTTAAGGCTGCCTCCTCACCAAATTCAACTACTGATGTTATATTTTCATGGACATATTGTGACCAAGTTAGAGTTAGGGCCTGTTGTCCTTACCCAGCCTAGCAGCTCATAACAAGCCTTACTTAAAAGATGCCAGTGAGCAACAAGATTCTGCTCAAACCTTCTGTGTGCATACCCAGTTACGGCTCAGCCTCTGTTGCATCATTAGTCCTTCTGGTTCCTTGGCCAACTAGAAGTCTTCATTTTCATGTAGTACTAACTCGTCAAGTCATTCTCGACAGAAAACTGACTCCCTAAAATTCCACATGTTGATTTGGCAGCAGGCATATATATGCAAGCTCTGTAAAACCCTCTGTGAAGGGTGAATCCTTGTAAGGACTAAACCTTCGTTGGCCAATTTTTCCTTTCCTTTACAGACAGACAGACAGAGACACTTCCCACCATAGAATATCATTTCCTTGGGGGCAATATGGAAGAAAACAAAATACCGTGCATACATATTAAACATAAACCTTCCAGGAACAATTTTTGTTAATTTAGATTAAACTTATTCTTAACATTTCTGCTTAAAGAAGGAGGTCTAAAGACTGCCATTTATGTGGTTAGAGTTTATGGCGTTACCAGACAATACATGAAATTCCACAGTCAAGCCTGAGGAAAAGTTCAGATTAAAAGTTAACTTTTGTTAAATGAAAAGTTTGTAAAATTAAAAAGTTAAGTTTTGCTCAGTCAAGAGTTTGCTTCATTATGGAGGACAATAATTATTTAACTTTCTGCATACCCCTAGAGAACTATTTTCCAAAAATCATTCAATTTCTCTTCAAGCATTCTTTTAAAAAATTCTCCTTTCCAGCTTGTCAAAGGTAAACTCAAGAAAATAGTTCCATTCACTGAAGTCACCAAAGACATCATTACCCTAAATCTAGTCAATACCTAGGGGAAACAAGATACTGCTCTTTATTAAATTAATCAATGAGCCTTTATTTTTATCTGGTTGTTGCCTTAATTCTTTCTAACGGAGAAAAAAATCCTTCCCTGTATTTTTTACCCACTTTCTTCAAAGAAAGTGGTAGATCTTTGGTTAGAGAGAAATGGATTTAGTTCAGGTAATTGTTTTGGAATTGAAAGTTAAAGAGTGATAATATTTCTCATTCAAATTAGTCCAAAAGCAATACTGACTAGCATACTGAAGAAAATGATTTTCTAGTATTTCTAAAAGGAGCAGGGAGTTTGCATGCAGAGTTTGTCTTTGGATGACATCACCTAATACCTTATACCTGGTAGATGCTTAATAAATGCATGTTGATTTTATATGAAGTAACAAATTATTTTGATTGAGTTGTTTTGATCACAGCTCTTTTCTGAACATTTTTAGTTGATTTCATTTGCCTGTTTTGTTAATGCTACTTCTTGTCTCCTACTTTTAGTGTACTATTTAGTTATCAACATGAAACTTCTAAAATTGTCTGTTTTAGCTTTCTTCTTCTGAATAGCTAAACTTCTGTATGTATGTATTAATTAGCTATATAAATATATTATTTATTTCTATTAACTGTTTTTACATATACTTTTTTTGTCCTATCTTTCCTGTTGTGTTTTAAGTAACTTCTTTTGTTACTCATTATGGTCTGGCATATAAAAGTCATTGTTCTTCTGATAATTAGTTATGTAGGGTATAAAAGATAATTAAATATGGAAAATATGTGATCTCAGGCAAACCACTTAACTAATTTGTTTCTCAGCTTTCCCATTTGTCAACTGAATATTGTGAAATAAACCCTTAGCAATTTTATGGAGAGGCAAAAAATGTGCAAATGATATGAGAAAATGTTTTATATGTTGGATGATAAAGTTGTAATGCTTTGTAATAGATACTACCTGTATGATAACATTTATTTTTAAAAGGCATTATGCTATAATAGATAGAATGCAGGCCTCGGAGTTAGAAGGACTTGCTTCCAATTGAAATCCCTCCTCTGTTACTTCCTGGCTTTGGGATGATGGGCAAATCACCTAATCTTTCCAAGCCTTAGTTTCTTCATCTATAACATGGTAACTATTGCCGACCCAGTGTTATTGTGAGGTTTAAATGAAATAATGGTAAGACTTCACACACATTCAAATGCTATGTAAATGCCAGCCATTTTTATTATTAGTAGTAATTTTTTGTAGTCAATAGGAATTTATAATAAATTCTCTTATTTTTAATTTTCTGCTTTATATTTAGTGCATTCCACTGTTTGTAGAAGTTGTGCTGGAAAGATTAACCAGAGGGGTTAAAACAAGTGAGCTCCGTACCATGTGTCTTCAGGTTGCTATTGCTGCCTTGTACTACAATCCTGACCTGCTTTTGCATACTTTAGAACACCTTCATTTTCCACATAATCCTGGACCTATAACTGCGCAGTTTATAAATCAGTGGATGAATGATACTGATTGTTTTCTTGGGTAAGCATCTTTCTTATTTTTTTATTTTTTGTATCTTGTTTCATGTTATTGACTACTAAGCATAACAGCCAAGTAAATAATGTGCATTTCTGTTAATGCACCATTAATATCTTAATCTTTTGGAGTAGTCTAATGGAGAGAACACAAGCTTGCACAAAATTCATCTCTTTGTTTAAGATACAAAATTTATTAAACTTAAAAATTTGCTATTATGAAAATCCTTCACAAGCATTTAAGTTCCTTCTTAGTTTATTAAGTTTATAACTGTAGGCATTCCAGGTTGACCTGGTATGTAATGGAGGTACCAACCACCCTTGCAATGGTATAAAATGCAGATCTGGGAAGTTAATTACTTGGGGCTGTTGTTAAGACCTTTGTTCCTATATCCTTGCCTCAGCAGCCCGAGAAATATGAGAAAAGAGGGTTTCTGATAGAGTCTCAGGGGTTGAATCATTGTTGTATGACTACAAGACATGGAATACAATAGTCTCTAATGAATTGAAATTGAGTATCACAGTGATACCATGGAGAGGTACATAAAGTGAACATGTCGCAACATAATCAAATGAGAAACTTAAAAGAACAGGAAGTCTCAAGGAAAAAGAAGAAAGAAAGTAATGTAGAAACAGAAGATAGACAAAGAAGATGGGCTGGTCATATGGCACAGGTGAGTGTAACTGGTTGATAGACCAATTCCTCCATTGGAATTTTCATAATATCATTGAAAGAGGTGGACTGGTGAACTTACTGGAGGAATTGACAAATGAATGGCATATGATAAACTGTCATGGATAGGTTATGATGTATATTATTGGCAGGGATATCCAAATTGATGAGATCCTAGACCTGCTTGAGTATTTTGAAAATGGAATTATTGAAGCTTTAGCATGTCATTCTTAGTACTTTGCTAAGAAGAGAGAGTTTTGCTATATACTTCTGTCAAAATTGTTCTTACAGGTAGGAGAAATAATTCCGTAGGGAGCTGTGACAAGTAAAATCTGAAATAACCAAGGAAACAAAGGTTTGAGCTTCTACGCATAGTGCCAATTGCATATCAAATAGGGACCAGACTTGGTTCTCAGCTTGGTATTGAGATTTTTTTTTTGAAAAGCAAATATTAATAGGACATAAACCAGTATACAAGATTAGATAATCTGATTTCTAACCAGGGGAAAGATTAAGGGATTTCCAAGTTGAGAGGAAGAGAACAAACAGGTGCAATTCCCTGAAATCAGGAGAAAAGGGGCCCTATTTGCTGCCAAATTATCTATATTCAATCACAGGAACTAGTAAACAGGAACTGATTGAAAAGTACAGGGGCAGTCTTCAGAGGAGATATATATGGGTTGCTTTAGGTGTGTAATTGTGAGAAAACTCCTTGTATCATTCTTCAAAACTGCCTAGGTTTCTGTTCTGTTAAATTCAGAATTGATTTACATGATGTATTCTGTATGGTTAACTCAATTTCCTCAATTGCCACAGACCCTTCTGATTTGTTTTAACAATTCTCAGAATACTTTTTACTTCCTTTGTTCATGCATCCGTTCAACAGATATTTCTTAAGTACCTCTTATGTACAAAGCTTTCCTTCATTATATTCTCTTTTTGGTTGTAAGCAGAACTAAGGGTTGTTTTTGTTTTGTTTTAATGAATCACAAATTGAACTTTCCAGTCAAAATAATAGAGTGAAAGGTGGTAGTTTGGCTTCTCACATTCAATGTTTGATAGCAATGAAGAGAAGAAAAATAGTAAAGAATACCACATCAAAACAAGCCCTCCAGTTTTTTCCCCAAAAGTGTCAGGTAGTAGCTAAAACAGTTAAAGTCATGGAAAAAAACATCTGGAATAAGAAAGTGTTCTCCAATTTATATAAGGCATCTTTAAAGAAACTAATTAAGAATTAACATTGGTAAGAAATTCAAAAGAGCAGAGTAGAGTTTGGAGAAAAAGAATATATTAGAGGAGAACCTGAAGCCAGAATTAAAATATACCAAAAAACATTGATAGAAATGATGTATATGTCTATCGTTGGAACATATGAAAAAGGACTGAAAAAATCAATCCCACTGTATCACACTAATAAACTTTGAATTGTATATGTTTATTACTTTTCAGCAGCTTGATTAATCTTTTTTGATATAATTGTTATACTCACATTAATATAGAGTGGAGCCATGACTGATTTATATGAGATAGATAAACTGCTTATTTTTTGATATAATATATTTTTCAGTTCTCAACATTCACTTCCACAGGAATTTGAATTCAAAGTTCTCTCCCCATCCCCACTCCCCACCCCAGGACAACATGCACCTCATCCACCCCTTCCTCTAGTCTGTCCTCCTTTCTGTTACCACCATCTTCTTCCATTCCCCTCCATTCTATTTACCAGTAGGGCAAAAAAGATTTTTATACTCTGTTGCCTGTACATCTTATTTCCCAGTTTTCATGCTAAAACAATTTTTAACATTGATTTTTAAAGCTTTTAGTTCTATATTCTGTCCCTTCCTCCCTCACCACCTACCTACCCTCATTGAGAAAGCAAGCATTTCAATGTAGGTCATACCTTTGCAGCCATGCAAAATACTTTCATAATAGTTACGTTGCAAAAGACTAACCACATTTCCCTCTGTCCTGTTCTGCCCTCCATTTATTCCATTCTGTCCCTTGATTTGTCCTCCCACTATAGTGTTTGTTTCTGATCCTCCCTTTCCCCAATTTGCTGTTCCTTCTATTATTTTCTCTTTTCTATCCTATTCCTCACTGTCTTCCTGCAGAGCAAAATAGATTTCCATGTTCAATTGAGTTTGTGTTATACCCTCCTTAAGCCAAATCCCAGGAGAGTAAGGCTCACGTACTCCCTTTCATCTCCCCCCTCTTCCCCTCCATGTAAAAGTTCTTTCTTGCCTCTTTTACATGAGATGATTTGCTATATTCTATATCTTCCTTTGTCTTACTCCTAGTACATTCTACTCAACAGTAAATTTAATTTTTTTAAGTATTCTCCCTTCATATTCAGCTCATCCTTGTGTCCTCTATGTCAGTGTATATATATATAAGTATGTATGTATGTATGTGTATATATATATATATATATATATATATATATACACACACACACACACACACATATATATACACACACACCCATGTACATATATATACCTACACATCTATAATATACACATGTATGCATACTGTTACACACCTACATATGTATGTGTGTATAAATATATTTTTTCCCCTGAAGTATTATACTCAGTTTTGCTGAGTAGATGATTCTTGGTTTTAATCCTATCTCCTTTGACCTCTGGAATATCATATTCCAAGCCCTTTGGTCCCTTAATATAGAAGCTGCTAAATCCTGTGTTATCCTGATTGTATTTCCACAATACTTGAATTGTTCTTTCTGGCTGCTTGCAATATTTTCTCCATGCCTGAAATTTGGCTAAAATATTCCTAGGAGTTTTCCTTTTGGGGACTCTTTTAGGAGTTGATCCATGAATTCTTTCCATTTTTATTTTACCCTGTGTTTCTAGAATATCAGGGCAGTTTTCCTTTTTGGTCATGGTTTTCAGGTAGCCTAATAATTTTCAGATTATCACTCTTGGAGCTATTTTCTAGGTCAGTTGTTTTTCCAATGAGATATTTCACATTGTCTTCCATTTTTTCATTCTTTTGGTTTTCATTAGCTTCTGTCTGCTCCATTCTAATTTTTAAGGTATTTTTCTTCAGTGAACTTTTGGACCTCCTTTTCCATTTGTCCAGTTCTGCTTTTTAAGACATTCTTCTCCTCATTGGCTTTTTGGACTTTTTTTGCCATTTGCATTAGTCTTTTTTTGAAGGTGTTATTTTCTTCAGCATTTTTTGGGGTTTCCTTTAGCAAGCTGTTGACTCATTTTTCATAATTTTCTTGCATTGCTCTCATTTCTCTTACCAATATTACTCCATCTCTTTTACTTGATTTTCAAAACCCTTTTTGAGGTCTTTCATGACCTGAGACTATTGCATATTTTTTTTGGAGGCTTTGGATGTAGGAGCCTTGACCTTGGTGTCTTCTTCCAGTCGTATGTTTTGCTTTTCTTCTGATTTTATGCTTTGCTCTTCCTCATTAGAAAGAATGGAAAAAAATACCTTTTCACCAAGAAAGTAACTTTCTATAGTCTTATTTCTTACCCCTTTTGGAGCATTTTCCCAACCAGTTACTTGACTTTTCAGTCCTTTGTCAAGTGGAAGGTATATTACCTTCAGAGGTTTTGTGTAGGTTTTTTCTGAGGTATCTCTAGGAACATGCAAGTTTTCAGTTCCTACAAAGCAACATAGTCAAGTAAGAGGTGTTTACTGTACTCCTGACCCATGCTCTTGTCTATGAGCAACCAAAAGCTTTCTTTTCTGTCCTGGAACTGTGAGTAGGATTCCCTCTCCACAACTACCACCAGCTCCACTACATTAGTGCTCCTCTTCACCCTAGGACTGCCGCTCAGGACTCAGACCCAGAGCAGCCACTCAGTTCCCCCACTGACTATAGACAGAATGATCCAAAAGTAGCCGCTGCTATGACAGAGGCTGCAGCTGCCCTGAGACTAGGCTGGGGCTCAGCCAAGCTCCCTTCTCACTCAGGTAAAAGAGTTTTCTCACTAACCTTTGAAGCTGTCTTTGGCATTTATGGGTTGGGAAATCTTGATACCACATGATTCAGCGCTCTGAACCCTGTTCCAGTCCCTTCTGTGTTGCATGGCCCATGCTGGACTGCACTCTGCTCCAAATTGCAGTACAATAGACCCTTCCTGTCGGCCTTCCAGGCTGTGCTGGACTGGAAATCTGTTTAACTCTGTCATTTTGTGGTTTCTGCTGCTCTAAAATTTGTTTAGAGTCATTTTAAATAGGTATTTTATGGCTATGGGGGTGGGTAGAGCTAGAGCAAGTCTGTCCTTCTACTCAGTCACCTTGGCTCTCCCTTCCTCGCCAGATAAACTGCTTATTAAATAGTATTAAGTGGCAGGAAGCATCATGTATACAAAATATAAGAGAGAAAGAAAGCCTCTGTCTTCACAGAGCTTACCTTGTAATGTACTAAGTTATCACATAAAGGAGAACTGGAAAGGGGGTGGTTGGATGGTAATTATGGAACTATGTGATTTGGAGCTGAGGGTGAAGAAGTATAGTGAAGGCCAGATTTTGGGCAAGTCAGAAGTCAAGGTTCCTTTGGGGATGATGGTTTTGGTGAAGGTGGCATTGTTTGAAGCTGGTGAGAACCTCTTAGTTTTTCTACATGGTTGTAAACTTGAATGCAAATACCTTCCTTGACCTTCTTTGTTCACTTTATCTCTAAACAGTTTTTTTGCACAGTAAATTTTATATCAACTACCTTCTTTGACCATCTTTGTTTCCTTTATCTCTGAACACCCTTAGTACTGTGCCTTCTGCATAGCTTGCATCAAACATTTTCACCTTATCTTTCTATATTTTGTTCAGTAGTAGAGAATGGAGCAAAATGTGGAAATAGGAAAATAAGAAATGTGTATTGGGAACACTAATTAATTTTGGCTATCACAGAATAAACAAAGAAGAGCATTGTAAGACTGAGAGGAGATGATGGCAAATTGTGGTAACTGAGTGCCAGGCTAATGAATTATAGACTTCACTTGATATGCAATAATGAGATGCTGAAGCATTTTGAGGGACATGAGGAGTGACATGATAAGATCTGTAACTAAATGATAAATTCAACAGCATTATGATAGATTAATTAGAACCCATTCAGTGGAAACTGGGAGATTTGGTTAAGATGTTGTTTTGAGAGTTTAGGCAGAGATACTGAAGATTTGCCCTGACTAGGGCAATGACATTGGGAATGAAGAGAGCTAATGTGAGATGTATTGCATCTGTAGTACCAACAGGGTATAATAAGTAATTGAACTGGAGATGTGAGAGAGAAAAAGAGTCAAATGTACTTTTAAGCATGGTTGACTGACTGTTGGTATTATATACAGAATGTTCTTCCTTCATCTTATTCACTCCTCACTTCAACAATCTTTTTCAATACATATTATTACCAAGTCATTATCTCCATCCCAACTTCTCTCCAGAGCTCAAGAAACAAATTTCTGAGTGCCTATAGAATATCTCCAACTCAAAAGCTACCACCAACACTTTAAGCTCAGCATGTTCAAAAGTAAACTATTAATAAAATTGATAATTTATGTTTTAGCATAATCAAGGAACTTAAACATAGAAACTACAAGTCATACTTTCAAAACAGATTTAAGTAAAATAATGAGTTTTTAAGCTGAATAGTACTGTATATGCAACTTGCAATCCTTGTAATTTATCTTTCCCCAAAACCACATTGTTTCTGATTTTCTTACCTTTTTTAAATATTTACACTAGGGTTCTTTTGAGTTGAGGAGGCAGTGTGATTATGAAAGCTGCCAAAAATGAAGTCAAGAAGATGAGATGTAAAGTACAGTTATACATTTACTGTGAATCTGCCCTTGAAATTCTTGCTGTTAGAAATGAAACTGGTGACTAGTTCCCAATAAAATATTATCCAATATCAACTGACACCTCACTGAGAGTATTGGCTTAGATGGTTCCTAAAACTTCTGATTCTAAATGCTATGATCTCTAGCATCTCATGATCTCTAGCATCTCTTCTAGCCCTAATATTCTAAGACTCTGGGATCGATACTTCGTTTTTGAGCCTCATTGATTAGCTCCCATTGTGGTGCTTTTGACAAAAATTTGAAAATTATGAATGTCTGAAGACAAAGGAAGAATGATACAATGGTAAGCATGGGTCTGTATTCAAATCCTGCTTCTGAATACTTTGCTATTTATATGATGTTGGACAAAACGCTTAATCTCCCTGACTTTCAGTAAAGTGGTTGAACTTGATGACTTCTGAAGTACTTTCCAGTTCTGTGTATCATATCCTATGACCTTGAGTCCTTTTACTCTAGTATTACTTGCTTAAAGTGAATATTTATATAAAATCAGATTCTCAGAATGGAGATGGAGATGAAGCAGAGGAGCCCTGCAGCAGTAGCAACAGGCAGGGGCAGCAGCAACAGGGGCAGTGGCAGTTTTGGGAGCTCTAGGTCCACAGATTGTGTGTGCATCAAGCAACTAACAGTACACCCTCCTACCCCCACTGGAAGCAGAGAATTACCTTGAGAAAGAGCTCAAAAGTCTTGTCTAGTCTAGTTAGTAATTGGCTGGGGAAATGAGCAAAATCCAGGGAAAAAAAATCAGACTATAGATTCTTACTTTGATGAGAAGGAAGATCAAAACATACAACCAGGAGACAGCAAAGTCAAAGCTCCTATATCCAGAGCCTCCAAGAAAAATATGAATTGGTCTTAGGCCATGGCAAACTCAAAAAGTATTTCGAAAGTTAAGATAGATAAGTAGAAGAAAAATTGGGAAGAAAAATGAGAGTGATGCAAGAAAATCATGAAAAACAAGTCAGCTGGTTGCTAAAGGGGTCCCCAAAAATGCTGAAGATAATGACGCCTTAAAAATTAGACTAACCCAAATGGCAAAAGAGATCCAAAAGGCAATGAGGAGAAGAATGCCTTAAAAAGCAGAATGGGCCAAATGGAAAAGGAGGTCCAAAAGCATTGTAAAGCATTTCTCACTGAAGAAAATAATTCTTTAAAAATTAGAATGGAGCCAATGGAAGCCAATGACACTATGAAAAATCAAGAAATTATAAAACAAAGCCAACTATTTGAAGTATACTGCCTTACAGTCAAAAATTGACAGGCAGTTTTATTTGAGAAGATAATACATGATGGAAGCATGACTGTTATTACCATCTGGCAAATAAGGGGTGGGAGAGTGTGCACTTTCTCTCTGTATGTTTCTCTTTCTCTCTGTCTCTGCCTCTCTCACTGTTTCTCTTTCTCTCTGTCGTGGACATAGATTCTACTACACAAAGTCAGATCACTCACTCTGGGAGGGAGACTTGTACAGTAGCAGTAGCAAAGATTTTTTTTTTTGAGAACAGGTAATAGATGCCAGATGTGGGAGGGGACATTCCTAATCACAACCATGTGTAGTAGGGAAATTCTCCAGGTCACTTATTAATACCAATCTCAAATGGAGGGAAGAAAAGTTTCCTAATTAAGACCAGATATTGGTTGAAGGTTTGAGCTGGTAATTGGAGACCTCAGGAGTGAATATTGACTTGCAGCTGCTGTAGTCAGCTCATCCAATCTGAAACTTCTGCAGTTAGTTTACCTAATCAGAAATTGCTGCAGTTAGATCATCCAATCAGCAACTGTGATCAACGTGCTTGATATAGGCATAAAATGAATCAGGAGAATGTAAAAGTACAATCTGATTGTTATAGTTTGTAAATTATAGTCCTTAGGACCCTATTACACTCTATAATAGAATCCTATCGTTTAGGTTTTTTTTACTCATTTAAACTTAAATACAGATTGAGAAAAAAAAAGAATATTTTCATGTACACAGCAGAACACAAAGGGACAATTCAATACAAAACTATAAATTTCTATTTGATTTTTTTTTTAAAACTATGTAATAAATACTACATGTTGTTTTCAAAGCTAGCAAGCTTTTCTGTCCTTTCTAAGTTTTCTTTTGTTCTCTGCTGTGTACTTTTTATTTTTTTCCTTCCTCACTCCCTCTTATACCCTAGAGAGGGATACAATTAAATACAAATGTATATACATATATATATATGTATATATATATACATATATATATATATGTATATATATATATATATACATATACATATATATATGTGTATATATATATATATGTATATATATGTTTACATATTGCAAATACACATATGTACATGTTTGTTGATTGTTGTCCTTCATCTTCAAGGGGGACCAAAATGACATCACCATGATAAAGTAAAATTTCATTGTGTCTGACTGTGGCTGATCAGACCAATATGAACTCAGAATGCTTTACCACAGTTTGGGCACAGATAGTCCATGTGCATATTTAGGGTGGATACCCCAAATTTGTGCATCCTGTGTTTATTTTGTACTGTCTCAATTCTGCTTTGCTCAGAGCACAATACCCTTTCTGATGTGGGCATGCCATGCTGAGCAGTTTTGTGCCAGTGTCTTCTATGTTGCAGTCAAATCCAAAGTTCTTGAGAGAGACCTTGAGAGTGTCCTTGTATCGCTTCTTTTGACCACCATGTGATCACCTGCCCAGTGCAAGTTCTCCATAAAATAGTCTTTTTGGCAAGCATACATTTTACATTTGAACAACATGGCCAACCCATCGGAGTTGCACCCTCTGAAGCACAGTTTGAATGCTTGGCAGTTCAGCTCAAGCAAGGATTTCAGTGTCTGGTACCTTATCCTGCCAGATGACCCTCAGAATCTTCCTAAGACAGTTCAAATGGAAGCGATTCAGTTTCCTGACGTGGCACTGGTATACTGTCCATATTTCACAAGCATATAACAATGAGGTCATCACAATGACTCTGTAGACCTTCAGTTTCGTAGTCAGTCTAATACCTCTTCTCTCCCAAACTTTTCTTCGGAGCCTCCCAAACACTGAGCTAGCTTTGACAATGCATGTTGTTTTGTTGTTGTATTGTATTTGTCCTTCGTTTTTGAAGAAGACCATGACTTCAGGGAAATGATGACTTGTCTTGCAGTTGATTTTGATTTCAGTGTCTCCTCCAGAGCCATCTGAATTCAGTGACCAGATATTCATCAGGATGACTGAAGGTGGCCTAGGATACAATGGGAGACCCTAGCCCTTTCAGGTTAAGGCGTTTTCAGGTACTCACTTAGAGTGAGGTAATAATGCCCATTCAGTGAATAGACTTCTTTAAGAAGTAAGTCAAGGGATGGCCCCTTTAATTAGAAAAAAGGAGAAAAATTAAGCTGGGAGGGCAAGACCCTCAGGGTTGCTGTTCCAAAGAGAAATGTTTGCCATTGCCATTTGCTCTAAGCCAGGAGGGCCCAAAATACAACCTTGTTGTCAGTGTATACATCCCTATATACTACCAAGGTAAGTGAACTTACCCACAGCATTCAAAACTTCTCTGTTTGTTGTAATCGATGGTTCCACATATGGATGGTGTGATGGTGGCTGATGGAGCACCTGTGTTTTCTTGGTGTTAATTATTAGGCCAAAATTAGCACAGGCAGCAGAGGATCGATCAATTCTCTGTATGGATCAATATATATGTACATGTACACACACACAGACATTCACATATACATATTTGTAAGACCATACTATATATATTTCTATTGGTTAATTTTTTCTCTGGAGTTAGAGAGTGTCTCCTTCATAGGTCCAAGTTCTTCTATGTTTTTCTAAAATCAGCAGGCTCAGCATTTCTTGTGTCATTGTTGGATTCCATCCACAGTCATATACCATAACTTGTTTAGTCATTCCCCAATTGAAGGGCATGTGTCATTTTGGCCAATCATCTGACAGCTGACATCAGAGAGTTGTTTCTGTTTGCATTTCTCTAATCAATAACGATTTAGAGCATTTTTTCTTAGGACTGTACATAGTTTTATTGAAAAACTTCTAATTCATATCCTTTGACCACGTATCAATTGAGTGCCTTGTGTTTTTATAAATTTGACATAGTTCTTTATAGATTTGGGAATGAGACAATCTATGAGATTGTCTATGAAATTCTCCCTTTCCCCCCATTTTTCTGCTTTCTTCCTAATCTTGGTCACATTGATTTTATTTGTTCAAGAACTTTTTAATTTATTGTAATCAGAATTAGCTATTTTATAACTGACAGTGCTCTCTGTCTCTTTTTTCTTTACAAATTTCTCTCCTCTCCAGGAGTCCGACAGTAATTACTAATAGAACAAATTACTGTTCTGATTTTTTTGTGATATCACCTGTTATATATAGGTCATGTAGGCTGGTACTTGCTTTAAGATATTAGTCTATGGCCTATTTCTGCTGGACTGCTTTCCAGCTTTTCCAACAGTTTTTACAAATATTGAATTTTTATCCCTAAAACTTACATCTTTATATTTGTCAAACACAAGGTTACTATAATCCTTTACTACTGTGTATTATGTCTACTCTGTTTCACCGATCTGCTTTTCTATTTCTTAGCTGGCATAAGATAGTTTTGGTATTTACTGTCTTATAGTATAGTTTGAGGCTTTGTACCTCCTTCCTTTACATTTTTTTTCATTAGTTTCTTTGGAAATCTTGACTTTTTGTTCTTCCAAATGAATTTTATTATTTTTTTCTAACTCAATAAAATATTTTCTTTTTGGTAATTTAATTGTGATGGCATTGAATAAATAGATTAGTTTAGGTAAAAATGTCATTTTTATTATATTGCCTTTGTCTACCCATAGACAACTAATATTTCTCCTGTTATTTAAATCTGACTTTATTTGGATAAAGAATGTTTTATAATTATGTTCATGTAGTTCTTGGCTCTGCTTTGGCAAGTGTGTATTCTCAGAAATTTTATCCTTTCTATAGTTATTTTAAATGGTCCAAAACAATATTGAATAATGTTGGTGTTTTTGTCTCTTAATTAAATCTGTTTTAGCATTAACTTTGTCTGAAATCATGATTTCTGTCCCGGCTTTTTTTTTTTTTTTACATCAGCAAGCATAATAAATTCTACTCCAGACCTTTATTTTAACTCCGCGTGTATCTCTCAATTTTTAATATGTTTCTTGTAAGCAATATATTGTTGAATTCAGATTTTTAATCCATTCTGATATCCACTTACATTTTATGGGAAAGTTCATCCCATTCATTTTCAGTTATAATTACTACTTGTATATTTCCCTCCATCCTCTTTTTCTTCCTGTCCTTCTTGCCCTGTATATCCTGTCCTTCCTCACATGTGTAATTTATTTTAACTACTACCTTGCCTTCTTGCTCCTTAATATACCCAGCTATTTAAGAGTCCATCCCTTATCTTCCCTCCCACTTTAATCTACCTACCCCTCTAAGAATCTCCCTTCTTTATCTTTTCTCCCTCTTTACTGATTTCTTAATCTATACATCTTTCTAAAAGTATGTATTTATTATAAAATAAAAAAGTTTAATATTTTTTATGAATTTAGAATTTTATGCCCTTCTCGATTTTTTTCTTGTTCCCTCTTTAACCCCTTTCCTTTGAGAGTAAGTTTCTAGCACTACTAGCCCTCCACTTGTTTCTTCTGTATCAATTCTTCCTTTCATGCTTCATGTATGAGGGATTTGTGTATTCCTTTTTGCCTCTCCATACCCACTTTTATTTTTTTAGAATCAACCCATCATACTCAGCTCACCTTTTTTTTTTCAAACTACCTAAGTAATGATGACACTGATAGTAGTACTGATAACATTTTCACATATAAACATTTTGACATTATTGAGTCCCTTGTAATTGGTCTTTAATGTTCACCTTGTATTTCTCCTGTGTCCCATATGTTGAATTTTCCATTAAGTTCTGATCTTGTCAGAAATACCTGAGGGTCTTTCATTTTGTTAAATGTCTATTCTTTTTCATTTAGGGTTATGCTTAACTTTGCTGGGTAAATTATTTTTCATTGCAATCCCAGCCTTTTTCCTCTTTGAAATATAATAAGACCTACCGTCTTTTAGTGTAGAAGCAGCTAAGTCTTATGTGATTCTGATTGTAGCTCCACAGTATTTAAATTGTCTTTTTTTCTTGTTGCTTGTAATGTTTTGTCCTTGATCTAGTAGTTTTGAAACTTGACTATGATATTCCTTTAAGTTTTCTTCCTGGGATCTCTTTCAGGTAGTTTTTTTTTTTTTTCTGTTTCTGCTTTGTCTTCTCCTTCTGTAACTTCGGGCAATTTTCCTTAATAGTTTCTTGCAATATTATATTATGTTATATAAAGATTCTTTTTTTTTAATTGTAACTTTCAGGTAGTCTGACTATTCTTACATTTTTTGTACTCAATCTGTTCTCCAGATTAGTTGTTTTTCTGATGAAATGTTTCACATTATCTTCTATTTTTCATTCTTTTGATTTTGGTTTATTTCTTGGTGTCTTATATTATCAGTTTCCCCTTGAGTTGGCATTTTTCCCTTCTTTGTTCTTGAATTTCTTGTACTTTAATCAGTACCTGGCACATAGTAGATACTTAATAAATATTTATTAGTTGTTAATTGAATAATAAAGGAAACTTTTAATACTGAGTGAATTAGCTGTTCCATTTTATTCTATGTTTCCTTTTGAAGCTGCTGCCCCAGTTTCCCTTTAAACATTTTTTTATTTTCCTGCTTTTAAAATGAATAGAAGTTAAGTGACGCTGAGCTGTGCAAAATCATCAGCCCCACTCTCTCCTTCAGAGTCATCAGAATCCAGTGCAGGACAGTAGGTCAGCAGGAGTCCTCGAGTTTTGACACATACTGAATTTGTGGCCTTGGACAAGTCACTTAATCTCTCTGTACTCTAATCAACTCTCACTATCAGTTGCAGAAAAATTACTGATCTGCATTGGTTAAGAGAAGTTCCCTCCCCTGGAGTTATAGCAATAGAAGCATAGGTCCAATTCTATACAATCCCCATAGACAGTAGTATTTTAATTTTGTAAGCTTTTAGTCTTTGAGAGTTTTATACCAATTTAATACATACATACATATATATATATATATATATATATATATATATACACATATATATATATACACACATATATATTTTGTGTCTTGGTGTGACTTTAGTCAGCGTTAAATTTTTCATGTTAAAATGGCAAATAATTTAGTTTTGCTCTAGGCTACTTAGTACTGCTTATTACTACCGTATTACCACTAAGTGACTGCTTTGAGTGTTTAGACTAAATGCAGAGAAGGGATGTGATTGGATTGTATGTAGATCAATCATATTTTAACAAATTCCAGCAGACTGTCCAAATATGTTTCTATTGTGCTAGACATTTTATTGTATCAAATTCAGGTATACTTACTTTAAGAGAATCTGCTGTGCCAAAATACAAACATATAAATTATTTGTGGAGTATTCATATTATTAAAAGATTCTTTAAATAGTGAGCTCCCTTACTGCATCAAAAATATGACACAATTTGCAAAACTTTCAATTCCATGCAACTTTTTAAGGAACAACACATATCTATTATATAATATGAGGCTTTTCTTTTTGATAAATGAAGCATTGATTAAAGCTTTGACATTTTTTGTCATCCACAAATTGTTTTTCCTAATAGCATTTTTAATGACTTTATTTTCTAAATCATTGCTAATGCCATCATTTTGTTTCTTTTCAGGCATCACGATAGGAAGATGTGTATAATAGGACTGAGCATCTTACTGGAGTTACAAAACCGACCTCCTGCAGTAGATGCTGTGGCTGGACAAATTGTTCCTTCAATCCTTTTCCTTTTCTTGGGCCTCAAACAAGTCTGTACCACTAGACAACTTACTGACCAAAGAGATCATTCTAAAGAGGAAAAGGCAGATGCAGAAGAGAATGGTAAAGTCATTTGACTGTACTGTAGAATAGTCATCTTTTTTTTCAGTCTGGACTTTTGGATTCAGTTACATAGGAAACTACTGGTGATGAAACTGCCTCTACCAGTGTATGTTGACTATTTTTTATCTGCGAGTTAGAGACCAAAACTGTTGTCCAGGGTCACAGAGCCAGTGTGGGTCAGAGGTAGGATTTGAACCCAATTCTTCCAGTTTAAGGCTGACTTTCTAGCTAGCACTCCATATTTCCTTTAGTTCACCATCTTACTACAGTTAAATTTCAACTGAATATAGGTGTTCTTCCAATCTTAATTTTAATTCACATGGCACCTTAAAATGGGTAAATTTCCCTTAATCTCACGAACCCTTTGTTATCAGTCAAATGGCTTTTTCTCATTAGTTATGCCTTACTAGGTCTTACCAATATTTATTTTTATATCTAGTTCATTAATACAATTATTGAGTATTCTTAAATTATCAGAATTTTTTTATAATAAAAGAAATAAAACAGTGCCTTTTTTAAATAACAGAAAACCAACATATTTTAGAACTTTGCTAACTGGATTACTTTAATGTACTGTCATCCTTAGAGATGACAGCTTCCACTAAAGAAACAAATCCTTATTTTGAAAACAAAAGCATCAACAGGTCAGTTAGTAGAGATGCCTGACTTTTTTTTTATTGAACGTTAGCTAGCTCATCTTCACAAACGATAATTGGGGCTTCATTAAAGTTGTTATCTTAGCATATTTTGAATTTGGGATCAAGTTATAATGATTTAGAATACATCTGTGGTAGAAGATGGTAAGTTTAAAAGGAGATTAATTAGTGCGAGGAACTTACAGGATCAGATCTTTATGGGCATGAAAGATAAAGACCAAGTCTGGTTGTACTACTGAATCAACTTTTTAGGACTCCATTCTAGGAAAACATTTGAACTGAAGAATTCTTTCTCTAAGCTAATGGCGTTTGACTCTCCCACAGGACTTAATCCCAGAGTTTCAGTTGACAGAAGCATTAGGGACCAGTCTAACCTCCTCATTGTACAAATTAGGGATCTCGTGTTCACTATCATGTAGTGTGACACATTTATCCAAAAGGAGTTGACCTTCCATACTGCTTATGTCCTCTTTTGTGAGAGATGAGAACTATCCATATTGGATACAACTCTCAGTGGGATAGAAGTAGAGAAATAATGGCAGCATTGTGCCCACTGGGGGTGAGGATAGGATGTCTTTGTTATGCAGATAAAACATAGTTTCCTGGAGTTTGCTCTTTGGGGTAAGAACCAGGAGGAGCCCTGCTTCCTTTCTTTCCTGGTTGTAAAAATCAGTGTGATTCCAGAAAACAGACTATAACTTTTTTATTAAATCCTTGGAATTGTTATGCTAATAGTTTAACCTACAGCCTCTCAAAAACATCGCATCTCTATTTCATCTGGTTTGTTTATACCAAATTTATCACTTTTCCTAAATTCCTTATTTCTTTTCAGGATGCATCAGTCTTCCAGCAACCCAGTTTCAGAACCTTAGAGTAATCATCACCTCTTCCTTTTCTTTACCTTTATGTCCATTTATTACCAAGTTTTGTTGATTCTCATTCTACAGCATCTCTCACGTTTGTCCCTCTCTTCCAAGTCACATGACCACCATTCTGGATCAGATCCTTTATCTTATACCTAGACTTGTATCCTGTTTATTATACTCTTTGTCTAAAGACTTTCCCTCTCTTTAATTCATCATCCACATAGGTGTTAGAGTAATATCCTCAAACACTGGTCTGAGCCATGGTACTCAAAGAGCTTCTATGGCTTACAGTTACTTGCAGGATCAAAAATAGACTTTTCATTTGGCATAAAGCTTTTTCAGTATGGTTGCAACCTATCTTTCATGCTAGATTTTTGTCTCCCCTTCATCCACTCTACATTCTAGTCTAGTATTCTTGCTATTCTTCTTACAGACAATTCTTGCTTTATGTAAATTCATATTATGTAAATTTGCCTTTGTAGAAAGAATTCTGAAAGAAAACAGCATTCCAAAAAACCACGTATGCTAACTTTATTATACAGTACTGTGCCTTTTCTCTTAGCTCCTGCCCTTCATCTCAGTGCTCTGTGTCTTCCTACTGCCCCTTACCCCCAAAACAAACAAACGAACAAAAACCTTTTTTAAAAAAATCCTTCCAAATGAAAGCAGAACAAATGAGTTAAAGAGACTGCCTCTGGATCTGAGTTTGCCTTGAGACTTCCAGGGTGGAGATACCTTTGCCCTGTGTGTGTCTGGCCCCCACATTTCTTCACCCTCACCTCCCTTCCTCTTGGCTCCAGCCAGGCTCCCATGTATTTGCCCCAACCCAAAATATTCCTCCTTCTGCTGTTGCTTCTCTGTCCCTGGCTCCCAACATGTATTTGATCTGTGTGCTGGCTCTCTCCCTCCACAGGTGTTTGGCTCCCTTCCTACTTCCCCTACCTTCCCCACTATATTTGCATTTTATAAAAATCACTTTTTATAGAGTTCACTTATGGAAAGTAAAAACTATCTGAACCAGTTTCATTTACTGTTTCTGTGCCTTAGCACAGGCTGTCTCCTCAAGCCTGCATTGCTCTCCTTCTTTATGATGACCTTTTTAGAATTCTTATCTCCCTTCAAAGTTCAGGTCAACCACTCTCTCAAGAAGACTTTTTTGGATTATCTTCAGTGTGCAAAAAGAAGTCTTTGTATCTATCCATTTGTCTGTCTGTTTGTGTATCTGTCTGTCTGTCTGTCTATGTACCTATGTTTGCCCTCAAAAGTCTTATTCCCTCTGATAGAATGCAAGCTGTTGGAGGGCAAGAAGTATTACATATTTGTTGTAGTTTCCTAGTACCTACCACAATGCCTGACATAGAGTAGGTGCTTATTAATTGATTAATTTTCCTAAGCTTGCTTATATAATGATTTTATAGTCATATATTTTTACTTTAAAGTATATTTTGAGTTTAGTAATTTTGCAAACCATTGTAAGCTAGAGCATGCTGTTTTTACTATAATATACAGTTCTCTGTATCTGCTTTTTTTAACTTCTTTACAATTCATTCTTTGTCTATAGCCACTGTGACTTGTAACTTTTAAACTTCATTTTCTTAATTTTCTATTCTTAGATAATAGAAATAATAGTTGAAGGTATTGATTGTAAACTCTTTAGTGTCTGTCATATTTTTAACTATTTGGCTCAAGCTTATTTTGGTTGATTTCTTCACACTAAACCCTTAAGTTTATTAAATACCCTGGGTACTTCCCTGTGGTATTTTGAGAGGTAGGTTCAAAATTGGTACTTGGGAGCTTGGGTTATCTCCAGGTGGGGCTTTTTTTTTCAATAGACCATGTTGTTCATTTACTGCATATATGTATTTCATATACCTTATGGAAGGTTGAGACTGAAGTGCTGCTTTCCTGTTAGTTACAGTACTGGTCTAACTGCTATGAACAGACTGGTACTGAAAACAGAAACCAATCCATGGTAACATGCAATTCAGCTTTTAACTTTTCAACCCACGCAAAGGTAACTACTTTATTTTTTCTTTGCATTTTTGTATTTTCACCATTCTAGAAGTAGTAGTGACTTCCTAATTTGAATATTTTCAGGCAGTTCATGAACAACTTAGTTAATAGTTAAATAGTATGCCGTTATAAATGGTGGTTATTAGTACTTAATTCATTAAAGTGCACAACACAAGCATTTCATGCTTCTTTTAAGACAAATGAAGTTCATTAAAGAATCTCATTAAAAAGAAATCCTGCAGTATGAGGAAGCAAGAGAGTTAACCGTGGAAACATCAAACTAGACAGATCACTGATTTAGGAAAGTTGGACAGTTTGGGGGAGGAGGGGAAAGTTATTTTTAAAATTAGCTGAAAGATTAATGTTAAAATTTCTTGTGTACAATTTTAACAAGTTATATGATGTTCTCATTCCCACTCCTTAAAAATTGTTTTTATTATTTTTACCGTAAGCTCTCATGGAACAGTGGCTCCCTGGGTTTGATTTATTGAAATGGTTATTTGGTTCAAATGAGATTATATATATATAGTGCTTTGCAGAAGTGCTACGTTAATGTTAATTATTACTGTTATAACCATCATCACTATTCAGATTATTCAGTTTGCTATGCATTTATTTTGGGTGAACTTTGTTTTAAATACTAAATGGGTTTACAGAGGAAATTCCAAGTGATGAGGAAGATACAAATGAAACTAGTCAAGCAATGCATGAGAATAATGAAGGACGAGATGAAGATGAGGAAGAAGATGATGATGATTGGGATGAAGATGTTTTGGAAGAAACTGCTCTTGAAGGATTCAGCACTCCACTTGATGTTGAAGATAGTGTGGATGAATATCAGTTTTTCACACAGGCCCTATTAAGTATGTCCTCATGCTTTGAATCATTAGAAAAATAATAGGTATTAATTTTAATTTGATTCTCTGAAAGATGTTTAAAGATAGTTTACTATTAAATCCTAAACATGTATAGAGCATTTATACTAAAACTACAGTTCTCAAGAAGCATTCGATTCTTTTGCTACTTAAAGCTTTTCAGAACTTTTCGTTTCTATTGTAAAGTATCTTATTGGATTTTTAAATGCATATTTATAGTGAAACTGTGATTTCTTTAATTTTTTAAATTGGGGCTTGAAATTTGTTTCTCTACTCACATAGCTTTGACTCAAACTCTGGTCTGAGTATCACTTAGGATTTTATCCAGTGGCTTCCTATTGTCTCCAAGATCAAATATGAAATGCTCTATTTGGCATTTAAAGGCCTTCAAAATCTCGTCCTCTTCTACCTTTCTAGCCTTTTTATACTTTTCTGCCTTTTATACAATCTAAATTCCAATAATCCTGGTTGCTTGCTCCTCAAATGTTATGCTGTCTCTGAGCCTTTTCTGTGACCATCCCTCATTGCCACTTCTTCTTCAGTTTCCTGACCTCTCATCTGATACAAGAGACCTTTATTGGTCCTTCCCATTGTTAGTGCCTTTCCTCCAAGATTGCCATTCATGTACACTGTGCATAGTTAGTTACATAGTTTCCTCCATTAGAATGTGAGTTCCATCAGGCTAGAGTCTATCTTTTTGCTTTTCTTTGTATCCTCAGCACTTAGCACAGTACTTGTCTCATAATAAGCACTTAATATATGCTTGTTGATTAATGAATCTGGAACTAAACTGAGATATAAGAAACACTACAGAGGAAGAAGAGTAGTTACTTAATTAGGTGTGAAATCCAAAGGAAACGGAAAGGTTGATAATGATCCCAGTTATTTGAGAGAGTAATGGCATCATGAATCAAAGCATTCATTGGTTACAATTCATACTAGGATGGAGGTAAATTGAGTTTGAGTTTATGTAAAAACATCTAAGCAGAAAAAACATTTGGAGGCAATGAGACTAGAGGTTTTGGGTGGAAATTGAGATTGACAAATTTCTTTATGTAGAGATTATGGTTGAAGCTTTGGGTATAAGATCTTTGAGGATAAGAGTATATATATAGAGAACAGAAGACCAAGTACTAAACCTAGGAGGAAAATTGTCATTGAAGAAGTACAGCCAGCAAAGGGGCACATAGGGTTAGGCGGGGGAAGTAAGTTGGCAAAGGCATATCCTATATCCCCTTCTGTATTAGGGTATGGATTAGACATGTCAAAAGTATTTACTACTTTATTGTTTTCCTGAATGCCACTAACATTTAGTTGTTTAATACCTTTTAAGTACTTTTTAGTACATTTTCTATCACTGTTATTTCATGGTTCTATAGTTATAAAATAATATTTGTCAGTTACATAACTTATTGCTTTGTTTTGGGGACTGGTTCCCCTTTCCCACCCCCATCCTCCATTTCATAGATGTGCAGCAACGGGATGCTTCCTGGTACCATTTGTTAACTGCACCACTCAGTGAAGAACAGAAAAAAGCACTGCAGGAAATTTACACATTGGCCGAACACCGGAGAAATGCTGCAGGTAAGTAGTTTAATCATACACTAGGATAGGATTGGTGGTGGACTGATTGATTCTGATTTGGAAAAATAATTTGCATTCTGTTTTGTCAAAAAAAAACACAAACCAGAGTCTGAGCTAGATGTTCTGAAGTTTACCTCTGGATAACAAGTTATTTCTTGAAGTATGTATGTGTTGATAGAGTACTTTTATGACTCTTAAGTGCAGGATCTTATGCAAGAATATGGCTTAGTTCTTAGGGCTTAATTTTTGTTGTTGTTTTCTTGACAAGTAGATTTTAGAGCTGGAGAAATAAATATAATGGGAGATTATTAGAGTATAATTCTAAAATGTCAGTAATAGGTAATAGTATTTTACTAAACTATTTTATAATGAAAAAAGGCATGCTTTTTCAACATTTGAGACATAAAGGAAAATAGAAACTCAGGCTTAAGAGTTAGTAAACTATTTTTAGTCTGAAGAAAAGTAGCACTTTTATTAAATTGATCAATGAGATTAGAGGCCTATTAATCTCATAAGAATTTTTTTGGAAAGTATCATCCATTCAAGTAAACAGTTATTGAATATGTAGTATGTTAGGTGTTACATGTGGTAGTAGTGATGAATTTAAAAATATAATATGCAGTCCTTTATAAGAACTTAGAATCTAGTATACATTAATGTTAGCTGTGCCTTATCAGCCATATAAGGAAAGTGCTTTGTAAATCATTGATTCCTAAAATATTTAAGCAGTAGTTTATTAATATTATTCTTCACAGCAATAGAAACAGTAAATCTAATGTAACCACTTTGAAACTTACTTTTAACTTTCCTCATCATTTCGTAAATATTTTTTATAAGGTTAAGTAGTATAAAGGTAATTTTGGGGGATGGGACTTTTTTTTTTAAAGGAAATCAAATTCACCAGAACATTTGAAGTCCTCATGAGTTCCATGTAATTAGAAAAAAAAATATGAAAAAAAAATTTTTAAAAAGAGGAGGGGATATTTGGAGGTTATTTTCAATTTTTGCAACTTTGTTTTATTTACTTTGTTTTTTCTTATCAACTCTAGAGACAAAGAAGATTGAACAAGGAGCCTTCACCTTTGATAATGAAGGCATCCTTTCATCATTTAACTTTGGGACTGTACCTAGCAACAATTGAAGAAAGAAATGCAAGGACTGAATTTCATCATTAGATTTTATTTCACAATGGTTCTTGACTTTTGAGGGTTAAGGGGAAGAAATGAAAGGAGTTTTCCTTTTTAAAGTGTCCTGCTCTACCAGTTTCCTTAAGCAGCACTTTTATCTCCTTACCCTGCTCCTAGTATTTTAAACAGCCACAGTAATGTGTGAAATTTTAAGAAAGCAAAAATGTTGAACTTAAAAAACCAACTATATACTCCAAAGGACGATTGACTAATATGGGTTTGAATCGAATTGCACTTCTCAGGTTTTTGCCATGCAGAATTGGTTGATTTATATCTGGATAACAGTGCCTTCTGTTGTACATGGATTGCCTGCAAAAAAAAAAAATGGAGTGCATTGCAGTTTTTTAAGCATATACTGTAAGATTTGGTTATATATATTCCTGTTCTGCATTTTACTACACGAATTTATTGTTTGGTGTTTAGTTGTAATTCACTCTGGTTTCAAAAACATAATTGCTGCGCTACCAGAGATGTCTCTGGGAAATGTCTTCAGGACTTGTAAAATATGCATGGCACTGATAAAAGTTTCATTTGTGAAAAAATTTAAAAGTTTCTTTATGAAGAATGTTACACAGTTTCCTCTACACTCCCCTCTTACCTCAGCCCTTTTCTGCTTCAAAAGGTTAAGATTTTTCTTTTAGGGACAGTCAATCTGAGAATTACCCTGTTAGCTGCAGGACCCAGCATTTTACTGGCAGAAAGTAATAACACCTATCCGCAGGTGTTGTGAACAGTAAAGAAGCTGTGTATATTTAGTCATGTGATTTTAATTATATTAATTGGTTATGCTGTTTAAAGCACACTGAAATCTCAGAAGAAATGTATGCTATTTGGGCATACTGTCTTCTGGATATTAGGAATTTCTTTTTAAAAAATCTATTATCATTCCAGCTGTATTTTGAGAGTATTAGGGTCCAAAACATTTTGGAACAACTTTTTAACTTAAAAAAAAAAAAAGATAGAAAACCATCTAAATTTTCTTTACCCTTATGGTCCCAGATATCAGCTAGTTTTCTGTAACCTAGTTTATGTGTGTTATGTGTGTTAATATTTTTCTAGAGTTGGCTATATTGGTCAACTGTATTCTTATGTTCTAACATAGATATAACTTCTAGAGAAAAGTACAAGTGGGCCTTATATCCATAGTGGTTTTTCTATATGAGTTAGACACCAGAACATTTTTCTATTTCTAACACAATTTAGTTCTGGACAGTACTGTGAAGACTTTTTCATTCACTGAAATGGCAACTCTTGTTTGACTACTATTTTTCAGAATTTAATATCTCAATCTGAATTCTAGTTGCATTATTCCTTTATGCGGAAAAAGGTTTTTTTTTCTGTCTGTATGAAACATTTGCTTTCTCATCAGTTTTCAAGGGTATTTTCTCTGGATTACTGTCACTTTGGAATACTACTTTTTTTGGCATTTTAATTTTTTAAAATATATTATTATTCTATAGTCATAGACAGAAATGTCTTGAGGGTAGTGTACAAAGAGTTAAATGACCCTCTTATGTCCTCAGCCCTTCTCTTTTCAAGGGATTAAAGAAAATGTTTCTACTTGCAAGAAATAAACATAAATTATTTGGTATCATTTAAAAGGGGACTCCACTAGTGATATTTTTTAGGATTTCTTATTGTACTTTGATTCCTTCCCTCCATCCTACTTACTTCCAATAATATAGTTCTCTTTTCATATAAATATGATTCATAAATTATCAAAAAGGGAAGAGATTTCAGAATTTTCCTATGCTGTATTTTGTCTATACTATGGTACAGGGAGATGTGTATAAATGTGCAACACTTCATCTTGTTTTTGAAGCCAGGGTAGTTGTGGAATTTAGATACTAGTACTGCTAAATTCAATGTCATCTGATTACCCTTGGAAATGCAGAAACTTATGAATGTACTGTAAAATAAAATGAAGGCTGATAACCAGAACTCTTTTTCTACATGAAGCATTTTCTTAAATGTGAGGTGATCTTGGTAGGTTCTCAAAAATCAGTCAACTTATAAAATTCCGTCTTATTTTTCTATCAATATAGCATGGGGGTAGAGTGTTGGCTTTAGGGTTAGGAAGAGTTCCTATTCAAGTTTTGCTTCTGATTCTCACTAGCTAGGTACCTTTCGCTTAATCTTTCAGAACCTCATCTTACTTATCTGAAAAATGAATATAATAGCTGTAATACCAGTGCTACAAGGATACTGTGAAGCTCAAATGAGAAAATATGTAAAGCATCAAGTACTGTAAAAGGATCAATTATTATTAACTCATTTCTAAATTTTATTTCTTGAATATTTTTTTCCAATTTTACATGTAAGAACAATTTTTAACCTTTTTTTTTTAAAATATCAAGCTCTAGATTCTCTCCCTCCTCTCCCTTCCCTAAACCTTCCCTGATATCGCAAGCAATTTGATACAGGTTTCTAGATAACACATGTACAATCATGCAAAACATGGTTCCATATTGGTCATATTATGAAAGAAAACAGCCCACCTCCCCCCAAAAAAAGAAACCCATGGGAAAAAAATGTGAAAAATAGTATGCTTCAATTTGCATTCAGGCTCTATCAGATCTTCCTTTGTAGTGGATAGTATTTTTCACCATAAGTCCTTTAGATTTGTCTTAGATTGTAATTATTGTTCATAATGTTCTGGCTCTGCTCACTTCACTCTGCATCAGTTTATGTAAGTCCAGGTTTTTCTGAAAGCATCCTGCTTCTCATTTCCTGTAACATAAGGATATTTCATTATAATCACAAATCACAACTCTTTTGGCTGTTCCCCAACGGATGAACATCCCCTCAATTTCCAATTCTTTTCTACTACAAAAAGAGCTGTTACAAATATTTTTGTACAAATAGATCCTTTCTCTTTTTTTTTAATCTCTTTGACATGCAGACCTACTATTGAGTCAAAGGGTTTTACAGTTTTACAATCTTGGGCGTAGTTCTAAATTACTCTTCAGAATGTTTGAATCAGTTCACAGTTCCTCCCACAGTGTCCCAATTTTCCCATTTCCCCTCCAGTATTTGTCATTTTCTTTTTCTCTGCTATTAGCCAATCTGATAGGTATTTGGTGGTACCTTAGAGTTATTTTAATTTGCATTTCCCTAATCAGTGCTGATTTAGAGCATTTTTTCAGATCACTGTAGATAGCTTTGAGTTCTTTGACAACTGCCTGTTCATATAATTTGGCCATTTATCATTTGGAGAATGATTTGTGTTCTTAAAACTTGATTCAGCTCTCTATGTATTTGAGAAAAGAAGCCTTTATCAGTGATGCTTGCTGTAAAATTTTTCTTCCTCAGTTTTTTACTTTCCTTCTAATCTTGACTATTGATTTTGTTTGTGTAAAACCTTTTTATTTTAATATAATCAAAATCATCCATTTTACATCTGATAATCCTCTCTATCTCTTATTTTATCTTAAATTCTTCCCTTATTCCATATTCTACTATGCTTATGATATCCTTTTATGTTTAAGTTGTGTACCCATTTTCATCTTATCCTACTATATGGTATGAAATTTTGGTCTGTACTTAGTTTCTGCCAGTTTTCCAAGCAGTTTTTGTCAAAGAGTCAATTCTTGTCCCAAAAGTTTGGATCTTTGGGTGTTTCAAACACTTTGATCATTTACTATTGTCTATTGTATACATAATCTAGTCCACTGATCCACCACATATTTCCTAGCCAGTACTAGGTTATTTTGGTGGTCACTACTTTATAATGCATTTTGAGATCTGGTAGTCCTAGGCTACGGTTGTATATTTTTTTCATTAACTCTCTTGATATTCTTTACCTTCTGTTTGTCCAGATTAATTTTGTCATAATTTTTTCTAACTCTATCAAAATAATTTTTGGTAGTTTGATTGATTATGGCACTAAGTAAGTAAATTTAGATAGAATTGTCATTGTTTAGATCTGACTTTATTTGTGTGAAAAGTGTTTTGTAATTGTGTTCATATAGTTGCTGAGTTTGTCTTGGCAGGGAAAATAATTATTTTTTTAAAATGAAAAGGGTGACTTCACCACCAATGAAGAGGAAATTAAAGCAATTATTAGGAGCTATTTTGCTCAATTATATGCCAGTAAACCTCACAATCCAAGTGAAATGAATACTTACAAAAATATTAATTGCCCTGATTAACAGAGGAAATGGAATACTTAAATAACCATGTCTTAGAGAAAAGTTATCAATGAGCTCCTTAAGAAGGGAGAGTTGTGTCTACTATTCTCCTAGCATGTGCTCTGATCTGTGGGCAACTGCAGGCACTCTTTTCTGCTTTGGAACTATTACCAGGGATCCAGCACCCCTGTAACCACAAGGTCTGATGTGTTAGTACTCCTCTTGACCTTGGAACTGAGACCCCGGATTGTAACCCAGATCCATATGTGGGCAATGCAACAAAGTCTTGCCCGTGATACCAAGCAAAGGGACCCCTTTAATCTCCTTCTGACCTGTAGTCTGACCCCCTTACCATCTGTGAGTTGAGAAGTTTGTAAATCACCATTACGGCCACTGATTCAGTTTCCTCCCAGACCTTGTGATTTGCTGGGTGCAGCCTCTGCTTGACTAAGCTCCATTCCTACCCCAGTGCAACAGACCTTTCTTGCCAAACTTTTAAGTTATCTAGGGCTGGAAAATTGTTTCACTCTGTCCTTTTGTGGGTTCTAAAGTTGTTTGGAGGAATTTGGGGAAAAGTTCAGGTAAGTCCCTGCCTTTTCTTCGCCATTTTGGCTCCACCCTCCCCTTTTCGGTTTTGATACTGATAATTTAGTTTAATTTTTTTTTCTTTTTTAATCACTTCTCAGTGATTTACAGATTTTTTTTTGTTTTTATCATAACCAGCTTCTATTTTTATTTATTCATTCAGTAGTTTTCTTATTTTTAATTTTATTAATCTCTCCTTTGATTTTCAGGATTTCTAATTTGGTGTTTAACTGGAAATTTTCTATTTTTTTCTATTTTTTTAGTTGCCTGTCCATTGTATTGACCTTCTCTTTCTCTATTTTATTGCTGTAAGAATTTAGAGATATAGAATTTCCCTAAGTGCTGCTTTGATTGCATCCCATAAATTTTTTCGTGTCTCATTATTGTCATTCTCTTTAATGAAATTGCTTCTATGATTTTTCTTTTACATATTATTTAGTAGTAAATTATTTAACTTACAATTAATTTTTAATTTCTCTTTCCATGACTCTTTATTGAATGTAATTTTTATCACATCATCTCTACTTTTTTACTTTAGTCGAAGCGTAATAGGTTCTCTTCCAGCACTTTATCTTTACTTTGTGTGTGTCTCTCAGCTTTAAGTACATTTCTTATAAACAACATATTGTAGGATTCTGGTTTTTTATCTTCTCTTCTGTCTGCTTCCTTTTTTATGGCTCCATTTTTCCCATTCACATTCACAGTTATGATTACTCAGTGTTTATTTCCTTCCATCCTGTGTTTTTTTCTCCTATTCATCTTTCTTTCTCCTTTCACTCTGTCCCCCATCAAAATTGTTTTGCTTCTGACCACCTTCTTCCCTGATCTGCCCTTCTTTCTATCAGTCTCCTCTCCTCTCCCTTGCCTCCCTTCTCTCATACCTCTTTCATCCTAGCTTCCCGGAGGATGAGATAGAGTTCTCTATCCAAGTATATATGGTATTCCCTCTTTGGAACAATTCTGTTGACAATAATAAAGTTCCAGCATTGCATTCCACCTCTCCCCCATCTTCTATTCCACTGCACTTCAGTGATTCTTTTATGTGAGATAATGGACCCCTTCCTACCTTCCCTTTTTCCAGTGCATTCCTCTTTCTCAGTTTTTTTTGGATATCATCCCATCATTGTCAACTCAACTGTGACCTCTGTTTATGTAAACTAACTGCCCTAATAGAGAAAAATTTCTGAGGAGTTATAAGTTTCATCTTCCCATGTAGGATGGAAACAGTTTAACTTATTAAGTCCTATTATAATTTCTCTTCCCCTTTTATCTTTTTATTCTTCTCTTGAGTCTTATGTTCGAATGTCAGATTTTCTAGTCAGCTCTGATCTTTTCTTCAGGGATGCTTGAAAACCTTAAATTTCATTAAATGCACATTTCCCCCCTAAACAATTAAGCTCTTTTGCCTGGTAGGTAATTCTTGGTTGTAATTCTAGCTCCTTTACCCTCTGGAATATCATATTCCAGGTTCTCAGATCTTTTAACAGAGGAGCTGCTAAATCTTGTGTTATCCTAACTGAGGCTTTATGATATTTAAATTGCTTCCTGTTAGTAGCTTGTAACATTTTCTCCTTGACCTAAAAATGCTGAAATATGGCTACAATATTCTTGGGAGTTTTCATTTTGGGATTTCTTTCAGGAAGTATTTGGTGGATTCTTTCAATTTCTATTTTACCCTCAGGTCCTAGGATATCAGGGAAGTTTTCCTTGATAATTTCTTGAAAGATGATGTCTAGGCTTCTTTTGTGATCATAGTTAGTAATTAGTAGTCCAGTATTTTTTAAGTTATATCTCCTGGATCTATTTTTCAGGTCAGTTGTTTTTCCAACAAGATATTTCACATTTTCTTCTATTTTTTTCATTCTTTAGATTTTTGTTTTATTTTTTCTTGATGTTTCATGAAGTCGTTAGCTTCCACTTGCCCAATTCTAATTTTTAGGGAATTATTTTCTTCTGTGAGCTTTTGTACTTCCTTTTAAATTTGGCCAATTCTACTTTTTAATGAGTTCTTCAGTGAATTTTTGTACCTTTTTTTTCCCAGTTGACCAATCATTCTGAGTTTCGTTGAATGGCCATTAATAGTTCCCAGCCCAAGTCTCAGTGGCTCATTGTTGAGGTTTTGATTCTTAAACACAGTGTAAATAGCAATTGTTTTTTGTTCTGCCTAGAAAGTCTTCCCCTCCCAGAGAGTGATATTTTTGTCTCAATTCTTACCTAGCCCTTGAGTCATTGAATTGGTTTTGTCTCACACACACTGAGACCTTGGAAAGATCTTAATTTAGGGAGCCCAAGGTCAACCACTGCATGTGAGGTCATAGCCATTCTTGCCACTGGACATTGATGACTTTAGAGTAGAAAGTAAGGCTGAGAATTTTGTGCAGGTGTATTTCACTTAACCCAATTCACTTGCAAATTAAGACATCACCAGTCATGATGTTATTGGTCCTATTTAAGAATGAAGGAGAACAAAAACTCTTTTTTTTAAGGAGTTATTTTCTTTAGTGGACTTTTCTGTCTCCTTTTCCATTTGGCCTATTCTGGCTTTTAAAGTTGTATTTTCTACAGAATGTTTTGTACCTCCTTTACTAAGCTGTTGACTCTTTCTTATATCACTTTCATTTTTTTTCCCCATTTTTCTTCTGTCACTCTTATATGATTTTTAAAATCCTTTTTTCATGTCTTCCAGAGCATGAGACCAGTTCATCATTTTCTTTTAGTTTTTGCATGTAGTTACTGATCTCATTGTCTTCTATTGTTTGTGTTTTGATTTTCCCTATCATCATTGTAACTTTATGCTGAAGCTCTTTTTTTTTTTTTTGATGTTTTCTCATTTTTCCAGACTTAACTTTATATTAAAGTTGGAATGTGCTTCCAGGTTGGAAGGAGCCCTATCCCAAGCTTCAGATGTTTCATTTTGCTGTGGTCAGAGCTAGTTCTGGGGGTCTGTAAGTGTCCATTTTTCTAAGGTTGTATCTAAGGAGAGATGTGATCTTCTGGCCTGTTCTCTGATCTGTGAGGGACCACAAATTCTGTTTTCCACCCTGGAACCAGGGGCTTTGTTCCTGTTTGCTCCTTGCTCTTTCTCCTCTCCCTGGAATTATGACCCTAAATTGCATGTGGGCTGTGTAACAGAGTCTTGCACCCAGTTCCAACAAAACATCTTTGTGATTTCCTTCTGACTGGTTTTCTGAGACCCTTACCATCTGTGGACTGAGAGCTCCAGAGGCCTAATTCAGTCACCCCTAAGGCTTACTGCTAGCTTGCAAAGGACATGGCCTGCCTGCCTGGTGCGTCTCTACTAGCCATTGGCTTGTGCTGGGGCTTTTTAATTAGATGGTTGTTGTTGGTCCTTCATTCTCAAAGAGCATCAATGCCATGATGAAAGTAATGTCTGGGCTCATCTGTTAACTGGCTTTTTGAGGATGATCTGTTCTAGACTGAGCCCCATTCTCACTCTAGTGAAGTAGACCTTTCTTGCTGACTGTCTAAGTTGTCTTTTCTTGGATATTTTTCCCCTGTCCTTTGGTTGGTTTTGCTACTCCAGAATTTGTTTGGAGGTACTGTTTTAGTGTTGTTTAGAGGGAATTTGTGAGAGCTCACGTGATTCCCTGCCTCTGCTTTGCTATCTTGGCTTTGCCTCCCAGTTATTATTGCTTCGAGTAGTAGTTCATGAAACATAAGGAGTTCTCTAAAGCTGTGCATTTCTGATGAAGGATATCATAATTAAAAAAAAATGTTTTTGCAATCAATTCTATTTAATTTTCCCTAGTGGTTTTGTACCATTCACCTGTGAAATTTAATTTACATAGGTTCTGAATATCTGTGACATCATAAATGTATTTTGTTATTATTAGAAAGCTGTAGTCAAAATTGTATTGTGTGGTCCTGTCTATATCTTTGTGTAATAATGATGATTAATAATGTCTAACATTTATATCGTGCTTACTATTTTTCAGGTACTTTACATATACCTACTATGTGCTAAATACATTGCAATTATTATCTCATTTGTTCCTCACAGCATATTGAGGAAGTAGATGCTCCTGTTATTTCTATTTTTATGATTGAAGAAACGGAGGGGGAAAGTAAAAGTTAAATGACTCTTCCAGGATTGCACAACTAGAAAGTGTCTGAAGGCAGATTTGAAGTCACGTCTTCCTGACTCCGTGACCAGTGTTCAACCAGCTGCCTGTAGTTTCTTATCACACAAACAAAACAACCCTACAATCAAATTTAAAAGGAAAATTTCATTCATTCTACCTATAGCTTCACAGATGTTTGCTGTTCTCTCAGCAACCTTCTCAGTAGAATTTGAGCTTAGGTTTTTTAACCACCACAGAATTTGTTTTAATTCATCTGTGAAACAAAGGGATTAGACTAGACTAAATGATCTGGATTCTAACTGATTCTAACTATAACCTAACTAATGAAGAAATTTATCTTGTTACTAAAATGAGGTTTGATAGTTATAAATTCAGAGTCCTTTTATAATACAGATAAATAGGTAGATTCTGTAGTTTAGTAGACATGATGTCATCTTGTGTTCATGATCTCCTTTCCCTGTTGTCAGAGTTAACTCTTCTGCTAGTCAGTTGTATGATGTGATAACCAAAAATTAGTGAACTCTGTTTCTATTGGCATCTGATTGCAGACATGTTCAGTGTATTTGTTGGTGTTCCTTAACTATTATTCTTTGTTACAAGTAAGATTCAATGAGTTTGTGGAGGTGTATGGTATAAAAATTACAGCCTTCAAGAAAAAGAATGTTAGGGGGAAACTATCTAGGGATTTTACTGGGCTGCAAACTCAGTTTGAGTTAACAATGTGTTTTGAGAACCATGATGGTTAATGCTTCATGGAAGGAGAAAAATAAAGATGAAGAATTCCCAGTTCAGGAAGCCTAACTCATGCAGAGGATTGAGTACTTTTTCCAAGACAACATATAAAGGATTAGTATGACAAGTGTATAAATTGTCTGTATTACTTAATGTCACAAAAGGTGACCACTGCTAAAAGTTAGTGATCTTAAAATTGGAAAGCAAAATATGATTTTGATACATTATACTCTCTGTAAGTTCTTACAAGTTACCTAAAATTTGGGTCAGGTATAATTTACTATGACTCGGCTTTCTAAAGGCTCATCTTATACATCCTAGTTAAATATCCCCTATAAACCTGTGATAGGAGCTAAATAAACAACAAAATGCCCTTCTTTCTGACATTTGACTTAGATTTGGAAATGAATTTCTAGGTGGTATATAATTTTAATGATATGTGGATAAATCTATCAGTTGACGTTTTTGTGGTTGCAATAGTCAAGATGGTAGAGTAGCCAAAAGTAGTGCAACATGGATCCTGCTCCTCCAAACAGCTAGGAAATGGACTAGACCAAATTCTGATAGGGAAATCCAAGGAAAAAAGTCACAGTGATTTTGTCAAGTTGGAGGGAGACAGAGGTATCAGTGGACCCTGGGGAATGGGGCTTGATTGAGAGGTCTGTTGAGCAGAGTATATACTAGCCTTCTGGTACAGACTGTGAACCCAGTGCAAGAAGTGGAGCTTGGATCCATACAGGTAGTGATAATAGAGACAGGTGCAAACTATCTTGTTACTACCCGGTTCTAGGTCACAAATTCAAGGAAGACTGACTGATGAAAAAGATGTGTGCTCTTAGCCCCTAATAGTTACATGTCCTAAGGAGTATACTGAGAGAGTAGCAAATTCAGATAAAACAATAGCTTGGCTTAGACCCCAGGAATAGAATGGGATTCCAGCCTTAAGCCCCATGGGATGCTACAGAGATAGAATCAGGAGGATAACAGGCTTTAAGAACAAAAGGAAGCTTTCTGTTCTGTAACTCTGAACTTGTAGAACATCTCAGCTAGCTAACATGGGCTCACTCCAGCAGTCTACTGTTACTCTGACCCAAACTAGGAACTTGCAGAGCTCAGATTAGAGGTTCAGCAGTCATTTTACCTTGGATCAGATGCTTTTAAGAGCACTGATAGCTTGTAGGCCTGCTGCAGCCTAAGCTATCCCTGACAGTTTGAACAGGATAAGTCCAGACCTTCCCTATCAAAGTTCATAAAACCTTGTGTTAACACTGTCTGAAGTCATGAAATAGGCTGGAAGATTAGCAAACAAAAAAAAGAAAATTTCCTTAAACAGCTATTATGTTGACATAAACCCAGAAGAAGGGAATGAGTTCAAAACATCTGTAAGCAAAACCTCAAAGCAGAACACAAATTGGGTGCAGCTAGAATTACCAGAAGAGATGAAGCAAAAGTTTTAAAAAAATGAGTTAAAAAGTGTTTTTCTTAGTGAAACAAGAATGCTAGAGTAGGAAGCTGGAAAAGAAATGACAACCGTGAAAGAAAGAATTGGAAAGCTAATTAAAAGTTTGGAACAAGTAGTACAAAACCTTGCCTAAGCAATAAACTCACTGAAAATTTTATTTAGTCATTTTCAATTATGTTCAATGTTTCATGACCCCCTTTGGTTTTTTTCATGGCATAGGTACTAGAGTGGTTTACCATTTCCTTATCCAGCTGATTTTACAAATCAGGAAAATGAGGCAAACTGGGTTGCCTAGATAGTTAGTGAGTGTCTGAGGCCAGATTTGAACTCAGAAGATGAGTCTTCTTTACTTCAGGCCCAGCACTCTCTCCACTTTGCCATCTAGCTTCTTACTCCTTGAAAACTAGAATGGACCAGAGAGCAGCCAATAACTCCTTGAATAACAAAAATATTAAAATAAAGTAAAAAAGACTGAACAAAAGGAGGAAATTGGAAGGTATATTAAAAACAACTGACCTAGAAAACAGATCAAGGATAAAATAATTAAATATCTGTGAACTACCTGAGTGCCATGAGCAAAAAAAGGCCTACATGTGATTTTTCAAGAAATCTTTTTATTAATTGAATTATTTTATTTGTTTTCAGTGTTCAACAATCATTCCCATGTATCTTAGATTTTTTCCCCACTCCCACCCCTTCATCCCTCCCTCCTCACTGCCTCCCTGAGATGGTGTATAATCTTATATAGATTCTACACATACATTCTTCTTAAATGCATGTTGCATAGAAGAGTTAAAATGAATGGGAGAAACCATAAAACAAAACAAAATGCAAAAGAAAATAATCTGTTTCTATCTGCGATCCAATTCCATAGTTCTTTCTCTGGATTTCGAAAGCCTCAAGAGTCCATTGGAAATTTTTTAAGTCCATGCATTTCAATGAGGTACAATTAAGAATTACTTATCCCCCAAAGCTGATTGTAATGGTACATGGGAAAAATAGACCTTTAATGAAATAGAAAATATAATGAAATAGAGTACTTCCAAGTATTCCTGATTGATAGACCAAAGCTTCAGAGAAACTTTGAAGGAGTGAAGAGAAAAATAAAAAGGTAAACCTGAAGGAAAAATGAATGTAACATTACCGAGGTAATAAAGTAATAGAATTGGTTTTTGTTAACAAGAAACATCATTTCCTAACTATTTGGTCATCTGACCAGTAGACTTCATGCAGTATGTTAGCAATAGATCACTGTGAAGATTATTGCTGTCATGGCCAATCTTGGTTCCTGAGGACCAGTGTTAAAATACACATCTCTCTTGATAGATTAGTGAGTTGTAGATTCAGGTTTTCTTTATTATAAAGGGACTTGTGGGTGGAAACTGAGGTGTGATTGTGTTAATTGGGAGGCTGTTGTGTTTTTTAAAAGGGGGAACAATAAAATGAAAAAAAAAGAAAATTGCTATTTGCATTAACATCCATTTTTAGTGGATAAAGCATTAAAAGGAATTTGGGGAAGTACTTAATAAGATCTTCCCAACCATTTCGTAATATACAACTTACTACTCAGTAACTTTTGTGCAAATGCAGACACAGGAAAAAGGTAAAAGTTGTGTTAGTGTGTTTCAAAAATCAAGAAATGAAAGACTAAAGTAGTTATACATTGTAAGAGGTTATAGGTGTATTTTTTAAAAGAGACAGAGTTGTTATATGATTGTAGGATTTTTGAAATGAGCTTAGAAATCACTTTAACCTCCTAATTTTACATAAAAGGAAACTAAGGCACAGAGATTAAATGACTTGTTCAAAGTCATACAGGTAAGCCAGTGCAAGAACTGGGATTCATATCCCAGTAAGGCAGTGAATGCAGAATGACTTTTGGGCCCTTGCTTCCTTTTCATATTTTTCATTTTCTGAAGTCAAACGTTTTTGGATTCTCCTTTGAGTCCAAGGACTCAGTGCTTCTTTGATATTCTCTGCTAGTACCTTGTTCCATGCTTCTGCAAAGGAAGCATGGGCTTTCAGGATGTCTATAGTAATCTTGGTTGTTTGGGGTACAGAAGCCTTGACTTTTATGTCTTTCCCTGATGGTAAGCATTGTTCTTCCTCCTCCGAAAGGATGGGAGAAGATATCTGTTCACAAAGAAAGTAATCTTCTGTTGTCTTATTTTTTTTCTCTTTTTTGGGCTTTTTCCCAACCAGTTACTTGACTTTTGGGTCCTTTGTCAAGAGTAGGATATACTCTGGGAATCTATAATATCTCAATTCTTCCAAGGTGGCACAGTCCAACGTGTACTCTGATCTGGAAGCAGGGAGGGATTTTTGTGTCCAGATTCTTATCAGTTACCTCTCCACAGCCACACCTTGAGTTCTGCCAAGTCAGCGCTGGGGGCTGCTTTTCAGATAAGCTGCATGGGCAGAGGCGCCATTCAGTGTGAGACAAAGACCAGGTCCCCCAGGGCCTCCATACAGGGCCAGGCAAGTGCCCAGGCAACTCCTCAGTGTCCCCAGGGGTTTTACGATCCAACAATGTATGCGGGCTGAGGTAGGGCCTTCCCTGAGAACTGCTGCTGCCTGCCAGATGTGGCCTCTGTGGGCCGCTGCCTGAGGCCGGAGCTATGGGAAGGCCCTTCTCCCTTCCGGGCCAGCTGAAAAAACCCTGTCACTGACCTTTGGTGCCTGTGGGCTGAGGGATCTGAGGACCTGCTGCTGCAACTGGAGATTCTGCCCCTGAGGTGCCCTTCTGCCCATGCGCCTGGCCAAGGCTGGGCTGGGCTCCACGGTCTGCATCCTGTCCAACCAACGTTTTCCACTGGCCTTTCAGATCACCCTGGGCTGGAAATCTCCACTCTGTTCTCCGCTTTCTGCTGCTCCAAAATTTGTTGAGAGTCCCTCTCAGTAGGTATTTTATGGGCTGTGTGGGGAGACCCTGTGTATGTGTGTCTTTCTACTCCACCATCTTGACTCTGCCCCCAGGATGTCTATAGTATTCTTTACTACTTGGAACCCTGATTTGATATTTAAGTGCAGGAGTTGATCTCATTCCAAGCTGACATTCTAGAGACAGCTTCCAACCCCTAAGGCTTTTTCTGTGAATATACTGCTCTCTAAGTATCGGGGAAATTTTCAGAGGGTGGGAACTATCTCTTCTTTTGTGTCCCTTTTCTTTCAAGGTAGGGCACCTATGTTGTGTAGGTAGTGTTTTACTTACACCAAGCATGAAGTCTATACATGTTTTGACTTCTGAAAAATAGGTGAGAGAGACATTAAATCCATCAGTCCTCGTCCCATTTTATTTTAGTTAGTAATTTGTCTTTCAGATTCTTGGATAAAAGGTGTTTTTGAACCAAATAAATTAGCAAAGATGATAAAAAGTGGAAACTCAGTGTTGAAAGGGCTGTAGGAAGATGGTAGAGCTATTTATTGTACCATTCTTTCTGAACAACAGTTTGGCTCTATGTAAGAAAAGTAACTAAGCTATCCATTTGACCCAGCAGTTGTACTGCTTGACATACACTGCAAGAAAGACAGGTACACTGTGTAATAGAAACCAAAATATTCATGGTAGCATGTTTTGTGGAAGCCAGGAAAAAGTGGGTTACTATCAATCAAAGTATGATTGGACAAAGTGGTATATTAATGTAATTGAATATTTTCACACAGTCAGAACTGTCAAATATGAAGAATTCAGAAAAACATTTATGAATTGATAAGGACTGCCTGGCACTTAGTAAGTGCTTAGTAAATGTTTTTTGATAGAATGAGGCCAAACTGAAAGAACAGTATATTCAACCACAGTAATGTAAATAAAAAGATTACAAGGAAATCTTAACTATAATTAGGATAACCAGTATTTGCTCCAGGTAACAGATAATGCCTACTCTCATCTGGGAAGAGAGACTGAATTAGATTATAAGCTTCTTAGCGGGCAGGGACTGTCTTTTGCCTCTTTTTGTATCCCTGAGCCCTTAGTTTAGTACAGGACCTTTAGGTACTTTATACATGTTTATTGACTGATTAAGGGAGATCACTGCATCAGAATGCTGTATACCTGGTCAGGTCTTTTTTTGTGAATTATTTCTCTTAGTTACAAGGAAGGAGCCAGTTCTGGCAGAGAGGACTGGGGATATGACGTACTTATCCAGATATACATACTCAGCATCGATAAATTTAATTAAAATAAATTAATGGCTTTGTTAAAATAATTAACCTTTCTGAGGTACCAGGTTGTTAAGGTAGCCAAGGGATTTAACTTGCTGGGTAAGTGACACTGACCTGGGAGAGAACTAGCTCTATAACCAAATATATATAAAATCTGTTAGCAAACCTAGCAGTCTTAGGGAATCTGTGAAGGACTATTGCTTGATAGGAGATTGATTTTTGATTATCTAGGACTACGGTGACCAGCATAGAATAGCAGGCAAAAGAAGCCTTGGAAAAAAAAGTGAATCTACTCAGTTTGATATGTGCCAACCTTTCCATCTTTTGCTAAGAGAATAATAAAATTAGTATTAATACTATAAATAAAAAGAGCATGACAATCCATTGCCATGTGACTCCATTCTTTTTTCAAATGAATTTTTATTGATATTTTCGTTTTTTATATCACCTGTATTTTCCACTGCATTCTACCTTCTCATGTCCTCCAACTCTTCCCTTATAATAGTAGGTGAAGAAAAAAGCCCTGCAAAATTAAATAGCACATAAAAAAATGCTGACGTGTTTTTTACTACACTCATGGTAGGAAGAGGCAACTTCTTTTTTTGGTGAGGCAATCTGGGGACTTGCCCAGGGTCACATAGCTAGTAAGTGTTAAATGCTGGAGGCAGGATTTTAACTCCAGTCCTGACTCTAGGGCTGGTGCTCTATCAACTGGATCACTTAGCTGCCCTGATGCATCTTCTTATATCTCTTGTTTTGGACCAAGCTTGGTCGTAAATTTGGAGGTTTATTTGTTGTTCTTTGCACTTACATTGTTATAATCATTGTGTGTGTTGTTTTCCTGGTTCTGCTTACTTCATTTTTCATCTGTTTTTTCTATACTTCCCTGAACTTATCATGCCCATCATTTCTTAAAGCACAAAAACATTTCATTCCATTTACGTATGACAACTTATTTAGTCCTTATTGATAAATGTCTACTTTGCTTCCAGCTTTTTGCTGCCATGAAAAGTGTTACTATAGATATTACGGTATATATGCTTTTGAAGTGCCTGTCTACAGTGGAATCTCTGAGTAAAAGGGTTGGTACAAAAGAGTTTTTGGCATTTCTCTAATAGTGATGTGAGTGTTAAATGTCTTATTTTCCAGTTATAATATTGCTTTCTTTTCCATTAAAATAATTAATCCCAGTGACTGGAAACTATACACACAGTAAAGGAAATGAATCTGTTGAATTTTATAACCTTTATTTCACATGAAGAAGCTCTGTGATTTATACTTCTCTGTCTAAGTCCAGCGAGATGTTCTTGTGTTTTCTTTGAGGAGATATTGGTTGGTTATCTTCTCAATAGAAAGCAGTACTTCATTCTGTCAGTTTCAAAGAGATAGCTAAGGTAATGAATATTTAGAATGTGTTTAATTCAAGGAATAGATCAGAATACTTATTTGTGTACATTAATGACTAGAAATTTTGTTATGTTTTTCTTTTTTTTTAATAATATAAATTTATTTATTTAACTTTTTACATTCATTTTCACAAAATTTTGGGTTCCAAAATTTTCTCCCCATTTG
>CM053770.1:172436888-172455941 GCA_028658325.1 Potorous gilbertii
GGGCAGATTGGTGATAGGGGAAATTAGAATGCTCAGTGTACTGGGGTGGGGGAGGGGACAAATGGGGAGAAAATTTGGAACCCAAAATTTTGTGAAAATGACTGTAAAAAATTAAATAAATAAATTTATATTAAAAAAAAATCACAGAGGGGTTTTTCTCTTAGTCATCGCTGGCAAGATTCTTGCCAGAATCCTCCTTAGTAGATTGATCCTTCACCTGAAAGATGGTCATTTACCTGAGAACCAGTGTGGCTTCAGAAGGGGCCAAGCAACAGTAGATACGGTGTTTGCTGCCCAACAACTCCAGGACAAACACCTGGCATACTGCAAGCACTTAGATAATGCTTATTCACTTTAACACATTCAATTATTTCCTGGAAGCTATCAGTTCTGCTGGCATATATTTGGAGAAAATAGTTTCTGATTGTTTCCTTTATTTCATCTTTATTTGTTGTAATTTCTGCTTTTTAAAAAATTTCATTTTTCTCTTTTTATAAAACACTTTCTTTTAATAGTTCCCCTCCCAAAAAAAACCCTAGCATCTACATTTATCAATTAAATAGAGCTTTTTGCTTTCAATTTTCTTAATCTCTTTTTTGATTTTCATGATTTCTATTTTAATGATTAACTGTTTTGTTTTTTCCTTACTTTTCTAGTGTTGTTTAGTTGTATTTCCAATTCCTTGATGTATTCTTTCAATCTTTACTCATGGATGCGTTTACTGATATAATATTTGCCCTAAGGACAAAAATTTTAGTATTCTGTCTTACTGTCATTTTCTCTGATGCAATTTCCTATTTTTCTTTGATATATCAATTCTGTAAAATTAAATTATTTAGCCTGAAATTAATATTTAATTTTTTCAAAGGCCCTTTATGTAATAAAAATTTTATTACATTGTTGTTAGTAAAGAATGGGTTCAATTTTGGTTTTTCTAAACTTATTTATATAGGATTTTATGCCCCAAATCATGGTCCATTTTTTTAAATGTGCTATGTCTAGCTAAAAATTAAATAAAATTCTTTCTGTTCTCCATAACTTTCCAATCATCAGACTGAGATAACTTTTTCAATTTAGGATTTTTAGTAAGCAGAGGACAACCTGTATCTGAAGGATTACGATGTCACAAAACAAACTGGAATCCAGAGAAAACAGTTACAAAAAACATAGCTCTTTTAGTAGGGGATATTAATATGAAGCACGCCTTTTCTTTCCTTCATGTCTATGTTAGGAAGAAGCTTCTCTTTTACAGAGATCTGATTAAGTGACTAATTTGAGTTCTAAAAGTATAATTAGAAAGAATTTTTTAAAAATGAATGCTTTTTATATAAGGACAGTATATAACCACAATTTCCTTTCTAAACCAAGCAACTTATGATTATACTACATGCCTCTTTTTTCTGTTGTTTTCCTTTTATTTTATTTTATTGAATAGTTCTTGTTTCCTTACTGTAAACCATGATCATGTATATGTGTCTCTTTCCCTTGAGTTTTTCTTTATAAGTCTCATAATTCTTTAGGATGCTAAGTTTGAAAGAAAGGCACTTTCCCAGTTTGGAATTTGTTCACATGACCCATAGAACTGACCAGTATATTAAGAGTGAGTTGCAAAGTTAGGTCTAGATGAGACAGCTAGAATATGATCAATCTAAAGAAAAATAGGAAAGAGGATAGATGAGATTAGCATCTACGTTACAGGTATTGTCAGGATCAAATGAGATAATACTTATATAGCACTTAACATGGTACCTAGCACATAGTAGGCATTTAATAAATCCTTCCTTCCTTCCTTTCTTCTTGTATTAAATATGTAAATCCCTTGCCAATACTAGGTCATTCCTAGAGTGAGAATTGGCAACATGCACTCCAAAACTAGGATCTCACAATTCATCCAGACACTAGCTGAACATAACTTGTCTGGAGTACAGATGTGAGTTAGTTGAATCGGAACAGAAATCAGCATCCTGGCCTCTAGGTAAACATCTCAATTGTAAGCACAGTTCAACTTTGTGCTTTCTAGTTGATATATATCGGCAGCTTCTATACTTAACAGGGAACAAAAGAATTCGGTCTTAGCAAACCAGGTTGCTGTTTTTTTAAACCTATATAGCAGTCTTCAGTAAAACTCTACATTGCTTTTCCTGTGCAAAATGACAATAATATTTATCCTCATTAGAGACTGTAAATCATGGTGATCTCTATTAAATGTGCTATGTTTCCTATGACTCCAACAAGTAAATTCTCTTAGCATATAGACTAAACCATGCTGTGGCCTCAAACCTATCAGTGAATCAGGGGGATGTCTACCCCAAGCAAGTGAAGACATCACCCAGCGAAATGGGTAGGTGAGAGCAATTTATTCCAAAAGACATAAAGGAGGTTTGAAGTAAGCATCATGGAGAGCTTAAAGCTTGGTCAGCCATCAAAGATGCCAGTCATCCACTGCATCTCAGGCCATCATCAGCCATTCTAACTTTCGTAACGCCACTGAACTTCAATGACTTAGGAAAAGAGAGGCTGACGACTTTGGGTAACTCTGCCTCACTTAAATCCAATTCATGAGCAAGTTAAGTTATCACCCCAAGATGTCACTGGCCCTCTGCAAAAAAAATAAATAAATAAGGCTGAGCACAGCTGTGCATTACATGATGCATGAGGTATTCCTTTAGCTCCTACCCTTTGGTGAGAGCTAAATCTAGTTTTAGTATTTTTTTTTTACTTAAAAAAAGCAACATGTGTAAAAGAAAGAGCATTTGATTAAGGATCAAAAGATCTGAGTCTGATTTCAGACTCTACCACCTCTTAGCTATAGTAAATGCAATAAACAACATGGAATATTGGAAGGAGCTCAGGATAGGCATAAAACAAAGTACGTTCAAATGAAGGCTCTTACACTAATCTGCTGCGTGAACACAGACAAATAATTTTACTTTTCTAAGCCTCTGGTCTTCTTCCACTGTAAAATAAACTTATTCCTAAGATTCCTTTATTTTTTCTGAATGTGAGTTTATGATCTTTCATCATGGATTCATCAAATGACCCTGTCTCTTTTGAGAAGTATAGAAATAGGAGCTAATTGTATGTCATCTAATTGTATAAGTCATCTAATTGCATAATTGTATAAGTCATATAATCTCTGCACTCCAGTCTCAGTTTCCCCTTCCCTTCCCTGTCACTGAATAGCAGTATGAGATATGCTTACTGGGAAGCCCTAGAAAATTAAAGTTGGTAGTTTGTTCCTACTGGAGTTAATGTCTGTATTGTCTAGTAAAGGATATAAACTAATGTTTGCATGCATTTGGCTTAATTAACTTTGATTGCTAGCACTGCGAAGTGAAAGTCTAATCAGTGTTTTTGTTGTACAAGTTAGCATAAGTTACAGAAAACTGAATTTGTGTAGTTAAACTCAAAGTAATGATATTTCCATAACTTTAAATTTCTGAAATAAGAAAAAGTAAACACTGAAATATCAGGATCTTGCATTTTAAGAAATAGTTACACAACTTTCCAGTATCAATTATCATCCTTGGAGAGGAGCCAAACAGACTCATATTTGTAACCATGCTGAAAAGTATCAACTACTATCAACTTTTATAACATGGAAGTAATAAATCAACTTCTGATCATGCTATTTGGTGTAAGCAGTACATACCAGGTTCATCTTTTGTATATGCTAAATGTATCTAATTAATAAATATCCACGTACAACTTGCAAAAATTGAACATGGTTTTTGTAGAGAGATTTCAAATGGTTTCATCACATAGCTGTAAAATCTGACTCTTTCAGATTAACCTTTCTAAAACACCACTCACATCATTTACTTGCTTAAAAATCTTCAGCAGCCTCCCCTTATCTACAGATTAAAATTCAAACTCCTTTGCTTTTCCTTATAGGCTTTCCATGGTTTGCCTCAACCTTATCTCCTATTATTTCTCTATATGAAAACATCACCCTGGATAAAACGTCTTCAAATATGCCTCGAGCTTTTGGTATATTTGGATTATCTTTCTCATTTGAAATTTCACCTTCCTTCCTCTTCTACTGCCAAATACTACCTATCCTAAAAGTCCCAACCTAAATCCTACTTCTTCTATTAAACATTTTTTTTTACCATAGAAGCTAACAGTAATCTTGCTCTCCTCAATCAGTTAATTGAAAAGCATATATTAAGGATCTGTTTTATGTCAGGCACCATGATGAATGCTAGGGATACAAAGGCAAAAAAAAATACTGTCTTCAAGGAGTCTAACTGGAGTAGATATATGAGTGTGTATGTGCATGCATACACACATATACATGAATAAAGATATATACGTATCTCTACATAGATGTTAATATCAGTGTAAATGATTTTGTGGAGAAGACAATAAAAGCTAAGGAAATCAGAAAAGGCATTATGTTGAATGTGACCTGTGAGCTAAGTCTCGACCATTTTACTTGGCACTTACCATTTACTGACAATTTTTCATTGGTACATATATATCTCTTCAATTAGATCATATATTCTTAAGAGTAAAGGTCCGTGTCTTATACTTCTTTGGATCTCAAATGATAGTAATTACACCTCAGTACGTGTTAGGTGCTAAATAAATGCTGAGGGCCTAAACAATCATATAATCTTAAAAGATAATATTCGGGGCTAGATGAAAATCACATATGCTACTGTCATGAAAAAAAATAAGCTGATACATGAAGAATAAACCACAGTCACAAAACTAATGTTACCATCCGTCCAATGTTCACTGAAGGAAAAGGATTTGCCAAAAAAAAGCAAATAATTACAAATTCTGGCACGGTACCTAAATATACTTTGCATTCTAACCTTAGCAGGGAGAAGGAAGTAAAATGTTTGCTTGAGAGAAGCAACTCTTTCACATCAAGAAAATATCTTTTAAATATTCTTTTCTCCAATATATCACCACATACCACCAAAGAAAATTAGTGCCCCTATAAAAGTAAAATACATCCAGGAACATAAAAATGTTTTTTCCAACTTCAGTTATAACTACTAATTGATCTAAGTTTGGAGCAAGCTATTAGTCCCAAATTTTCTAAGAGTTTATGCATGCTAGTTAACTAATTTTTTTTTAAAATTTCAAACTAAAAATATCAGGAAAGCTGTCTATTGGATGCCTGGTTTGGATTCCCTTCTCACTGAGAGATCTGGCAATAATTTCATTAATTTTATCCATGCAGAAACTAAAACAAGATAGTTCAGTTCTCAAATTCAAAGACTTCTAAGAAAGGACATAAAAGAAGACTGGGTTGAAAAATCAGTCTCAAATTTCTTTTTTTTTTTTATTACTCTCCAAGATAGAATTTCTTAAACTGCTTGAAACAGTTAAACCATTGTTCTAAATTGCTCAATATCATGGCATACATGTCAACTGGACATTTTTCTGTGTAAAAATGCATTCCAACCTCTTATCTCAGCAGTTTTTCCCCAACTTGCTGCTTAAGTAGATGCTAATGGGAAGATCTTCAGCTGTAATTTTAACAGCAGCACTGAACAGAAGTAGAAGCTGGTATCATCTACACCTATTATTTAACAACCACAACAGACAGGAACTAATACAATAAAGTTTCTTAGTGGCACGTGTCTATTGGAATTTGAAGATTCTTTTAAAACCTGAAGGCCAACTACAATCTCATAATTTATAGCCCCAACATTTTTCTGTATTCTATCACAAGTATAGGGCTGGAAGCAAAAAATGTTGCATTGAGAAAAATATATTAACATGTACAGATTTATCATGACACAGGAAAAAAGCCTCTGGTTTGTAAGTTCAGAATTTTATCTCCAAAATGGACTAGTCTATAGAACATTTTAAAGGTTTGCAATACTTAACAGAAAATTTATTTCATTTACTTTCTTTCTGACCACTTTCATATCATGCTAAAATGAGCAATGAAATTAAGTTTATCAATTTCGTTCAGTTTATAGCTGATATTATATGCCAACAGAGCATTTAAGGGTATTTCCATCTAGTCATAAAATTAAAAGCATTTCCAAGAGTTTCCTTTAATTCTTTTTTAGACTCATACTCACAATTCTCTTCACATCTGATTTTATTAAGGATACAAGAATGACCTTTCTAATTAATTAAATATTATCAAACCCAGATAATTATACCATTTGCATATATCTACATATTTGTGTCTATATGTTTGTTATTCATATAAATATACAAACAAGTAAGAAGGCAAATAATCATTTTCCATAGCTCATCATACCTGAAGAGAGATTCCCTTGACAGCCAAATTTCATTCTGCTTCACAGTTTTGAAGGAGAAAAGCAGCAGAAGCAGCAAAGTTGACATCATCAAAGTAGTGGCCCCACAGCGATTTAACCACGTACAGAGTTTATTTAACCCATGGACAAAAAGGATGCAGTAGCCCATACTGAAAAAGAGGATGAAAGAAGTATTGAATCCCATATTCACAATTATTTTTTAAAATTATCCAACATTTATTTTTTCTCCTCCCTCCTTCCCTCACACATGTAGAAGAGTAAATAAAATCTCTTAACTCCAAAACTCAGTAAAGCAAAATAAATTCCCACACTGTACAAATCCAACAATGTATGTCTCGTTCTGCATGTCAGTCCATCACCCTTCTATCAGGAGGTAAGTATCATTCTTCTTTACTGACCCTCTGGAATCTCAGTTGATCATTGATCAGAGTTCTTAAATCTTTCAAAATGTTTCTTCTTATAGTATTGATATTAATACTAGTAATAATTGTTCTTCTAATTCTGGTTTTTTCATTCTTTATCAGCTCATACAAGTTCACCCAGGATTTTCCAAAACTACCCTTTTCATCATTTCTTATGGCATTATTTTTTATTTTTCTTCGTATCCCTAGCGCTTAGCATAATGCGTGGTACATGGTAGGCATTTAATAAATGCTGACTAACTATTCAGTCTTCAAGGTCTTGTAGATAATATTCAAGATGGGAGTGAAATAAGACACTGGTGGAACAATGAACACTTAACAAAAGATATTCATTTAGCAATAACATAGAAAGTATGTGCAATCAAAATACAATAGATATACTTCTCCACATCCAGAAACAGGTCTGGGCAGTAGGGTAAGGTGTAATGATTTCTGCAGCCCCAGGACATTCCCAAAGTCTGAAAAGCACTGCCTCTTCTTGGGCTAGACTCGTTTATCACCTTAGGAGACTAGGAAGCTTCCACAGTGACTCCCTTGAGCCTTAACCCTTATTTGTGGCGACAAAGAACTGCAAACTAAAAAGGTGCCCCTCAGTTTGGGAATGACTGAGCAAACTAAAGTATATGAATGAAAAGGGAATATTCTTGTGCTATAAGAAATGATGAAAGGGAGAGAATCAGTGAAACCTGGGAAGACCTAGGAATTGATGCAGTGAATTAAGTAGAACCAGGAAAACTATTTATAACAACACTGTAAAAAAAAAAAAAAAAAAAAAAAAAGAACACCATTGAAAGACTTAAGATCTCTGATCAATGCAATGACTGACGCTGATTGCAGAACACTGGTGATGAAGAACGTTGCTTATAACCAAAGAGGTGATGAACTAAAAATTCAGAATAAGTCACATATTTTTGGATATGGCCAATGAGGAAATTGTAAATGTATAGCTATGCATATTTGTCACAAGAGCTTCTCTTTATTTGTTTATTTTCATGAGGATGTGGGAGGGTAAAAAAATAAATTCTAGTTAATCGAAAAAATGTTTAATTAAAAAATAAAATTTCTTTGTTTTGTACAGAAAAACATAGAAAGGATGAGGTATACTTATTTTTTCCTTAAAAAAAATTATTTTAGACTCAAATACCAGAACACAAATACAGAATAGAGAAAAGAAACAAAAGCATGTTATAAATTTAGATACTGGAACTTAAATACAAAGTTAAAAAGAAAAAAAAAACGTGATGTGTATAGCAGAACATAAGAGAGGATTCAAATTATGTAACAATATATTTGCATTTCAAGAAAGTCTGTATGATAAATAATACTTATGTTAAAAAAAGTTCATCTTTTCTTTGCTTCCTTATGAGTCCTTTTGTTCTCTGTTGTGCACTTTTTACTTTGCTGTTTTTCACCCTCATCTCCTACTCCCCCAGAAGGCTACAATAAAGTTTAGATATGTTTCTCTATAGCTATAGATACATACATACATACATATATAGACATATACTTCCCAAACCTATTCTACACTTGATCTTTGGTTTTTATGTTTGTGCATGTCTCTTGTTTCCTATCCCTCCTGCCTCCTCTACTTTACTTCTACCCATTACCTTGCCCTCTTATTTCCTGCCTATCCCCACTCCAAGGATCCCTCCCCTATCCTCCCATTCCCATAAATCTAAACACCCTTCTATACCCCCTTTACCTATTCCCTCAGCCTCCCCTCTAAAGACCCCTACTTTGTCCTCTCCCACCTCCCTATGCCCTTACCATTTTATTTCCTCTGAATTTAGATTTTTATATTCTTCTAAATATATATATACATATATAAATATATATGTGTCTATACATATATATATAGTAAACCCTCTTAAACTCATCTCTGATGAAAGTAGTTTACCAGAATGATCAGCCTTCCTCCCATATTTGATTCCTCTGTATCATTTCTTCGTCCTACATCTCATTTATTTTAAAAAAATTACTCTTTTTAGCTATTCCTAAATGATTTTACTTTTCAAATTCACATAATAGTCAGATTTACCCCAATATTTGTTAAACATCTCATTTATTTTAAAAAATTACTCTTTTTAGCTATTCCCAAATGATTTTACTTTTCAAATTCACATAATAGTCAGATTTACCCCAATATTTGTTATGAGCAACCCAATTATTAATGAGTCTTAGACATACATTTTACATATATAAAAAGGTGAACAGTCTGTCTTTATGAATCCCTTATAAACTGTCTTTGGTATATACCCTATATTGCTCTTGGTTCTCATATGTTGATTATTCCATAAAGTTCAGGATTTTTGTTAACAAAGTCTTGAAACTGAGAGTCTGTCAAATGTTCATTTTTTTTTCATTCTGAATAATACTTATTTTGTAGGATGAGATATTTTTGGTCAGAGCCCCAGTTTTTTCACTCTTCGATATGTTGTGTACCAAGACCTGCTGGTCTTTAATGTCTCTGGTGCTAGGTCTCATATAATTCTAATTGTGGCTCCATCATATTTAAATTGTTTTAATCTTGATGCTTTTAATATTTTATTCTTGAGCAGGGAATTTCAAAATTTGACTATGATATTTCTATGAATTTTCCTCATAGGATCTCTTTTAAGTGATGATCAATAGATTTTTTTTTCTATTTCTACTTCTCTCTTGTTCTAATGCTTCAGGACAATTTTCTTTAATTTTTTCTTGTCTTATTGTATCAAGATACTTTTTCTGATCATAACTTTCAGTTAGTCCAATTATTTTTTATATTTTCTCTTCTTAATCTATTCTCCAAATCTATTGTTTTTCTTATAAGATGTTTCACTTTCTCTTCTGTTTTCATTATTCATATTTTGTTTAATTATTTCTTGATCTCTTATAATTTCACTGGCTTCACTTTGCCTAATGCTAATTTTCAAGGCATCATTTTCTTTTGCAAGATTCTGGATCTCCTTTTCTAATTGGTTGACTTTCCTTTCATAATGTTCTTTATTTTCTTGGATTATTCTTATTTTTTCTATTTTTTTCTCCATCTCTGTCATTTGACTTTTAAGGTCTTTTTAAATACCTTCTATACATTTTTTGGGGCAAGTGACCATTTGAGAGTTTCTTTACTTCAGTATCCTCCTCTGAAAATGAACCCCAGCTATCTCTACTGTCATAATAGCTCTATGGTGGGATTCTTTCTCCTTTGCCTGTGCATTTTTTGTGGCAATAGTTTAATTTTTATATCATCTTTTGCCCTGGGATATGGGAAATGGTACCTCTTACCCTAGACCTTCAGTGTTCTCCCGTAGCTTGGAACCAAAGTCAAACCTCCAACCTCCTGTAAGTGCCCACAGTCAGAGGTTTTCTATCCCACTGCTTCTGCACTCACTGGTTTGTGTTGGTTCCTTCTCAACCCACTGCTCTTCACAGCACAGCTGGGTCTGGTGATCCTTGTCAACAGAGGTTCCCTCAATCTTTCTGGGCTCATAATATCCAATTCCCCCCACTATCAGAGGATAAAAGTTTCTGTTGCTGGGGCTAATGTAGTCTCCCAAATCAAATAACCCCAGGGCTTGCCACTTATTTAAGTGACTTGAGGGTTGGTGTTATAAAGGAACCTATCCTGGAGGTGTTTACTCTTCACAGGGATCAAACCTCATCCTGGGATTTTTCTTCCAATCTTCTGGAACTGTCCCAGGAAGATCACTGTTGTGGCCTGATTCTTATTTATCTTCACCCACACCTTGTTCATCTTAACGTGTTATTTCAACTTTTGTGGTAGGAGAGGAAATCTTGAGAGCTTGGAATTTTCTGACCTACTCTTCCATCTTGCCAGAAATCTTCTCTGACATGTACTGAATTGAAATGTTTACTGAACTTTTTCTTGGTATAAAAGCAGCATCAAATTTTAAAATAGTGAAATAAATCTTTTCTACTGCTACTATAGAGGACAACACTATTCTCCAAACTCTCTCAGACTTACAACCTAGGAGTCATCCTAAATTTCTCACTAACTCTCACCTCCCATATCCAAGGGGTTGCCAACCTATCTATTTAACCTTTGCAACACCTCTCAAATATGCCTCCTTCTCTTCTCTGACCCTCCCACCACTCTAGTGCATGAACAAATCACCTCACACTTCCTGCCTCAAGTTTCTCTCCACTTCAAGCTATCTTTTATTCAGCTATTTTCCTAAAGTGCCTGTCTAATCATGTCACTCTTCCTATGCAAAAAACTTCAGAAGCAACTACAAAATACTGTTTGGCATTCAAAGCCCTTCATAACCTAGACTCTTCCTACCTTTCCAGTTTTCTTACATTTTACTCCTCAATGCCTAATCTTTGATCCAATGACACTGTCCTCCTTGCTGTTCCACAAACAACACACTCTTTCAGTTCTGGGCAATGATTGATTGCTTGAAACTACCCATTTCTACACTTCAACTAACTTCCTCATGTGGGCTGTATTTTACGAGACCTATGATTTCACTAATGTAATGAACTCCAGCTGAAAAAACTACCTACATTCATGCAGGTCAACACCTACTCTTTTCCTTATGGTAGATGGAAGAAGTGTTTTAGCTTAACTCATCCACATGCTTCCTCAATAAGGATCCAAAGAATGCAATACATTGAATTCCAGTAAGGAAAAGAAAAAGAGGTCACACTTAGTCATTTTTCCAGTCCAGCGTGACTTAAGGAGACAAAAAGATCTGAAGACATTGGAAAAAAGGTCTGATCAGGAGCATACCCTGGCAGCAGATGTGAGGAGCAGCGCAATGCCCAGGGATGGAAAGAGGGCCAAGGCAGAGCTCCTGGATAAGAAACACTAGAGCAGAAAAAGATCTCAAGAGATCCACAAATAAATACTGGTGCAGAAATTGGTGATATCTGGCAGCTGTGCCTTCCAAATCAAGTTCCAGATCATAGATCCACAGTGGAGAAGAGTGGTAGTGTCTGTGGGCCGTACTTATTTAGTATGAAGCATGGAGGAAGTCAGATGAAGCAAACTGTAACTTCTGATACCTGATCATCATCACAGGAATAGAATATAGTGCCCTAGATCAAAGGAGACCCAGCAACTCAGACTCTGAACCTGCAAATCTTCTCAGAGAACCAACAGTGGCTGGGGCAAGAAGTCTACTAAAACTTACAACCAAAAAAAAGTCAACAGACCAAGATTTGGATCAAGAACTTGCAGCAGGGCTGTGAACAGACTCATCTACAAATAATACCACTTTGGCTGAATGGAAGGACTCCTAGGCAGAGCTGTAAAAATAGCAAAAAGATGTAAAAGACAGAAGCTCAAACCAGATACTTTCCTTAAAAGTACACAGAGCTATAGTTTCCTATCAGATCTATGATATTTTACCTGTCAGATCCATGGAAAAGAGAAAAACTGATGATCAAACAAGGGATAGAGAACTCTATGAAATGCAAAATGGATAATTTTGATTGTATTAAACAGTTTTTGCACAAACCAAGACAAGAAAACTGGGGAAAAAATTTTACAACCAGGGCCTGTGATAAATGCCTCATTTCTAAAATATATAGAGAACATAGTCAAATACAAATCATTCCCCATTAATAGATGGTCAAATGATGTGAACAGGCAGTTTTCAGAGGAAGAAATTAAAGTTATCTATACTCATATGAAAAAATGCTCTAAATCACTAGTAATTAGAGAAATGTAAATTAAAACAACTCTGAGGCATCAACTGACACCTATCAGATTGGCTAATATGACGAAAAAGGTTAATGATAAATGTTGGAGACGATGTGGGAAAATTGTAATACTAATGTAGAACTGATCCAACCATTCTGCAAAGCAATGTGGCACTATCCCCAAGAGCAATCAAAGTGCATGCCCTTTGATACAACTATACCACTACTAGGTCTGTATCCCAAAGATATAAAAAAGGGAAAAGGACATACATGTATAAAAATATTTATAGCAGGCCTATTTGTGGTGGCAAAAAAAATTGGAAATTGAGGGAATGCCCATCAACAGGGAATGGCTGAACAAGTTGTGGTATATGAATGCAATGAAATACTATTGTTCTATAAGAAATGATGAGCAGGTGGATTTCAGAAAAACTTAGAAGGACTTACATGAACTGATACTGAGTGAAGTAAGCAGAACCAGGAGAACACTGTATATGGTAACAGCAACACTGCAATGACCAACTTTAACTGTTCTTCTCAGCAATAAAATGATCTAAATTAGAAAATTTCAAAAGACTCATAATGGAACATGCCATTCACATCAGAGAAAGAATGATGGAGTCCGCAGATTGATGCATAATATTTTCTCTTTTTTTCTTTCTTGAGGTTTTTCCTTTTTGTTCTTATTCTTCCTTCACAACATGACTAACGTGGAAACATGTCTAATAGAATTGTACATGTATAACTTGTATCAGTCGCATGCCATCTTGTGGGTGTTGAGGAGGGAAGGGGAGAGAGAAAAAAATTTGGAACTCAATCTTATAAAAGTGAATGCTGAAAACGATTGTTACATGTAGTTGGAAAAAATAAAATACTAATTAAGCAGGAAATATAATAACAATAGTAATGAAATACACAGAGTTCAGCATTAACATAAAATACAAAGTCAAGAAGCGGGCTGGGAAGGTTAGCAAAGAAGAAAAGAATTTGATCATAAAGGACTATTATGGCAATTGGGAAGCTCAAAATAAAAACCCAGGAAAAGACAATAACATGAGGGGGAAATCTACAAGTAAAGCCTCAAAGAAAAATGTAGGTCAGACAAATGCACAATAAGAATTCCTAGGAGAGTTGAAGCAAGAGTTTTTAAAGACAAGCTAAAACTTTTTTAAAAAGTGTTTAATGATAGCAATAAAGGAAAGAATGGGAAAAGAGACAAGAGCTCAGAAGGAAAATATGAAAGGAGAATTAACAGCTTAAAAAAGTGGGTACAAAGTCGATATAAGAAAATAACTCTTTGAAAATTAGAATTGGCAAATGGAAACTAGCGACTCCATGTGATATCAAGAGAAAAAAAATACAAAATCAAAACATTGAAAAAATTGAAGAGAATGTGAAATATCTCATAGGAAAAACAAGAGACCTGAAAAGCAGATGGAGGAAAGACAATTTAAGAATCTTTAGAATAAGGTCTGACTTCTGGGAGCCAAGATGGCAGAGTAATCAGAAAATTCCCTGAACTCCCCTCATTCATCTCCAAATATTTATAAAAGAACACCTCCAAACAAATTCTTGAACAGAAGAACCAACAAAAAGATGGGATAAAACACTTTTCTAGACAAAGACAACTTGGAAGACAGGCAGGAAATGTCTGTCTCACTCAGGTAAAAGGAGAGTGAAGGGCAGGCAGTGTCCTGGAAAGCCAGCAGCAGGCCCTGACTCAGAAAATCCGTGGGAGACTGAGCCCCAAGAGCAGCACAACACCAGGCAAAACACCAGACTCCTCCAACACCTGGCAGCACCAGCTACCTTCCACCCCTGCCTCAGCATAGTAGCAGGCAAGCTGCTAGACTCCTGCAGAGTCATTGCAGCAGCATTCCAAGTGCCTCTGTGAAGCACTGGGCTAACAGACAGATGCTATCACTAAGCCACCCCATATACTTCAGCACAGCACCCGGTGAATAAGCAGATCCTCTCCCACATGCCCAGCCTACCTGTTGCCCCAGCCCAAATTCCATACTCCTCCCCACCATGAACCTCAGTACAAAACCAGGTGAGCTACAAATATCCACAGCACCAGCTATCCCCCATTCACATTTCAGCATAGCACTAGGTAAGCCACAAGACCCCCTCCCTCAAAACCCTGGTACAGCACAAGGGTCCCTATGGGACTTAGTGCAGCATTAGTTGAATAGGCAGAAGTCAACAACAGCACCCCCCACATCCCTCAACACAATAGCATGTGAGTTGCCAGACCCACCCTGCAGCATGAGTCACCCTGTAGCCACACATACCTCTTCCCCCTCAGTGTAGCACCAGGTAAGCCACCAGATATTCGAAGCCCCAGCACAACATGAAGATTTCCCCATGGGCCTCAGAAAAGCACAAACACAGTAACAGGCAAATAGACAGGTCTTGCAGCCACCAACACAAGAAGCTTAGGACAGTGCCCCCTTCCAATCTAGAAGCAGAGTTCAATTTTAAAGGTACTGAAATAGGCTAGAAAAGACGAACAAAACACAAAACAAAACAAGAATCTGTTCATAAAAAGTTATCAAGGTGACAGGGAAGATTAAGACCCAAACTCAGAAGAGGACAACAGTGTCAAAATGCCTACATGCGAAGTCTCAAAGAAAAATGTGAATTGGTCTCAAGCCCCAAAAGAACTCTTTGAAGAGCTCAAAGAGGAGTTGAAAAATGAAATAAGAGAGATAGAATAAAAATTGGGAAAAGAAATGAGAGATGCAAGAAAATAATGAAAAAAGTCAACAGCTTGATAAAGGAAACGCAAAAAAAGGAAAAAAAGATGTACAAGAATTTACAGAAGAAAACAACTCCCTAAAAAGTAGAATTGGGTGAATTGAAAAGGAGATGAAAAAGCTAACTAAAGAAAATAACTCCTTAAAAATCAGAATTATACAAGCAGAAGCTAATGATTCCATGAGACATAAGAATCAATGAAATAAAATCAAAAGAATTTTAAAAATAGAAGAAAATGTGAAATATCTCATTGAAAAAACACCTGACCTGGAAAATTGATTCAGGAGAGATAATTTAAGGATTAAATTGAACTACTTGAAAACCATGATAAAAAAAAAAGAGTCTAGATGGCATCTTTCAAGAATTATCAGGGAAAATTGTCCTGATAGGCTAGAACCAGAGGGTAAGATACAAATCAAAAACAAGAATTTACAGAAGAAAACAACTCCCTCACCCCATGAAAGAGATCTCAAAATGAAAACTCAAAGGAATATTATAGCCAAAGTCCAGAACTCTCAGGTCAAGGAGAAAGTACTGCAAACAGCCAGAAAGAAATAGTTCAAATATCAGGGAGTCACAGTAACCATTATACAGGATTTAGCATCTTCAACATTAAAGGATCAGAAAGCATAGAATATGATATTACACAAGGCAAAGGAGCTAGGACTACAACTAAGAATCACCTCCAGTGAATCTGAGCACAATCCTTCAGGAGAAAAAATGGTTATTCAGTGAAATAGAAGGCTTTCAAGTTTTTCTGATGAAAAGACAAGAGCTAAACAAAAAAATCTGATTTCTAATATCAAGATTCAAGAAAAGCATAAAAAGGTAATAAGGAAAGAGAAAATATACAGGATTCAATAATATTAAACTGTTTGCATCCCTCCATGAGAAGAAAATGCTTGCAGCTCTTAAGAACTATATTACTATTAGTGCAGTTAGAAGAAGTATATACATAAATAGAAGATTCCAGTATAGAATGACTTTGAAGCATTGAGATTTGTAAGGAAGATACACTAGAATTCTTTCCAATAAGATCAAGGTTTAAGCAAAGATATTCATCACCACTATTATTCAATATTGTTCAAGAAATGTTAGCTACAGCAATAAGACAAGAAAAGAAAATAAGACATAAGCAAAAGTCAAGAATAAAGCCATGTCTTTTTGCTGATGATATAACGTTTTATTTAGTGACCCCTAATTGACTAAAAAGCTAACCAAAATAATTAAGCAACTTTAGCAAAGCTGTAGGATGTAAAGGAAACCTATAAAAGTTATCAGCATTTCTACACATTACCAAGAAAACCAAGTAAAAGAGATAAATTTAAATATCATTTAAAGTAACTATGGGCAATATGAAATACTTGAGAATCTATCACAAGATACAAAGAAACTATTAAAAATACAATTACAAAATGCTTGACAAGTAGAGACAAATCCAAAGAGGTGAAAAAATATTAATTGCTTATCACTGGGCAAAAGCAATTTTACAAAAAATGACAATACCACTTACGTTAGTTTACTTGCTCCATGCCATATCAATCAAATTACTAAAGAATTATTTTATAAATTAGAAACAATAATAAGAAAATCCATCTGGAGAAACAAATGGTCAAGAATATGAAAGGAAACATTTTTTTTTTAATGAGAAGGAAGTTGGCCTAGCCTAGAGGTTGATCAGTGGAACAGGATAAGTATACAACGTAGAAAATCAAATGAGCATAGCACTTATTGTCTGATAAACTGAAATGTCACAGCTTTGAGCAAGAACTCACTATCTGAGAAAAACTGGGAAGAAAAATGCAAAGTATTCTGATGGAAACTAGAAAACAATATCTCATTCCATATCTCATGATAAGCTTGAAATAGTAACATGATTTAGATATAAAGGGTGACATTTAAAGTGAATTAGTGGAACATCAAGGAAATTACCTGTCAGATCTATGGATAGGAGATTTCACAGGAAAATAAGAAATAGAAAGATTTACAGGAGGTAAAATGGATAATATTGAACACATAAAACTAAATTTTTGCACAAAGAAAACAGTGGAAATAAAATTGGAAGAAAAGTAGGAAACTGGTTCAAAGAAAAACCTTTGTAGCAAATTTCTATGACAAATGTCTAATTTTTAAGTTATACAGGGAACTGAATCAATTTTATAAGAATAAAAAGTCATTCTTCATTCTTCAACTGATCCAAGCCATCAATTTATGGCCATGTGAAAAATATGCTCTAAATCACTAATAATTAGAGAAATGCAAATTAGAACAACTTTTAGCACTGCCTAACACCCATCAAATTAGCTAATATGACAAATAAGAGAAATAAAAAATGCTAAGAGGGGCCATGGCAGAGCAGATTACTGTCAGCGACGCTGTGAGCTGGTCTATTTTGGAAAGCACTTTAGTAATATGCCCCAAAATGGATTGAACTTGCATCCCTTTTCAGTGACACCTCTACTAGGTATATATCCCAAAAAGATCAAAGAAGGAAGAAAAGGAACCATACGTACAAAATGATCTAAAGCAGCTCTTTTTGTGGTGGCAAAGAATTAGAAACAAAGGAGATTTCCATCAATTGGGGAATGGTTGGACAAATTAAGGTAAATGAATGCGATGGAATACTACTGTGTTGTAAAAAAAATAATGGGGGGGCAGAGCCAAGATGGCAGAGTAGAAAGACTCCCTATGCTAGCTACGAACACACAGCCCATGGATTTCCTCTAAAAAGAACTCCCAACAAATTCTGGAACAGTGGAAGCTGCACAGCAACACAGTGAAGGAGATTTCCGTTCCAGAGAGCCCTGAAAAACCGATCCCAAAGGTCCATCGCACACCGAACGGGAGCAGAGCCCTGCCCTGTCCTGGTGGCGTGGCACTGAGAGGAGCGAGCAGATCTGAGCAGGCTTCAGGGACAGGAATCTCCAGTGGCCACGAAGGTCCCTCCACCCACAAACTCACAGGTCAGTGAGAGAGGTGGGCTGAGAGGGGGGTGGGGTGTCTCTGGGACTCGGGCCCCCTCAGGAGGCAGCCACTTCGGCAGAAGCAGCAGGCAGCCAGAGGCTCCCAGAGCAGGCAGGAGCTCCATCACAAAAGGTCTCCGCATAAACACCCTGAGGGAACTGAGCCTGGGAGGCGGCCCTGCCCCCACCTAAACACCAGTAATTAAGCCAGGCCCGCTGCCAAAAGCCCTGAGGCTGGGGAGCAGCATTTGAACCTCAGACCCCAAACACTAGCTGGGCAGATCTAGGCAGCAGTGGAGAGAAATCTCAGAAGTCAAGTAACTGGCTGGGAAAATGCCCAGAAAAAGGGAAAAAAATAAGACCATAGAAGCTTATATTCTTGGTGAAAAAATGATTCGAACCTTCCTCTCTGGCGAGGAAGAAAACTGCTTACCATCAGGTAAAGACATAAGAGTCAAGGCCTCTGTATCCCAAACATCTGAAATAGGTATCCCATGGGCTCAGGCCAAGGAAGAGCTCAAAAAGGAATTTGAAAATAAAGTTAGACAGGTGGAGGAAAAACTGGGAAAAGAAATGAGAGAGATGCAAGAAAAGCATGAAAAACAGGTCAATACCTTGAAAAAGGAGAGCCAAAAAAACGCTGAAGAAAAGAACACCTTGAAAAAAAGGCTAACTCAATTGGCAAAAGAGGTTCAAAAAGCCAATGAGGAGAAAAATGCTTTCAAAAGCTAAATTAGCCAAGTGGAAAAAGAGGTGCAAAAGCTCATTGAAGAAAATAGTTCCCTCAAAATAAGAATAGAACAGATGGAGGATAATGACTTTCTGAGAAACCAAGAAATCACAAAACAAAACCAAAAGAGTGACAAAATGGAAGATAATATGAAATATCTCATTGGAAAAACAACTGACCTGGAAAACAGATCCAGGAGAGTCAATTTAAAAATTATGGGACTACCTGAAAGCCATGATCAAAAAAAGAGCCTAGACATCATCCTTCATGAAATTATC
>CM053770.1:172456441-172495927 GCA_028658325.1 Potorous gilbertii
AACTTGATTTTCAAAATCCTTTTTGAGCTCTTCCATGGCCTGAGCCCATTGGATATCTATTTCATATGTTTGGGATACAGAGGCCTTGACCTTCTATGTCTTTACCTGATGGTAAGCATTGTTCTTCCTCATCAGAGAGGAATGACGCAATCCTCTGGTCACCAAGAAAGTAACCTTCTATGGTCTTATTTTTCTCCTTTTCTGGGCATTTTCCCAGCCAGTTACTTGACTTCTGATATTCCTCTCCACCCCCACCTGCCTAGATCCTCCCAGCTAGTGCTTGGGGTCTGATATTCAAATGTTGCTTCCCAGCCTCATGGCTTTCAGCTGCGGGTGTAGCTGTTCAGTGTGAGCTTAAGTTCTGGTGCTCAGGTTGGCCCTGGGCCTCCTCCCAGACTCAGTTCCCTCAGGGGGTTTATGCGGAGATGTTCAGTAATGGACCCAAGCTTCTGCCTGCTCCGGGAACCTCTCGCTGCCCACTGCCTCTGCCGCTGCTCCCCAAGGGGGCCTGAGTTATGGAGACACCCTGCTCCCCTCTTGGCCAGCCCAGAGGTCTCTCTCACTGATCTCTGTGTGCCTGTGGGTGGAGGGACCTTTGCAGCTTCCGGAGATTCCATCCCTGAAACCTGCTCGGATCTGCTCCTCTCAGTGCCGCGCGGCCAGGGCAGGGCTGGGCTCCACTCCCATCCGGTGTGCAATGGACCTGTGGGATTGGCTTTTCAGGGCTCTCTGGAACGGAAATCTCCTTCACTCCATTGCTGCGTGGCTTTCACTGCTCCAGAATTTGTTGGAAGTTCTTTTTACAGGAAATTCATGGGCTGTGGGTTCAGAGCTAGCACATGTGACTCTTTCTACTCAGCCATCTTGGCTCCTCCCCTTTCTCTGTGATTTTTACAGGACAACGTATTTCCTCTACCTTTATGGAGATGGACTGTGGAGCATGCTTGAACTCCTCAGGGATAACTTCATCTTTCCATATAACTTGGAAAGTTTCAGTCAACTTTTGTATGAGCAATGGAACCTCTACCTTGTAAATTTCAACTGGAACAGAATCAGTACCAAGTGCTTTGCCACATGAATGGAGCCTAAGGGCCCTCAAAACCTCTTCTTCAGTTGGAGGTTCAGCTAGGGAGAGATTGTCTTAGGAAGATTCTGAAGATCACCTGGCAGGATAACATACCAGACACTGAAATTCTTACTCAAATTAAACTGCCAAGCATTCAAACTTTGCTTCAAAGAGCACAGCAAAAATGCATATTGTACACTTGTCATAAAGACTATTTTATGGAAAACTCATTCAGGGCAAGAGATCACATGGTGGTCAGAAGAAACGATCAAGAACACTCAAGGTCTCTCTTAAGAACTTTGGAATTGATTGTGTGACATGGGAGCCACTGGCACAGGAGTGCTCAGCATGGCATGCTTACATCAGAGAAGGTGAGGTGCTCTATGAGCAAAGCAGAATTGAAACAGCTCAAAGGAAATGCAGGATACATATATTTAGAGTATCCTCCCCAAATGTTCACCTGGACTATTTGTGTCCAATCTGTGATAGAGAATTCCAAGCTCCTACTAATCTGAGCAGACCCAGTTGGACATATTGAAACTTGTCTTTATCTTAGTTATGTCATTTTGATCCTTTTCAAGAACAAATAACAACAACCACTATATGCCAGGTACTATGCTTAATAGTGTGTTTACAAGTACAAGCAAAATGAGAAGACAGTCCCTGCCCTCAAAATGCTAAATATTTTGATGGGAGAAGATAACACATAAAAAGGAGATGAAATAGGAGAGAGAGGAGGAAAAAGAGATGAAGATACTCAGAGCATGAACATTATAGAGAAAATCTGAGAGTTAGGAGTGCAGCCTTGAGAGCAATGAAGACATAGCAAGTTGGAGCATCTTGCTTAAGATCAAATTTTGGGGAGCACCACCAGCCAATCAGATGGCAAGGCTACAGGAGTGGAGGATACTTCTGATGCATGAAGTCCAAGTACAGAGTGAGATTCCAGGGTATAGATGTTTCTGAGACATGGTAAAGACAGTCCAAGGGAGTTAGGAGTATACTCTGAAAAATAATGAAGACATTTACAAAAGAATTATTTACATATATTTATTCATATATGAAGAATCTTTATAACTATATAAAATGCTTGTTAGCAGAAGAAATAATTTATGTAACCACAAAATGATTGAATAAACCAGATAACTATATTAATAAAAAAATAAAGCCTATTATGTCAATAGATTCTGAAAAAACTTGGCAAGAAACAATATAGGAAATAAATAAATCTTTTCTTCACATGGGAACCAATTTCTGTCTGAAACAAAGAGTCAATATTGTAAATAATGAAGGGGAGAGGCCTTTCTAATAAGATCAAGGATAAAGCAAGGATGTCGTTTATTACCACTATTATTTTATGTAGACATCAGAGAAAGAAGAACATGTACAAAATATTTATATGTACAAAATACATACATATACACAAAAATATTTATAACTGATTCCTTAAAGAACTAGAAGTAAAGGAAGATGAAGAAATTATAGTGTGTGAATGTATTATATTGGAAGAAATAACAAAAGAGATAGTTTCAGAGAAACCTGGGATAACTTAAATGAACCTATGCAGAGTTAAGTAAGCATGAGGAGAACAATTCATACAATAATAACAGTATTATTACAACCCTGAGATACCACATCACACCTATCAGATTGGCAAACATGACAGAACAGGAAAATGATAAATGTTGAAGAGGATGTGGGAGAGTTGGAACACTTATTCATTGTTGGCGGAGTTGTGAGCTCATCCAGCCATTCTGGAGAATGGTTTGGAACTATGCCCAAAGGGCTACAAAAATGTGCATACCCTTTGACCCAGCAATATCACTACTAGGACTGTATCCCCAAGAGATCATAAAAATGGAAAAGGGTCCCACATGTACAAAAGTATTTATAGCAGCTCTCTTTGCAGTGGCCAAGAACTGGAAATCAAGGGGATGCCCATCAATTGAGCAATGGCTGAATAAATTGTGCTATGTGAATGTAATGGAGTACTATTGTGCCATAAGAAATGATGAACAGGAAGACTTCAGAGAGGCCTGGAAAGAGTTACATGATCTGATGCTGAGTGAAAGGAGCAGAACCAGGAGACCTGTGTGCACAGCAGTGACCGCAGTGTGTGAGAGTTTTTTCTGGTAGATTTGAAACTTCGTAATAACGCAAGAACTTAAAATAATTCCCAATGGTTTTCTAAGACAAAATGCCTTCCACACTCAGAGAAGGAACTATGGAATTCATATGACGAATGTAGCAGATCATGTCTGTATATGTGTGTGTGCCTTATGTGTGTGTATTATGCTTTGATTTGTTATATGATTTCTTCCATTTATTTTGGTTCAATTATACAACATGACTATAGTGAAAATGTATTCAATAGGAAAGTAGATGTAGATCTTGTATAGAATTGTATGGTGTCTAGGGGGGGAGGGGGAGGTAAACATCTAAGTTTTTTGGTATTGATTGTAGAGCATTAAAGAAAATTAATTAGTTAATTTAAAAAAGACAGTATTATTAAGATAATTTTGAAAGACTGATAAATGTAATGACAAATCATGATTCCAAAGAGCCTGATTGAGACATAATGAACTCAAGCTGCAAAATGAAATGTGAGGCAAAGAAAATTTTTGGATATAGTGATTGTAGCAATTTGTTTTTCTTGAATCATACATATTTATTACAGTTTTTATTTTTCTAAGACTTCCCTAAGAAGTAAGGGATAAGGCAGTGAAGGATAGCACATATGCACACACATGGAGAGAGAGAGGGAAAGGGAGAAGGGAAAGGAAGGAATCAGATAAGCAGGATAGCTTTGAAAGTGATTAAAAAGAAAAGTAAGATATTCATAATAGAGCTTTGCAGTTTCATGTACAACTCTGTCCTGCTGTGTATATAGAAGTACTCAATTTAGTTCATGTTTATTAAGTTTATATTTTTATTTAAAAGAACATTATCCATTTCATTTACTTCAGTATGCATTTAGTTTGGTAATTGAGCTCTTTATGTTTCTTTTTTCCAGTATATTTTCATTTCATTAACTATTTCCCAATTAAATGTAAAATATTTTTAACATTCATTTTTTAGAATTTAGAGTTCCAATTTCTCTCCTTTATTCCAGTCCCTTTCCCCTCTTTGGGAAGGCAAGCAATTTCATATCAATTATAAGTGTAAAGTCTTGCAAAACATTTCCATATTAATCATGTTACAGAAGAAAACACACACCAGAAAAAAAGTACACCTAGAAAAAGAAAGAAAGTAAAAAATTGCCTCAGTCTGCATTCAGAGTTCATCAGTTCTCTCTTTGGAGGTGGATAGCATTTTTTGTCATGGGTCTTTTGGAATTGTCTTGGATCATTATCTTGATCAGAGTAGCCAAGTCTTTCATAGTTGATCATCACACAATGTTACTGTTACTGTGTACAATGTTCTCCTCACTTATGGCTCTGCTCATTTAACTTTACATCAGTTTGTGTAAGTCTTTCCATGTTTTTCTGAAGTCAGTCTTTACATCATTTCTTATAGCACAATCATATCCCATTGCATTCATATGCCACAGCTTATTTAGTCCTTCACCAATTGTTGGACATCCCTTTAATTTCCAATTCTTTACTACTGCAAAAAGAGCTGCTATTGATATTTTTGTACAAATAAGATCTTTTCCCCTTGCCTTTGATTTCTTTGGGATAAAGATGTAGTATTACTAGATCAAAGAGTATATACAGTTTTATAGCCTTTTTGATGTAGTTCCAAGTTGCTCTCAAGAATAAGTTCACAACTCCACCAACAATGCATTAGGATTCCAGTTTTCCCATATCCCCTCCAGTATTTGTCATTTTTCTTTTCTGCCTTGTTAGCCAATCTGATAGATGTGAGGTGATACCTCAGAGTTGTTTTAATTTGCATTTCTCTAATCAATAGTTTTTTTGGAGCATTTTTCATGGGACTATTGGTAACATTGATTTATTCTTCTGAAAATTACCTGTTCATTTCATTTGACCATTTATCAGTTGGGGAATATGAGCTCATTATGTTTCTAAAGTAATTCCATATAAAAGGCTATTTAGTTCTCTATGCTAGATCAGTATTTCTGGTATATAAAAAAAAAGCGTTTAGATCTACATGAAGAAAGATGTTGTGTTTGGATCTATATATTTGTATGGATGCCTGAAACAGCATATGACTTTCTATTCTCATAGGCATATGAACAAGTTTTTGGTAAGCTTAATTAGATCAAAGTAGCAACATTATGAATAAAAATTCATAACATTTATGAGTAAAAACAGACTAAATGAACTGATAGCATTCTTAAACAGAGATTTTCACCTGCTTTCCCCATTACTCCCTTTTTTTTCTTAGATCTGGAGTTGAAACTTTGCCCCATAATGCTAAAGTGCATTACAATTATGCTAATTTCTTGAAAGACCAAGGTCGTAATGGAGAAGCCATCTACCATTACAAGACTGCCCTCAAGTAAGTTCTTTGCTATATATTGTTCACCTTTAATTAGGGTTATTTAATGCATTCTGTCCTGATGGATAACATGTTTTGTTTTTATCCTGGAAATATTTAGTAGTTCTTTGTTATAGATTTAATTTTTTGAGATCAGCCGTTTTGACTTTTTATTTGAACTTGTTATTCATGCTGCAACTTGGGATCTTATTCAACTTTTTGTGCTTTCTTATAAAAGTTTCTAGAGCTGTCATCAAAGCCAGGAATATCTGGTTTCAAGTCACATCTCTGACAAATACTAGCTGTTTAACCCTAGACAAGTTATTTAACTTCTCTCTGCTCTGGGGAACTTTCTAAGACTCTCAGTTGCAGGGAAGTGCTGACCTGCATTTGTGGAGAGAGTTTCCTCACCAATGAGCTCCTTATACCAGTGGTCCATAGATCTATCCCTATCCCTAAACCTTTGAGCCATGAAATTGTTGAAATTTAGGGGTACTGGCACTTTGAAATAGTGATATGCAGGACCTGTGCGAATGAATTCGACGCAAGCCTTCTTTCAGCCAAAGAAAATATAGTATTAATTTAAAATCCTTCATATTGTTCAGAAATCTCAGCATTGGCTATATACTCTTAAAGAATCTGAGTATTTTTGATGCTACAAGTGGGCCAGAATGAATCTGAGCACGTTCAAGGAAACAAGATGGCTCTTATATACAGAAAAACTGAGGGTGAGATCTAAGGGTGGCCAACTTGTCTGGGGTGACCAGAGCAGGAGTCTAGGGAGGATCTTGATGGGAGTGACCAGTAGACTGGGTCACTAGAGGAAGGATTTCGGGAGAATGTTAATGGGAGAGGCCAACAGCTGCCGTGAGGAGAGGTCAAACGCCAGGAACCAAGGGAATGGGATTAAGGGTGGGAAGTAGACAAAGGCTACCTGGTGGTAACAGACCATAGAAGGCTAGGCTAGGTTAAGGGTAACAAGTGATTTGAGCATTGTGATCATGGAGGCCTTTCACCTCAGGTGAAGGTCAGATTCAGTGGAAAATTCAAGGAATGTTCAACAGGGTTCCTAGAGCCTGTACCTCATCAAAATGACACTCATTTAAATGTATATTGGTAATATAGTAATAATAGCAGCTAACATTTATATAATACTATCTATGTTCCAGTCACTGTGCTAAGTACTTCATAAGTATTATCTCATGTGGTCCTAATAATAACCTTGTGAGGTAGATGTTATAATTAATACCCATTTTACAGATGAGGAAACTGAGGCAAGCAGAAATTAAGTGACTTACCCAAAGTCACAGGGTTAGTAAGTATCTGAGCCCAGATTTGAATTCTGATTTTCCTGACTTCAGGACAGCCTAGTAGTAGATGGTTGTCAAAAATGTTATTAGCAAATTCCTAGATCATTAATACTGATACATAATTAAGGATATGTATGTAATATGAAAACACTAAGCCTTTCACAGCTTGAGAGATACTTATATGCAAGTATATTCCTCCAGTGGAAAAAATTTAATGCTTTTTTGGCTAAATTGAAGTAGGAATTCAGTTATAAGAAATATAATTTTTATGTTAGAAATGCAATGGATAAAAATTAAACCTTTCAGATATACATATATCAATATTCAAAATAAATAATACTTCCCTCTAGGGGTGTGCTGTTAAGTATTTAACAACCAGTCCCCTTGCTCCAAAAGAATGCATGATACACTGTTAAGTTTAAGTTGCATTATTAACATTTTCTCCATTACTTTCTTAAGGCTAGACAATCAACAAAACGAATTCATTCCTGATATTTACCATTTGCCAATTTCTGAGGTATAAATAAATACTCCTGATGAAAATTTAACAAGTAGCTTTCATAATCTGGTATGAGGAGGCTCGAGCACATCTCTGTGACAGTCATTTTTACCACAAACCCTGTCAGGGGGATGTTTGTTTCTCCTTTGAAGAAAAGCAAAAAAATGAAGCAAAGAATGACCCATTCCTACTCAGGATCAGTCACAAGTGGCTTTTTAAAAAAATCTTACCAGTCCTTTAATATTATCTATTAGAGTATCTAGGTGGCTCGGTGGATGGAGCACTGGACTTACAGTCAGGAAGATCTGAGTTCAAATTTGGCCCAATACTTAGTAGCTGTTTGACCCTGGGCAAGTCACTTCACTTCTGTTTGCCTGTGTTTCCTCATCTGTAAAGTAGGAATAATAATAGTACTTACCTTGGGAGGTTATGAGGATAAAGTGAAATAATATTTGTAAGATGCATTGCCAGTCTTAAAGCATTGTATAAATGCTAGGTGTTGTTGTTTTAAATATTCTGATAGTTATTATTAATATATACATATGTCATACTTTAACATTTAGAAAATACTAGCTACATCATCTGATTTCATCACAGACTTTCTAAAAGATTTCAGATATGAAGGGATTCAGAAACCCTAATCAATTTGTTTGTGTTCATAAATTAATCTAGCTTTTGACTACAACAGTTGCAAGCGCATAAAGTAAACCAAGTCTTCTCTTAAGGTGTATTCCCTGCTGCTCCAGCAACAGGTTTCAATGTCCATTCTCATTGCTGTTTCTACAGAACTACTGACTCCTATGGACATAGAATGCCATTTTTCACAATGATTGGTCTATATTTGATCTCATATACTGTGCCATTCCCATTCCAGAAATATATTTTTAAATATATGCTAAAAGAACAGGAGGCAGAGTAGTGTAGCAGGAAATACATTATTGGGAGAAATGGCTTCTTAGACCGGGCTCTGTAACTAACTTGTTGCATGATACTGGGAAAATCATGTTTCCTCTTTGGACCTTGGCTTTCTCTTCCACAAAATAGGATTCAGAACTGGAGTGGACCTTTGAGTCCATCTAGTCCAACTTATTTATTTTACAAGTGAAGAAACTGAGTCCTGGAGCAGTTATACATGTAGTAAAATAGCAGAACCATGAGTCCAACTCAGGACCTTTGGTTCCAAATGCAGTGCTCTTTCCAATGCAAATATTTATAAATGGCTTATTATGGGTACGTTATAAATTCATGTTATCCATCTTCAGTCAGTCCTACAACAAGGTATTATTCTTCCCTTACCTCTTTTCTCCTCAATATTTCCCTACCCCCACTCTACCAACCCTTAGGGAAGGACGTTGTCATTTATTTTAATGGGAAAATTAAAGCCATTTGGCAAGAGTTTCTTCATTCCATTTCTTCATCTCCAAAACCTTTGACATAATACTCTCCTTTTTCCTACATTCCCTTAGTTCCTGACAATAATGTGGCCCTTCTCCTTGCCAAGCCAACCTCTCCATATATACTCTTAACATCATTCTTGACTGTCTCTCTGCCAGATTGTGACTTCAGTCATCCCCCTTCTAATTTTTGACCTAGCCACTGATTCTGTCCCTTATTGTCTTCTAACATATCCAAGTCTCCTTTAAAAAATTAAAACAATAGCCTTTCACTAGTCCCTCCCACCCCTCAAGCTATCTTTTCTCCCCTTCTCATCCATACTCTTAGAAAAGACTATATACATTTGTGGGCCTCACTTCCTCTCCTCATTGCAGCATAGTGTGTAGTATCGTAAGTCTATGAAACCACTGTCTCCAGATTTACAAATGATCTCTTAATTACCATATCTGATGGTATTTTCTCAGTCCTCATTCTTTTTTACATGCTGCATTCAACACATTGATACTCTTTTCTCTCTAGGCTTTGTTATACCCTTCTGTCTCCCTGTCTTCTGTCTCTCTGTTTACCCTGAGTCCTCTGCCATCTCCCCAGTAATAGATTTTTATCCTCTGGCACTAACTTTTTTAGAACAAAGAACAGGGTTAAACTATATGGCTACTGGGATCCCTTCTGGCTCTTAAATTCTGTGATTCTGGACACTTCTAACTAGCTAATACCCTTAGGCATTGTCATTTTCTTTTTTGAATTCTGCCTTTGAATAATGACACTTTATTTCACTTTGGAAGACCTCACTCTAACTTTTAACTTTGAAGGCTAGACTAGACTATAAATTAGGCAGTGAGTATTTGCTCAGTTACTAGTAGACTAATAAATATCTTTTTAATAAGGTTCAATAGGTTTTGAACCTGTTCACCCATGTAGCTGTGTAGGTGAGAAACAAACACAAAAATAATGCTAAACCTACTGGGCAAGGCCATTTTCTTTTTCGCCAGTCCAGCCCTTTAATGCAAAGCCCTCTAATATTCTAGTAAAAGCATGAAAGGGGTTTTACAGAAAATTCTTACATATATTTGCACAATAATGGTCAAAGTGCAATCAGAATGGCTGCCCAGACTAGCAAACAATACAGGGTTCACCATGGCTAAAGATGACCCAAAGAAACCAAAGGGCAAGATGTCTGCTTATACCTTCTTTGTGAAAACTTGCCAGCAAGAGCATAAGAAAAGGAATCCAGAGGTTCCTGTTAACTTTGCAGAGTTTTCTAAAAAGTGTTCTGAGAGGTGGAAGACTATGTCAGGGAAAGAGAAATCCAAGTTTGATGAGATGGCAAAAGCTAACAAGGTACGATATGATAGAGAAATGAAAGACTATGGAGCAGTGAAAGGTGGCAAAAAGAAGAAGGATCCTAATGCACTTAAACGACCACCATCTGGCTTCTTCCTGTTCTGTTCAGAATTTTGTCCCAAGATCAAGTCTACAAACCCTGGCATATCCATTGGGGATGTGGCAAAGAAGTTTAGCGGGATGTGGCAAAGAAGCTTAGTGAAATGTGGAACAATCTGAATGACGAGAAGCAACCTTATAATAATAAGGCAGAAGAACTGAAGGAGAAATACGAGAAGGATGTCGCAGATTATAAGTCAAAAGTGAAGTTTGATGGGGTAAAGGGGGTGGCTAAAGCCGCCTGGAAGAAGGTAGAGGAGGAAGACGAGGAGGAGGAGGATGAAGAAGATGACGAATGAAACTGTATCATATTCTGTCTCCATGTAAATACCATAGAGTAGGGGAAACACCTTTAAATGAAACAACTCTCCTTTGCATTGATGTCGATTGCCCTCATAAAGCTTACTTGGCTTCTGCTCACACAACTTCTCAAAGGTACTTCTAGATAGACATTGTAACTGGTTTATGTGGAGTGGCCATGGGTATCTTGGGAGAACTCAGAAACTGTATCAAAGTTGTACATAATTCCAAACATTTTTAAAAATGAAAAGGTGGTCTCATGTTCTCCTCACTCTGTGCACTTTTGTTGTTGGTGTAAAACAAAAGCATTTACAAATGTTTTCAGGCATTTTTTTTTTAATTTGTGAGGTGGTGTTTAACTATATGGTTATTGGCTAGAAAATTCTGGTTTATAAACTGCACATATCTATAGTTTGTAAAAACAACAAAAAACCCTACATGTCTAGATAGATTTTGGGGGTAGAGATTTGGAGGGGGCATGAGGCTCGTCTACCTTTCCTACGGGGCTGCAACCCAAAGCCCATACTGTGAGGGTAGATCTAAGATACACTTCAGTGGGTGTCCATTTAACTTAAAAGTTGTCTTTCTGTATATGTAGTGAAATAATACCCAGCTCCCATTTGTAGGAGTGGGGGTCAGCTGGCATGAGAAAAATGTCTGGATTTTCAGTTTTCTTTTTAGTTGAAGTGCAGTAGTTTTAAATTGAAACTGTAGGGTTTTGCCTTGTATCAATCAAACAGATAGCCAGGGCAGTGATTCAAGGGGAAAAAAACCACAAAAAGTATGTCCTTAAACACAATTTGAAAACTTTTACTTTTTTTTGGTATGTTTAGAATGCTGAATTGTCTTTTGAAGTAAAATAAACAGTATTACACTTTTCAAAAAAAAATCACAATAAAAATTGCAAGTCAGTTTTACAGGATTTTAAAAACGCAGCTTCATTAATGGTACCCAGTATTTACTGTGCATCTGTTATACCAATCTATCATATTTGTTTCTGTCAGTGAATTGAGTTCTATGTTAATGAATGGAGAATTCACCCCAGCAGAAATATAGGTCTTTGAAATATAAATTGATAAAGGTGATTATTTTGTAGAACTTTCCTAGTAAATTAAGCCAAAGCAATTAAATAAGAAGCTATAGTGGATAGAAAGTAAGCCTTTGTGTTGGGAATATCTGAGTCCAAGTTCTTCTTTTGATACACATTAGCTGTATAACCAATAGCAAGTCACCATTGTCCCAATTCACCTAGAAGTTAGAGTGGCTTTCATCTGCATATCAGTACAAGGAATTCTCAGCCTTGGAAATCTCCCAATGAAATCATAGGTCTGGTCTAAAAAAAGAAAAGAAAAGAAAAGAAATTTTTGTACATATTTATTCTTGTAGCATTAAAACATTCCATATTGTTGTTTAGTGGAATTACTTAGCAATATCTTAGGATAAACTAGGTGATGTAATCATGCAAACGTAAGAAAGTGAACTAAAATTAAGCTACTAGCTAGGTTAACATTATGTAATCAGTTACTTTTCCTGTCGCTGTAACAAGTGTGTGTGTCACAGATAGCACACAGGAGGCACTTGAGTTTTTGTACTCCAATCTCTAATAGGTTCACTCTTGACCTCATCGTACAGGAAGACAGACAGGTTAATAATTTTACTTTATTCTAGTGTAGTCTTTTCAAGAAGGAGTTGCTGATAATGAGAGCACCAGCTCCTATAGTATTCCCTAATCACTCTTCTTACAGGGGCCAGGGTGAAGGGAGGGCAGCTACTTTTATGTCTAGATGGGGTCAATTGAGACAGGCACAGTATTCCAGTTTGTGCACTCCCTTAGAGCCCCTCAAGCCTCAGTGGGGGCTGGTTGAGGCACCCACAGCATTACACTGTCATATTCTCCTATGGGTACCACGTGGTTTCCTCACTCACTGTCCAGTGCCCACTTGCTTTATAGGGCAACAGACAAAGAAGGCATCTTGCCAACATTAAGCTCACAAACCAGCATTTAACAATATCATCATTCTGTGCAAGTATAGTAAATATCAACTATGTTACCTCTGTATCTTACGGCACAGCCTCAGTAGAACGGTCTATCACTGATTCTAGGAATTATTCTCTAGGGTATTTGGAGTTATGCAGGGATTTATTATCTAATACCTGGAAATTACACATTGTCACAGCCATGGATCCTGAGAAACTAAAGTCTAAAAAGGATAGCAATATCCTTCTTACATACAGTCTGCTACCCTGTCTTTATTCCTCAACTCATGGATTTGATTTATTTCAAGACTTGGCAGTGTAAACCTGTCCTGCTTCTATGTGCTTGTTTGGAAATTCTTGTTCCCTGCTGTACATTGTTAAAAAAAGGTTTCATTGGTTTTTTTTTGGGTTACAACTATAACTCAAAATAAAGAAGGAAAAGGTCTTTATAACATATAAACATGGCAATACAACAAATTCACTCAGTTACCATGTTCAAAAATGTTTATTATATTCTGTATCTTGAGCCCATGTCTTTTGTAGGAGATGAACACAATTCACCATAGGTTCTCTGGAGGCATATTTGGTCATGGTTTTAATTAGAGTTCTTATGCCTTTCAAAGCTGTTTTTCTTTACAACATTGCCCTTGAGTAAATTGTTCTGGTTATTCATTCTGCATTGGTTCATATTATCTAGGATTCTCCAAAATTATCTCAACAATTTTTTTCTGATGCAGTAATATTCTATTACATCACTGGATAGTTTGTCCAGTCATTTCCCAAATGATAGGCACCTTCTTAGTTTCCAGTCCTTTTTTTCCTTTTGTCTTTTAATCCTCTCCTTTAGGATCAGGAAGTTTATTGTGCTTTTAACTATTTCCTCTCCACTATTATCCTCCCTCTTAACTTACCTTATCTCCCTCTTGAATTTATTGTACAAAACTTTTATTTGCATATGTTCAAACTTCTTTTGCCAGTCAAGACAAGCCTGAGGTTCATCTAATGTTCACTTCCCCTCTCCCACCTCCATGTTTTTTTACAATTATGAGGAGTAGTAAGTTTTACTCCATTTTACACAACAGCTTCTTTACCCTCTTAAAATCAGTGCATGCCCTGGGTCCTCTTTTTTACTTATTTAACTCTTTCAATCTTCTTTAAGGTCAGTAAGTTTCTGAAGGAGGATATTTCTTTTCCCTTTATTAGAATATATACATCATCATACAGGTCCTTCTAGCCAATAAATTTATAGCTCCTTCCAACCTATTGGTTTACTTCTAGCCAATAAATTTACTTTTCTGATTTTCTCTTGACTCTTGAGCATATATTTCAGAGTTCCTACCTAGTTATGACCTTTGTTTTTATTTTATGTGATCTTTATTTGATTAAAGTTCCATTTTTTTCCTACAGTCTTAGGTTCATTTTTGCAAAGTGAATTATTTTGGGTTAAAAATCCATATCATTTGCTTGGGGAATATTGTATTCCCATGTCTCTTGTTTACAGTACAAACTACTGGTCTTACATGATTTTGATTGTGTTTTCTTGGTACCTGAACTCCTTTCTGGCTGTTTACAGTAATTTTTCCTTGATGTGGGATCTCTGTATTTTATTTATGACATTCCTGGGACTTTTCTCCTTGGAATTTCTTTCAGGAAATGATTGATGGATTTTTTCTGTCTTAACCCTTTAATTCTAGTAGATTCTAGCACTTTTCATTTGTAAGGATGTTGAAATAGGATTTTTAACAGAATTTTTACTGAGCTAGTATCTAACATAAGAATGCTTAGAACTACATAAAGGAGACCTGGAGATGAGAGTGCCAGTAATCAAATAGTTTAATTTATCAGTTTCAGATAAATGTTCTCTTAGCTGAAGTAAAAGCACATGAGTAAAAATCATGAGTAGGGAAGGACTGGAAAGGGGGATTACAAACACTTGTTTGATGGCTTCCCATGAGAAACCCACAAGTCCCACAATGCAACACTTCTGGAGTCAAGTCTTTGGGGGTTGTCACCACCTCCCCTAGAGTACAGAACCAGAGTTTTATGATCAAAACAGGTTCTACACTCTTTGATTCACTTCACTTAAGTGACTGAGAGCATTGTCAGAGTTTTGATTAATTAGTTTGAGCTGCACTGTGAGCTCTGACTCCCTAGCCAGAGAGGCAGCTCTTGAGAAAACAAAATTATTAGTATATTCATTAGATATATCATATCAGTTGATATGAAAATTATAAATTCCTTTTTCAGACTCAAGCTATGTTTTTGAAAATAACAATTTTCAGGAAGTCCAGTGACCTGCTTTTCAGGTCAGTTGTTTGTGATATCTGATGTCTTTCATTTCCTTTTTTCTTTCATTATTTTAATTTTGTTCTAATAGTTCTTTCTCTCTCTTGGAATAATTGATTTTTGTTTGATTTATTCTAATTTTCAAGGAGTCTTTACTTGGATGAGGTTTACTAGTTTCTTCTCTAAAACTATTCTCCTAATTCCTTCCTCTAGAGCGTTTCCTTCTTTTTTTTTTCTTGCTTTATTTCTTCTAGGTATTCATTTAGTCCTTGTGGAAAATCTTTTATTCTTTGAGTCTCTTCTTGGAATTGCGATGGCATTATAATCTCCCTCTAGTCTGGATTTGGAGAGTATTTCTGGATCTCCAGTAATTTTTTTATAGTGGTAGATGTCTTCTTGATTCACTCAATTTCCTCTCAAAGACATAGTAGTAATAATATGCAGTTATAAATAAAGATACCTTCCCATTAGTCCAATGTGCATTCAGGGGTTTAGAACAGCATTAGAACTTATTAGAACAGCAATTGAGTGTGGCTGATTGCGTCTTCTATTTAAATTTATTTTGAATATTTCTAGTACTATATAATTTTTAATTTTAGTTTTAAGATTCTATTTGTTCAGTTTTATGTTTTTAGTTGATTGTAACTAAAACAGGAAGCAGAAAATAAATATCTGACCTTTGTCATAGATGATCATAAATAAAAGACAATCAGGCAACAAATTAGGGTGTGACACTGTGACAGGAAGTTACAAACTAGTGCATGTGATTTGATAAGAAAATTCCTCAGGCAATGAAAAGCTGGCAATACCCTTGACTTAAACACTTCAGTTTGTGTCAGATCAAAAGGAAATGACTCTGAAAGCAAGCATAAAACTTAACTTTGGCTTTATTAACTGCATCATACATAAGTCCTTCTAATATGACCACAGTTCACTGCCATGGTGCTTAATCTATGGAGTGTTAATTGAAAGCTTCTGCTTAAAAAAGGTAAAATAGGTGTGTTCAGGGAAGACCTAGTACTTCTGGTGTGAGGGCTACTGAGCCCTTTTTAGGGTTGTTTTCTACAGGCGCCCTCCTTTCCCTCCCCCCATAAATTGTTTTGGTGGATGGGTTAAATCATGTTGAAGTTAATTGAGGAGTTTCAAACCCATTAGTGAATTAAGAGGGTGACTCCCCCAAGCATGTGAAGACTTCCCCAGTGGAATGGATGGGTAAGAACAATTTGTTCCAGTGGTCATGAAGACAGCTGAAGCAAGCAATGTGGAATGCTTAGAGCTTGGTTAGACATCAAAGACACCACAGTCATCCTCTGCATCTGGGGCCATCACCAGTTGTCTTGAGTCTATCCTGCCACTGGACTGTGATGATTCTGAAAGAAAGAGTGAGGCTGATGACTTTGTGCAACTCTGCCTCATTTAAATCCAATTCAAGCACAAATCAAAAGATGTCACCCATACCATTTTACCATATTTATCTATCTCAGAGTCCTGTGATGACAGACAAATGACAAAGCAGCAGTTGAGGATACGTGGGAAACTGTAATCACAACCCTTCACACAGTCCAGGCCATAGGGTGATCTTGCCATTGGAAGCAGCAGTGGGATTCTGCAGCCTCCTGGGTATCAGAGCAGCCTTTTAAAGAGCGTACTGATTACCTTCTGGTGTGAGGAAGTAGCTAGAAAAGGTACCCTAAAAATTGCCTATTTACCCAGCCCTGGTCTGATTACTGCTGCAGCCAGAGATTCTACCCTGTGGTTGAAGCACAAAAAAAAAATTGTACAATAACTTCCTCAAAGAGGATTTCACTCACTTTCAGTACATGGAATGTGTACATACTTACAGACAACACAAAATCCAGTAGACCTGAAAGAGAAACAGTTCTTGTTGCAAGAGAACTCAGCATATATTGCATCCAGGTAACAGACCTGAATGAAACGAGGCTGGCAAATGAAGTTAGAAATGGATGCATGATTTTCTGGAGTGTCCACAGAGAAAGGATGCACCATGAAGCTTCTGTAGGTTTTATGATCAAAAGTAATCTAGTCAACAAGCTTGTTTGTATACTAAAAAATGAATGACAGGACAATGTGGTTGCTGCTTGCAGGAAAAGCCTATACTACCATCATCAGCGCATATACTCCCACCAAGATAAATGCTGATTGGGTCAAAGTAAAATTTTCTGAAGATCTGGAGACCCTTATCATCAGTGTACCAAAAGAGGACAGGTTTATAATTCTGGGTGATTTTAATGCTAGAGTAGGCTTAGACTACCACACATGGCAGGGAATTCTTTGGAGGAAAAGAGTTGGAAACAGTAAGAGCAATGATCATGTACTACTGAAGACTTGGGCATCTCATGACCTTATCATCAGTACTGTTTTCCATTTACCTAAACACAAAACTTCATGGATGCACCCTTGCAGCAAAAGTTGGCATTTAATAGACTATGTGATTCTAAGGAGAAGAGAGGACAGGATGTGAGAGTAACAAAGGCAATGTGTGGTGCAGAGTGCTGGACTGATCATAGATTTATCCTCTCCAAGATAGATATTAACATTCCATAAAATCTGTGGCTCCAATCCAAAATGACTGCCAAAAGATTTAACGCTAGCAGATTACAGAGTTAGGATTAGAGTACATATATAGGGTTAGGATTAGCATTCTAATTTCAATTTTGTATAAATGAGTCATCTTGCTTTTTTTTTTCCTTTTGCTCCTTTCCTTCTATTTATTATTTAATAAATGCCTACTAGGTTCAGTAAGATCTCCTGTGATTTTCATTTTAACAATTGAATAACATTGAATATGTCTAGCAATAGAATAGGATATTAATATCATTAGCTTGGGAGGGGAAGCACACTAATTTAAAATTAAGAACCCAGTAAATGCTTTATTAAGAAATGGATTTGTCAAGCATTTAAGTTGTTTTTCAACTTTTGAGTTAAGAGAACTAAATTCTTTATGGATTATAGGTTGTTTACATAACAACTATTTTGTTCTATTTCACCCCCCTTTTTCCTTCAACTCGCAGAATTTCTTTATACTTGTCTTATTTGTTTTAAAAAGAGAAAAAAAGTGCTTTCTTCTGCTTAATCGCTGTAAATTTTAGGTGTAGTAAGTGTAGTAAATGAGTCATCATCAACTCTTTAAAAGGCTGGAAAGCTCATGATATTTACATTAGGCCAACAAAAAGTGTTGGAAATTGTCAGTCTGTGCTTTTGTCTAGGTGTACAGAGGAACTCTTTATTGGGTTTAAAAAAAGGAAAGAGAATAATTATTTACAAGAGTTTAACAAAATATAAATGTAGAAGTTAAAGGCAAGATAGGTATTGATTTATTCTGACAATTATTACAGTCACAGAGAACTCTCCTGAGATATTCATTTTACCAACAGGAAACCCCCCATTTGACTTTCCTTGAGAAAACATTCCAGTCTGATTTAAGCATGTGTTTAATTTAAAAAGAAGCCCTGAGATTATGTTATATTTGCATATTTCTGTGAGAAATATAAAGAAAGCAGCTACATGCTGTAACTAAAAGAGTGCTGGGTCTAGAGTCAAGAGAACTCATCTTCCTGAGTTCAAATCCGGTCTCAGACACTTACTGGCTATCTCATTTGCTAGGCAAGTCGTTTAATCCTGTTTGCCTCAGTTCCTCATCTGTAAAATGCGCTGTAGAAGTAAATGCAAACCACTTTAGTATCTTTGCCAAGAAAACCCCAAATGAGGTCATGAAAAATTGGACATGACAAACAACTGAATAAAAACAAAACCACATTTCAAGACTATAGCAGTGATTAGCCAGATACTTCTTCACTGAGGCCAGAGGGGTTGGCAACCTTCTCCAAATCCAATCCTTTACATGTCTATAATGTTTATCCTGGGTTCATTTTTCAGGGGTTCCCTGTCAGGGAATCTCCCCCCCTCCAATACTTCAGTTCCATCCATAACTGAGATTGCTGAGAAACAATTCTGTTTTTTGACTCTAGTCTAAGGGGGGTTCTACCTAACCTGAGCCAACAGGTTGGGATGAAGTTAAAAAGTACCAAAAGAATAAACACAAATCAAAAATACAGGAAATACAGGTGTTTCCACACAGAACAGGGAATGTTAAGCAATGACAATCACAGAATGATTAGTTGAAAAGCTGATATAGTCAAGGCTCATTGAGACATTTTCAAACAATGTCTTTGTAAGTGCTGCTAGTTGGCCATTTTGTATGTCACCATTGGTTCCTCCTCTCCGGTGATCTTTCTCTTTGAGCAACTCTTTCCCTTTTGGACTGCCTGCTTCTGCTTCTCTTGTCACAGTAACTTCTTGGGGAGCCACTACCGGCTATTCCTGTACCTGGCAAGGGGAAGACCCCAGTTGCCATTGAATATTTCACAAGTTCTTATATCAAAGGAAAAAAAGATACAAATGGGTGATGACCCCATATTAGGTACAGGCTTGTTTAGAAGGCTGTGAACTCTCAGCTTGCAGCCAGGTAGGAGAAGTACCTGTGGCTTTCCCACATTAAAGAAGGCACTGTGTTCTATGAGGGAAGCAGAATTTCAATACCTCAAAATAAACTTGAGATGTGCAAATTTAGAGACACCTCTAATCCAAATGTTCATGTGAACTATTTGTGCCCAACCAATTGAAGATACTTCCAAGCTCATATTGGTCTGATCAGTCAGTCATATGCACCGTTTCTTGACTCCAGCATAGTGATGTCGTTTTGGTCATTTTTAAGAACAAGGGACTTACTTTCTGAGGAAGGGGTGAGAGGAGGAAGGGAGAGAATTTGGAATTCAAAATTTGAAAAAATGAATTTAAAAATTGTTTTCATATGTAGAAAACATTTTTTTAAAAATAATTCAGATTCAACTTTCTTTTTTAAAAAAATAAAGTGTCTAGAGAATTAAGTTCTAGGTCCAGCTTCATTTCACCATTTCAATTTCTTCACCTGTGAAATTAAGGAATCTAATTAAATAATTTCAAAGATCTATTTTAGCCCAATCTTTATATGAATATTTATGAAATAGCCTTACTGAAAGGAAGAAAAAAGACAATTTCTATGTATGATTTTATTAAGGGAATATGGGAAGGGAATAAGCATACTTCCTGTCTAAAAAGTATTTTGAACATTATGGCTTGAAATTTCTACTTTCTCAGGTTGTATCCCCAGCATGCAAGTGCCCTGAACAACCTTGGAACACTGACCAAAGACAAGACAGAAGCAAAGGAATACTATCAAAGAGCTCTGCAGCTAAACCCACAGCATAACCGAGCTCTTTTCAATCTTGGAAACCTACTCAAGTAAGTTGAACGGTCTACTAGAAATTACTTGAAAATATAAATGTAATGATTCTTCTTTTAGCACTATTAAATATATAGAATTATATGTATATATATATTTTATTAATGATTTTAAGGGTTACATTACAATAATTTCTGGACATACCTTTCCCCCCTCACCCTTTGAAAAAAAAAACAAATTGAACTCTCTCTTGAAATAAAGAAAAAGAGGTAAGTATAAGCAATGATGTCGTCCATGTGGTATGATGCCCCATTTGACTGTGGTTGTGATCATTTGTTTATGTTAATCCTCTGCCTTTTTGCTTGGAGGCATGAGTTTTGTTATCTTGCTTGTTTTCTGGGATGAAATTTGGTTACTAAAATTACACAGACTTTTACTTCATTTTAATATTCTTTTCATTGTTCTCTTGGTTATACCCTCTTTATTCTGTCTCATATAAGTTTTATGATGTTTCTTAAAATTACTGGAGTAATATCCAGGTGTTTTCACAAAATACCTTTTGTTTAGCCATTCGGCACCCACTTTATGTCTAGCTCTTTGTTTAATATCATTTTAGTTAGAACAGCATAATCTATGCCTGGAGCTAAATGGTTTAGGTGTTCAAATTTTCAATAGCAAACCTCTTACATTTTCTAGTACACATGGTGGAAACAATTCCCAATGTTGTAGGGAGGCAGTCATGCCCTAATATTTACCCATTTTTCTGCTTATCAGTTGATGATGGAGCTCTTTATATCACTATATCCAGGAAAAGGAGGATTAAGTCTGGGAAGTAAGTGGGGGCAGTTGTCTCCTTGGAAGGGAATAAAAGGGTCTCACTAAAAACCATTCCTATTTTGGGAGTGGTCTCTGGTAAGAAAGGAAGATTTTGTATTGGGTTTATCTGGGGTAAATTTTATAAAAGACCAATTTCTCTAAGAAAATCAAGGAGTGACTACATGAAATGGTTTCTATTCAACATTGCTTTCTTCATAATATTTCTAAGAGGTGGGCAGAAGAGAAAATCTCACATCTCTAACTGCCTATTGGACATCTGAACTGGATATTATAGAGACTTATTAAATATGTTTGAAACAGAACTCACTATTTTTCCTTCCAAATCTTTCCCTCTTGCTAACTTCCTATTCCTGTCAAGAGCGCCAACATCCTTCTGGTTAGCTAGGCTCACAACTTGAGTGTCATTCTCCACTCCTCACGGTTATATATCCTTTTATTTTCTCCTACATTGTCATGGCCCTGATGCAGGCCTGACCTCCACCAACTTCAGTCCACCCTATGCTGCTCTCCACCCCTTGTTATTGTTTAGTCATTTAGTTGTGTCCAACTCTTCATGAATTTATGTTCTTTAGCATATCAGCTGACCATGTTTTCTTGGGAAAGATACTAGAGTTCGCCATTTCCTTCTCCAGTAGATTAAGGTAAACAGAGATTAAATGACTTGTCCAAGGTCACATAGCTACTAAGTGTCTGAGGCTAGATTTGAACACATATCTTGCTGACTCCAGACCTAGTGCTCTATCTACTGAGACTTCCCCCTCCTCAATTCAATAAACTCCAGTGAATCTTTATTAACTCTAGATTCAAATATACAATCCTTTGCTGGGCTTTTGAAGCCTTTCCTAACATAGCCCCTTCATACCTCTGCAGTCTTATGTCTTACTCTTTCCTCCTCTGCAGTGGTACTGGCTTTGCTGTTCTTTGCACAAGATCTGCCATCTCTGGATGCTGTGTACATTTTCATTGGTTGTCTCTGTAACCAATATGCAGGCATTGGTTGTCCTCTATGCCTGGAATTCTCTCCTTCCTTATCTCCATCTCCAGGCTTCTCTGGCTTCCTTCATGCCTTAATTAAAGTCCTACCTTTCTACAACACTTCTTTCCCAATCCCACTTAAGGTAAATTTGGATGGTCAAAAGATGCCCATTTGACTTGGGTTTTACTGGCTCCTTGCCTTGCCTTGCCCCGCTGTGCCCCACCCTGCCCCTGCCCTCCCTAACTTTCCCCTCTCCTCTCCTGCCCTTTCCCAAAACCTTAAACTTACTGCTTTCTAAAGCAGGGACGCCAATGGTCCCCTGCCTAAGGGGTCATCTGAACCCTTCTAGCTTTAGAGTGATTATCAATTGTAGGGGAAGCTAGGTGGTGCAGTGGATATAGCACCATTGCAGGAGTCAGGAGGACCTGAGTTCAAATCTCATCTCAGACACTTGTCACTCACTAGCTGTGTGACCTTGGGCAAGTGACTTAACCCCAATTGCCTCATCTTGGGTCAACTCCAGTCATCCTGATGAATGGTCACTGGATTCAGATGGCTCTGGAGGAGAAGTGAGACTGGTAACTTACACAGCCCTCCCTCACTCAAAACAAAGTCAAGTGCAAGTCATGTCATCATTTCTCTGTTGTCACTGCCTACTTCGGCAACGAAGAATGAATACAAAGTAAGAATACAAGACATTCCCCAATTGATAAATGGTCAAAGGATATGAATTAGGTGGTTTTCAGATGAAGACATCAGAACTATGTATAGGCATATGAAGAAGTGCTCTAAATCACTTTTGCTTAGAGAAATGCAAATTAAAACAACTCTAGGTACCACCTCACATCTCTCAGATTGACTTACATGAGAAAAAAGGCAAATAACAAAGGTTGGAGAGGATGTGGGAAAATTGAGAGATTAATGCATTGTTGATGGAGTTGTGAACTGATCCAACCATTCGGGAGAGCAATTTGGAGGTATGTGCATACTCTTTGATACAGCAATACCACTATTATGTCTATATTCCTAAAGAAATCATAAAAAAGGGAAAAGGACCTAGATGTGTAAAAATATTTATAGCAGTCCTTTTCATGATGGACAAGAACTGGAAATTGAGGGAATGTCTATCAATTGGGGAATGGTTGAACAAGCTGTGGTATAAGATAAAATGGAATACTATTGTTCAATAACATATGAGGAACAGGCAGATTTCAGAAAAACCTGGAGAGACTTGTACAAACTTATGCAAAGTGAAATGAGCAGAACCAGGAGAACACTGTACACAGTGTCAGCAACATTGTGAGATGATCAACTATGAATAACTCAACACTTCACAGCAATAGAATGATCCAAGACAAGTACAAAATACTCAAAAAAGGAAAATACTATGCACATCCATACACAGGCACATATATATATATATACGCACACACATATATAAAACTTATCATTGTCTGTGGATCTGAAAGTGCTAGCTTTGTGCTTCTTTCATGAGCACAGATGACCAACAGTAATCCCAAGCTGGACATGTGTTACCTTGGAGATTGTTTGGTAAAATCAAGAAGTCTAAAGTACTTGGACTGTCAGTTGGTGTAGAAGCTGGCTCTACTATATCCATTATAGCACTTAGAGGAAAAGATGAGCCCAGTCAATATGGAATGGAGCTGAAGGAAATTGTGTAGCTAGGGCTCTGAGATCCAGTTTCATGCTCTCCTAGGTTGAATGTATGCTTTAGCAGCTGTGTGCTCATGGCTGCCATGAATCAGGGTTAGGGGGAGGTCACTAATCCCCTTCCTTCCCTGTCCACGGAGAGCCTTGAAGGCCTTGGCTCTTCTTGGCAGGTGAGAAGAGTCCTACCTACTATTTAAAAATAGGAGTTTATGGAAGTTTCTTCTTATGTTCTTAAATCTAGCTGTAGAACTTTATACTTGAGTAAAAATGTGCCTGCTTTAAAGAAAATTCAGAAGTACAAATGAAGAGATAATGAAGAAATGAAGTGAAAAGATAACTATTCACTGCATATAAGATTCTGTGTCTTTTTTAAATAAAAAATTCTCATAGTATATTTTAAAGGTATTTTGAAACTTTATTTCTGACATAAAAAACATTTTGAGTTCCAAATTCTGTCTCCCTTTGGACCCTCCACTGAGAAGGCAAGCAGTGTGATATCAATTATATATGTGAAATCAAGGGAAACATTTCCATGATAAATATATTGCAAACAAAAGCAAGAAAGATAAAGTGAAAAATTTGTAGTTCAATTTGCCCTCAGAGTTCATGAGTTCTCTCCCTGGAGATGGATAATATTTTTTATCATGAATCTTTTAGAATTGTCTTGGATCATTGTATTGATCAGAATAACTAAGACTTTCACAATTTACATTATTATCATTACAACTGCATTACACAGTTTATATTACAATTGTTGTAGTATTCCTATTACTGTGTACAATGATGTCCTGGTTCTGCTATATTCCGTTACCATCAGCACTATCAGTTAGCAGTTCTGCTAACTTTAGTTTACATGTCTTTCCATGTTTTCCTGAAACTCTCCCTTTTGTCATTTCTTTTAGCATAATACTACTTCATCACAACATACATTACAACTTTTTCAGCCAATCAGTAATTGATGGACATCCCCTCAATTTCAAATTCTTTGTCACCACAAAAAGAGTTACTGTATTTTTTTTTTATATCTGTCCTTTTGACTTTAAAAAAAAAATCTCTTTGGGTATTAGACATAGCAGTGGTATTGCTGTTTCAAAGAAAGGGTATGCACAGTTCTATAACCCTTTAGGCCCAGTTCCAGTTTGTTCTCCAGAATGCTTGAATCAGTTCCCAGAACCAACAATTCATTGGTTTATCTGTTTTCTCTCATTTCCTCCAGCATTTGTCATTTCTGATAGCTATAAGGTGGTACCTCAGAGTTGTTTTAATTTGCATTTCTCTAATTGATAACGATTTAGAGCATTTTTTCATATGACTATAGATAACATTGATTTCTTCTTCTGAAAACTGCCTCTTCATGTCTTTTGGTCATTTATCAATTGGAAAATGGACCTTATTTTTTTTATAAATTTGACTCAGTTCTACGGATATTTGAGAAATGAAGCCTTTCTCAAAGAAACTTGACGTAAATTGTTTTTATATTACTCCATTGTTGATGGTACTTTTTAGCAAAATCTCTATCTCTTTTAATTAGGTCTTTTTTTTTGCTTTTGTTTTGTCTGAGATCACAACTGCTACCCCATCCTCTTGTTTTGTCTGAAGCCTATTAGATTTTGCCTTAGCTCCTTATTTCAACTCTGGTTTCTTATCTGTTCTGCTATTTGCTTCCATTTTATGGGTCAGCTCATCTCTTTCACATTCAGTTGTGATTTCTCTTTATCCAGTTTTCTTCTGTTTATCCTTCTCTTTTTTGTCCTGACCCTCTTCAAAAGTCTATTTTGCTTCTGACCACTGCCTCCATTAATATGCTTTTTCCATCATCCTCCCCTCCTTTCTGTTATCCCATTCCCCTCTTATTTTCCCATTGGATAAATACAGATTTCTATAGTCAACTGAGTGTGTATAGTCTATATGTGTATGTATGTACACACTATATACATATAGTGTATATATAGTCAACTGAGAGTAAGATTCAAGTATTGCCTGCCACTGCCACCTCCACTTTTCCCCTCTACTATAAAAGCTTTTCCTTGTTCTCCTCTTTAATGTGAGAAGACGTTCTTCATTCTGTCTCTCCCTTCCCTCTTCTCCCAGTGCATTCCTCTTCCTCACGCCTTCATTTTTTTTGAGGTAATTGCAACATAACCAACACACCTATGTCCTCTGTATATGTAGATTTTTTTTTAGCAACTCTAATAATGATAAAGTTCTTAGGAGTAACATGTATAATCTTCCCCTATAGATTTGTAAACAGTTCAAGCTTACTGAGTCCCTTAGGATTTCTCTTTCATATTTGCCTTTTCATACTTCTCTTGGGTCTTATGTTTGAAAGTTAAATTTTCTTTTCGGCTCTGGTATTTTCATCAGGAATGCTTGAAAATTCTGTATTTCCTTAAATGTTCATTTCCTCCCGAAGGAATATACTTAGTTTTGATAGGTAGATTATTCATACTTGTAATCCTAGCTCCTTTGCCTTCTGGCAAACCATTCCAGCCCTTTGCTCTTCTAACATGGAAGCCACTCAATCTTATACGATCTAATTGTGGCTCCACAATGTTTGAATGGTGTATTTTTGGATGCTTGAAATAATTTCTGCTTGCCTTGAGAGCTCTGCAATTTGGCTATAATATTCCTTGAAATTTTCATTTTAGGAGTGCTTTCCAGAGGTGATCTGTGTATTCTCTTAATTTCTATTTTGCCTTCTGGTTCTAAGATATTGGAGCAGTTTTTCTTTATAATTCCTTGAAATATGATATCTTAGCTCTTTCTTTGATAATGACTTTCAGGTAGTCCAAATTATATCCCCTTAATCTGTATTCTAGGTCATTTTTTCTGATGAGATAGTTCACATTTTCTTCTATTTGTTTCCTTTTAGCTGTTTTATTGTTTCTTGGTGTCTCATGGAGTCATTAACTTCTATTTGTACAATTCTGAGTTTTAAGGAATTATTTTCTTCAGTGAGCTTTCTTATCTCTTTTTCCAAATGGGCAATTCTGTTTTTTAAAGAATTCTTTCCTTCAGTGAATGTTTTTATCTCTTTTTTCATTTGTTCTGTTCTGCTTTTTAAGGAGTTCTTTTCTTCAGTGAATTTTTGCACCCCCTTTTCCTTTGGCCTGTTCTGTTTTTTAAACTATTATATTCTTCAGTATTGTATTTACATAGCTGTTAATTCAATTTTCATAATTTTCTTTTATCACTTATTTCTTTTCCTAATTCTCTCTTGGCTCCACTTCCAAATATTGATTTAAAAATATTCTGTCTATACTCAACATTCTAGAATTAGTTTTATTGTGTAAAATGAGATGTATTTTATCTGTGAAATAGTGTTGAGATTATTTCTTATCTTTCTGGATCTTGAGGTTTCATTATAAAGAGAAAATTTTAAAGTGTGTTAAGTATGTTACATATTTTTGTGGAAGTCACCTCAACTCCTCATCTGAACATGACCTCATTGTTTTTAAATGAAATATAGTGTGGAATTTTTTGATTTGCAAAGGAAGTAACCTTTTCACAAGCCTTGCACTTTTCCACTCTGGATTGCCAAGCTCAGAAGACAAAGACGGGAAGCACTGTGGGTGATAATCATGCTTTAATGAACTCCTGACTTTGTTTACATTCTCTTTGAGAAAAAAAAAGAATGTTTAAACATTTCAGGCCATGTTGTCAGTTGGAAGAATTGTCAGTGATCTTTCCTGTTGTGGAAATAATCCCCTCCCCCTTAACCTTCATATAATTTTCCCACTGCAGCTGAAATCTGACTCCTTTAAACTTCATCATTCTTTCAAACTTAGGTACTTTTTAGGTAATGTGAAATAGGGATTTGAAATAATTCAGGAACAATTTGTGATAAAACATTTCATTTAAAAGAATCAAGAGAATTGTAGTCATATAGTAGAGTCATAAATGTGAAGGAGATTTTAAAGTCATCCAGTCCAGTGCCCTCTTTTTACAGATGAAGAAACTAAGACCTGTGGAAATAGAATAATTTGCTGAAGGTCACATAGGTAATAAACATTAATGGCCCTATTTGAACTCACCCATATTCTCTGACTCCAAAACCAGCCCTCTTTTTTTTTTCGTGATGCCTCCTAGAATTTAGAATGACATTCCCCAAGGATTTAGGATACTACAATTTTAACTTTATGATAAAAACTTTAATTAATTGTAATACACAGAAAATGCAGTTTTCTAGTTTACTGAATTTGCTCTTTAACAGTGAATTTAAATGTTAATAAGCTACTGTTCAAATATTGATTTTTAAAAATCTAATGTTCATAAAAATAGACTTTGTTGATATCTTTTTGACAACTTCAATTATATTTTTATCCTTCCTTTTTTCCCTCTTATCTCTTACAAAAAATTATAAACCATCCTTATGAGCAATGGCCTTATAAGCTATTCTTCATAAGGCTTTTTTTTAAAGGAGGAAGAGGAAAAAAATCAGCAAAATAAATAAACACATAAAAAATTGATGTTATGTGCAGTGTTCCATACTTGTGAACCTCCATCTCTACAAAGTAGGAAAAGGAAGTATCTTCTAATGAGATATCTAGGTGGGGCAGTGGATAAATCACTGGATCTGGAGTCAGGAATATCTGAGTTCAAATTTGGACTCAGATACTAACTATAGGACCTTTAACCTCTATTTGCTTCAAATTCCTCAGCTGCAAGATGGGCATAAAAATAATCTACCCCCTAGGGTTGCTATAGGATCAAATGAAATAATATTTGTAAAACACTTAGCACAGTATCTCACATGTAGTAGGCACTATATAAATATTATTTCTCTTTCCCTTCTCCTTCTCATATCTCTTCTTGGCCAAGCTTTATCATTTTAATTTTGTGATACTCTGTTTTGATTGATTGGTATTGCTTATTTTTGATATTTGCATGTGTTTCTTTCCTGAGTCTCTGCTTATACATTGTATCCGGTCCTGGAAGTCTTACTGCTTCTCGGGATTCATCATGCTCATCATTTCTTATGGTAGAGAAATATTCATGTACTACATAAAGCCAATCTCTATTCAATGAGTAGCTTCTTTATTTTTATTTCTTTGTAGAAGGTAGCATTTATATGGCACCTTAAGATTTACAAAGACTTTGATATGTCATCTTATTTAACCCTCACAACAACCCTGTGAACCTTTTACTTGTGAGTTTTGTTATTGTTATTGCTTGTTTTTCCTTCTGAAAGAGGACCATGGCATCAGGAAGGGAATGTCCTGACTTGCATTTACAAATGAAGTTTTTTACAGATAAGTTAGCTGCGATTGAGAGAAGCTAGTTCTCTTGTTCAGCATCTTATAGGCTGATTTTATGTCTTCCTAATTCTAAATCCAGCACTGTATACTCTGTGCCACCTAACTGCTCTGAATGTACTGCCAGAAAAAGTCTTACTATATTGGTGTATACTGAGACATTTGGTGGGTTTTGGTTTTTGTTTTTCTCAGTGACCTCCTTGGAATATATTTCTAGTGGTGAAATCTCTGGGTCACACATTTTACTTACTTTATATGATAATTCCATATTGCTTTCCAGAATAATTAAGTCTACCAGTTACCAATTATTGTGCCTGTCTTCCCATAGCTCCTCCAACACTGAATATTTCTGTCTTTTTATATCTTTGCCAATATGTTGGGTGAAAGGTGAAACCTCAGAGTTGCTTTTATATGTATTTCTTTTATCATTAATGATTTGGAAGATTCTTTCATATGGTAATTGGTAGTTTGCAATTCTTCCGAAAATTGTACCTGACACTAATGCACTCTACTTTCTCCTCATCAATGTCTTCTTATATGGAAATTAGTGTTGATAATATTACCAACTTATTCTCTACTTCCCTTTTATCCACTATGGATTTCTCCCATTATCCACACTAAGTTAGTCACAATTTTAATTCCTCAGAGATTATGATGTTTCATTATTTTTAGCCATAAAATATCATCAAAAGAATATTGGTGTTAAAATAGGTTGTTTGACTTACAGTTAAGATTGCAATGTAAAAAGATTATAGAAGAAACCAGCTCCCCAAAATGTACAACAGAAAAGATCTTAAAAGACACTAAAAATAGTGATCAATCAGACATAAGAGAAATACTAGTAAGTTCCTGTGTCTAAACAAGGACTACATAGGAATATGGTCAGTGGCCCTCTAGACTCTAGGAACAACACATAGGGACATATCAGGGAGATATGAAAATTGACTGATCTCTGGTAAACAGAACTGGACCAAATTTATTAGAACCAGAGGGGGAAATAAAAAATAGAGTTTACAAATTACTTCCTGAAAGAAACCTTGAACTGAAAATGCTGAAGAATCCATAGTCAAAATTCAGAGTTTTGAATTCAAAGAAAAAAATAGTATAAGTAAAAAAATTCAAGTTTCAAGGAACCACAGCCAGGGATTCACAAGACTACTATAAAGCTGCAGTGAGTCTAATGGACAGGAAATTTTTAAACCATAACCATTGTTAGGTTGCAAATATAGACAAAGGATTCTTCCTTCTAAATAAATAAATATATGACGAACCATTTTGGAGAAAAATGAAGCTACCTTATTGTAAATGTTGAAATTGATTGATAGGTTTTTTTTTAAACATTAAGAAATCCACATGAAATACGATATTAAATACACAAATAACCCCATAAAATAGATGTGAGTCTGTAGATTAACTTAATTATTAAAATTGAATGTCCTATGGAATATCTTAAACTCAGCATATAAACTCAGTTGAACTAATTGTCTCTTTCCACAAACCTTCTCCACTTCTGAATTTCCCTATTATTCTCAAGGATACCACCAGGATATCCTTCAGTCTCTCAGGCTGAAAACTTAGGTGTCATCCTTGATTCCTAAATGTCTATTACTCCACCCCCATATGCTATCTTTTGTCAATCAGTGCATGTCCCCTTTTCTCTTGTGATAATGCAACCACCTTGGTGTAGGCTCTTGCCACCTTACTCAAGCTTGGACTATTTTCATAGCCTGCTGATTCATCTCCTTGTGTTAGGTTTCTTCCCTACTCCAGACTTTCTTCCACTCATCTATCATTATGATCTTTTTTTTTTTAATTTAGATAAAGCAATTCAAACTTTTGGTCAGGTAATACTTCTTTTTAAAGCATTTACAATATGAACCACAAAAGAATTTTTTTTAAACATTAACCAACTGAGACACAAATAATATTTACGTTGCTAACTTCACAATCTCTTGACTTAATTGTCTCCACACTATTACTAAGAATGAAAGGACCCTAGCTCATTGTTGTTGCTCTAAAGTCCTATGCCTAACAGCTTAATTTTAGACTTAACCTCGGATGTTCCCCTACCAGTAATCTATAATTGAATAGATCTGGTATTAAGCTTACAAACCTTTTGACTATAGGAAATTGCCACCAAGGGTAGGGACATTGCAGGGATACAGTATCTCCCCAACCACATCATTATGATCTTTCTGAAGCACGAGTCTACCCATGTCATGACCTGTGCAGTAAACTGAAGTCCCAGCTAAAATCTCACCTTATTTGGGAAGCCTTCAGTGATTGACCTTGATTCTAAATGTTGTCATTTTAGTGAAGTCTGACTCTTCATGACTCCATTTGGAGTTTTCTTGGCAAGTATACTGGAGTGGTTTGCCATTTCATTCTCCAGTTCATTTTACAGATGAGAAAACTGAGGCAAGCAGAGTTAAGTGACTTGTCCAGGGTCACATGCAGCAAGAAAGTGTCTGAGATAGGATTTGAACTCATGTCTTCCTGACTCCAGAGCTGGTGTCTATCCACTTTACCATCTAGCTGACCTCTTGATTCTAATGTCTTCCCCCTACTGATTATTTCCAGTTTAGCCTGTATATAGCTTGTTTGTACAGTTATTTGCATGTTGTCTCCTCCATTAGACTCTCAGTTCCCTGAGATCAAGGATTATCTTTTGCCTTTCTTTGTATCCCCAACACTTTGCGTAGTGCCTAGCCTATAGCAGGATCTGAATAAAAATGCTTATTGACTGACTGACTAAAATGTAATCTAATTTCTTTTCCCTTTGTGAGCAAAATTATTTTTTTCCTTGAATAAATAGCAAATCTATGGAAAATGGTTGTTTAAAAAAATATAGATTATATAGTGTTCAACCCACAAAATTCTGTTTTTATTAGAGATGGTCATATCTAATATTTAAATATTTCTCAACCTATTAGGTAACAGAGATGCCATAATATTTTACATTTGAAAGATGTTGATTTATTAGCCTTTTTGAAGAAAGAGAAATTAGCAGCTACACAGCAATCCAAATTCATGCCTGTATTTAACACGGAATTTGTCTGCCTCCAAGTGGCTCACTTCATTAACTTGTTTAAGAAACTGGCATTTGCTCAATTATCCTGAGTTCCCAAACTTTTTTCCCCTAGGGAGCATCTGTTTTCAGCTTATTAAAATGTGTCATGAAATTATAGGCAAGAAATCCAAAAATTTTTCTAAATTGACAGACTAACAAGTCCTTAATTATTTGTTGAAAGAAAAATGTGGTGTGAGTATCTCATGTCATGTAAATAGAACTATGAAAATATGATTGATGTAAATGTTTTAATTTAACATATGGAGAAAATATTCCTGCCGTCATATGAATGAGGATAAAGTACCTCCCTGTAAAGTAACAAATATTGACAATGTAAACTTGTTCCTTAGGAATGAGATCAAGTTCCTTGATTATGTTACTCAGATGAAATACTCATTGTAGTTTGGAAGTGACAGTATATTTTCTTCCAATATCAAATACTCTGATTGTTCAAGGAATTCATGGCATTCTTTTCAGTGATTCCAAAATTGGAAATATTATATGCAGCTAATCAATTGGGTTGAGTCTATATCTATCTATCATCTGTCTGTCCATCCATCCATCTATCTATCTGTCTCTCTATATATGTATATGATTCTATGTGTGTATATACATATATATGTAATTTGTATAAACTATATAAAATTGTGTCTTCATCTATAGCCAGTTAAATTACATTGTTTAGATTAGTTCCATCAAGCATTTTCTACGTGATGACAAAAAAACCCCAATCTGTTGATTTGATTAATTCTTAACAGCAATCTTAGAAATTCTCTAATCTAATCCTCTTACTGTTTTAGATGAGGCTTTAATAGGTTAAATGACTTAAAATCACAGAAGGTAAATAGCAGAGACAGGATTTGAACCCAGACTCCAAATCAAGCCCACTGAGTATTCCCGGCTGCCCTCCCCAATTAATTTCTAGGCTTCTAAAATTAATTGATTAGGGAACCCAAGTGAGTCATTAAAAATATGAAGAAAGTGTCAAAGTAACACTTCAGGATTGTGCCGCTTTATTCTGCAAGAGTGAATTGTTCATTCTCATTAGTGAAAAGATGTCAAAAAGTTCTGTTTGGAATTCCTCTAGCACTAAACCCTGTCCTTTTCTTTCTTTTTTAAAACAAAATTTATGTAGTTTCTGAATTTAAAAAAAAAAGCTTTCCTAGTTTAACTGGAAAGGAGGTTAAAAAATGCTATTGGTCTTTTCCTGCTAAAACATTCAACTTCATATATACCTCCTCCCATAAAATGTACAATACACCTTTACATATCAACAATTTTATTGCTTTAAGTTCTTATTCATTTTATCCAAGAATGGATATCTTCTAGTAAATGGATTGTAAATCTTTTATGACATCCTGTCTATGCTGTTTAGCTTAGACTGAAAATCTCTAGAGAGTAGTAACTATTCCTCCTCTTTTTTAAACCTTTGATACATGGGAAAATACCATATCCTGAAAGATGCTTTATAAATCCACAGAGAGCACAGGACTTGGAGTTAGGAAAACCTGAATTCATTCAAATCATACCTCAATACTGTCTGTGCAACCCTGCGTATTAACATCTCTTTACCTCAATTTCTTCATTTGTAAAATGGGAACAATAGCAACTACCTTACAGCAAATGCAAACTTTTACTATAAAACACTTATATAAATGCAAGCTATTATTATAAAATGCTTTGGATGATTACAATACAAATAATCCACTCTAGTTATCTCACAGAGTAGAAATTCATTCTCATTTCTATCCTAAATCTGCTACGGGACAACTTATTATTTATCATGAGATTTTCTCAGAGATCAAGTATCCCTTAAAGTGGCATTTCTTGCTGCATTTAGACATGGGATAAATAAGAGAATAGAAACTACCTTGGCAAGCAAATATTTGGTCTCCTTGCATAGAAGGAGACAGGGATGACTTCTGGGAGTCAAGATGAGTCATTTCCAGCACCAGGTAAACTGCCACAGCCTCCCACTGCTAGCACCTGAGACCCCAGCATGCAAATACAGTGACCAGGCCCCTGTCCCCTAGCACAAGAAGCTTGAAACAGTGCTCCTGTGCTCCAGCAGGAAAGCTCAACTTTAAAAGCCAGGAAATAGGCAAACAAGATGAGCAAGAAGCAAAAATGAACATTGAAGTTACTATGGTGAAAGGGAAAATCAAAACACAAACTCAAAAGAGGACAACATTGTCAGTATTCCTATACCAGAAACCTCAAAAGGGAATATGAATTAGTATCAGACCCAAGAAACTTTCTTGGAAGAGTTCAAGGATTTTAAAAGTCAAATGAAAGAGTCAAATGGGAGAGAGAAGAAATGAGCGGTATGCAAGAGAGTCAACAGCTTGGAAAAAGAACAAAAAATTGAAGAAAATAATTCCTTTAAAAATGCAGTTGGTGGGGCAGAGCCAAGATGGTGGAGGGAAAGCAGGGACTCATCTGAGCTCTTCCCCAAATTACTTCAGATACCTCTAAAATGTGAATCTTAACAAATTTTAGAGTGGCAGAATCCACTAGGAGACAGTGTGTGACATATTTCCAACCATCGACTGCCTGGAAGGTCAATGGGAAGGGCTGTTACAACACACTAGGGGAGCACAGAGTACATGGGCTATATCAGCACAGAGTTGGCCACAGTGAAACAGGAGTAGCTCAGGCAGATTAAATCACCAGTGGTAGTGCCAATTCCCAAACTCAAACCACAGGACAGGAGTCTGGAGGAGCTGAGTGAGAGAAGTGCAGGGTCCTTGACAGCAGCAGCAGCAACCACTCCTGAGGCTCTAGCCCAAAGACTAAATGTTTGAAAATCACCTACTTGAACTTCTGAGAGCCAAAATGGCAAATGAGATTGTAAGTGCTCTCAACCTCCCCTTGATGACCTTGAAAAACTCAGAGAATATTGCCCCAGGAAAAATCCTGGAACAGTGGAACCAGCAGAAGGGATACAGCATTCTTTTAGCTTGGGAGGATAGAGAGATCCTCCTATCCTCTTCCTGTGGCTAAAGGGGACCAGGGAAGGACCATAGGTGTCTTGGCAAGCCCCACCTCAGCAGACCAGCAGGAGGTCCTGAGCCCAAAGGGAGTGGACTGGTAAGTGCCAACACCACAACCTTTGCCTTAGTACAGCCAGAGAAAGACACTGGCACAGACTGGGCTCCACTTGTTGCTGAACCTGCCTGTGCTCCAGCACAGACCTAGGGGTGAGGAGGAGACATCCACCAGTCAGACCACCCCTCCCCCATACCTCATGCTGTGAGCTTCATTGTTACCTTGGGAAATTCAGAAAGACTTCACGTGGCCTCAGCCTTGGCACACACTGGCCAGCTCAGCACCCAGATAAGCTGCAGCTTCTAGTTGAAAGAAACAGAGATCACAGCACACAAAACCAGTAACCAGACACCAAGCTCCCAGCACAAAAAATATGTGAGACAGAGCCCTCTGTGTCCCAGAAGCAGAGGGATGCTTTAAAAGCCAGAAAAAAAGACAATCACCATGAACAAGAAGCAAATTAGAAAAACAAATAATCTTATTATAGGGACAGGGAAGATCAAAATATGAATTGAGAAGAGGGCAGCATTGACACTATAGCCACATTGGAAACTTAAGAAAAGAATATGAGCTGGTCTCAATCCCAAAAACCATTCTTGGAAGAGCTCAAGAAGGATTTGAAAAGTCAAATTATAGAGGTAGAAGAAAAAATTGATCAATGATTTTAAAAATACAGTTGACAAAATGAAAAAGAATGCACTGAAGAGAATAGCTCCTTAAAATGTAAAATTGTCCAAATGGATAAGGAGATACAAAACCTAAATGGACAAAATAATTCCTTAAAAGGAAAAATTGGAGAAATGGAAAAAGAGGTACAAAAATTAACTGAAGAAAAAATTTGTTAAAAATTAGAATTGGGCATGAAGAAGCTAATAACTCTATGAGGCATCAAGAATCAGTCAAATAAAATCTAAAAAATGAAAAAAAATAGAAGAAAATGTAAAATATCTCATTGGCAAAGCAACTGACCTGGGAAATATAGGAGAGAAAAATCTAACAAATATTGGTCTACCAGAAAGCCTTGGTGAATAAAAGAGCCTAGACAGTATCTTCCAAGAAATCATCAAAGAAAACTGTCCCAAGATTGTAGAACCAGATGGCAAAATAGTTTTCCAAAGAATCCACCAAGCACCTCATAAAAGAGTTCCTACATTGAAAACTCAAGGAATATTGTAGCCAAATTTCAGAATTATCATGTCAAGGAGAAAATACTGGAAGTAGTCATAGAGAAATAATTGTAATATTGAGAAACTACAGTCAGAATCACACAGATCCTTGCAGATTCTGCATTTAAAGATCAAAGGGATTGGAATATGATACTCTGTAAGGCAAAGGAGCTTGGACTACAACCAAGGATCAATTACCCAGCAAAATTGAGCATACTTTTTTGGGAAAGGAGATGGATAGTCAGTGAGATAAGGAATTTCCAGACCTTCAAGATGAAAAGACCAGACCTTAATGGAAAATTTGATCTTCAAATCCAGGATTCAAGAGAGTCATAGAAAGGTAAATAGGAGAAAAAAATAAAAAAACTTGTTATTCAATAAGCGCAAACCTTTTACATCCCTATATGGGAGGATGATACCTGTTAATCTAGTGCAACTAGGTGGTGCAGTGAATAGAGCACCAGTGCAGGAGTTAGGAGGACCTGAGTTCAAATCTCACCTCAGACACTTGATACTCACTAGCTGTGTGACCTTGGGCAAATCATTTCACCCCAATTGCCTCATCCTGCGTCATCTCCAGTCATCCTGATGAATATCTGGTCATTGGATTCAGATGGCTCTGGAGTAGAAGTGAGGCTGGTGACCTGCACAGCCCTCCCTCACTCAAAAACAAAGTCAAGTGCAAGTCATGTCATTTCTCTGATGGCATGGTCTTCTTCAGCAATGGAGGACAAAAACACACTTGTTAATCTTGAGAATTATGTATTTATTATGACATTTAAAAGGGATATACATAGATAGAGGGTGTGGGTCTAAATTAACTGATGTGAGGATAAACAACCTAATTAAGGGGTGTGAAGGGATTGTAATGGAAGAAGAGGAAAGGAGGAGGCAGCAAAGGGTAAACTGCATCACATGAAGAGGCACAAAAACATATAGTTGAAGGAAAGAAGGGAGGAGTTGAACATCTTTGAACTGTGCTCTCATCGGATTTGGTTCAAGGAGGGAATAACATGCTCAGGTAAGTATAGAATTCTAACTTGCCCTAAAGGCAGTAGGAGGAGAAAGGGAAAAGGAAAGAGAAGGTGGCTGAGAGAAGGGAGGGAAGATAGAGGGCATTGGTGGTCAAAAGTAAACTCTTGAGAAGGAGAAGAGAGAATGGAGAAATAAAAGCATAAATGGGGATGGGGGAGTAGGATAGAAAGACACAGATGATAATTGTAACTATGAATGTGAATGTGCAGAACTCCCATAAAACATAGGCAGATAGCAGAATGGTTTAAAAAACATAATCCTACATTATGTTGTTTACAAGAAACACATTTGAAATAGGGGGATACATACAGCATAAAGGTAAAAGGCTGGAATGAAATATATCATGCTTCAGCCAAAGTGAAAAAAAACAGGGTTAACAATCCTAATCTTAGACATAGCAAAAGCAAAAATAGATTTAATGAAAAGAGATAAGGAAGGAAATGATATCCTACTCAAAGGCACCATAGAAAATGAAGTAATATCATTTCTAAACATGTATGAACCAAGTGATATAGCATCCTTAGAGGAGAAGTTAAAGGATTTACAGGAAAAAATAGACAGCAAAACTATATGAGTGGGGGACCTCAACCATCCCCTCTCTGAATTTCATAAATCTATCCTCAAAATAAACAAGAAAGAAGTTAAGGAGGTGAATAGAATTCTGGAAAAGGTAGCTATGATAGACCTCTGGAGAAAATTGAATGGGGATAGAAAGGAATATGCCATTTTCTCAGTGGTACATGGCACATACACGAAAATTAGTCATGTATTAGGGCATAAAAACCTCACAATCCAGTGGAGAAAGGCAGAAATAGTCAATGCATCCTTTTCAGATCATGATGCAATAAAAGTTGTATGTAACAGATCCATGGAAACATAGACCAAAAATTAATTGGAAATTAAATAATCTAATCCTAAAGAGTGAGTGGGTCAAATAACAAATCATAGAAATAATCAATAACTTCATTCAAGAAAATAACAATGATGAGACAACCTACCAAAACTTTTGGGATGCAGTGAAAACACTTCTTAGGGGAAGTTTCATATCTCTGAAAGCTTACATGAATAAAATAGAGAAAGTGGAGATCAATGAATTGGGCATGCAACTGAAAAAGCTAGAAAAAGAACAAATTGAAAATCCCCAATTAAATACCAAATTAGAAATACTGAAAACCAAAGAAGAGATTAATAAAATTGAAATTAAGAAAACTGTTGATCTAACAAATAAAACTAGGAGTTGAATTTATGAGAAAAGCATTAAAATTGATAAATTCTTGGCCAATTTAGTTTAGTTATTTTTTTATGTTCTTATTTTTTTAAATATAAATTTATTTATTTAACTTTTTACATTCATTTTCACAAAATTTTGGGTTCCAAAATTTTCTCCCCATTTGTCCCCTCCCCCCACCCCAGTACACCGAGCATTCTAATTTCCCCTATCACCAATCTGCCCTCTCTTCTATTATCCCTTCCTTCTTTTGTCCCTATCTTCTCTTTTGTCCTGTAGGGCCAGATAACTTTCTATTCCCCATTACCTGTATTTCTTATTTCCTAGTAGCAAGAACAATACTCGACAGTTGTTCCTAAAACTTTGGGTTCCAACTTCTCCCCATCCCTCCCTCCCAATCCATTCCCTTTGGGAAGGTGGGCAATTCAATATAGGCCATATCTGTGTAGTTTTGCAAATGACTTCCATAATAGTCATGTTGTGTAAGACTAGCTGTATTTCCCTCCATCCTATCCTGCCCTCCATTGTTGCTATTCTCTCTTTTGATCCTGTCCCTCCCCGAGTGTTGGCTTCAAATTTGCTCCCTCCTCCCATTGCCCTCCCTTCCATCATCTCCCCACCCTGCTTATCTCCTTCTCCCCCACTTTCCTGTGTTGTAAGATAGGTTTTCATACCAAAATGAGTGTGCGTTTTTTCCCTTCCTTTAGTCGAATGTGATGAGAGTAAACTTCATGTTTCTTTTTCTTTTCTCTCAGCTCTCCTCTTTTTCCCTCCACTAAAAAGTCTCCTGCTTGCCTCTTCTTTGAGAGATAATTTGCCCCATTCCATTTCACCCTCTCTCCTCCCACTACATTTCTCTCTCACTGTTTACCTTGATTTCTTTTAAGATATGATCCCATCCTATTCAATTCACTCTGTGCTCTATGTCTGTGTGTGTGCATGCATGTGTGTGTGCACGCGCACACATGTACCTGTGTGTGTGTGTGTGTGTGTGTGTGTGTGTGGGTGGGTATGTATGTGTGTGTAATCCCACCAACTACCCAGATACTGAAAAACTTCAGGAGTTACAAATATTGTTTTTCCATATAGGACTGTCAACAGTTCAACTTTAGTAAGTCCCTTATGACTTCTCTTTGCTGTTTACTTTTTCATGCTTCTTCTCATTCTTGTGTTTGAAAGTCAAATTTTCTTTTCAGCTCTGGTCTTTTCATCAAGAATGCTTGAAAGTCCTCAATTTCA
>CM053770.1:172504939-172538201 GCA_028658325.1 Potorous gilbertii
TATGCATATATATGTATGTGTGTATATATATACATATATATGTGTGTATACATATACATATACACACACACATATACACATAAGATATCTCAGGCAACTCCAAAACTTTTCATTTGGCCCTGCTAACAAAAACTTGTCTATTAAACCCATTTCTTTGAGGAACATCACTCCTTTCCTTACAGAACACCAGCAAAGAACTGACTGTAAAAATATTCAGGTCAAGTCCACAAGCATTTATTAAGTGCTTAGTATATGCCAGACACTGTGATAAGCAATGGGATAGAAACATAAGCAAAAAGAAAAACCATTGGTTTCTGGGAGCTAAGATGATGGTGTAAGAAGTAAGTTGCTCCCACACACCCTTAAATGATCTGTGAAAGCCCAGAAAAAGTTACTCCAAGAAAAACCATGGAAGAGGTGAGCTAATAGAAAGACAGGGTGTATCTGTCTTGTAACCTAGGAAGCTTAGGGGATTAATAGGAAAAGTCCTTCTCGCTCTATGGGGAAGGGGAGCAGTACAGGATGGAAGGCATCACAGCAAGTCAGCAGCAAACCAGAGGGAGATTCTGATGGCCAGAGTAATAGAGTAGACAAGCACCAACACTAGGTCCCCCTAAGTTCCTCAGCACAGAAGAGGAACAGGAACACCACTTTAGAAAACCACCCACATGTGCCAATATTCTTCAGTAACCAAATCTCCCAGTACTTAACCACAACTCCAGGAAGCACAACTCCAAGAATCACAACTCCAGACTGTCAGATATCCTCCAGCAACCAACCATTCAAGTGTAAGATAAGCGTAAGCAGACATTCCATAGTGGTCAGGCTCCCCAGCACCACCCTGTCAGCTCCAGAGTTACTGACCCCAGCTCAGGACCAGGTTAGCTGTCAGAACCTTATAGCCTCCACCTGCCAGCACACAAAGCCAGTAACCAGGACCTGAGTTTCTGGCACAAGAAGTTTGTGTCAGTGACCCTTGGACTCTAGCAGGACAGTTCAACCAGGAAATATGCAAATACCATGAGCAAAAAGCAGAAACAAACAATAACCATATATTCTTATTATGGGGACAGGGAAGACCAAGGCACAAATTCAGAAAAGGACAGCACTGTCAACCCACATCCAAAACCTCAAAGGAGAATATGAAGTGGTCTCAGGCCCAAAAAGGCTTCTTGGAAGAACTCAAGAAGAATTTTAAAAGTCAAAGAGAGGTAAAAGAAAATTGGGAAAAGAAATGAGAGATATGCAACGAAGTCAATAGTTTAGAAAAGGAAGGACAAAAATTGACTGTAGGAAACAAGTCCTTAAAAATACAAATGGCCAAATGGAGGTATGGGGGGAGGAAAATACACTGAAGAAAACATGTCCTTAAAAGATACAATTGGTCAAGTGGAGAAAAAGTATACTGAAAAAAAATTCATTAAAAAGTAGAAATGACCAAATGGAAAAGTAGGCAAAAAACTCACTAAGGAGAACTCCTTAAAAAGTAAAATTGGCCAAATCAAAAATGAGGTACAAATTAGAATTGGGCAAGTGGAAGCCAATAACTCTATGAGACATCAAGAATCAAACAGAAATAGAAGAATGAGGAAATAGAAGATATTGTAAAATATATCATTGGTAAAACAAATGACCTAGAAAATAGATCCAGGAGAGACAATTTAAAAATTATTGGTCTACCTGAAAACCATGATGAAGAAAAGGGCCTCTCTTTTCTCTCAGGAAATCATCAAGAAAAACTGCCCTGAGGTCCTAAAACCAGAAGTTAAATCAGTCATTGAAAAAATCCACCCATCACCTCCTGAAAGAGATCCCAAATTGAAAGGGCCAAGGAACAGTGTAGCCAAATTCCAGAATTACCAGGTCAAATAGAAAACACTGCAAGCAGCCAGAAGGAAACAATTTAAATATCATAGAACCACAGTCAGGATTACATGGGACCTTGCTGCTTCTACATTAAAAGATTAGAAAACATGGAATACAATATTCCACAAGGCAAATGGGCTTGGATTACAACCAAGGATCAACTACCCAGTGAAACTGAGCATAAATTTTCAGGGAAAGAGATGGACATTCAATGAAATAGCAGAATTCCAAACCTTCCTGATGAAAAGACCAGAGTTCAATGGAAAATTTGATCTTTAAATACAAGATTCAAGAGAGGCATAAAAAGGTAAATAGGGAAGGGAAAAAAAAGCAACATGTTATTAACAATAACAAATTGTTTACATCCCCTACAAGGGAAGATGGCACTTATAACTCTTGACAACTATACTGTTATTACATTTTAAAGGGGTATACATAGAAAGAGAGCATGGATATAACTTGACTTTGATGTGATGATAAAAATATAATTAATGAAAATGAATTGTAATGGGAGAGGAGGAAAGGAGGAGGCAGATGGGTAAATTATATCACATAAAAAAAGCACAAAAACCTATTATTGTAGAAGGAAAGAAGGGAGGGAGGTGAGCATTGTTTTTTTCAATTAATTTATTTTTAGTTTTCAATATTCATTTCCACAAGATTTTGAGTTCCAAATTTTCTCCCCATCTCTCCCCTCGACCCAAGAGATCTTGCATTCCAATTACCCCATTCCCCAATATGCTCTCCCTTCTATCACACCTCTCCCTTCTCTCATCCCCTTCCCCTCTATTTCTTGTAGGGCTAGATAGATTTCTATACCCCATTGCCTGTATGTTTTATTTCCCAGTTGCATGTAAAAACAATATTTAACATTCATTTTTAAAATTTTGAGTTCCAACTTCTTTCCCTTGCTCCCTCTCCTTCCATCCCCACTGAGAAGGCATACAATTCAATATAGGTTATATATGTGTCATCATACAAAACATTTCTATAACAATCATGATGTGAAAGATTAATTATATTTCCCTCCATCCTATCCTGTCCCCATTTATTCTATTCTCCCTTTTGACTCTGTCCCTTCTCAAAAGTACTACTTCTAATTTCCCCCTCCTCCCATTTGCCCTCCCTTGTATCATCTCCCTAACCCCTCATTTATCCTCTTCCCCCTACTTTCCTGTAGTGTAAGATAGATGTTCATAGAAAATTGAGTGTACGTGTTATTCCCTCCTAAAGCCATATCTGATGAGAGTAAAGTTTATTCTTTACCTATCACCTCCCCTCTCTTCTTCTCCACTGAAAAAGCTTTTTCTTGCTTGTTAAATTATGTGAGATAATTTACCTCATTCTATTTCTCCCTTTCTCCTTTTCCCAATATATTCCTCTCTCTCCCTCCTTAATTTTATTTTTTAGATATCATCCCTTCCTCTTCAACTCACCCTTTGCTCACTGTCTATGTGTATATAATCCCTCCAACTACCCTAATACTGAGAAAAGTCTCAAGAGTTACAAATTTTATCTTTCCATGTAGGAATATAAACAATTCAACTTTAATAAGTCCCTTATAATTTCTCTTTTCTATTTACCTTTTCATGCTTCTCTTGATTCTTGTGTTTGAAAGTCAAATTTTCTATTCAGCTCTGGTCTTTTCATCAAGAATGCTTGAAAGTCCTCTATTTCATGGAATGATCTTTTTTCTCCTGAAGTATTATACTCAGTTTTACTGAGTAGGTGATTCTTGGCTTTAATCCTAGCTCCTTTGACTTCTGGAATATCATATTCCAAGTCCTCTCATTCCTTAATGTAAAAAATGCTAGATCTTGTGTTATCCTGATTGTGTTTCCACAATACTTGAATTGTTTCTTTCTGGCTGTTTGCAATATTTTCTCCTTAACCTGGGAGCTCTGGAATTTAGCTACAATATTCTTAGGAATTTTCCTTTTGTGATCTCTTTCAGGAGGCAATCAGTGGAGTCTTTCAATATCTATTTTACTGTCTGGTTCTAGAATATCAGAGCAATTTTTCTTGACAGTATTTTGGAAGATGATGTCTAGGTTCTTTTTTTGATCATGGCCTTTAGGTAGACTAATAATTTTTTAAATTGTCTCTCCTCGATCTATTTTCCAGATCAGTTGTTTTTCCAATTAAATGTTTCACATTGTCTGCTATTTTTCATTCCTTTGATTTTGTTTTATAATTTCTTGATTTCTCATAAAATCATTAACTTCCATCTGCTTCTTTCTATTCTTTAAGGAATTATTATTTTCAGTGAGTTTTTGGATGTCCTTTTTCATCTGGCCAATTCTGCTTTTAAAGGTATTCTCCTCACTAGCTTTTTGAACTTCTTTTGCCATTTGGGTTAGTCTATTTTAAGGTGTTACTTTCTTCAGCATTTTTGGTTCCCCTTTAGTAAGCAGTTGACTTTTTTCATGTTTTTCTTGTATCATTCTCATTTCTCTTTCCAGTTTTTGCTGCTTCTCTTACTTGATTTTCAAAATCCTTTTTGAGCTCTTACATGGCCTGAGACAAATTCAAATTTTTCTGGTAGGCTTTGGATGTAGGAGCTTTGAATTTGTTGTCTTCTTCTGTTTGTATATTTTGGTCTTCTTTGTCACCAAAGTAAAACTCAGTATTCTGATTCTTGTTCTGTTTTTTACTCATTTCCCCAGCCATTTACTTGACTTTTGAGTCAAGGTAGTCTCTCTGTTTTTGAGTCAAGGTAGTTCTCTGTTTTCAGTGGGGTGGGGGGTGTACTGTCAGCTGCTTGATTCTCCTACAATCTGTGGGCCTAGAACTTCAGAAACAGCAGCTGCAGCTGCCTCTGCTGTGGTTCCCATAGGCTCCTCCATCCCCTATGCTGCCCTGGGGCTAGAGTCAGATCACTCTACTCTCTCACACAGGTCCCACAGGTTTTTTTCTACTGACCTTCTAATTTGTTAATCTTTTGGGGTTATCTAGAAACTGCCACAGGTGGCAGAAATCCAGTGCCCCAACCTGCCCATGCTTGATTGTTCTCTGCTCCCAGCATGGAGTGATAGATGCTTCCTGTCTACCTTTCAGGCTGTTTTGGGCTGGAGACTTGCTTCACTCCATCATTTTGAAGGTTCTGCAGCTCCAGAATTTGTTTACAATCATTTTTTACAGGTATTTGGATGGGTTTGTGCAGAGAGTTCTAGCAAGTCTCTGCTTCTACTCTACCATCTTGGCCCCTCCCTCATCAAGACTTAGGCATTCTAATCAACGCCATGAAAATCCACAATTCCATAGAATGATGGGGAAGCATTCTGTCCACTTTCTGATAGAGAATTGATAGACTTAAGATGAAGACAACAACATACATATTTGGATAAGGCCAATTCAAAAATGTCTTTTGCTTAATCAGGCACATTTTTTACTAGAGTTTTTTTATCGTTCTTTTTTTCAATAACTGGGAAAAGGTAGAGGTGAGAGAGGGAAAAATAAATATTTGTTATTTGCATGAAAAAATCACCCAGAAATACCTTGCTTAGGTAATACTGACAATCATACAGTCAAGAAGAAAGAGAAATGGACTTCAGTTTATTATGCTTAGAACACAAGCTGTACTGATCATACACAAAAGGGTCAGTGAGTCTCAAGCATCAGTTGTAAGTTCTAAAATAGAGATTGTGATTACATAAACAGGATGGATATATGACAAGGGATTTTCTGGCTTAGTCTTCTCGCCTCCATTGTGCTCAGAAAAAATTATGCCCCAGTTTCTATCTTGAGCCTCCCAACACTTCTTGCAGCAATGAGTTCTGTTGAAGTCTACAAAAATAAAACTTAGAACACAAACTTCAGTTCCATATTTGATGGAATGACCATCTTATTGCAGCCATCCTTATCTTCCCCTTCAGTTACCTGTCCAGCTTTCCGTTAAATTCTGTTGTACTCATTATTTATATATTCACATTTAATATAAGGTTGCTGAAATGGAAACTTTGGACTCCCTGATAGATAATCAGTTTTTAGTGTAGCATTGAAATAATACTTCAGTTATTTATCTCTACATCAATTATCCAGTGATTGACAGTAATAACTAATCTATAATGACTCAAACAATTTTTATCTCAGGTACAATGGACTTTTAAGGAGGAAAAGTAATTATTTACATGTCCAAGAACAGATGGCAGAAAAGGGAGATCTATATCAGGTAAAACAGAAAACTGCACTAGATCTATTATTGATATCTCAAGGTTGATTTTGCAGACTCTAGTCAATTTCATTAATTGCTCATTTTAAGTAAATGGCACTGAGAAAATTAAGCCAGAAATTCTCTTACCACAATTGAAAAATAAAATAAAAGAAGTCATTGTAATGTGTGCATGACTGAAAGGGCAATTATAATTTTTTGGCAATGATTGGTACAAATCTTTTCAATATATTTTATATACTATGCTATCTGAATAATTGAAAAGTAAACATTTACTGAGCACTTATTTGCCATGTGCTACAGTATTATTGCATACAGGAGGTAAATTTTGAATGTGGAGGAAACATTTCCCTATAAAAGGTAGCCTTAGGGTTCAAAGAGTTGGATCTCTGGGAGTGTGTAAATAGAAACAGACCCTTAGCCTGAAAAAGATAAAATAAGCCTTGGGGGATGGAGCCAAGATGGTGGAGTAAAAGAAAGGACTTACCTGACATCTCCCCCAAACCTCTCCTGTCAAAATTACTCTAACAAATTCTAGAGCTGTGGAACTCACAAAATGATGGAGTGAAACAATTCTCTAGCCCAAGACAGCCTGGGAGGTCAACAGGAAGGGTCCATCATACCAGACTAAAAGTTGAGCACAATTCAGTGTGGGCTGCACTGGCATAAATGAGTACAGAGTCACTGAATCATTGGCAGTTGTGGCAGTTTCCAGACATTTTGGCCCACAAACTCCAAAGACAGTATAGAAGGTCAGTGGGAAAACTCTGTAGGACCTGTATAAGAGAGAAGCACAATTTGACCCCAGACCTGGGGTGGTAGAGGTATAGCTGCATAGCCATAGCAGCAGCTACAGCTGGTCCATAGACAGTGTGGGGATTAAGCAGCTGATCAGAGGGAGCTTGTAGGGATCTCTTTGCTGGCACTGAGGAAGGATTCTCTTGCTTTGCCTGTGCTTGGATCTGGGTCACAGTCCTAGGTGGTGGTCCTGGGGGGAGAACGAGCATTGGTGTGGCACAGACTGTGGCTACAGGGAAAAGTGCTCACAGATCCAAGGCAGAAAAGAGTGCTTATGCTCACTCACAGACCATAGCATAGGCCAGGAAAGAACTAAACACCTCTCCTTTGGTTGTCCCACCTTGGAAGCACTGAAAATTTGCAGGCACATAGAAGCACCTCTGAAAACAGCTGCACAAAACCCACGAAGTTTGGGACAGGACACCCTATACACTGGAAGTAGAGTCCTACCTTAATAAAGAGTAAGAGAGACAAGTATTTGGCTGAGAAAATGAGCAAATAACAGAAAATAACCTCAGAATATAGAATCTTATTTGGTGACAAAGAAGAACAAAACATACAACCAGAAGACAACAGTGTCAAAAGTCTACATTAAAAACCTCCAAGAAAAATGTGAATTGGTCTTGGATATGGAAGAGCTCAAAAAGGATTTTGAAAATCAAGTAAGAGAAGTACAGGAAAAATGGGAAGAGAAATGAGAGTGATGCAAGAAAATCATGAAAAACAAGTCAACAGCTTGCTAAAGGAGATCAATAAAAGTACTGAAGAAAATAATACCTTAAAAATAGAATAACCCAAATGGCAAAAAAGGTCCAAAAAGCTAATGAGGAGAAGAATACCTTAAAAAGCAGAATTGGCCAAATGGAAAAGGAGGTCCAAAGGCTCACTGAAGAAAATAATTCCTTAAAAATTAGAATATAGCAAATGAAAGCTAACAACTTTATGAAAAATCAAGAAATTATAAAACCAAAGCAAAAGGATGAAAAAATAGAAGATAATGTGAACTATCTCATTGGAAAAACCACTGACCTGGAAAATAGAGTCAGGAGAGGTAATTTAAAAATTATTGGACTACCTAAAAGGCATGATCAAAAAAAAAAGAGCCTAGATATCATCTTTCAAGACATTATCAAGTAAAACTGTCCTGATATCCTAGAACCAGAGGGGAAAATAGAAATTGAAAGAATCCACTGATCACCTCTCAAAAAAGAACCCAAAACAAAAACTCCTAGGAATACTGTAGCCTAATTCCAGAGTTTTCAGGTGAAGGAGAAAATATTACAAGCACCCAGAAAGAAACAATTCAAGTATTGTGGAAACACAATCAGTATAACACAAGATCTAGCAGCTTCTACATTAAAGGATGAGAGAGGGTTTGGAATATGATATTCCAGAGGTCAAAGGAGCTAGGTTTAAAACCAAGAATCATTTATCCGGCAAAACTGAGTATAATATTTCAGGGGGAAAAGTGGTCATTCCATGAAATTAGAGGACTTTCTTTTCCTTAGAACAACATGATATCCTATGTTGTGCTTGAGCTATTCAGGTAAGGTAGAAAAGTTTATTGTTGCTGTTAGTTATTTTTTCAGCTGTATCTTACTCTTCTTGACCACATTTGGGATTTTCTAAGCAAATATACTGGAATGGTTTGCCATTTCCTTCACCACTTCATTTTACAAATGAGGAAACTGAGGCAGTACTAAATGATTTGCCCATAGTCACACAGGTAGTGTCTGAGGCCAGATTTGAACTCACAAAGACGAGTTTTCTTGACTCCAGGACCAGCACTCTATCCTCTGTGCCACCTGGACTACCATAGGTGTAAAAGTACCTCCAAAAAACAATAGTAACATTTAGATAGTACCTACTATGCTCCAGGCACTGTGCATGAATATTTCATTTTGTCCTCTTAATATCCCTAAAAGGTAGATGCTCTTATTACCCCCATTGTAGAGTTAAGGAAAATTAAGCAAAGATTAAATGATTTAACCAAGGTAGAACACCTATTAAGTTATTGATGTCACATTTGAATTCAGGCCTAGTCCTTTATCCACTGAACCCAGAAAAACAAAGGTAAGTCACTAAACATTAATAAGTTTGGAGATGCTAAAGTCACAAATCATGTAAATTTTCCAGCTACTCCCCAATCTACTTGTTTCCAATTCTTTGCAACTATAAAAAGTTAATTAGAAATTTTTAAAAAGGATACTTACTAAGGTACTATAGAAAAACAGTGAATATAAAGAAAAATCCCCTCAAGGTCTAGGACACAATTTCCCACAAATACACACAGGCTCTATGTCAACAGTGGGCACAGGGGATTTGAAGCAAAGTAAAGGAAGGGACTTACAAAACCTCTCCCAAATTCTCCTCCAAACAAATTTTAAAATAATGCCTCAAAACAAATTGTGGAGCAGAAAAAACAACCCACAAAAGGACAGGGTAAAACAATATCCAAGCACAAGACAATTTAGAAGGTTGCAGGAAAGGTCTGCCTCACTAGGGTAAGAAAGTAATATAGTCCAGTACATGCAATGTGCAGCAAGTCAACAGTGAAACCCTTAGCCCTGACCCAAGCCAGCAACAAGACCCCTAGTCCTGGTGCAAGCCTGCAAGTTGTTTTGGGGGCAACTGAAACTGTGGGAGCAACTTCCAGAGTTCTCAGCCTAGATATGGTCAAGGGGTTGGGCAGCTGATCATAAGGAAATTACAAGGGATCTTTTGTAACATTGGGTATAGGATTTAGTTGCATTGCCCATGCTCACTTCTGGTGCATAATCCCAGGGAAAGGAGGAGCACTATCATGCTAGAGCTGTGGTTCCAGACCACGAGGAAATAGGGCTATGTTCACAATTCCAAGGGAAGCAAAAGTACTTGTGGTTGTTCACGGACCAAACTACAGAATAAGAGCAATGATCATATCTCTCTATAAATCAAATATCTTTGAAAAAACTAAAAACTTATAGACACCCCCAGAACTTACTCTGAAAATAACAGAAGCTTCAGACAGTGTCCCAAGGAGCAGAGGCCAAATTTAACCTTAAGTAAAAAGTTAAGAAATAGGCTAGGAAAATGAACAAGCAATACAAAAAGTTGACCATAGAAAGTTACTATAGAGACAGGAAAATCAAAACACATGCTCAGAAGAAGACAATAATGTCAAACTGGGTATATGCAAAAACCTCAAAGAAAAATGTAAATTGGTCTCCAGTCCAAAAAGAACACCTGGGAGAGCACAAAAAGGGTGCTAAAAATCAAATATAAGAGTTAGAAGAAAAATTAAGAAAAGAAATGAGAGTGATACAAAGAATAAACAACACCTCTAAAACAGAATAGGACAAATGGCAGAAGAGGCACAAAAATCCACTCAAGAGAACTCTTTAAAAAGCAGAATTGGCCAAATGGAAAAAGATATACAAAAATCAGTGAATAAAAAAAGTCCTTAAGAAGCAGAACTTGCCAAATGGTAAAAGTAGGAACAAAAGCTCACTGAAGAAAATAAAATAATTCCTCAAAAATTAGAGCTGGGCAAGTGGAAGCCAATTACTCCATGAGACATCAAAAAACAATAAAACAAAGTTGAAGAAAATGAAAAAAAGAAAAGAAAATGAGAAGTATCTCACTGGAAAAACAACTGACCTGGAGATAGATCCAGGAGAGATTTAAGAATTATTAAACTAAAAAGAGCCTGGAGGTCATCTTTAAAGAAATTACCAAAGAAAGTTCCACAGATATCCTAGAACCAAAGGGTAAAATGAAAATCAAAATAATTCATTGATCACTGCCTGAAAGAGATCTCAAAATGAAAACTTACAGGAATATTAGCTAAATTCCAGAGCTCCCAAGTAAGGAGAAAAATGCTGCAAGCAGCCAGAAAGAAATAATTCAGATATCTTGGAGTTACAGTCTGCTAACATAAAATTTAGCAGCTTTTACATGAAAGGATTGGAGGGCTTAGAATATAATATTCTACAGGGCAAAGGAGCTAGGATTACTAGCAAGAAAATCTACCCAGCAAAATTAATAATAAATCCTTCAGGGGAAATTTGACATGTAATGAAATAGAGGACTTTCAAGAATTTCTTATAAAAAGACCAGAGCTGAAATGAAATTTGTATTTTCAAATACAAGATGCAAGAAATGCATAAAAAAGGAAACAAGAAAGAAAAATCATAAAGGATTCAATAAAGTTAAACTGTTTACATTCTTATATGGGAGGATGATAAATATAACTCCTAAGACCCTTATCGTTATTACAGCAGTTAGAAGACATAGACAGAGGACACAGGTGAGAAGTGATCATGATGGGATGATATCCAAAACAAAAAACTAACTAAAAGATGAGAAAGAGGAATGCACTGGGACAGGGGAGAAGGAAGAGGTATAATGAGATAAATTAGCTCACATTAAAAATGCACATAAGAGCTTTTACAATGGAGTGGAAGATGAGGGGAGTGGCAGGGAACACATGAACTCTGCCATCATTAAAACTGGGTGAAAAAGAGAAAGACACACACACTTAGTTGGGCATAGAAATCTATCTTATCCTACAATGAAGTAGGAGAGGAGGAAGATAAGAAATAAAAAGGAGAGCAGAATACAGGAGGTGGTGGTCAGAAGAAAAACACTTTTGAGGAGGGACAGGGTGAAAGGAAAAGATAAACAGGATGAAAACAGGAGAGAGGGAAATACAAGATTCTCATAACTGTGACTATGAATAGGATAAACTCACCTAGAAAACAGAAGCAGATAGCACGATGGATAAAAAGCAGAATCCTACAAGACAGACTTGAAGCAGAGAGACATACACAGAGTAAAGACAAAGAGCTGGAACAGAATCTATTATGCTTCAGCAGAATATAAAAAAAGGGGGGGGGGGTAGCCAAGGTGACTGAGTAAAAGCAGGAACTTGATAGAGCTCTCCCCCAAACCCAGACAAATACCTATAAAAATGACTAAACAAATTATGGACCTGTAGAACTCACAGAATTATAGAGTGAAACAAATCTCCAGCCCAAGACAGCCTGGAAGGTCGATGGGAAGCATCTATTGCACTAGGCTGGGAGCAGAGCACAGTACAGCATGAGCTGCACCAGCACAGACAGGACCTGACCAGGTCTCAGAAAGACTGAATCTCTAGCACCTGTGGCAATTTCCAGACTTCATGAACCCAAAATGCTGAGGACATAGTGGAAAGTAAGTGGAAAAAACCTGTTGGACTTGTATGAGAGAGTAGGGTGGTTTAGTCCCAGTCCCAGGGCAGTGGAGGGGGTGGAGGAGCCTTCAGCAGCCACAACAGCAGCAGAATCAGTGGTAGCTGCTATTTATGGAGCTCTAGGCCCACAGATTATGGGAGGATTGAGCAGCTGACCGTACACTCCTGTACCTCCACTGGAAGCAGAAAGAAAATCTCAAAAGTCAAGTAAATGGCTGGGGAAATGAGCAAAAACCAGAAAAAGACTCAGACCAAAGAATCTTACTTTGATGATAAGGAAGACTAAAATATACAAACAGAAGAAGACAACAACGTCAAAGTTCCTATATCCAAAGCCTCCAAAAAAAATATGAATTGATCACAGACCATGGAAGAGCTCAAAAAGGATTTTGAAAATCAAGTAAGAGAAGTACAGGAAAAATTGGGAAGAGAAATGAGAGTGGTGCAAGAACATCATGGAAAAGGAGTCAACTGCTTGCTAGAGGGGACCCAAAAATGCTGAAGAAAATAATACCTTAAAAATAGACTAACCCAAATGGCAAAAGAGATCCAAAAACCAAGGAGGAGAAGAATAACTTACAAAAGAGAATTGGTCAGATGGAAAAGGAGATCCAAAATCCCTGAAGAAAACACTTCTTTAAAAATCAGAATGCAGAAAATGGAAGATAATGACTTTATGATAAATCAAGAAATTATAAAACAGAACCAACGGAATGAGAAAACAGAAGACAATATGAAATATCTCACTGAAAAAATCACTGACCTGGAAAATAGATCCAGGAAAAACAGTTTAAAAATTATTGGACTGCCTGAAATACATGATCAATAAAAGAGCCTAGACATCACCTTTGAAGAAATTACCAAGGAAAACTGCCCTGATATTCTAGAACAAGAGGTTAAAATAGATACTGAAAGACTCCACCATTTGCCTCCTAAAAGAAATCCCCAAAGGAAAACTTCTAGGAATAGTGCAGCCAAATTCCAGAACTCCCAGGTCAAGGAGAAAATATTGCAAGCAGCCAGAAAGAAACAATTCAAGTATTGTGCAAACACAATCAGTATAAGAAGATCTAACAGCTTCTACATGAAAGCATCAGAGGGCTTGGAATACAATATTCTAGAGATCAAAGGAGCTAGGATTAAAATCAAGAATCATCTACCCAGCAAAATTGAGTATAATAATACTTCAGGAGAAAAAAAATGGTCATTCAATGAAATAGAGGCCGTTGAAGCATAAAGGTAAACAGGAAAGAGAAATCATAAGAGACTTACTAAAGTTGAACTGTTTACATTCCTATATGAAAAGATAATATTTATAACTCTTGAGACTTTTCTCAGTATTAGGATAGTTGGAGGGATTTTATCTATTTATAGATATAAATATATATGTATATATATACATATAAAGACAAGACACAGGATAAGTTGAAAAGGAAGGGATGATATCTAAAAAATAAAATTAAGAAGGGAGAGAAGTATATATTGGGAGGAGAAAGGGAGCAATAGAATAGGATAAATTATCTCTCACATAAAAGAGGCAAGAAAAAGCTTTTTTAGTGGAGGGAAAGGGAGGGAGGTGAGAGGGAAACAGTGAATGAACCTTACTCTCATCAGATTTGACTTAAGAAGGGAATAATATGCACATTCAATTTAATATGAAAATCTATCACACTACGGAAAAGTAGCAAAAAAAGAATGTTAAAAATTGTTTTTCCATGCAACTGGGAAATAAGACATGCAGGCAATGGGATATAGAAATCTAGCCATACATGAAGAAAGAGGGGAAAGGAATAAGAGAAGGGAGGTGTGTGATAGAATGGAGGGCAGATTAGAGAAGGGATAATCAGAATGCATACTGCCTTGGGGTGGGCAGAGGGGAGAGATGGGGAGATAATTTGGAACTCAAAATCTTGTGGAATTGAATGTCAAAAACTTAAAATTTATTAATTTATTAATTAAAAGAGCATTTTGATCTCATACAAAGCAAAACCTAAAAATGGGTCTAATTAAAAGAGACAAGGAAAATACATCTTGCCAAAAGGTACCATAGACAATGAAGTGATATCAATAATAAATCTACATTAAACAAATTAGCATCAAAATTCTTAAATGAAAAACTACAGAAGTTACAGGACATAGAAGAATAAATACAGTATACAAAAATATACAATACATATACAATAATATTATGTGTAAGTATAATATACAAATTCACAATACAAATCATCCTCTAATTGATGCATAATCAAAGTATATGAACAGGTACATTTTAGACAAAGAAATCAAAGCTATTTATAGTCACAGGAAAAAATGTTCTAAGTCACTACTAATTAGAGAAATGCACATTAAAACAACTCTGAGGTACTACTCATTACCTATTGGATTGGTAATATGACATAAAAAGTAAATAACAAATGTTGGACGCAATGTGGGGAAATTGGGGTAGTAATGCACTATTGGTGAAGTTGTTAACTAATCCAACCTTTCGGGAGAGCAATTAAGAATTCTGCCCAAAAGGCTGTAAGACTGTGACTATGCCCCTTGACCTTGTAATACAGCTACTAGGTCTATATCCCAAAGAGATATGAAAACAGGAAAAGGACCCATATGTACAAAAATATTTATAGCAGCTCTTTTTGGGGTGGCAAAGCTTTGGAAATTGAGGGGCTACCCATAAATTGGGGAATGGCTACACAAGTGATGGAATATTATTGTGCTATAAGAAATGTAGAGTGGGATGCTTTCAGAAAAACCTGGAAAGACTTACATGAATTGATGCAAAGTGAAGTGAGTAGAACCAGGAGAATACTCTACAACATAACAACAATACTGTATGATGATCAGCTGTGAATGACTTAGCCATTCTCAGCAATACAAAGATCCAAGACAATTCTGAAGGACCTATAATGAAAAATGCTATCCACCTTCAGAGAAAGAACAGATGTAACTTGAATGCAGATCAAAGCATATTTGCTTTTCTACTTTATTTTCTTGGGGTTTTTTTCTGTTTTCTTAGACAAGATGACTAATGTGAATATATGTTTTACATGACTATACATGTATAACCTATACAAAATTGCTAGTCTTCTTATTGAGGGGCAAGGGGAAGAAGCATGAGAGAGAATTTGGAACTCAAAATTATAAAAACAAAGGTTACAAATTATCTTTACATGTAATTGTGGAAAAATAAAATATTAAAATTGAAGAAAAAAAAGAGTGGGCACAAAGTACAACTTTGATGAACACAAATAGCAAAAAGGCATTTAACAGATTCCTCCATGGTGTCCTCATTATGTTTGCTGAGATCTCCTTCTTCTCCCCTCCTCAACTCACACTATGCAAGTGCCTTACCACACTATTTCCTCCTTCAATCCTGTCTCATATGAAGAAATAACTCTTGCCCTAACATGAAAAACCATTTAACTCACACAAATGATCCCATTCCATTTCATCTTTTCTAGCAAATCATACACCATTATTTCACTAATCCTCAATCTCTTCAAATCCATTGGCTGCTTCCCTATTGCCTACAAAACCCCATGGCTTTCCCATCTTTAAAAAAACTCTGACTTAATTCCATCTCCCCTTCCTTATAAATTTCTCCTTCCTTTTCTTGTTGCTCATACTATTTTATCATTGAGCTGGGGGTTTTGGAATTTGACTATAATGTTCTTGTGAGTTTTCCTCTTAGGATCTCTTTTAGGTGGTGATCAGTGGATTTTTTGTATTTCTACTTTCCACTCTTGTTCTAAGGATTCGATACTTTCAATTTCTTCAATATTTGTATCAAGTTTTTTTTATCATAGCTTTCAGGCAGTCTGATTATTCTTACATGTTTTCTTCTTGATGTATTCTCCAATTAGTGGTTTTTCTTATGAGATGTTTCACATTCTCTTTTACTTTTTTCATTCTTTATATTTTGTTTTATTATTACTTGATATCTTATAACTTTGCTGGCTTCCCCTTGCCCAATTTTGATTTTCAAGGAGCTGTTTTCTTCCTTAAGATCTGGATCTCCTTTCCTAATTGGTCGACTTTCTTTTCATAATCTTGGGGTTTTTTTTAGCTTTTCCTCAATCTTTCTCACTTATTTTTATAGTCTTTTGGAAGGAAGGAAGGAAGGAAGGAAGGAAGGAAGGAAGGAAGGAAGGAAGGAAGGAAAGAGCTGCAATGCTCAATTGGAACTGGCCAGTTGGATCCCCAGAATGTCCTTCGTTCTCAAAGAGGACCAATGACATGAGGAAGATGATGCCACAACTTGCAAGTGAATTGTATTTAAGTGAGGGAGGACTGTAAAAAGTCACTAGCCTCACTATCATCTCCTGAGCCATCTGGGTTCAGTGGCAAGACACAGATCAGGACAACCAAAGATGGCCCTGGATACAGTTGCGACCTTTGCCTTATAAGTTAATGTCTTTCCCATGTTTCAATTTGACTGAAGCAGTGCCAATTCAGTGATTAAGGCTAGGTAGAAAATGAGGCAAAGAATGGCTTCTTTTACATAATCAAAAAAAAAAACCAATCTGGAAGGGAAACCCCTCGAGGTTTCTGGCCAAAACAGAAACAATTACTATTTACACCCACTCTAGTCATCAGGGTCTAAATAACAACTAAGTGAAACTGACCTATATCCTGCCACTGGACCTAGATGGCTCAGGAGGAGAGCGTGAGGCTAGTGACTTTGCACACCCTCCCTCACTTAAATCCAATTCACTTGCAAGTCATGGCATCATCATCTTCCTCATGTCATGATCCTCTTCGAGAATGAAGGATAAACCACAACCTGTGAGTAGTTTGAGCTGACCCACTGGAGACTCAACTGGCCAGTTCCAACTGGGCAATGCAACTCCTTCCTTCCTTCCTTTCTTCCCTCCTTCCCTTCTCCCTCCCTCCCCTCCTCTCCCTTTCTCCTCTCTTTCTGTTCACATAAGACATCATGCCTTTACCTGTACAGGTGCCCTGACCAAAGGTACATAAATTTTGATCACTGAAATCTTGCAAGATATCTTTTTTTTCATTTGTTCATTAGTTCATTCAGCAAGTATTTAGTAAACACCTGAAACACTCCAGGCATTCTCCTAGGAGCTAGGGATACAAAAAACAAAATATTCCCTGCCTTCAGGGAGCTTACATGAGTACATATAAATTAAATACAAAACACAGAGTGAGTTTGAGGAGGGGAGAATTTGGATTTAACATCCACATCAAGTTAGATACCAAGGTATCATAATAAAACCATTTATGCAGCACTTTTAAGGACTTTCTCCACCAAGCTGGGCACTTGAGATCCAGGGAAATTAAATACCCTTCTGCTGACCATCACATTTAAAGTCACCTGACACTGAAGTCTGTGTTGACTTGTTTGAGACTATCTTATTCATTTCTTCAGTGAATTTCTCTAACTTCATCACCTGATGCTCCAGATGATAAGTACTTAGCGATAAGTTGAAGTTCCCTTCCTGGTGGTCTCTATGCCTTCATTCATTAGGTGATGAACTCAGCAGTGTGACCCTGGGCAAATCATCTGACCTCCAACTCAGCTTCTTCATTTCTTAAAGAATGGTTTTTGGGCATGGAGAAAGAGCTTGTCCCACTCAAAACCTGGAAACATGAAAGCTGCCACCCTTTTTTCTCAAAGGGTATTTAAAGTAATATTCTTTTGGTTTCTGGTTCCTCAGAGTGATGTGTTGGCTCCAGAGTAAGGATTCATGGATGGGCTCCTCAGGGAGGGTAGAGTAGAAAAAGCTGTGTTCTGGAGGCTGCTTTGTCAGATGTGGCCATTGGAGCTCATCAACCAGAGTGTCTCAGAGTGCCATCACAGAGGTGGGCATCATCACTATGTATGGGCAGGTTTCTGGCATAAACTTCTCTCCCTCGATCTCATGTTCTTCTTTTCTCTACTACCTGTTCTTCCAGTACTGGGACAAATCTGGCTCCACTCCATCTTGTAAGATATCTTGAGGCTTACCCACTAAATTCCTTTCTTAAGGACCATGCTTTAAACCCAAATCACTCTGGCTCTCACTGACGAGCCAACAACAGGTCCCAGACCAAACCCCATTTAGTGGTCATCGTTTGCTCTATTTGCTCAATGTGAGAGTAAACAGCAAATGTTTCTGTTCTGGACAGAAACCGTGAGGGTCTTCCCTTCTCAGACTGATTTTTTTTAACCAGGCAAAATAGGCTATTCTTTGCCTCATTTCTTACCTAGACTTAATCACTGAATGAGTCTTGCCTCAGTCAAACTGAGACCTGGGAAAGACCTTAGGTTAAAAAAGCCAAGATCTCTCACTGCATCCAGGGCCACCTCCAGTCATCCTGATCTGTATCTTATCACTGGACTCAGAGGGCTTGGAATGAGACAGTGAGGCTGGTGAATTTGTACAGCCCTCACTCACTTAAATCCAATGCACTTATAAATCATCACATCACCCTCCTGATATCAACACAGGACAAACAACAATGCTGTCATTCCAGCCTATCCTCCATTCATCTGTCAAAGTGATCTTCCTAAAGCACACATCTGACCATGTCACTTCTCTGTTCAATAAACTCCATGGTCTTATTACTTCCAGCACCGCACATGAAATTCTGTGTTTGAATTTCAGAACCTTTGGCAACCAGGCTTCTTACACTCTACTTCCTTCCCTATACTCTAAGATCCACTTACCCTGCAGTCCCTTACTGTACCTTGCACCAGAAAACTCACCTTCTGACTGGCATTTTCACTGGCTTTCTTCTATGACTGGTATGCATTCCCTCTTCATTTTCAAGGCTTTACCTTCAGAATACTTAGCATAGTTCTGGCACATAATAAGCACTTAATAAATGCTTGTTAACTGAGTGACTCGTTAATCTCAACCAGATTTTAAAAATTTAATATTTCAGATTTGTTGTGTTATAACAATGACAATGCTATATTATTTCACCAATTACTTTAAAAAATGCACCTTTTTTCATTGGCCTTTTAATTAATAGAGTCATTGTTTGGAGAGAAAATCAACAATTTGGCTAAATTTAAGACAGCAAATGATGATCCAACAAATCTGAAAGCAAAACTTAGAAGATGGAATATGTAAATTTAGATTCTTTAGTTATTTCCACTGTACCTTGTAAGAATGTAAGGTGAAAATGAAGCTGGATTATCCTGCTCTGAGAACAATGGCATGGATCCACCCATTATCCACATACGGAAATATAAAGTTACAATCACCTTTGGGAGGAAAGAAATTTGATTGCATTAGGCGACTGGAACATCTTTCTTCAAGGTACTTCAAGAAGGTTTACATATATATAATTAAGTTTTATAAGCAATTCTTACAAAAAGCACTTTAAATGTCCAAATGTTTAAAATCAGTTGAAAGTATAAGGGAACAGTAGAAGAGCACTATAAGATGCACTCACAAGAATCAAAGAAAAACTTAGCATTCAAGGTGCTCTGGATCCAACTTACCTTTTTCAGACTGATTTCAGATAACTTCCCATAACATACTATTCAAAATTCTGACTAATCTGGACCATCACCTAACATCTAATCCCATCCTCCTTTCTCCCATTTTTGTACATTTGCACAAGCTAACTGTCTTGCTTAGAATACACTCCTTCCTCATCTCTGCCTCCTGTAAAGTGAGTCTCCATTTAAGGCCTAGCTTAGTTGCACTTCCTTCTCCCACCCCTGCAGCTCATAAGACTTGATCTGGGTTCTCTCCATAGCACCTGTCACATTCCGTTTCATGTCAAATTATTTATGCATTTAAAAGTAAATGCACAGTTCCTTTAAGCTCTGGATGACTATGTTAAAAACTAGGCAGACAGAAGAGACAATGACTGCCATCTGAGCTTTTCTTTGTCTTTGTGCCTTTTCTGGCCCACTCCTCTGGATGGGCAAGTAAAAGGGATATATAGAGAGTTGAAAAGATAGGGGTTTCCCAAACACTAGAGTTATTTGGCTGTTGCTAAGTAAACAGACAAAACTAGATGACAGTCCAGTCTTTAGGTATATGAAATGTTCATATACCTAAAGGTATATGAACATTTGTAGGTATATGAAATGTTCATCATGAAGTAGAACTGTCACCTATAGAGTTCCAAGATTATAACTTAGAAGTTCAATCCAAATAAAAGATAAAATGTCAAGATATTAGCCTAATGACCTTGGCATACCAGAAAAGGAGTACTGCTAGAGATGAAGTCTTCTAGCCAAGAAACTGAAAAGGAACAGACAGGCCCCACCCTTATGTGAAGGACAAGCAAGGGGGGTTCCCCAACCCACAGGGAAGGGTTGTTGATTTTTTTCATGACTAAAGGTCAGACAACAGTTTTTCTAAAAGGCTCAATCTTATGAACTATAAAAGACTTTGGCAAAGTCCATTTTCCATAAAAAACAGAAAGCATTGTGACCAAATATTTCAGTTAAAGTCAAATGCTAGAGCAAAGAGAAGCTCCACAGGAATGTGTCCAGTGGGAATCTGACAGCATCCACCAAAGACAGATATATAGATATATACAAGGGAATATCATTCAGCAGAGACTGTGGCTGGCACAGCAGCATCTGGCATTTATCTAGAAGAGCAACATCTGACAAAGACTTTGCTTGATGGATAGGTTGCCCAGTGAAGACTATATAAGGTGAACAGAGCAACACGGTAATTTTACAAGGCTTTAGCGGTCAGATAGACTCTGAGACACGAGTTTCCCCATGATACAACCTGACCATATATGTTCTCAACACATATGGACTCCCTCCCAATGATGAATTATTTTTGCAAGACTATATCCAAGATTTATGGGGAATATGCTGTATTGTGAACTTTCATACATCATTTTATTAAATTATCATTGCTTCCAATGTGGCTTCTAAGTACATTGATGAGGGCTCATGAGCAATAATTCTAGTAGATTGAGATAAACAGAGTCAATTGAACTTGGGGTGACTCATCTCTAAGAGATTTGTCCTATGACCTAAGGGGGAAGAATTCCCCCAAATACCACATACACATCACTGAGTATCACTATTTTATTATAAGCTCTATGGAACCTGGAAGTTAGTATTCCCTCTTTTTATCTTTTAGATTTTAGTACCATATTCTAGAATTATATTAAGGTAGTTAGCCTGAATTTTATACAGGTCAGAGTAACCTTTCATTCTAATGAATTTTGTCTTATGAAGGTCCATGCAATTATATCTTCTAGCTTTTGTTTTCTTTAGTATGTGATACTATTAAAGTCAATGGGAGTACTTTTCTTGAATAAATCCTAAGGCCTCTGTCTTCTCAAGTGTATTTGGTTCTGATTTTTATGACAAATAGCATAGATATATTTTACAAAAGCAAATCTAAATTTTAAAATAAAATGAGGAATTTACAGCAAGAATAAAAAGCACTTCAGAAGTTACAAAGTGAGTGCATCAAATTTTCTAAACAGTATAAAATCATGAAGACACTGAGTTTTAGGGCAAATTAGAAAATTTAGGGTGTTTGGTAGATTTTTAGATTGTCTTTAAGGATTAAAATTTCATTTAATAGTGTATGCAAACTATATGATTGGCAGCGGAAAGAAATTTTTTTGAGACAATCAGGGTTAAATGGCTCACATGTGAGTAGTGTCTGAGACCAGATTTGAACTCTGGTTTTCCTGATTCCAGGACTAAAACCCTGTCCATTGTGCCACTTAGATGCCCCTTAGGGAAAAACTTCTTGAAAAATGTTTTTACTGAAAGTAGTATGGGAAGGAAAGGATTTTAATAAATGAAACAAAATAAGTTGAATTACTGTAATATAATGTAATATAAATTGTACAACCTAAAAACTCCCAGAAAAATCACTCCTGAGTCTTATGGCATCTTGTAGAAATATAGTCTCTGCTGAATTTTCTTGTCTCTAGTTCTGCATAGACATTTTTTTTAAACCTGCCTACATATGTATTTCAATTTTCATAGTATTCTTTTCAGGATAATTACGTGATCCTTTGCTTGAAGAATATAGTCTTTCCTTTTGGGGAAAAGAATCATCCTGGTATACGAATTGAAGATACACATTCTTAACCTTCACTCTAAAACATAAAAACATTCACATATTGCTTTTACTTTCTAGCTTCTGTAAATAATTATGCTAAGCAATATTGCTACAATCTCTGGACAAAGCTGTATGGGAAAATATTCATTGTTAGATAACTCAAAAATACTTTTTACTTACATAGCTTACGACCAGAGCAGCTCTTTTTAAAAATGGCCTTGTGAAACACAGGAAATTCGGATTGCTATTTGCAGTCAGGTACCTGAAACAAAAGGAAAGAAAAACTATTTTCTAGGATAATTGCTATTCACTTTATTTTCATCATGATGATTATAGTGTTAACAATACTCATGTGATTGTTTGATGCTAGATTGTATTATTGTATACTATATACAATACACTATTGTATTATTGTAGACTATGTCTTACAAGATGTCCAGTCTCTCCACATATTTTATTTCCCCTTCTACTTGGTCCATGGCCTAACTATTTCTGCAACCAGTGGGGCATGCCCTGCTATTCTGGGAGACTGTGAAAGGCTCAGGGAGAGTCCAGTAAGATGAAAGCAACTCACCCATCTGACAGATGGACAGGAAAATGAGTACAGAAGAGCATCTTGGCCTCAGGCCTCCCTAAGTAGTGCCTAACCTAACCAACCCCGGAATTGACCATTGGCATCCCAAACTTAACACCCCTAAATTGGACTCAAAATTCACCTGTATCTCTCACTTCCTCCCCTACTCACTGAGAAGGCAAGCAATATATCAATTATACATGTGAAATCATTCAAAACATATTTCCATCTTAGCTACATTTCAAAGAAGCAAGAAAAATAAAGGAAATAAGAATATTATACTTTAATTTTTATTGAGAGATCATCAGTTCTCTCTCTAGGAGTATTTTATCATCATGAGTCCTTTGGAATTGTCTTGGATCTTGCTTAAAGTAGCGAAGTCTTCAATAGTTAATCATAATTAGAACATTGCTGTTACTATGCACAACATGTTCTCCCAGCACTCACTTCACTTTGCATCAGTTCATATAGGTCTTACCATGCTTTTCTGAAACCATTGCCTGCATCATTTCTCATAGCACAATGCCACTCCACCACAATGATATGCCACAACATTTCAGTCATTCCCCATTTAATAAGAATTCTCTCAATTTTCAATACTTTGCCACCACAAAAAAGGACTGCTATAAATATTTTTGTACATATTAGCCCTTTGCCTTCTGGGGTGGAGCTGAAACAGTCTTTAAGAGAAAAATTATATCTATAAAAGCATACAGTAACAAAATAAAAAAAGGGTTAATGAACTGCATATGCATTTTTAACAATAAGAAATTTAAAAAAATAAATGAACCTAAAATAAGTGCAAAAGAAGAGATATTAAAAATGAGAGGTGAAATAAATTGGAAATCAAACAAATTCTAGAAGTGACAAAATTCAAAGCTAGCTCTAAAAAGAAAGTGAAAAAAAATTATAAATTTTTACCTAATCTGATTAAAGATTGAAAAAAAGAGAGCAAACAATTAGATCAACAAAACAGCAAATTAATAAGGTGATGTCACAACAAAAGCAGAAAAAATAAACATAATCAGAATATGCTAGAAAGGTATATGCTAATGAAACTGAGAATAAAAAAAGAAAAGAATCCTTTCAAGTATATAGGAAACTGAAACATCAAAAGACCAAATTGTAATCTTAAAAAACCCAATCTCAGAAAAAACAAATACAGTTAGTCATAAAGTAACTACCAAACTAAAAATACCTGTTCTGGATGGAATTACAGGAAAATTCTATTAAAATTTTTAAAAAACTATGAGTACCCATAAATTAGTCTCAAAAACTGAGGAAAACTCTATATCAGAATCTTTTTATCAGACAGAAATCAAATTAATTTCTATATAATAACAAAATCCAAGAAGCAACAATAGAGAGGTAAAGCCCATTCCAAATAACTACAAAATCAATAAAACATCTGGATATCTACTGATCAAAGCACACTATAGACCCATATAGATAAAATTCCAAATTATATAAATATATGTATATATTTTCAATCAATATATAAGAAATGTATTTATATTTATATATTTCTTACATAAAGAAATAAAGAACAAATAGCTGGGGAAACAATCGGTGGTCATGGCTGAGCTACGCTGATACCAAAAAAATAGCAATACTACCAAAGATAGTTTATACTTTTAAGGCTATACCCAAATTATCAACATGATACTTTATAGAATTTCATAAAATAAAATTGATTCATTTGGAAAAAGAAAAGATCAGGGAAGTGGGCGGAGCCAAGATGGTAAAGTAGAGCTGGCAACTCAAACAAAATCTCCCAATGTTTCTCTCCAAACAACTTTATAATAATGCATCAAACTAAACTCTGGAACAGAAAAGTCAAGAAGAGGTAAGGTTATGATATTTTGCCAACCCAAGATAAGTTAGGAATTGAAAAGTAGAGATCTATGATACTGGGAAAGGGGATATGTCCAGAGAGCAGCCAGTGGCAACAGCAAACGTGGGTCTTGAAGGTAGCTGTTCAAGCAGGAACAGCAGCTTTGGGATCTTTCAGTGAAAGATATCAAAGGGATTGGAACATTGGTCAGAAGGACAGTAGGGGACTGGTACTGGTACTGGGTACAGGACCAGGCACTCTTTGGAAACTCCACTTCCAATAAGCAGTTCTGTATCATAGTTCCAAGGCAGAGAAGAGCACTAGCACTTGGGGCTTCAGGGAAACAAGGACTTTCCTGGGAAAAGAAAAGGAAAACAATGACCAAAACTCTCTCCTGATCACACCATTGTGGAAGCACAGGAAACTTACAAATTCCCAGAACTAGCTTTGAAAAAAGAAACTTGAAAAATTGTATACTTGAGATATGCTCCATACTTACTCATGTGAGCAAAGTTCAACATTACCATAAAGTTTAAAATCAAGAAACAGGCTGGAAAAATGAGCAAACAACAAAAAAAAGACTGGTATCATAAAAATCTCCGATGGTTTCAGGGAAAATCAAGACAAATTAAAAAGAACTACAATCAAATCCTCAAAGGAAAAATATATATGTTGGACACAAGCCCAATAAGAATTCCTGGAAAAGTTAAAGAAAAAGCTAAGCGTGGTAGAGGAAAAAATTGGGAAAAGAAATGATAATAATTCAAGAAAATTATGTAAAGAGAACTAATAACTTGGTAAAAGAGGGATTAAAATTACTGAAGAAAATAACATGTTAAAAACAGGACAGGCCTAATGGTAAAAGAGGTACAAAAATTAACTTGAAGAAAAAAACTCCTTAGAAAAAAAACAACCCAGAATTGGCCAAATGGAAAAAGAGACAGAAAAACTCACTGAAAAAAATAATCCTTAAAAATTAGAATTGAGAAAGTGGAATTCAATTGCTCTAGAGATATTCAGAAAAAATAAAGTCAAAAGGATGAAAGAATAGAAGAAAATGCAAAATATCTAATTGGAAAAACAAATGACCTGGAACACTGGATGAGGAGACATAATTTAAGAATTATTGGTCTACCTGTAAGCCATGATCATAGAAAGAACCTAGACATCATATTTCAAAAAATGAACAAGGAAAACTACCCTGATAACCTACAACCAGAGAGTAAAGTAGAAATCAAAAGAGTACACATAGCACTTTCTAAAAGAGATTCCAAAATGAAGACTCCAAGGAATAAGAGAAAATGTTGCAAGCAGTCAAAAAGAAATAATTTAAATATTATCCACAGTCAGGATCACACAACATTTAGCAGCTTCCATGTTAAAGGAGCAGAGGATTTGGTAAAGGAGTTAGGATTACAACCAACAATAACCTACTTTCAGGGAGAAAAATGGATATTTGATGAAATAGTGGAATTTCAAGCATCTCAAGGTAAGTATGAAAGAGAAACAATTAGAGACTTTGTAAGGTTAAATTACTTATACTTATTTCTATATAGGAAGACAAGACGCAACTCCTAAGAAATTTTATCATTATTGGGTCAGTTAGAGAGAGTCAACATAGAGGGCACAAGTGTGAGCTGATTCTGTCAGGATTATTTTTTTAAAAAATTAGAGAAACAAATATGCATTGGGAGAAGGGGGAAGGGAGAGAAAAGATGAGGAAAATTATCTGATACAACAGGCATGCAAGGAAGAGCTTTCACAAAAGAGGAAAATATAGGTGGGAATGATTAGCACTTGAAACTTGCCCTCATCAGAACTGGTTCAATGAGTAAAGAGTATATCTGGAGAGGCAGAGGGAGAGGGAAATAAAGAGGAAGAGGGAGGGAGGGAAGGAAGAATGGAGAGGGAGAGAAAGAGAGAGAGAGAAAGGGAGAGGGAGAGGGAGAGAAAGAGAGAGAGAGTTGAGTATGGTAATGAATTTTATCCAACAGTGAAGAAGGGAACAAAAGAAAAGGAGGTGATGAAAAAAGGAGGGTAGATTACAGAAGGCAGTGGTTGGAAGCAAAAAAAAAAAAAGGCTTCCGAGGATGGACATGGTAAAATAAGAGAAAGGATAAAGAGAAGAAAAAGCAATGGAGGAAAATGCACAGTAAGAAATCATAATTGTAAATGCGAATGGGATGAAGTCACTCTCATTACAGAAGGAGACAGCAGAATGTATTAGAAACCAGAACCCAACAATGTGTTGTTTACAAAAAACATACTTGAAAGAGAAAGTCACACAAAGAGTTAAAATAAAGGACTACAGTACAATCTGTTATCTTCAGCTAAAGTTGAAAAGGCAGAGTAGCAGATTGAACTCAGACAAAATAAAAGCAAAAATATAACATTAAAAGGGATAATTATGGAAACTACAGTTTGCTAAAAGGTACCAATGACAATAAAGTAATATTATTATTTAAATTATATACACAAAATGGTAGAGCATCCAAATTCTTACAAGTTAAAATGAATTATAGAAGGAAATAGACAGTTAAACTATACTAGTAGGTGACTTCAATTTTTCCCTCTCAAAACTAGATAAAACTATAAAAAAATTTTTAAAGAAGTTAAAGAGATGAATAGAATTTTAGAAGTTTTAAATATAATAGACCTCTGGAAAACATTGAGCTTCCCATTTCAGGAAGGAGTATATCTTTTTCTCAGCTTACTGAAGGCATCTTCACAGAAACTGACCATGTATTAGGGTATTAAAATGTCACAACAAAAGCAGAAAAGTAAAAATATTAAATAAACTCTTTTCTGATGACAATGCAACAAAAATAACATTCAATGAAGGGCAATGGAAGGATAGATTAAATGGAAACTAAATAATCTAATCCTAAAGAGCAGATCAACATATCAGGCATGCTGTTTTTTAAAAATTTAGAAAAAAAAGAAGTTTAAAATCTCCAATTAAACATACAAATGGAAATCTTGAAAAATCAAAGGAGACATCAATAAAAATTAAAGGTAAAAAAACCATTGCACTATTAAATAAAACTGGGATCTGCCTTTATGAAAAAAAAGAATAAGATAAATAAAGCATTGGTCAATTTGATTTTTAAGAAACAATTTATCAGTATCAAAAAATGTACCACCAATGAAGATAAAATTAAAGCTATTATTAGGAACTGTTTTGCCCAACTACATTCTGATAAAATTGACAATCTAAGTGAAGTGGATGAATGTTTACAAAAGTTGAAAATACCCAGATAAATAGAAGAGGAAATAGAACACTTAAATAACCCTATTTTAGAAAAAGATATTGAATAATTCATAAAGAAGCTCCCTAAGAAAATATCCCAAACCAGATGGATTTTAAGTGAATTCTATGAAACATGTAAAGAATAATTAATTCCAAACTATATAAACTATTTAGAAAAATAGTCAAAGAATCTTACAAAATTCCTTTTATGATACTGTTATGGTTCTGCTATGGTGCTAAACCAGAAAGAGCAAAAACATAGGAGAAAAACTACAGACTAATTTCCCTAAAGGTTATTGATGCAAAGATTTTAAATAAAAGAGTAGCAAGGAGGATACAGCAATATATCACAAAGATCATTCACTGTGACCAGTTGGGATTTATACCAGGAATATATGACTGGTTCCATATATGGGAAACAGAAGCATAACTGGTTATATCAATAATAAAAACAAAAAAAATCATACGATTATCAAGAGATTCAGAAATTTTTTTTCACAAAATGCAACACTCCTCCCTATTAAAATGGAGCTTTCCTTAAAACAATAGGCGGTATTTATACAAAACAAAGAGCAAGTATTATCTGTAATGGGGATAAAGTACCAGCCTCCCAACAATATCAGGGTGAAGCTAGGATATTCATTATAAAGACTACTATTCAATGTTGTACTAGAAATGCAAGCTATGAAAGTGAAATGTACTGTGTACAAAGTAAAAGCAATATTGTAAAATGATCAGTTGTGAATGACTTAGCTATTCCCAGCAATACAATGATCCAAGTCAACTCTGAAGGACTTATAATGAAAAATTATATCCATCCCCAGAGAAAGAACTGATGATGTCTAAATAGAGACTGAAGCATATCTTTTTTAAAAATTTTATTTTCCTTGAGTTTTTTTTGTCTATGCTTTCTTTCACAACACGACTATTATGGAAATATTTTACATGAATACATATGTATAACCTATTCTGAATTGCTTGCCTTCTCACTGGTGGGGGGAGAGAGGAGGAAGGGAGAGAATTTGGAACTTGAAGTTTTAAAAACGAATGTTAAAAATTGCTTTTGCGTGTAACTGAGGGAAAATAAAATACTAAAAAAGAAAGAAATTATAACTACAGTAATAAGAAAAGAAAAAGATATTGAAGAATAAAAAATAGGAAAGAAGGAAATAAAACTATGATTAAAGATGATATATGATAAAGCACTGTTGGTAAAGTTGTAAACTGATCTGTCCCTTCTGGAAAGCAATTAGGAACTATGCTCAAAGGCCTATAAAACCATGCATATCCTTTAATCCAGCAATACCACTGCCAAGTCTGGTTGATATCCAAAAAAAGAGGCAAAGACCTATTTTTACAACAATATTTATAGTAGCTCTTTTTGTGGTGGTTAAGAATTGGAAATCAAAATTATGCCCATCAATAGGGGAATGGGTAAACAAGCTGTGGTATATGATTGCAATGTGCTATAAGAAATGACAAGTAGGATGATTTCAGAAAAACCTGAAAAGAATTGCATGAATTGATGCATAGCAAAATGAACAAAACCAGCAGAATTCTTGACCAACTTTGATAGACTTAGCTCTTCTTAGCAATGCAATGATGTAAGACAATTCCAAAAGACTCACGACGGAAAATGCTACCTATTTCCAGAGAAAGAACTGATGGAGTCTGAATGCAGATCGAAGCATACTATTTTCTTTTTTGTTGTTGTTTTTTCTTTCTTGTGGTTTTTCCCTTCTGTTCTGATTTTTCTTTCACAAAATGACTAATGTAGAAATATGTTTAATATGATTATACATATATAACTTCTATTAGATGGTGTAATGTTTTGGGGAAGGAAGAGAGGAAGCATTCAAAATCTTATAAAAATGAATGTTGAAAACTAAATATTAATTATTTTTTTGAAAAAAGAACTAGGAGAATATTTTACATAGTAACAGCAATATTGTTCAATGAAGAATTGTCCATTATTTAACTACTGTCAGCAACACAATGATCTGAGACAATCCCAAAGAACTAATGATGAAGCATACTATCTGCCTCCGAAAAAGGAACTTTATATTGATTGAATACTGAATGAAACATGTTATTTTTCACTTTATTTCATTTTTTATTTTATTTGAGTCTTCTTGTACAAAATGAATAAAATGGAAATGTTCACATAATTTTTTTTAAAAAAGGAAATATCTCTTATAAGTGGTAGAAACTCAGCTCTACTTTCAAAGAAGCTAGGTATTCTATTACCTGAGCAGGACTTTGTTGACAAATACTACAGGTGATTAATAATCTGAATAAGGAAATGAATGGAAGGAAGAAAGTAGTTTGGCTTGAATTTGGGAAATTGCACCACACTTTCAACAATCCCCTAACCTTCTTGCAATTAAAAGTCATGGGGTTTTTTGTTCAATATTTTTATTTAAAAGTATGATATTGACTGTCAATACAAGGGAGTTGCTTAGTAACTAAACTTATTTATGTTTAATGAATAAAGTATCACACAGTGGCTTCCCCTCTAAAATTTTTAGCTTCTACACTATTCTGGTGATGGCTGCTAATCATGGAACTCATGGCACAATCTCTGAAGAATCTAAATTGTAGGTGACACAAAGGACAATGGAAAGGTGTCCATTATAGTATTTTATCAATAATAAGTTACATAAAAGAAGTTGTATAAAAGATATTCTCAACAAGTTGTATAACCAAAAAAAGGCCAAGGTTGATCATATTGAAGATGAAGGAAGAGACTGATAGTTAGATTTCTGCAGGAGTTCCTGTGTAATGTTAAAAGACCTAGAGTTCTTGTGCCCTGTCAAAGCTGAATGGGATCTCTATGAAAGATTTACAGGAGGACATAGGAAAGAATTACATCACATAGGAAGGTATGACTTATGATTTGCTCCACTGTCAGCAGTCTGTACTAAGTATATCACAGAATCACTGACGTTGCAAAGAAATACGTTTTTCATCACATACTTAAAAGAGGAAATTCTCTTCACATGGCTTTAGGAGATTTCCATAATACACGTGAAGGCCCTAGTTGAAGTATTGTCATTTGTTCCTGTTATCATGCTCATCATCTTGTTGCTGTTTGTCCTTCATTAGCTAAGTGGATGATGACATCACAGAGTGATGTCTTGACTCGCACATGAATTGGATTTAAGTGAGGCAGAATTGCACAGTCATCAGCCTTACTCTCTCTCCCAGGGTCATCATGATCTTACAAATGGGGAAAAGAAAGCATAGTCTGATAGTCAGTATTATGGTAGCTTTGATGATATACCATTTAAGGAGGAAATTTACTGGTATAGCAGAATCCTAATTTGTATGTTTCCTCAGGCACATGAGCCAAAAATTTTGCTATATATAAACCTGTACTGTTCCTTAGCCCAGCTGCTCAAATCACTTCCCATAAAATCCTACTGAACAAGTGCTCATTAGTTTGACATCTGCAACATTTCTAACTTGCTTCCAGAATGAGCTACTCACAACATAGCATAGACCACTTTGTCAACAACTGAAGAAAATCTTGAGGAAGTTTGGGAAACAGTAGATGCCCTGTAAATTATATTGGCTGCTCTGCCATCCTAGTATCAAATAAACTCATCCAAGAGGCTACTGGTTCTCAGTAGTCATTTAAACTTAGGTTTCATTTTAGTTCTCCTTAAAAGAGTTTATCTTCTAAAAACCAAGTTGTTCTTAAATTAAACTATTTTGATCCCCAATTCTTGGCAAGAAGACATTTTGTCCTTTGCAAAACTTAACTCCAATCTCAGAAAAGACACACTTGGATTATGGTGACTAAACAAGTGATAGAAAGTATCATACATAAAATGTGTAATTTTGATTATATAAAAGGTTTTGCACCAAAAAAAAAATAATTTAGTTAAAAGAAGGGAAAAGATAGCTAGAGAAAATATTTACAGCAAGTTTCTCTGATACAGTTCTTATATCAAATATATATATAAGGAACTGATTCAAATTTACTAGAGTAAGAGCCATTCCCAACAATGGCCCAAGCTATCTATACTATATGAAAAAAAATGTCTCTAAATCACTAATTATTATAAAAGTACAAATTAAAGCAACTCTGAGTTTCCACCATAAAACTGGCAAAGATGACCCAAAACATGACAAATGTTGGAGTGGCTGTGGAATAAGAGGTACATTAATACACTGGTGGCATTAGATATGAATTAGTTCAATCATTCAGGAAAATAATTTGGAATTTGTCTCCAAAATTACAAAATGTACTGTGCAAATCCTTTGACCCACCTATACTACTACTAGGTCCATGCTCCAAAGAAAGCAAAGAAAAATATGTAAGGAAATATGTATAGCAGCTCTTTTCATAGTAATCAAAAATTAGAAAATAAAGAAGTGTTCAGTTGAAGAATGACTAAGCAAATTATGGTCTATGAATGTAATGGATTATTGTGCCATAAGAAATCATAAAATGGACAGTTTCAGAGGAAATTAGAAATATCTCTATAAACTGAAAAGAAGGGAGTGAGAACTATGAGGGCATTTTTTATGATGATAACAACATTGTGGGGAAAAATTCTTTGAAAGATTTTAGAGCCTAGATCAATACAATGATAAACACAAATCCAGAAAACTGAAGATGAAACTTGCCATTCGAACTTACTTCCTGCCAGAAAGGTGATAAAGACAAAACTGAAAGAGAAAAACATACAGGTTCAGGCATGACCATTGTGGGAATTATGCATGTTTATGATGGGAATTTCATTTTCATTGTTGTTCAATTTGGACAGGGGGTGAGGTAGAGAGAAATTATAAATGCCTGCAAAAAAAAAAGAAATAAACTTATTTTTTTAAATGATTCCATTAGGCACAATGAAAAGGGAAGAAGGATAGAGTTGTGTTTGTCCTTCATTCTCGAAGAGGACCATGACCTCAGGGAGATGATGACATGACTTGCAGTTGACTTTGATTGGAGAAAGGGAGGGCTGGGCAAGGTATCCAGCCTCACTTTTTCCTCCAGAGCCATATGGGTCCAGTGACCAGATATTCATCAGGATGACTGAAGATGGCCCAGGATGTAATGGGACGACCCTGGCCCTTTTAGGCTTAGGTCTTTTCAGGTTCTCACCTTGGCTAAGGTAATGAACATTCAGGGAATAGACAGACCTCTTTAAGAAGTGAGTCAAGGGGGCGTGGAGCCAAGATGGCGGAGTAGAAAGATTCACATATGCTAGCTCCGAACCCACACCCTATGGATTTCCTCTAAAAAGAACCCCCAACAAATTCTGGAACAGTGGAAGCCGCACAGCAACACAGTGTAGGAGATTTCCATTCTAGAGAGCCCTGAAAAACCAATCCCAAAGGTCCATTGCACACCAGACAGGAGCAGAGCCCTGCCCTGCCCTGGCCATGTGACACTGAGAGGAGCAGATCTGAGCAGGCTTCAGGGATAGAATCTCCAGCGGCCACAAAGGTCCCTCCACCCACAGACTCACAGGTCAGTGAGAGAGATGGGCTGAGAAGGGAGCGGGGTGTCTCCATAACTCAGGCCCCCTT
>CM053770.1:172538701-172564578 GCA_028658325.1 Potorous gilbertii
GGGGAGAAAATTTTGGAACCCAAAATCTTGTGAAAATGAATGTAAAAAGTTAAATAAATAAATTTATAAAAAAAAAAAAAAAGAAGTGAGTCAAGGGATGGCCCCTTTAATTTAAAAAAAAAATTAAACTGGGAGGGCAAGACCCCTGGGGTTGCTGTCCAAAAGAGAAACAGTTAGTACTTATATTCAATCTGAGCCAGAAGGGCCCAAAAAATAGCCATTAAATGGTACTTGGGCAGGGACCTATGAGCTCCAGAGTGAAATGTGTTTAAGGTTTGGCACAGTATACTTTTGCCAGCAAGGTCCAAGATTATATTAGTTTTTTTTTAAAGCAATGTTATCACAGTTTTTTGTCATTAAATTTCTGATCAACTCAAACTTTCCAATCTTTTTCAAATGTCTCACTGTGATGTCTGGTTTAATTTACTTTGTTCTTATACAACTGATTATTTTGAAGTTAAATGAAGTGCTTTATGTTTAGCAGGGTTAAACTTCATTTATTTTGGATTTACCTAGGATAGACAGTTTAGCTTATTTGTTTTAGCCTATCCAGACTTTCCAAAAGTAATAACAATAAGACAGGAGAAGCAAAACAATTTTACGACTAATTAATTTTATTCTCCCTGAAGGAAGGGACTTGGATTCATCTTTGTATATTGCACAGCAAATTGAACAGCTCCAGTGAGGTTATATTTGTAAAAAGCACTTTACAAACCTTACAGCGTTATATAAATGTTAGTTATTATCACTGTTATTTGTCACTTTCAATACTTAGGGAAATGCTTTACATATGGTAGGTGTTTAATAAGTCCTTGTTGAATGGAATGACAAGAAAATAAATTCTTATCAGGGATTTATTTTTAAAAAGAGAAGGAAGGAAAGACAAAGAAAGAAAGAGAAAGAAAGGAAGGAGAAAGGGAGGGAGGGAGGAAGGAAGGAAGGAAGAAGAAGGAAAGAAAAAAATAACTTCTGGAGAGTAGATCCTACTTTTGAGAACTTACCTAAATTATATATGGTGGTAATCTACCTTGGTGCAGGACTTTCCACAAAAAGAGTTTCACCTGACTAATCATAGATTCTTCATGTATTCAGGTATATTAATCTGTGCAATGCAATAGAAAGGATGTAGGATCTAGATTCATAGGACCCGAGGTCAAACCCTAGCTCTATCACTATCTGTATAACTTGGGTCAAGCCACTTAAAACCTTACCTTTAAAATGAAGATACTGGACAATATGAACTGAAAGGCCCTTTCGTTCTAAATCTATGATCTATGCTCTTATTCTATAAATTGTGAAAAGAACTCTTAATGATCACCAAATAATTGAAGTCAAATTTATGAAGCATGTATACAGTTAACTCTATATTTGAAATTGATTGCTCTCCTAATATCAGACCAGCCTTGTACCCCTGGTTAATTTCTGTGGAAAATTTTTTCTAAAGCATGTGGTAAGATCTCTGTTTTTAGGTTGCTTAAAAGCTCATTGAGAATGTAAGAACATAAAGATTACATACATGAGAAAAATTAAGAGATTATATGACAGTATATAATAAAATACAAAATTATGTAGAACAACCACAAATGCTGTTATAATTTATAGAAGGGCTTCATGTGATCTAATGTAGGGAAAATTTTTCTAGAGAAGTAGCAAGTTTAGTGCAAGATATATTTTTAAATAGGATTTAGGTATGAAGAGTGAAGAGATGAGGACATTTTCAGTTCAACTCAAATGCATATTAAGTGCCTATAATATACAAGGTACTGTGCTAGAATAATGAAAAAGTTCTTTGGAGGCAGTGTGATGTACAGGATTAGTGGACAGACTTGGAGTCAGAAGAACAGGATTTAAATCCCACCTTATGACTCTAGACAAGTCACCCTCTCAATTTCAGTTTTTCACCTGTAAAATGAGGAAACTAGGCTTAGTGACATTTAAGGTCCCTTCCAGTTCTAAACCTATGATGCTATTACCCTGCTCTCAAGAAACTAACATTCTCACTTGGAGTAGAGAAGACAAAGACTTTCTAAATGAGGTACCTTTGTAAATGAACTTACCTTGAAGGGAGCTAAAGAGGCATGGGAAACATTCTGTGAAAAGGCACAGAAGAGGAAACTGGCATGCCAAATTTGGAGAAAGCTAAGATGTTAGTTTGGCTGGAAGTTGTACACAGCATACAAGAAGTATATAAGAAATCAGCCTGAAAAAGTAGGTGGGCACCAAATTGTGAGACAGTCCCCAACATCAGTTCAAGGAGTTTGTATTTTAACATGGAGGCAATCAGGAATTTTGTTCAGAGGAGGGATACAGTCAGAATTATTCATTAAGGAAGAATTTTATAGCTGTATGGAAAATGGTCTGTAGGCAGAGAGCAAGCATTTATTAAGCATTTACTATAGGTCAGAACTGTGATGAGTGATGGCTATACAAATACAAGCAGAAAGAAAGACAAAAAAAGCCTTACACTCAAGATGCTTACATTCTAAAATGAACTCAAAAGCAGAGAGTAAAATAAAGGGAACCCACTTAGGGCCATGATGGCAAACTCCATAGATTCAGAAACAAAGCCAGGAGAAAAATGCAGCATGTGTCTTAGGTCTGTCCCTAAAATGGAGGCTCCCAAAAGAACTCACTAGAGTGAGAAGGGGACTGGTAGGATGCTGGGATATTGAAAGGTAAGAAGTCTACAATCACAGAAAGTAGGTCCAAGGTATGAGAGTAGCAGGGTCCTTAAAGTCAGAAGCACAACCAGGAGAGGTAAGGATTGCAAAGGAAAAAGACTAGAAAAAGGGAGTATAATTAGTAGAGGGGAGGTAGGAAATTTGGAACTCAATTTTTTTTAAAAAAATGAATCTTAAAAATTGCCTTTACATGCAACTGGGAGAAAAAAATATGTAAAAAAAGTACATCCCAAGTCTTCCTTGCTACCTTCTCCCATTCTATTAATGATTTCATTTCCTCCTGTGAATTCAATTATCAACTTCAGGCAAATTATTCCCAAATCTGCGTAATAAGCTCCTATTTTTTTCTTGAACTCCAGGTCTGCAGACCTGGATGATTTCCATCTGCAGCTGACTATCTCCCCCTCAGTGCACCATAGTTGTCTCAAACAAAACATATTACTTTCTCTCTGTGTCTTCCCCAAAGTCATTTCTTTTCTAAATGTTCCCAATTCTGGTGAATGTTCTCATCATTGCTGAAGTCAACCAAGTTCCGAACTTCTGCATCAAAGCTTGGACTTTTCCCTCTCTCTCAAGCTTCTCTCCACCATATCTAATTATTTGACAAGACCTGTTGAATATATCTCACAGTATCTTCAAATCCATCCCTTTCCTCCATTCACCAGGCCACAATCCCAGTTAAGCTCTTATCCTCTCTTGGCTGGGTTATTGCAGTAATCTAAAACTCTAGAGTAAGAGTGATGTAGTTAAGTTGATAAATGTACTTTGGCAAGGTGGCTTTCATTTTCCACACATAAACAGATTGAAACTATACCTGAAGGCTTGTCAGGGTCAATATGCTGAGAAGGACATTAAGGGAAAAAAAAATCTTCCTTACACATAGTCTCAGAAAATAACTATAAAATGGAACCAAACACTGGAGACTCATCTTTTTCCATGCTTCTGACATAAAAGAATGGGTTTTCCCTAACCTAGGAATTCACTGTACTCCCATCTATGACCTTATCACACTGAAAATTATAGTCTGCCCCTCTTTTTCCCTGGTTCAGTCATTTCTCCTGAAATATGTGAGTGATCATGTGAATTATTCTACATTTTTGCCCAAAAATAAGGGATACTTCTTTATCTTAAAGATAAGTCCCAAAAGTCCTTCCAAGGAGACAAATGGTAAGGTCGGCTAGAGTTTCATTTCCAATGTCTGGAAATGGGATCTTTTTCAAGAAAGACAGACACTCTCAGGTCAGTTTACCACATCACGTTCTGGACCTCTGTCAAATATGAATTAATTTAATAGAATAAAGAGAGGTTAAGAAGAAAAGGAAAAGAAACCAATGCTGTACATATCTATGTCCCAGCACGCTTTATATATATTATGGTTATTGTAAATGATTGAACCTAAAAATATTTTTCAACCTCAGTCATGTCTTGGCTGATGCCCTAATGTGGTAATTTCTCATTTGGAATAACCAGATCATCACATAAGAAAAGCAGAATTGAAAGACTATTCGTGAATAATCTTGTTTATAAAACACTGCAGCCAGATAAATCCTAAAGATATTGAAAATGCATTATTTATCCGCAATTCATAATTAATTGAATACTCTGCAGAGACAAGAGGTTGTATTATTAAAGTTTTTTGTCATTTCTGGAAAGCTGTTGATTTGATCTGGAGTATCACAACAGGCTTTTAGTATAGGCTGGGATTTTCCATTTCCCTGGGCACATCCTTCTAAAGACAACAGAATTACGCTAAAATTGATTTCCATAAGAAAAAGGCAGTACGCAAGGGTCCCAATTTTAAAAGTAAAATTTTCAAATAGAACTCCTTCTCCCTCACATTGCAAGCAAACGTGTCCATACACAGAACTCCAAATGATGTTTCAAAGAAGTGAAAATAATTCTTCAAACTGAATCTTAACAGAAATGTACCTTACGAAAGAAACCTATGGCATTCTAACCCTGAGTAACTTGTTTCCAGGCTGAAACACTACAAAAATGGCTAACTGCCTCAAATCCTGGATTATAGATTGCCACATCTTAGGCATGACCAGTGTCAAAATGCTTGCCCTTGAAAAAGAAAAGCCATGCACAGTATTTGGACTTGTTTCTGTGCTAGGAAGCATCAGTGTAGTCTAATGGGACACTACCCAATCCTGGCAGATGACTGAAATCTCAAGTACAATGGCAACTATGCAAAGCAGGGAGAAGGGAGAAAGGCTTGATAGTTGGAGATGGGAGAGAAAGCAGTTATGGAAAAGGAAGAAAGAGAGGTGCAGCCTAACAAAACAAATGAATTCTTTCCAGATTTCTTCCCTAAATACACTCTGCCCAATGTTTCAGTTCAGCTCACTAGATGATTTTCATCTTTACCACAAGACAAAAACAATATCTATTAAAAATAATCTTGAAAAGCTAATATGATAATTATATACAGTTCTATAAGCATTAACAAGGTGGGAATTTTGTTGGTTTCTTTTTCTTGGAGTTCAATTCCCCAGGCTCATGCTGTTGTAAACATCTGAAGGATCAAACTCCTTTGAACTGTTAATTCACAGCTATACCAGGTCATGTAGGGTTTGGTGCCTTCTGGCTCTGAGCCTTTTAGTCGAAAATGTATATTCATATATTCTGAGGTGAGATTACCTGGGGGCTCACTCATGGGAAGAGCACTTAGACTAGAATCTTTTGATGTCTGAGATAAGACTCCGGGTAGCTGTTGTTAAGGGGTCTTCTGGTTATAAACGTGAAACTATATGCTGGTGCTCTTCTGATTTGGTGATGTACGTGCCTTTAACTTGTGTAGACAGTTGGAGCCTTGTCTATTGGATCATTATAGTACTCCTGGTTATTGCGTTATTTTACTGCGCCCAGAGTCCATACTAGAGCAGCCCCTCCCCTTGTATGGCTGAGGGAGGACGAGCTACCCTAGAGTTGGGTGGTGCGGGTCAGAGATGGAGATTGGGGGCAGGAGCTCCTGGAGTCTGCTGTGCCTGGACTCAGGCAAAAGCAGGGAGAGCTTGGAATGGAGCCATCCCTTCAACTGTGAGGTGAGACATGGAGCAGGAGTGGAGAGCTGCCTGCACGCAGACCAGGCAGGAGCTGGAAGAGGTCAGCCCATGAACCCGCAGGAGGAGGAACCCCAGAGCTGGGACTCAGCCCCAAGTGGAGAGGGAAACTTTGCAGCAGGGCAGGAGCAGTGAGCATGCTTTCTTGCTACATTCCCCTGTGAAGGGCAAGTCATCTAATCCCCTACATGCCTTAGTTTCCTCAACTCTAAAATGAGGCTAACAATACCTACTTTGGAAGGTTGCTATAGGATCAAATGAGATAGTATTTGTTTTTTAAAAAAATACTTCGCATACTGGCACATAGTGTGGGCAAAGTAAATGCTTATTCCCTTTCCTTTTCCCTTCCCTTTGTGTTAGCTGTGACATCCTTGGTGCACATGCCTTGCAGAGTGGAATATCTAAGTCAAAGGGTGTGAACATTTTAGTGACTTTACTTTAATAATTCCAAACTTCTTACCAAAATGGTCATGCCAATTCATAGCTCTACTTAATTAGAGTACCCGTCTTCTTACCTGGACCAGACTACACTAAATAGTGCAATGGAAAGAGCATAAGAAGAACTGAGTTTGGACGCACCTTCAGAAACTTGGAAGGTGCAAGACTGTGGACAAGCCAATTAACTTGCCTGCCTCAGTTTCCTCATCTGTAAAACTGAGATAATAATAGCACCTACCTCCCAGCGTTTACCCCAAAGGTGCCACTGCTCATAAGAAGGGAAGGGAAAATGGGAGATAAAGTGAGATAATATCTGTAAAGCATTTTTCAAACCTTAAAATACTACATAACTTAGGTTAGCCATTATCATTCTTACATTTGTCAATTTTCTGGTTGTGTGGTAAAACTATATGGTTGTTTTAATTTGCATTTCCCTTAATAATTGGGAATGATTTTTATATAGTTATTAATTTGTATAATAATTCAGAGAATGATTTATTCATATCCTTTGCCAACCTATCTATTGGAGAATGTTTTTTGGTTATATACACGTGTACACATATGTATGTGTGCATACTGTGCATATATATGCATGTATACACATATATATGAGTGTATGTGTGCGTATACATATGTGTATGTGTCATGAATGTCCAGTGAAAAGCAAGAGTTAAGGGTTTTGTCTGAATTTGGCCCTGATTGTGGGGACAAAGATATCAGATTCCAGGGAATAAGCTGAACACTGAACTGTGCAAAAAGTATAAGTTGTACAAGGGCAGTTATCTCATCTATCTCTTTCAAGATAGGAACTTTGAAAATACAATACTTTACCATAAGGAGATAGATCAGTGCCATCTTGTATTAACTGATTTCCCTGATCTACCAGGGAATGCTATGCTGCCTGCTGTACAATATCTTGGCCATTTAGTTCCTCAGCATCATGAGGATTGAGAAACATAGGACCTAGATAAAGCAGGGTCTATCCATTCTAGAGGGATAAAGAAGTAAGATGAGCCATGCCTAAATATAATGGGCAAGATCCTGGATCAGGTTATGGGATTCACCACAGTGGAGATGACAAGTATCAACAAACTCATCAAGTAGAGTAACATAAAAAAGATAGAGAAGACCTACAGCATCCCTATTGCCTTCCAGGAGAAGGGAATAGGGATAAATGAGCTTTGAAGAAGATTTTCCTTTGGCAGGGGTTGGAAGAGGAGATGAGAAGGAAAGAGAACTGGAAAGATTCTCCATCAAGCTCTTAGTCTGACATACGGTCTCATCATTCAAGCAAAACATTATGCTGTCCAAAGTTGCCAACAATCTCTTAATTACCAAATCAAATAATCTTTCAGTCTTCATTCATCTTTACCTCTCTGAAGTTTTTCACACTGTAAATCACTCTTTTCTCCTTTACATTCTCTTCTCTCTAGGTTTTTGGAAGATTAATCTCTCTCAAGTTCTCCACCTCCCTATCTAAGGACTAGAAGATCTTCTAGATCTTCATCCAGATCATGCACTTCAATGGTAGATCTCCCACAGGGTCCTCTTCTCTTATCCCTCTAAAATCAATTATCATCTCTCTGCTGGTGATTCTCAAATCTGTCAATCCAGCCTTAACCTCCCTGCTAACTCCCAGTTTCACATTTCTAATTGCCTATTGGACTTCTAGAATTGAATGTCTTATAAATTCAGTGTAATCAAACTGAACTCATTATCTTCCTCCTCAAACCCTCCCCTCTTCCAAACTTCCCTATAAGTGTCAAGAGACACCATACCACCATCCTCCCTTCCCCCAGGATCGAACTGTAGGTGTTATCCTCTCCTCCTTACACATCCAATCCTCTCCATATCCAAACTGTTGCCAATGCGCCTCAATTTTACTTTTCTAACATCTTTCACATATGCCCCTTTCTCTCCTCTGATACTGCCACCTCACCACCTCACACGTTACTACCAGGGGATATAAGGATGGTTCAATTTAAGGAAAATGGCTAATAAATGAATCATATTAAAAACAAAACTATCCAAACCCACATGATACTGATACTGTAAATACAGAAAAAAGATATTGACAAAGGCATGACAATATGAATACATGAATTAGTGCATGAATATCTATCTGTCCATGAATAACGTACTATAATAATACTACGCCTCCTAAGTAAATCAGTCTCTGAGAACTGAATGTATGACAATAGTCTGTACATACATTTAGTTGGTACCCCTGTTGATACTTGGAGAGCTGCAATAGTATTAACAATTCACAATGACCAAGTTCCAAAACATGTTGTCAACTAGTAAATTAAACAGCAAGGAGCATATAAGATATATAGATAGATATAGATATAGATATAGATATAGATATAGATATAGATATAGATATAGATATAGATATAGATGTATGCATATTCCATCAGGTGGGGCTATACTCAAATAACTAGTCATATATCACCATCTATCTAGTAGGCATTGTTCTCATCTGCCTATTACGGGTGGGGGTAATCTTCATCTGCTTGACGCAAACATCCCCCCAACACATTGATGGGTTTGAGAACTACCAATTAGCCTCAACTTGGTTTTGTGTTATCACTCAGATGGTTTTACCAGGGTGCAGCTGCTGCACAAGCTACAGCGTTTTGTAGCCACTGTTGAAAGCTGGATGAGGAGAACTTAAAGTTTGGTCAGATATTGAAGATGCCAATGTCATCCCTTGCATCCCGGACCATGGCCAGTTTTCTTGACTTTTGTCCTACTACTGGACTTTGATTACTCTAGAAGAGAGAGACTGTTGACTTTGTGCAACTCTGCTTCACATAGATCCAATTCATGCACAAGTCAAAAAACATCAGTGATGTTATTGGTCACCTCTGAAAAAAAAAGAATGAACAACAATAGGTTTCCTCTCTGGTATACACACTTCCTAAAAGGCTGTAGTATACTCAAGGCTGCTCTGCCTACCAAAAGACTATTTCCCCTTCTACTACACCAAACTTCTCATGGCATGGGGATTGTTGGTCCAGTATTAATGTAGGGATACATTATGCTACCCTCATATGTTAAATTTAGGAAAATCTTATGCCTTACCTCAGCCCCACCTGACTGAAATATTACCTAGCTCAATTTTGATTTTCTAATTATGCTTCATAGGTAATCATAGGTATTCTGTGATCGAGGGTTCATTAAACCCCAAAATAGTAAATTTGAAAAGAAACTGTAAAGCACTCCCTTTTTTTAGTACCTCATCTAATTGTCACAGACCTAAACCTTTTCCTGCTGAGCCTTTCCTCCTTTCCAAGGTTAGGAAAGGATTAGGAGAAAGAGGTTGGAGTCCAAAACTTCTAAGTTTAAATAGGAAGGCAAAGGTGGCATAGAGAGAAATGCTCCTTTCCTTGGTTGGTGGCTCACCACTTCTCCTCCATTCCCCATAAAAGCTGGCAGTAGTTAGTGCTCTCTGAAATCTACCCTGGTAGCAACAATCCCAGAAAAAAAAAGCTCCCAGTCCAGAGCTTTCATTTCTACTCCAAGTCTAGAGCTCAGTTCTCCTTATCACTGCTCTTGGTCTACAGGTAGCAGCTTGGGCCAGGACATAGACAGTAATAAAATCCACTATTCAAAATCCATTTAGCTTTGGCTTGGTGGAATGACTAAGTTCCCTCCTCCATACCATCCCAAAGTGTTCCTGTCTCTGCTTTTGGTTCCCAAGTCAAATGGTGGAGTAGAAGATCTTCCCTTGGCATCTATACACAGGCTTACTGAACCTGCCACTCCCTAGTATCCCACTAATCTGTCTGTCTGTTAGAAATTCTACAGACCTCCTTCTCTCTTTGTACCATAGGATGGTGAAACACCACTGTAGAAACAACCACTACAAATGTGAAGGGCAAAATTTCATCCAAGGATGGCAAAATTTTTTTTATAGTAAATAAATAAGGGTAAAGTCAATTGATCTTTGCCCATACTTTAAAAGTAATAAGACACTTAATAAATCTATCATAGGCTTTAGACTAAGTGGAAAAAGTCCCTCAAATTGGACTGACATTACTTAAGAATCATATTTGGATAGGACAAGGCAGCTTAGCTGAATCCTCTGGAAGGACTATAAATTATCAAACTAGAGAACTTCAGTCATTCCAGAGGTTGGAGCAAGTGAAGCTTTCTAGCACACCCCAGAGGAGGGACTATCTGGAGACAAAAAAAAAATTGAGTTTCATCCTTGGCCAGATCTCCTGTCCCCTGCCTTGCTGCAACCTCACCTCACCCCATGGCCAGAGAAGCCTTTGCAACCATCTCCACCTACGATAGCTGACAGCAAGGGACTGCATCAGAAACCAAGAGATGGATGTAGATTCTCCTTGTTTAAAAGGAATCTCTTGAGTTCCCTGAGAATAATACAAAAGGACTTCCAGGAACCAGGAGCCATAAGCTACCCCTTTGCCATATGTACTTCCTAAGCTTAAGCCTACTTTTCCCAGGAACTAAGGAATATATATACATACATATATATATACATATTTGTGGGAAAATGTTACAGACTTTGAATGAGTACAAAGTTGAGAACAAGTGTTTTGTACCAACTGTTAACCATCTTAGTTAAAAAATCCTTTCTAAAAGTTTCTTAAGATTGTCTGAAGAATTCTCAAATGAGGGTAGAGAAAAGATGGTGGAGAGAAGCCAGGAGGTTGACTGGGCTGTCCCCCGTTTCCCTCAGAAACAACATTAAATCAAGCCTCTAAAAAGAACTTGAGCAACAGACCCTATAAAAAGACAGAGTGAAACCATTTTCCAGACACCTCAGAAGGATTTCAGGAAAGGTTTGCCTCACTTGAGTAAAAGGGGAGTCCCACCAAGTGCAGGCAGCTTCCAGGCAAACCACTAGGAGACTGTTAGCTGCAGCACAGATCAGCAACCTAGGCCCCGAAGTTCTGGCACAACAGACCAGCTATAAGGCCTCCAGCTCCAGCACAGCAGCAAACTGTCAGCCCGAGAATCCAGGGCACAACAGACGTAACTAGGCTGGGCCATCCTAGCACAGTGGACAAACCCCCAGCGCCAGAGGCCCCAGAGCAAATAACCTGTGATCAGGACCCTGGCCCCCAGTGCAAGAAGCTTGGGACAGTGCCCCCTGTACCCGAGGAGCAGAGCTCAGCTTTGAAAAGGGAACATTACAGCCGAATTCCAGAAATACCAGGTCAAAGAAAAAATACTGCAGACAGCCAGAAAGAAATGATTCAAAGAGCCAGGATTACACAGAACTTAACAGCTTCTATGTTAAATGATAAAAGGGCTTAGAATATGATACTCCAGAAAGCAATAGAGCTTGGATTACAACCAAGAATCAGCCACCCAGCAAAACTAAGCATACTCTTTCAGGGAAAAAGATTCAATGAAACAGAGGACTTTCAAACTTTCCTGATGAAAAGAAAAGACCAAAGTTCAATAGAAAATTTGATTTTCAAATACAAGACTCAAACCCAAAAAATTTCAGTCAGCTTTTGTATGAGCAATGTACCCCACATCATGTAAATCTCAGCCGAAATAGAATCAGCACTAGCTGCTTTGTCCACAGGAGAGGAGCCTAATAGCATTCAAAGATCTCTTCCTCAGTAGGAAATTTGGCCTGAATGGGACTGATGTCAACCTAAGGTACAGTCAGTGACTTCAGCATTGACTGATGATAGTCTGTGGAGAACACTATGAAGTGTTCAGCCCATCTCTCCAGGATCATGTTCATATCAGTAATTAATGTGGTTCCACTAGCACTGAGTAGCTAAGATGAACTATATGTCTTTGACCCATAAGAACATCATAAAAAAGCTTTGGAATTTTACTATTAGTGTAAAACTGAATTTTATCTGCCTTCTTACTGAGTTAAGAATCCTACATCTCTCTAAGCTTTGTTTGTAGTTGACTTTCAAATGGAGTTAAATGTTGCCTTCTTAGAGATGGATAGATAAAACCCTGTGGAGTTCTCATTTTTCATTTAGTAGCTTCTGAATTATTTAACTTTAAAAAGTTACAAGCTAAGACTAAAGTGGAGGAAGAGCTGGTGCATGATTTTTTGTTTGCAAATGACTTTGCACTCAAATGCAGCCTCTGAAGCAAAGATGCAACAAACTATGGATCATTTCTTTGCTCCTTGTGCTAATTTTGGCCTAACAATTGACCCCAAGAAAACACAGGTGCTCCATCAACCAGGACCATGCCAACCATACTTGGAATCATTGATTACAGCAAATGGAGAAGTTCCGAATATTGTAGATAAGTTCATTTACATTGGCAGTATACTTTCTAATGATAAACATACTGATAATAAGGTTGATATATGCATTGCCAGAGCTAGTTCAGCGTTTGGGAAACTTCAAAGGAAAGTGTGGGAGAGAATACCAAACTCAAGGTCTAAAGAGCCATTGTGCTGATCTCATTGTTGTATGCCTATGAAATCTGGACAGTATTTCAGCACCATGCCAGGAAATTCAATCATTTCCATTTCAGTTATCTCAGGAAGATTCTGAAGATCACCTGCCAGATAAGGTACAAGAAATTGAAGTCATTTCTCAAATTAAACTGCCAAATATTCAAATTCTACTGCAATTTCAATAGGTTGGCCATGTTGTTTGAATGCCAAATGTATGCTTGCCTAAAAGATTATTTTACAGAGAATTCACACAAGGCAAATGCTCACATGAGGGTCAGAAGAAGGGATACAGGGATCCTTTCAAGGTCTCTCTGACCAACTTTGGAATTACATGGAAGATACTGGCACAGGACTACCCAGCATGGCATGCCTTTATCAAAGAAGGTGCTTTGTTGTATGAGCAAAGCAGAATTGAAGCAGCTCAAATGAAATTTGTGGATGGACAAATTTAGAGAAACCATCCCAAATTTTCATGCACACTATTTGTGTCCAACCTGTGGTAGACCCAAGTTCTTTTAGTAGTCACAGTTGGATACATTGTAACTTTAATATATTGATGTCATTTTAGTTCTCTTTGAGAACTCTGTTTGAGCTCTTGCAATGCATATATCAACCTTATTATCAGTATGTTTATCACTAAAAATAGTAACCAGTTCAGGGAGCACAAGCAAAAGAGAGATACTTAAATGGAGACTTAATAAAATTTTAAATAAGGAATGGGTCAAAAAAGAAATCATAAAGACAAATAACTAGGTGGAAGCAAACGATAATTCTGAAACAGTATTTTCTTGGATTTATCTAACAGTGAAATACTATGTGCAGTTACAACTGTTCTTAGCTCATCTAAGTCTATTCCATTGTTTTCTGTTCTTTAACCTATACCAAACAGGTTTTATAACTATTAATAACATGTCCATCAAAATACCAGTGGTATGACCAGAGGCATAGAGGGACAACACAGCCTGGATGGCAACATACATGGCTGGAGTACTGAAGATCTCAAACATAATCTGAATCATCTTTTCTCTGTTGGCTTTGGAGTTCAGGGTGGCTTCTGGGAGCAGCACAGGGTGCTCTTCAGGGGCCACACAGAGCTCATTGTAGAAAGGATGATGGACAATACCATGTTCAGTGGGGTACTTCAGGGTCAAAATAGCTCTCTTGCTCTGGGCCTCATCCTCCACGTAGCTGTCTTTCTGACCCATACCCACCATCACACCCTGATGTATGGGGAGCTCAACAATGGACCGGAAGCCAGCCCGAGGGGCATCATCTCTTGTGAAGGCAACTTTGCACATCCTAGAGTCATTGTCAGCAATGAGAGCCACAATATTACCAGTTTAAACTGGTGGCAAGTTTAAACCTTTAAAAGAGAGAGGAGGAGGTGCTGCAGCTGCAGGCAGGGGGAAGGCAAGCGCATGCTGCAGGAAAGAGCTTACAGTTACCTAAAGAATCTTTAAGAAAAAATAGAATGGTTTTCCTTACTTGGGCCTGACATACAATCATTATCTATATTTGTATCCTATTCCTTTCCTAGAGGAGGCAGACAGGGGTCACACCTTAGCCAAGTTTCATATCACCACTAATGCCGAGTATACACAAGACACAGAAGTAAATGTTTGTTAAATAATCTGAATGTGTAAATGTATTTCAAAAGCTTTTTTAAAAACCACTAAAGCAAACTGTAAACAATTTATCAATAATATGTAGTACATGGAAAATAACGTGCAAAGATATAAAATGGACTTTCATCACCAGATGTCAAAATAATACATTTTATTAACAGTCATAAAATCTTTTTGGTATAGGCTAAAGAACAGAAATCAATGGAAAAGATTAGATGAGCAAAGAACAGTAGTAACTGTACATAGTATTTCATTGTTAGAAAAACCAAAGAACGTAAATTACTGAGGAAAGGGCTCTCTTTTTGACAAGAACTACAGGAAAAACTGGAAAGTAATCCAACAAATCAGGTTTGGACCAAGAAGTTTGTACAATATAAAGTAACTCAAAAGGAATATTGAACCTACATATAAAGGATCACAGAATAAAAACTTATAAGAAAAGTACTTTCCTCATCTATAACTAAATGAGAAATCTTAACTAAAGATTTCGAGGCAATCATAGAAGATGAAATGGATAATTTAATAGAATAAAATAAAAAATGCACAAATAAAATAAATGAAGATAAAATTAGAAATTTGTGAGGGAATAAAACTATTTGTAGCAAATATCACCAATAAAAATACTGTATTTGACTGATAAGGATATATGTAATTGGCATAAATATATAACACTAAGATAATTTTAATAGATATATGGTCAAAGGATATGAACATTTTTCAAAAGAAGGTTTGCAAAATAATAAAATGACCATGTGAAAACATGCTCCAAATTGCTAGTAAGTAAAATTAATGTAATTCTGAGGTTTTACCCTGCTCCATGTAAATTGGCAAGATGTAAAAAATATTAGAAGGCCTTTTGGGGGATGGACATATGAATTGATCCAAAGATTCTGAAAATCATTTTGGGAATTATGCTAATAAAAGTACTAAAATATCCATATTTACTGCTAAGCATATCTTCCAAGAGAATCAATGTCAAAAAGAAAGGCTCCATATACACCAGAATATTTTTTGTGGGAGCAAGGAACCAAAACAAAGTAAATTACCCCCAATTGGGTAATGGTCAAGCACATTATGGTTCATAAAGGTAATGGAATATTTTTGCATTATAAGAACAAAACAAGTCTACATGGAGACTGACATGATCCAATGCAAAGTGAAGTAAGTAGAAGCAGGAAAACAATACACATAAGCACAAAAATTTAAGTGGAAAGAAAAAAATATCCGAATGCTATGTAATTACAATGGCAAAGCTTGACTCTGAACAACTGAGAAAATATACCTCTCTTCCTTGGAGAAGTGGAAGCTATAAGTGCAGATATTCAGATGAAATATATCAGAAAGGAGAGAGGTATTGGTAAGTTTTGTTGAACTGTACAGTTTTACTTTTTCTGTTCTGTGTTATAGTGATGACTCTTTGAGTACAAATGGGAATGATAGTGGTACAAAAACAAAAGATAATATAAATTTTAAATAAAGAAATGAGTAGTGGGATTTGGTGGAGGTGCAGTCGGAAGTAAGGAAAACCTATGTTTGCTTCAGTTCACACTGTTGGTGGAGTTGGGAATTAATTCAACCATCCTGGAGAATAACTGAGAACTCTGCCTAAAGGCCTCTGCCCTTTTAACCCAGCAATACAACTACTAGGTTGGTATGCCAAAAAGATGAAAACAACAAGGAAAAGGACCGATATGTGCAAAAATATTTATAGTAGCTCCTTTTGTGGTAGCAAAGAATTAGAAATTGAGGGGATGCCCATCGACTGGGAAATGGTTGAGCAAGTTGTGGGATATGATTGTGGTGGAATCTATTGTGCTATAAGAAATGATGAGAAGAATGTTTTCAGAAAAACCTGGAAAGACTTAGATGAACTGATGCAGAGAAAAGTGAGCAAAACCAGAAGACCAATATACACAGCAAAAGCAATATTGTAAAGATGGTCAAATATGAATGACTTAGTTACTCTGATCAGGACAATCATCCAAGACAGTTCTAAAAGACCTATGATGAAAGATGCTATAAGAACTGATGACCTCTGAGTGCAAACTGAAGCCACTTTTTTTTACTTCCTTTGTTTTTCTTATTTTGTATTTGTGTTTTCATGATTAATATGGAAATATGTTTTGCATAGAGTCACAGATGAGAGAGGTATGTGCAGCAACCACACCTTGGTTAAACCATTTACAGGCATCAAGCCCATCTATGAGTTAGGGGAATGTCTGCTCCAAACATATGAAGACTTCTCCTTGGTGCAAGGGACAAATGAAAGCAAATGAAGGCAGCTAAAGCTTGTGCTGTGGACTACATAGAGTTTGATCAGACATCAAAGACATCCTGGTCATCCACTGCACCCTGGGCCAACTCCAGTCATCCTGACTTTTGTCCTGCCACTGGACTTTGATGACTCTAGAAGAGAATGTGAGCCTGACTTTGTGCAATTCTGACTCATTTAAATGCAATCCAAGTACAAGTGAAGACATCACCCTGCGATGTTACTGGTTCTCTTCAGAATAAAGGACAGACTTCACATGTATAGCCAAGATAATAATTGCTTTTGTTCTCATTGGGTTGGAGAACACGGAGTAAGGGAGAGAATCTGGAACTCAAAATTTTTTAAAGTGAATGTTAAATCAAATTTGACCTGTAAAATTGGGAAATATTTAACAAACTAAAATATACTGAAAAGGAAGTTGAACTCAGTACTCAAAAATCCCTATTATGTTGTTAAAGAATGGATTAGAATTTTTTTTTATTTCCTCCCCCTCTATAAGAGACATAGGGCAGAATACCATATATTCTGTCAGATGTCATCACTTTATGCAGTTTTTAAAATTTATTTTTCTTTCTTACCAGGAAAGATTAAATCTGGATGGTTGGTTAGCAATGGAAGGGGGTGGCTGAAAAGGAAAGACACTTACAAAAATAATTAAGTACAAAAGGCATTACTAAAAATCTTAAAAAATATGTTATATGTTCGCATGTGAAATTTTTTTCCAGTGATCCCATTGGAATTGGGGACTCCATGTGAAAACACCAAATACTGATACAGATATGCAACTCAACTGTAATTTTTAGTCCTTGTGAGTTTCCTGGGAGACATCAAATTTAACTGACTTACCTATGGTCATAAAGCTAGTTTTTATTAGAGGCAAAACTTGAATTCAGGTCTTCCTGACTCCAATACTGGTCTTCTACCTACTATGCCATATTACCTCTCATTCATGTGTATTGTTACTGTTCAGTTGTATCAGTTGTGTTCAACTCTTTGCAACCCTATTTGAATTTTCTTGGCAAAGATACTGGAGTGGTTTGCCATTTCCGAATCCAGCTCATTTTACAGAATAGGAAACTGAGGCAAACAAGGTTAAGTTATTTGCTCTGAGTCACATGGCTAGTAAAAGTCTGAGGTCACATTTGAATTCAGGTTTTCTTGACTACAGACCTAGCAGTCTATCCATTGCCCTGTCTAGTTGTCCACACATGTGTATATGAAAATGTATATATATATATATATATATACATATATGTACTTATGTGTGTATAATTAAATATAGACATATAGGTAGGTACATACAAAGAGAGAAAGAAGAGAAAATTGGCTTTTTAGGGTAAAATATTTTTGTAAGTTTCCTACATATATATATATAATATATTTATATATCAATCCTTAATTGGTGATATTTACTGAAATATTTTTCCCACTCTGGTTTCTTAGTCTATCTTCATTTATTTTATTTGTGTATTAGTTCTTCTTATCTTACATAGCAAAAACAACCAGTTTCATTTTTCATGATCTCTTCTAACCTTTTAGTTAAAAATTCTACTATACATACATACATATACATATATGTATCTTCACATATGTATATACATATGGGTATGCTCGTGTAAGTTTACCCTGTATGTTTACATATATTTTTAGCCCAATATTCCTTTTCCACTATATTATATCTTTATCACAGAATCTGAGAATTAGAAGGGACTGCGAGACTTCTTGTTATCAACTGTTCCTGGAATTATCTCTATCCACAGATACCTACATAGTGCTAAAGAATGTACAAAGCTTTTTATGTAAATTACTTCATCTGAGCCTCACAAGGACCCTATGAAACAAACAATAAAAATATTTGTCTTTTTCAGATGAAGAAACTGAGACGGAGAGAAGATAGAAATGTTGTCACAGTCACAGTTATATATCTAAAGCATAATTCAAACCCACATTTTTCTGATCCTAAATCCAGCATTCTATATATTACTCAACGGATAATAAAAAATTGGTCCCTGTGATCAATAAACTTAGTTACTATCAATCATTCAACCTGATTCCTATAAGCATCATGACAATTCGGATTCATTCTAGGCCTTTTCTCAAAGTTGGAAGTATGTCCTAAGATTAATTATAATTTACCCTGCATATGTTTAGGGAAATGGCTAAATGTAATTCTAGCCTGATAACCCCTTCCTGAGGAGAGGCAACTTGGCCAGCCTCATGACCTCCTGCTCTCCAATGTCTCCCTTGGAGAAGGGTAAGCAGAGGAAATTCTCGTGAGTTACATTTAGACAGCTCTACATAAACATAAATAACCTGTGTGAGAACACACAAACACACATTACATATAAACTATTTATTCCTTTTAATTGAGGAGTTTCATGCCCATGCCTTCCTCTTCCCATTCCAAATCATATCAATTATCAGAGTTGCCAATGATTCACCGGTGAAGGATCAGTAACCCTCCAGCTCTGCTGTGATAATCATAGATTTACAACTAGAAGGTCATCAAGTCTAGTCTCTTCATTTTACAATTAAGGAGGCTGAAATATGAGGAAAAATAATTTGTCCAACACTCAACTAATAACTGGCAGACCCAAGATTTGAACTCAGGTCCTCTAACTCAAACTCCAGTTCTCTTTCCAATATAGCATGCTCCCTTCTAAAATCAAATAGAGCCAAAAGTAAAAGACCCAAAATCTAAATTCTTGTCACTCATCCTTAATCATCACAGAATAACCAATGACAGCTTTATTAGAATTCTTTTTGTTACTGAATGTTGCAAATTCAACTGACAGCAGGTTCACAGAATTATACCTCAAAATGTTCCACACTGCTGGCCTGGACACAGGGAACCTTACAGTCTGCTGCTCAGCAGGTAAAAGGGAGGGGCATGAGTCCCATGGCCCTTTGGGGTGTTGCTTTGCATTTTCCTTGGGAGACGGGGGAAGCAGGGGGAGTTCAGAGGCTACAGGCTGTTGAGATATCCATCGTTGCACTTCTTGGTTGTTCCTAATGGCACATAAAATTGAAAATAAACAAGACATGAGAAAGCAGAAAACAGAAAAAAATTTAACTATTTGTTGGAGTTATTTCTAACACACATTAATCTTCACAAAAATTGATGCATGGAAAAGTCATCCCAAGCCATATATAAAATATCACCGTATTCAATAATGAGTTTTCCCCTCACTTGACAGACTATTTCACACATACTAATAATTGTTTTTATTCATGTTTTTATTATTTATTCTTGAATTTTCAAATTATTTCACACTAAAGAGAACTTTAGAGATCATCCAATGAAACTCTGTCAGTCATTAGAAGAGGGAATTAAGCTCTAGAGAGATTCCATGACTAGACCAAGGACACATAAATGTATCAGTGCTGCAGCCAAGATAAGAATCTGGCCTACTCAGTGGAAGAAGTAAAGAAAAATAAGGTGAAATTACAACAGAGGAAAAGTTAAAATAGCTACCAGAACACACTATGCTTATATAAATTATGTGCCAGCAAAGTTGTGAAAAGAAGTAAAGCAAAATCATGAAGGGGCTAAAAAATGAAGAAATGGCTTCTACAAATCTAGGAAGACAGTGGCAGGTAGTGTTCTCCCCTTCAAGTCGTAACATAAGGTCACAGGATTCTAAATCTTACAAAGCAATGCTCTGTTATAATTTAAAATAACTGTGTCTGAACCAAGCTACGGTCTTCACATTAAGACAGTATATCTATTTATTGTCAGTGAAGCAAAGCAAAATTATATTAGGATGTAGCTGAAAAATAAAGCCAAGAAAGGAAACAAAATATTTTTATAGCTTGTGCTCTAAAAACTGAGACAAGATAGTCAATGTTTCTATGTCACAATCTCTCTCATTCATTTGAAAAATCATCTGCTGGGACTTAATGCTGAACAATGAAAAGTTAAGAGCAAAGGATAGGAGGTTCAATATGGCCCTAGGGGAAGAATTCATTCAAGCAGGCAGCTTTCAGAGCACCATATGGTCTAACAGGGAGAAGCAATTTGCTCAATGGGAGCTTTGGTCAAAGCATTAAACATCATCCTTGACATTCCTATATGGTTTAAATTTCCTAAGCATAGATATTAGACTATTAAATACACTCAAATTCTTTTTAATGACTCAACTCAGATCTTTACCATTTAGTAGTATTGATAGGTCAAGGAAAACAAAGATGAAGGAAACATTATAAGACAATTTTTCTGTTCTTAAAGATTAAAATTTTTTTCTGCTATAGCAGGGCAAGAAATTAGGCTCAACCATAAAAGTATAAAATGATGACATCTTATGTAATAAAATTGTTATTAAATATAACAATATATAAAAATAATAAATATAACAAGGAATAAACCGTCAGAGTTGACAAAGTATTTAAATTCTTCAGTCATTCTTTTTATATGGTCCAAGAGTTAGCAGGCTAAAAGTGTATATATACTGTTACAACATATGTAACACTTTTGTGAAAATCAACTAAAATATGAAAGTTAATTTGAAACCATTTGTGATGATAATGTACATGGCTTGGAAACTGACTGAAAAGGCAGTTCCATAAAAATAATTACAAAAATATTTTGAAAAAAAGGTGTCTCACTAAAGAATTTGGGAAGCTAGGGTCACATAACTAGGGGAATAGTATAACTTCTATAATATTTATAAATTGATATTTATAGTAGAAATAAGGACAACGCAAGACCGGCAAAAGCAATGACAGAAAACGAATAGAAAAGGGAGCTCAAATTTTATACTTCAAAAGTTTTAACTCTATCATTTAAAAAGTTAAAAAGACTATAGAATGAATGAACAAAAACAAAAGCTTTTCTTTGAAAAGATAAACAAAATTGATTAGTCCTTAGCTTACTTGATTCAAAAGAGGATAGAAACTCAAATTACCAAAATTTAAAATGAATAAGGTAAAATGATAACAGAGGAAAAATAAAAGTTGTGATTTTTTAAATGGAGGAATATCTACAAAAATATAACCTATTGACATTAACATAATAAATATAGATCATGACCATCTAATTTGGTGGATTAAAATAGCTATAGGTAAACTGTCCAAGGAAAAAACCCTGGCCAAAATAAATTTAAAGTGAATTCTATTAAAATTTTAAAGATAAATTTTTATACTACAAAATTATTCTCAACAATTAAGAAAGAAAACATTTTGTCAAACTACTTTTATACAAAAAAATATAAACTTGATCCCAGGGCCAGAAAAGGACAAAGGAAAGAAAAATAACAAACTGTTAACAAATATTGATTTTAAAAAATTAAATGAAATTCTGGCCAAAAAAAAGAAAAAATACAGAAAAGTATATCCAAAAAGTATATATTCATTATGACTAGGCTGAATTTCTACCAGGGATGAAAGATATTACAAATATTAGAAAATGACATCAGAAACAAACAAAAAATAAGAAAAATTTTTAAAAAACAAATATTTAAATCGTTATAGAAAAATCCCTGCAAAACACATATAACTCATTTATATTATTAAAACACACACACTCACACACAAACACACATCCCAAATATAGGTACATAAGAATCTCTTTTTCTAATTTGCTATTTATTTATTTTTAACATTCTTTTTTTTAAAAGGGGTTCCAAATTTTCTCCCTCCCTCCAAACTGTCCCCTACATATTGAAAAAGCAAACATTATATCAACTATACATGTGATATAAGTCACATGTGAAATGTACAGCATTTTTCATCCTGAGTACTTCAGAATTATTTTGGATCACTGTGTTAATTAGAGTAGCTAAATCTTTCACAGTCAATCATTGTTACAGTATTTCTGTTACTGTTACAATGATCTCATTCTGCTCATTTTCAATTGCATCAATTCATATGATTATAGAAAGATTTAATTTTCTCTGAAAACTACATGTTCAGATCCTTTGACCATTTGTCAGTTGGGGAATGGCTCTTATTTTTGTAATTCCCAACATATCTAAGAAATGAGGCCCTTATGAGGGAAACATGCTGCAATTTTTTTCCCTTAGTTTCCAACTTACCCTCTACTTTTGGCAGCATTGGTTTTGTTTGTGCAAAACCTTTTTAATTTCATGTAATCAAAATGATCTATTATTCTATTACTGTGATCCTTTCTATCTCTTTTTTTGTCATAAATTCTCCTCTCAGCTGACAAATAAAATTTTCCATACTCCCCTAATTGACTTATATCATCCTTTATATCTAAGTTATTTACCCATTTTTGACCTTATCCTGAAATATGGTGTGAAATGTTGGGCTACGCCTAGTTTCTATCAAATTGTTATCCAGTTTTCTCTGAAATTTTTGTCAAATCATAAGTTATTGTTCCAAAAGCTTGGATCTCTGGGTTTATCAAACACCAAATTACTATGGTCACTTACTATTGTGTATTGCATACCTATTCTATTGCACTGACCCACCACTCTATTTCTTAGCCCATACCAGATTGCTTTGATGATTACCAATTTGTGGTATAGTTTGAAATCTGGTACAGCTGAGGCTACCCTTCCTTCACATTTTTCCTTGATTCTCTTGATATTTATTAACCTGTTTGTTCTTTGAGATGATTTTTTTCTAGCTCCATAAGATAATTCTTTAGTAGAAGAAACTTTTCTTAATATGATAAAAAAAAATTATCTAAAACCTAAAGCTAGTAATGTTATGGTAACATAAATGGGAAAATCTTTCCCATTCATTAATAGGTCCCTGTCACCTCCTTGGATCACATGAAAGCCTAAGTCACATAGGGTAGGAGGAGCTTGCTGAGGGTGAACTCAGAGAACTGAGAGAATTTAGTCAGGCTAATCAGAGTTGGGAAGGACACAGGCAGGCAGGCACAATTTAAGCTTAAGAGTGTTTGTTTGCTTATGGGAAGGTCCCAGCAGGGAGTGGGGAGGCTTGGGAACGGCTTTGCTCCCTACCATGATAACCTGTATTGACTGCTTGGTTGCTATGATAGAGTTTGCTTTCCAGTTCTGGGATTTGACTTTCTGGTGTCTAAATAAATGTTTTTCTTCTGTATGGAGGGTCTGCTATACTTTGCAATTGAGAACTACACCTGCATATTCATAGTCACCAACAGTGCTGTGAGTATTGCCTTGGAAATACAGTATTACATACAATGGGCAAACACTAGAAGCATTCCCAATAAATACAGGAATATAGTAAAGACGCTGCCCTTTCTCTTCTATTATTTACACAGTTCTAGAAATGCCAATGTTAAAATAAGATAAAAAACTTAAATGCATAAATGATAGCCAAAGAAGAGGAAACTATTCTTTTTTTGCTGATAATGTCACTATTTGCATATAAAACCCTAAAAGAATCAGAGAAACAAAGAGAGAGAGATAATTAGACATGCCAATAAAGAATAAAGATATAAAATAAACACAAAATTTTTAGAATATTTATATTTATCAATAGTAAAATTGAGTAAATGATAACAGAAGAGAAAATTTCATTCAAAATGACTAAAAAATACATAAAATACCCAGAACTCAATATACCAAGTCAAATTCAATAGCTGTATTGTAATATTCATGAAATAATAATCTTTATAGAAATCAGAATTCATGATGAGATTATGTCAATACAATAAAATGAAAATATTACCTAAATTAATTTATAGATTTAATACTACATATAAATCAAGCTACAAAGTGGGATATTATATTATTAAAGCTGTGTAAAACAATCACAAAATTCATTTGGAAGAACAAAAGGCCTAGACAATCAAGGGAAACAATGGAAAGAAAAGTACAAGTGAAGCTGGGTCAAAGGGTATACACATTTTAATAACTTTTAAGAGTACATTTTCCCCAAAGGCCCTCCAGTATTTGTCATATTTTCTTCTGTCATGTTTGCCAATCTGATAGGTATCAGGTGGGACTGCAGTAATCCATCAATATCAGTAGCAACATAGATTGTATTAGCAAATACAAAGTAGCAATAAGAGTAGTTACAAAGTAGCTACAAAGTAGTAACAATCAAAAACTTGATACTCATTGAAAAAATAGATAGTCATTAAAAAAGAGAGGTTGACCAGTTTAACAGATTAGATAGATGCCATGTAGAAGTAAATGAACATAGTATAGTATTCAATAAGCACAACTTTCTAGGAAAACTGGAAAGCAGTTGAGCAGAAATTATACAGCAAGATAATATACACATAGATACATGGCTTAGACATAAAAAGTAACATCATAAGCAAGTTGGAAAAATAAGGAAGAAATTATCTTTCAGATCTATGAATAAAGGAAGAGTTCATACCAAACAAGTGACAGAGAGGATCACACAGGACAAAATGGACAATTTTGACTATATAAAATTTTACATTTTTGCACAAAACGAATGCAGTTAAAATTAGAAGAGGAAACAAATAAATAGGGAAAATATCTTCCAAGTTTCTCTCATAAAGCTCTCATAACCAAGATAAGGAGCTGATAAAAATTTCTAAGACTAAAAACCATTTCTCAATAGGAAAATGGTCAAAGCTCTGAATAAGTAGTTTACAAAGGAAGAAGTTTAAGCTATCATGTTCCAAATCAATAATAATAAATTCTGAATTGCCACCTAACATCTATTAGATAAACAATGATGACAAAAGAGAAAAATGATAAATACTGGTGGAGTTGTGGGAAAATGAGTACACTAAGAGACTATTGGTTCAACCATTAAGGAAAGAAATATGGAACCACACCCTAAAATTGTGTATACACTTTGACCCACATATACCACTAGGAGGCCTATTCCCAAAATTGATCAAAGAAAGAGGAAAAGAACTCATTTGTTTGAAAATATTTATAAACAGGGGAGGAGCCAAGACGGCAGAGTAGAAAGACTCACATATGCTAGCTCTGAACGCACAGGCCATGGATTTCCTCTAAAAAGAACTCCCAACAAATTCTGGAACAGTGGAAGCCACGCAGCAACACAGTGAAGGAGATTTCTGTTCCAGAGAACCCTGAAAAACTGACCCCAAGGGTCCATCGCACACCGGACGGGAGCAGCACCAAGAGGAGCGAGCAGATCCAAGCAGGATTCAGGGATGGAACCTCTGGTGGCCACAAAGGTCCCTCCACCCACAGGCACACAGGTCAGTGAGAGACACTTCTAGGCTGGCCGAGAGAGGAGCGGGGTGTCTCCATAACTCAGGCCCCCGCGGGAGGCAGTGGCAGAGGCAGCGGGTGGCCAGAGGCTCCCGGAGCAGGCAGGAACTTGTCAGGAGCTCCATTACAGGAGGTCTCTGCATAAACCCCCTGAGGGAACTGAGCCTGGGAGGCAGCCCTGCCCCCACCTGAGAACCTGAATTTAATCTTACCCTGAATAGCAGCCAGACCTGCCGCTGAAAGCCCTGAGGCTGGGGAG
>CM053770.1:172565078-172595721 GCA_028658325.1 Potorous gilbertii
AGTCACTTAACCCCAATTGCCTCATCTTGGGTCATCTCCAGTCATCCTGATGAATATCTGGTCACTGGATTCAGGTGGCTGTGGAGGAGAAGTGAGGCTGGTGACCTGCACAGCCCTCCTTCGCTCAAAACAAAGTCAAGTGCAACTCATGTCATAATTTCTCTGATGGCGTGGTCTTCTTCAACAACGAAGGATGAACACACAATATATAGAGTCTATATTAGATTGCATGCCATCTTGGATAGGGCAGAGAGGCAGGGTGAGAGAATTTGAAACTCAAAATCTTATGGAAGTGAATGTTGAAAACTAAAACTAAATGAATTAATATTTTAAAAATAGTAAAAACTAAACTTTTCAGCATCTATTGAGATAATCATAGGTTTCCAATAATTTTGTTATTCCTATGCACATAATTTTCCTAATATTGATCCAGCCCTGCTTTCCTGGTATAAATTTCACCTGGTCATAATGTATTATCCTGGTAATAAATTATTGCAATCTCTATTTTAATGTTTTGTTAAAAAAATTTTTCCATCAACATTCACTAGGGAAATTGGTCTATAATATTCTTTCTTTGTTTTGGCTCTTCCTGATTTAGATATCAGCAACATGCTTATGTCATAAAAAAGAATTTGGTAGGACTTCACCTATTTTTTCAAATAATTTACCAACTATTGAAATTATTTCTTTTTTAAATGTTTGTTAAAATTACCTTGTAAATCCATCTGACCCTGGAGATTTTTTCTTAGGGAGTTCACTGATGGCTTTTTCAACTTTTTTTTTTCTGAGTTGGAGTTAAGTTTTTTATTTCCTCTTCTATTAATCTGGGCAATTAATATATTTTTTTAAACTATCCATCCATTTCACTTAGATTGTCAGATTTATTGGCATACAGTTGGGCAAAATCACTCCTAATTAAAACATTTCCTCTTCATTAATGGTGAATTTGCCCGTTTCATTTTTGATATCTGTAATTAGGCTTTCTTCTTTTAAAATTAAGTTAACTAGAGATTTATCTGTTTTGTTGTTTTTTTCATAAAACCAGCTCTTAGTTTTATTAGTTTAGTAATTTTCTTACTTTCAATTCTATTAATCTTTCCTTTGGTTTTCATTATTTCTAATTTGTTGTTCATATGGAGGTGCTTAATTTGTTCTTTTTTCTACCTGTTTTAGTTGCATGTCCAATTTGTTTATCTCCTGTTTCACTTTTTTATTCATGTAAGCATTTAGATAGAAAACTTCTCTTAAGAACCACTTTTGCTTCTTGAATGTAGTTATTGATTGTTTCTATGATTTGTTACTTGATCCACTTATTCTTTAGGATTGGATCACTTAGTTTCCAATTAATTTTCAGTCTATCTTCCATGATCCTTTATTATGTATATTTTTTATTGCATCATAATTGGAAAAGAATGCCTTTAACATTTTTGCCTTTCTGTAATGGATTGTGAAGTTTTTATGCATAAGATATTCTCCTTCAGCCTTTTACATTTACCATATCCCCCTGTTTCAAATGTGTTTCTCATAAACAACATATTGTAGGATTATGTTTTTTAATCTGCTAGCCACTTCTATTTTATGGAGAGAGGGGTGTTAATCCCATTCACATTCACAGTTCTGATTACTATCTGTAACTTTTACTCCATCATATTTCCCCCATTTATGCTTTTATTTCTCTCTTTCCTTCCTCAAGAGTTTTGCTTTTGACCACTGCCTATTCCTCTGACTATGTGAAGGCACTTCACACAGTGTTGATGCTTGTTGACTCCACTATCCTGGGGCTCAGGATCTTCTGCTGGTCCACTGAGATAGGACTTGCTGTTGGCTTGCCTGGATGCTTCCTGTCCCGTACTGGTTCCCTTTAGCCACAGCATCAGAGGGAGCTTTGCTATTAATTCTCTAGAATTCTGAGCTAAAAAACTGGTGCACCTCATCTTTCTACTGGATCCACTGTTCCAAGATTTTACTGGAGCAGTACTTTTTGGGTTTTTCAAGGTTAGTAAAGGAGAGTAAGAGTGGAGGATCCAGCAAAGGAGACTAAGAAAGAATGATCAGATATGTAGGAGGAGAACTCCAGAGGAGAACTCTAACTCCAGTTAGAGGAGAGTAGTAAGGAGAAGGAAGTGATCATTAGTGTCAAAGGCTAAAAAGAGATCAAGAAGAACATTCAGTAAATGCTGTTGGAAGTCAACGAAGAGATTATTGGTAACTTTGAGGTCAGTTTCTATGGAATAATGAGATCAGAAGTCAAACTGTAAAGGGTTAAGAAGAGAGTGAGAGGAGAGAAAGTGAAAGCTCCTATTACAGATTTCCTTCTCAACAAGGTTAACCACAAAGGGAGAAGGGATATAGGACAATAGCTGGCATGGAAGGATCATGTGAGGATTTTTTGAAGATGAGGGAGAAATGTTCATGTTGTAGGCAGTAGGGAAATAGCCAGTAGACAGAAACTGATTGAAAATAGGTGATAGAGTTGGAATGAAAGAGTGGGACAGTCTGTTGGAGGAGTAGTGATAGAATGGAATTTATTGCCTGGTAGTTGGGTTTGCTTTGGTAAGGAGTAAAGCCACTTCTTTGTGAGATGAGAGAAGGATGAGATCATGGCAGAAGACAAATGAATGATATGAATTGAGAGAGGAGAAGAGAGAACCCATAGTGAATAGCCTCCATTTTTAATATAAAATATGAGGCAAGTTTCTCAGTTGAGAGAGTAGGGGAAAAGGGAATCACTGAAGGCTTGCTGAGTGATCAAAATGCTCAGAATAGCTGCTGTGGAGAGTGGGACAGTGAATTCATAATGGAAGTACAAAAGGATTGCCTAATAGCAAGATCTCAGTTGACATTTTCTAACATAAACTTGTAAAAGATCCATTCACAATGGTTATGTGATTTTCTCCACCTACATTCAGCAGCATCTATTTAGAAGTGAAGGTAGCAGATTGTGGAAGTGAGCTCAAGATGAAATTTGGTAAGGCAAAATCATGAACATAAGCGGGCCAAGGAGTCAAGAGATGAGGACAGTGTGGAGTTGAACTGGTTCCTTGAGGGTTAAGGTGAAAAGAAGACAGGCTGGTGCAGATGGTCAGGAGGAGAATTGAGGAGTTAAGGGATTAGAGGTCAAGGTATGGACAAAGAATAGGATTTGGTGAGGGAAAGGCAAAGTGTAAAACAAATAGATTACGGTTAGATGAGGGGATTTTTGAATTATTGAACATGGAAGGGGTGCATTTGTGGGTGATGGCAAGATCAAAGGTAAACCTTTGATAAATTTTTCTGCGAAGCTGAGATAGGATGAAAGAATAGGTGATGTACGTTGAAGAGCTGAGTGGTTGGTTGTTTGAGGGAAAGTCAATATGTATGTTGAAGTCCCCTGTTATAAAGTTAGAATTGAGGAGAGAAAAATTGTGAGCCAGGTACTGAACTGATTGAGGAAGGATGGGGAGTGACTTGGAGGTCTGTAAACCACAACGACTAGTATTTTGATTGAATAGTAGATAGGAATTTCATGAACCCCAAAGGAGAAATTATTAAGTAATGGAGGTAGGGAGAAGTCTTGGAAGTAGCAGTGGGGAGCAAGGTGTATTCCAACTCACTCACAAAGTGGAATAAGTGTGGGTTCAGCCACTACTGGAAAAGGTGGCCTAGGAGGATCATTAGGTGAGAGAAGGAATGGGAGGGGAAAAGATTTAGGATGAAGGGAAGCTTATTGCCTATAGAACAAGCATTCCAGAGAACACAGGATAAGAGGTGGATAGAATTTGGTTAGGAGTTTGGGAAGGGAGGGCCAAGGAGGATGAGTATAAGGAATTGGTGGTGGATGATGGGGAATGAGGTTTGGATGATGATGTACACATTTCAGAATCCCTGGAATGTGTAGGGCATGACCAGGTTTATGTTCATTATTGAGTGGAAAACATCAGTCACCTTCCCAGTGAAGGCTGGAGATCAGCCAGGAGACAAGACCATGGCAGAGGTGAGATGGAAGGAACATGGCCAGATAGGAGGCCCATTTTCCTTTTCCTTGCTCTGAAGGTTGGAGATTAGTAAGAGACTTTGTAGCAGGAGACTGAAATTGTACCTGTACTGGAAGTGCAAGGAAGACCTGCTTCCCATTGACTTTCTTTTCCTCTTCCCTCACGGGATAGTGTAGCATGAGGTATAAGGCAGCAAGAGATAGAAGGCCCAAGGTCAGAGGGGAGGTCTCTTCTTCCTTCTTTCCTTCCTTCCTTCCTTCCTGCTTTCCTGCCTTGCTGCCTTCCTTCCTGTCTTCCTTCCTTCATTCCTTTTTCTTTCCTCCTTTATTTCTTTTTCTGTCTTTTGCCTTTTTTCTCTTTTTAATTTTTTAAGCATTTGCATAACATAGTATAATAAAAAAAATATGATTGCACATGAAACTGCCAAGCTATTATGTACAATTTGTTATTCCTTTTATGTGTGTAATAAAGTTAAAATGTAAATTACTTTTCCCCCCTTCTTTCTTTTCCTCCCCCTTCCCTACCCTAAACACATAGAGGGGTATAGGAGATGTGAACATCAGTCACAGTAGAAGGTGGAAGTTGTCTTTCAGTGATATAGGCTAAATTCTCACCTAGTCGGCCAACAGCAACAGCCTGAGGTTGCAGATCAGATTGGTACAGCAGGAGATGGAATGTATTGGTCCGAAGGAAATCATTCCATTCCTTTCCTGAGGCTGGAGATCAGGTGAACTCAACAGGAGGTCTCTCATATTAGAAAAAGTTGAGTTGGAGCAGATAGGAGCAACCTGGCTCCTTGGTGGCTTCCTTTAGAGAATGTATCAGAGGAGATGAAAGGTAGGTGTCAGAAGTAAGACAGTCCCTGTACAGGAGCTGTGTGAGCAACAAAATAGCACATTAGACATTTTTTCCAATCCCCATGATTTCTCAAACCTCTCCACGACAGACATGCGCCAAAAATAAAGCAACTTCATCTGTTTCATGTCTAGGACACTCATAATCCAAAAGAAGGTAACCTACTTCCCCTTCCAAACCCCAATCCTAAGAACTGAAATTTTACTGTATTTTCAGTGCCATGGATACCCTGCCTTCAGGCTATACAAATTTAATTGGGTCTTGAAAGCCAGCTTGGCCACAGCCATTCAGGAAGCAAAAGACTGCCAGGGACTGCAGCCCAAAAGTATAAGTGCTCCAGAATTCTGAATTGCACATACCAGGGAAAACAAATTCTGAACTGCTGATGCTAGGGCAGAGAACTGAGAAACTGTGAGAGAGGGACAGGTCACCAGGAGAGAAAATTGCAGCACTTCACCAAGCCGGAGGAAAAGAGTTCAGACCACTCAAAAGTCAGTTGGGACAGTGACTTAGGCTGGTGAGTTTGGAGAAGTTGCTTTGAAATCCTGCCCTCAAGGAAATAACCATGAGAGAAGGATTCAGAAATTGAGCAATAAAAAAAGGAGAAAAAAGACTGAAAATACCAAACATTTTAGGAGGAATGAAACTCAGAGAACTTGACCATAAACAGATAAATCATCAGGAAAGACAACAACAACCAAAGGAAATACAGACTCCAAATCTAGTGAAAGAAGTTTAGACATCTCTGAATAAATGCTGCAAAATGAAGGGAAATGTTCCAACACTTAGCGAGAAAGAGGGACCCCATAGGATTTGAGGAGAACGTGAAACCGCAACATGCTATTCCTGGGCGGTTTAAAATAGAATTGAGAATTAAAAGAGCAGAATTTATGTCTTTCATAGCAAAAACAATGAACAGAATAGAAAAAATTTGAATATACAGTGGTAAGCCTCACCCAAGAAATAAAAGAGAAAATAGATTGGGAATGCAGATGCACAGAAGTAAAGGCCAAACTAGAAGAGGAGAAACTAACGAAATGAACCTCAAAGCAAAAAACCCCAAACCCACAGTCCAGTAACATTAAGATCTTGAGATACCATTTTACACCTACCACGTTGTCTAAAATGATTGAAAGGGGAAACAAATAATGTTGGAGGAAATGTGGAAAAATTGGGACACGAATTCATTGTTGGTGAAACTATGAACTGATCCAACCATTTTGGGGAGCAATCTGGAATTATGCCCCAAGAATTATTAAACTAATAGTTTTATCCCAGCAATACCACTATTAGGTCTATTTCCAAAGATGATTAGGAAAAAAGGAAAAGAACTTATCTATTCTAAAATTTTTAAAGCAGCTCTCCTTGTGGTGGCAAAGAAGTGGAAATTACAGGGATGCCCATCATTTGGAGAATGTCTGAAGAAATTATGGTCTGTGATTGTGATAGAATACTGCTGTGCTATAAGAAGTGATGAGCCCAGTGATTTTAGAAAAAATTGCTCAAAATAATGAACAGCAAAATGAGCAGAACCGAGAGAATATTAGATGCAGTAACAGCACTATTGTTTTAAGAATGACTTTGAGTGAATTTGTTATTTTGACTATTATAAATACCTAAATTAACTTCAAAGGACACATACATACAAAGACTCTATCTGCATTCAGAGAAAGAACTGGTAATTAGAAGTATGTGAAGAATAATTTTACAATTATATACCTATTTGTGTCTAATGATGACCATGGGGGGAGGGAAGACAGGAAAGGAAGAAAAAAAGAAAAAAAAGAAATTTACATGATAATTTTGTTGTATATTTGAAAGGATTAGCAAGTTGTGCATAGCATATTTGCAATTCCATAATCAATCATCATTTCATTGTATTATGTTATGGAAATGCTTGTTTTATTCCATAAATAAAAGTAAAAATTTTTAAAAAGAAAAAAATGCTTATTATGTAAGCAAAATATACTGATCTTAAAGACAGAGGGTATAGAGACAACCTAAGGATCATAGGTTTCCCAGAAGAAAACAACGGGACAAAAAACCCCCTTAATTTTGTAATGAGGAAAATAATAAAAAACTACCCAGAACTTCTAATTATAGAAAATAAAATACTAAGGGAAAGAATTCATAGATTGCCCCTAGGGGAAAACTAAAACCCAAGATTGCAAACTCCAAGATACATAATGGTTAAATTTAACAATCCAATTCAGAAACAAGTTCAGCAAGCCACAGGGAAAAAGGCATTCAAATACAAAGGAAAATGTACTGGAATAATGCAAAACAATTTTGCACCTGTGAGGAAAAGGAGGAAATGGAATAATGTTGTCTGTAGAGCAGTGGAGTTCAGGATGAAGTGCAGGGTCACCTCTCCTTAAATATACAGGACAAAAGATGTAACTTCAATAATGAAAAAAAAGTTTGAAACAGTTTTAGAAATATCACCAGAACTGAAGAAAATTATTTGTTTCTCTGAAATACCCCCAAAGAACAGAAATGTGGAAGGGGGAATAAATGCAGCAGACAAGAACAGTAAGAGTCATAAAATGGCCACAGAGACACCATGTATACAGAGAGAGGGGTGAAGTCAGAAATCTTGTTGAGATAACAGTGAAGAGGTAGACAAGAGGGATTCTGAACAGAGCCTGGCAGACCCCTCCCAACCAGTTAAGTTTCTTTTTGTGGGACTGCATTTATAATTTGGGAGACCACAAAATGTGGGGAGAGGAACAGAGAGAGAGAGAGCAGCGAATGATGCTCTGGGGTCAAATCACAGGGTAGCAAGGAAGGGACTGTGATCGATCTCTGAGGAGGAGAGGGGAAAGATTGAAAAGGAGGGGTCTGGAGAAAGAAGCCTTACTTTGGAAGTGCAAGGAGCTCGAGAGGTAAGGACATTACACTGAAAGAGATCTTGGGGATTCAGTGCTTAAAAATTCTACTTGTCCTGAGGAGGTAGTGGCATGGGAGTGGTTTGGAATCCCTGGGGGCAATTGGCATCTGAAGGAGTGGGAGAGGAGAGATACAGAGAGATTTCCAAGTAAAATTTTTAAGAAGGTCAACAAAAGAGGGTATCAGATGAGAGGGTATCAGATCCATGGTGGATTGCACAATCTGGGATGCTGGGCAGGAGGGGTCCTACCACTGGGCGGTGTCCTCTCTGCAGTAATTTCTATTGTTCTGGAAATGTGGCACCATGGAAGAGGGGAATCCATAGGGCAAGACCTACAAGGAACATTTTTAGAAAGAAATTACTAGCAGCGAGTGCCTGGGATGCTCTGGAAGCCTTGATCGTAGGAATATAGAGAATTATAAGGGTCATGTATCAGATAATGAGGGTTTAGAGGAAACAGAAAGAGGAAATGAATAGTGAAGAGAAAGGAAAACACTTTTGGGAAAGCCACACAAAAATAAAGGAACAGGACCAGCTAAAGGAGAGGAATAAAAGGTGAGAATATCAAATAAGAGGGGGTCTAGAGTAGGGGGAAGGGAGCCAGTAGGAACAGAATGTCCTTGAAAAAAGATGAAAATAGAATAATTGAAAGAGCATAAAACTGTTACAGCAGAAGAGAGAATTGAAACTGAAAAGCTTCTGCACAGACAGCACGAATGCATCTGGGATAAGGAGGGCAGTGGTAGAACAGGGGAAACATCTCTATCACCCTCCTCTGATGAGGGTTTGGTATCCAAAACATATATATATATATATATATGTGTATATATATATATATATGTGTGTGTGTGTGTATATATATATATATATATATATATATATATATATATATATATATATGTAGAGAGAGATGTACATATACATATATAGATAGAAAAACTATACATATGCACATCCATATATAATGTGTGTATTTATGTGTGTATATATACATATATGTATGTGTATAATATGTGTGTGTATACACACATATAAAATGGACAGCTATATTCTACTTTACAATACATTCTGATTGGATATGTGATCTTAATATAAAAGATCACATTATTAAAAAGTTGGAAGAGAAACAGATCACGTACCTCATATAGTTATAGGTAAGAGATGTATTCTTAACCAAAGTAGAGATAGAATCAATTACAAAAAATAGATAGCTTTGATTACTTGAAACTAAAATGTTTCTACAAGGATAACATTAATGCATCTAAGATAAAAAGGTAATCTTTGCCTTAAATTTCTCTTGTAAGGGTTTGTTATGCAAAATGTATGAACAATGTGTATATACATACAAACATACATACACATACTCCTATACAGTTAATCCTCAACATTTACATATTTAATTTTAATAATTTGAAGCATTTGTGTGATTTTATTAGTAACCTCATTTTCACTTTCATGTTGACATTGTACACCTTTGTGGCATCCCCAGTAGAAAAGACCTGAGAGGCACGATGCACTCGTTTGTGGAATAACTGGCATCCTACCTTCAGTGGTCTAATTCACTTTTTTTGATGTAAAGAGTTTCTTGTGCTTTTGGAGAGTTGGAGGTGATGTTGAGACCTTGCCAGTCTCAGAGTTTTCCAATGTGAGTGACTGAAGTCCCAGAAACCTCTTCCTTTGTTTTCAGAAGGTGGCCAAAGTAAAGAGATTTATAGCAGTATAGTATTGGCTGAAATCAATGTTTTTGGGGGGCTTTTAAAATTGAGATGTTAGCGTAAAAGGTCACATAATTCTAGGGAATTACGAGCAAGAAAAATGTTTTGCTTACTACCAATTTTATTTGTATATTGCATTTTATGAGTTATTTAATGATTACTGTGTTAGAAAAAAATGCATATTATCAGAATTAATATTTTGTTATAAAGAATTGTGTGCAAAAATGTATGTTTTCAGCAATCTTGGGTGAAAGATTATAGTTTTTGGTGGTAACAGGGATCCAACCCCCTATTTTCTATAGGTTCAATGTATCAGCATTCCCATTTTCTACTTTTATGCTGTTTTCAAGGAATGTTATGCTCACAAAAGTTGAGGAATGTATATGTGCATGTACATACATATGGGCAGAGTAACAACCTTTGGAGACAAGTACTTTGAGGGAGCCATGTGATTAGAAGAGGCCCCAGGAAACCTGCTGCATAGCAGGAAGGAGTAGGCAGAGATATGGGAACCTGGTCAGAAATGCTTTGCTTGCCCTGGAGAAGGCTTTTGGGGCAGGAGATAGAAATAATCTTGTACCCAGATGCTGTTAATGAAGGTAACCCTGGGAAGTATTCCACTAAAGTGGGAGGCAGGGAGTAAATCCCTGCCTTCAGTGCTAGATATGGCTCTGGGAAGGCCAAGTAGAAGTCTACTGGGTAAGCATGGTTGGAGACTAGGGGCAATCTTGTCCCCAGGTATCCTGTCACTGTATATGACCCCTGAAAAGTTGTTGGGAGGATCAAATTAAATGAGATGTTAGAATTCATCTTATAGGCCTTAAAGAACTTTGGAAATATTTGCCATCCACAATTAGGAGGTATAATTACAGACTTTTATGATCTGAGGATTTGGATAAAGATTTGCCTTCTATGTCTTTTTCCAAATAATTGATAAAAATGTTGAAAAGGACAGCTTTGCAACATGCCACAGTGTTTTATAGTGGGGAAAATAGCATTAGGTTTGGAATCCAAGGGACCTGGTTACAAAAACCAACCTAGCTTTTTGCTATTTACCATCTGCCTGTAAGGGCTAGTCAATTATCCTTTGTGTATTGGGAACCGGAATTGATCATTTCAGCTGTTTTGGTCGTTTGTTACCTTTTCTATGGGCGTGTGACCACTGTACTTGCTACAGCTTTTTGGAACCACAATTGAGAATTGGGTGTGAGGTGGATAACAAAGGTGGATGAATAGCCCTGTAAAGCCCTCACACTAAACATGCTGGTAGTCTTTGAACACCCCATACTGCAATAGTGAGGAAACTCCTTTTTCCCCTTCTCAGATCTAGATAAATCAATCCAAATAATAAAAAAAGAAATATTGAAATAGAATGGAAAGGAATATACATATTTTCAGCTGTGCATGGCTCCTTCAGAAAACTGACCATATGAGTACATAAAACCTCCTAAGTCACTATATGCCATGTTTTTCTGGGCATAAAATCATGTGACTCAAGGCCCTAATTGTGGACCAGGCATCTTTCTCTACAATGGGTCTCCTTGTATCAATCAGAGGAGTGTCTATCCTGTATGATTCTCAGCCTACCCATAAATGGTAAATTATTCATATCAGGGTAAGAGGTTTCTTGTTTTTTATCTCTTCAGATACAGACCTAGCTGTGATATATTGCTTAAGTCAAAGGGTATTTTGGTTTTATAGCCCTTTTGCTCTATAGAATGGTTGATTCAGTTCACAACTCCACCAACAATGCATTGATGTCTCATTTTCCCCAAGTCCTCTTCAGTATTTGTCCTTTACCTTTTCTGTCCTATTAGCCAATCTCATAAGTGTGAAGTAATACCTCAGAATTTTTAAATTTGCATTTCTCCAGTCAATATGCACTTGGGAATTTTGCTGACCTTTGGTGGCCCACTGCAGGTTTAACATCTATGTTCTAAAAGATTATTTGGACCTTACCGCCAAGAGTAAATAGTGGTAGGGGCAATATTTACTAGGTCCAACTTCATGTAGGCTAGATAAGATTTTTATTTTTTTTCTCTCTCTGAAAGTGTTGGAAGATCTCTTTTAAGACTAGAGTGGTCCAAGAAGTTATGGTTTGAGGTGTTGATTAAGTTTCAAAGTCACCTTAGGTCATAAAAAAGGTCCTTATATCCTTACTATAACTATTGTCATAGCCTTGCAACTGGTCTCCCTGCATTAAGTCTTTACTCACTTGAATCTAACCTTCATTTAAACTGCCAATTTGATTTTTCCAAAGCATAAATCTGACTGTCTCTGTCTTGCTCAGTAAATCCCAGTGGTACTGTCTTTCTCCAAGATCAAATTTAAACTCCTTTGTTTGCTATTTAAAGCACTTTATAACCTGCTCCTTAATTTTCTAGGCTTTTGTATTTCACTCTTCTACATAAATTCTATGATTCATATGCATAGGTCTGCTTTTCTGATAGCAGAAAGAGAAGGGGAATTAAGGAGCCCTCTTGATAAAGGTGAAAGAGGAGAGTGTAAAAGCTGGTTTGAAGCTTAACATAAAGCATGCATGTGTGTGCACACATGCATACACCCATACACACCCAGCTAAGATTTTGGCAACTGGGCCTATATCCTCCTGGCAAGGTGAGGAAATGGAAGCATGCCCGGTTGGGCTCAAAGGTCACTGCAGACACTGACTGCAGTCATGAAATTAAAAGATACTTGCTCCTTGGAAGGAAAGCTGTGGCAAATCTGGGCAGCATACTAGAAGGCAGAGACATCACCTTGCTGACAAAGCTTCCTATTGTCAAAGCTGTAGATTTTCCAGTAGCAGTTTATGGCTGTGAGAGTTGGAATATAAGGAAAGGTGAGCACCACAGAATTGACACTTCTGAATTGTGGTGTGGTGTGGAAGACTTTTGAGAGTCTTGGACAGCAAGGAGGTCAAATTAGTAAGTACTTAAATGAATTCGGGCTATTTACTGGGAGGTCAAATATTGAAGTTGAAGCTTAAGTACTTTGACCATATAGTGAGAAGACGGGGCTCACTGGAAAACACCCTGATGTTGGGAAAGATTGATGGCAAAAGGAAAAGGGTATGAGATGGATGGAGGGTGTCATGGAAACAATGAACGTAAATTTGAACAGACTTCAAGAAATAGTGGAGCCTAGAAGGGACTGGTGTGCAATGGTTCATGAAGTCACAAAGAGTCAGACAAAATTGAATGACTGAACAACAATGAACTTACCTCTGCATGGGTGTCCCATGTTTCTTGCTCTGTCTTCTCTCCTCCATCTCTGGGTTTCTCTTGTTTCCTTCAAGATTTAATTTCCCCCTCCTGCAAGAGGCCTTTTCAAATCATTAGGCTGCCAGGGCTTGTTCCTCTCTGATTACTTTCCATTTACTATGTATGTGAGTTGCACATACCAAGGCATTTATAATCCTTGTTGACTGTATAAAATCTCCAGGTCTTTTTCAGATGAATTCCTCTCCAAATATCCCTTTCTCATCTTGTATTTGTGAAACTGCTTTTTGGAATGAAAGTGTTGGAAGTGGAATCAGGTCAAACTGAGTTTAAAATACTTTCTTGCTTTGTGGCCATTACTGTTACTTTGACTATTCTCAACCTCGATTTCATTATCTGCATTAATAATAGAGAATAATTATAGCATTTGTGTACTTTATTGAGGTTGTTTGGAAGTTTAGATGAGAAAAAATATATAATTGCTTTCCAAATCTTAAGGAGCTTTATAAATGTCCACTTTTATTATAATGACAGATTTAGGACAGGAAGGTACCTTAGAGGTCCCAGTTCCCTGATTTTAGAAATGAGGAAACTAAAATTAGCAAGAGTGAGCTGTCAACCTATTGCTTGACCCACATAATAGCAGGTCCCCCTGACTGCAGGACCAGCACTCTATTTAATGTGTCATTTAGCTACCCAGTTACAAAATGTTTATGCATATGCTGCAGTCCCTTCATTGCAGTTTCCTTACCCATCATCTCTCATCTCCCAGAATTAGTTCCCTAGCATCCCCAGTATGGTGTGAATCAGTGGAGCAAGATGATGCTTTTACAAATATATTATTTTGGACATGGGTAAGGTTGGCAGAAATCTTTTCATGAACCCTGCCTTGAAGATCCCTTCCTACATTTTCTGACTTAGTTATGTAAAAGGAGAATTGGATTTTAAGTCCTTTTTATTCTTACATCATATGTTTTTAAACTTAAATTACTAAAGTATTTTAATTAGATTTTTCACAAAGGGGAAAAAGACCTTGAACACACTGACCCACTGGAGTAGGATAATTTAGGTTTAGACCTCCAAATGTGCCATTATGACTTGAGAATTTTTTTTGTTATTGTTTATTTATTTATTGCAGTGGACTACTGATTTAGTTTTTTTTTTAAATGGGGGAAAGGTGTTTAAATCCTAGGTTAGCAATAGAGTCTTTTTTCTCAGTGACAAAAATCTTTATTTAGAATTTTTGGAAAACTGCTTTTTTGGAATAGAGAGAAAAGTTCCTACTGATCCAGTGGGATTTTCAAGGTGTACAGGATGTCTCAAAAGTCTTCTTGCAGCTTTAGGCTATTAGAATATATTAAAAGTGGAAGTCTGGAAATGTTCAAAGCATTGTTTGACCCTTAAATGTCATTTATGGAAAAAGTTGCATTACTTTCAAAGCGTGGAGAAAGAACATAAGTTGTCTTTAAAGAGGCAGAGATGAATGAGCTTATAATTTTTAAAGTGAGAAAACTGCTTGATGGATTTGTTGATTTCCAAGGTGAAGAGGTCAGTGATAATGGAGGCATAGGAGGAACGTATGTTTCATATTCCAGACTTCCATCTTGAGGAATGCCTTGGACTCTGGAATTGAGGGCTATAAACTAGGTTAATGGAGGCAATCATAACTGGGAATCAGAGTGAATGGAAAAAGGCCTTCAAACTTATCCTATTGTCACTCTTCCCCCACCTATACTGTTACCTTAGCAGTATCTTGTTTAGGGGAATTTGAGGGTAGGAATTCTTTTAACATTAAGGAACTTGGGTGTTCTCAGGAGAAGTTTCAACAAGTCAATAAAACCTTAGAACCACAGCCAATGAGGAAGATAGTTCTTGTCCCCTGCACAGTTCCATCTTTCAGTCCTGATTTAGTGATTGTCCCTGCCTGCGGGACAAGAACAGGGACCTGGAGGACGAAAAGAGGGGGCAGGGGACAGGAGACTTGGAGAATGGGGACAAGACAGGCTTTCTGATCAAGTCTCATTTATTGAAGGGCAGAGCAGCAGTAATTATAGTCGTACTAGAGGAAGGAGGGGGTTTCCAGAGGGCAGAAGCAAGGAGGGGCAGTAAAGGTTAAGATAACCGAGGAATGTTCCAGATCTGGGGTGGCATGTCGCAAGGCCGGATGTTTGCTGCAATGGAGTAGTCCAGATAGCTTTTGGCTTCCCACAAGTGACTGTGGTAGGGAAGTTTTAATTGACAACATTTGGATTCTTACATTATATCTTTAAATTTCCATTATTAAAGTAATTTTAATTAGATTTCCTGGTTCATGAGTGTCTATCACATTTTTAAGAGGAAAAAACCTTGAACTTGATGGACTAAACCACATTAAGGTTTAGCCCACTATACTTGGCTAAGCCTGTTATAATATTCCCCTTTTATAAAATGAAGGCTTTGAGTGAGGTGATCTTTAAGATCCTTTCTATCTCTTAAGTCATGTGATCCATGTTGATTCCTATCCAAAGATCAGTACTCTTTGGGTGTGGCTCTTAAACTCTATATGCTCTTTGCTTGAATTTTTTCATCTTTTCCTTTAAAAATTCATTTAAATTTGAATACAAACCAACCCCGCCCCGCAATATTCCAAGTACACAGAACACAAAAGAGCATTTAATAAAAAACAATAAATTTCCATTGTTTTCAAATTAACCCAGTTTTTCTTTGCTTTCTTCTAGGTTTTCTTTTGTTCTCTGATGTATACTTTTTATTATTTTCTCCCTGCCTTCTCCCCCCCAGGCTGCAATTAATCACGTATAAGTGTGTGTATACATATATATCACATATATCTATGTGTATATACACACATAATATCTATAAACATATACATTATATACATATACTCATGTATACATATATGTAAGACCATATTGTATGTATTTCTATTTGACAGTTCTTTCTGTGGAGGTAGATAGCATCTTCCTTCCTAAGTCCAAGTCTTTCCATGTTTTTCTAAATCTACTACTTCATCATTTCTTATATTACAGCATTATTCTGTCACAATCATATTCTATCTGAGAGATTGTCCATGAAAGTTTTCCTGCTAGTTTTCTGTTTTCCTTCAAATCTTTGTTTTATTTGTACAACAAATTTTAAATTTATAATAATTGAAATTATTCATTTTACATTTCAGCAATGCTCTCTTATAATATAGTTTAAGTTCTGGTACTGCTGAATCTCCTTTACATTTTTTCCTTAGTTTCTTTGAGATATTTGACCTTTTGTTCTTCCAAATGCATTTTATTTTTTGTAACTCAGTAAAATAATTTTTGTAGTAATTTAATTGGGATGGCATTGAATAAATAGATTTAGCTAGATTTATTGGCTTTACCTGCCCATGAACAATGAATATTTCTCCAATTATTTAAATCTGACTTTATGCTGACTTTATTTGTATAAAGAGTGTTTTATATTTATGTTCATGTAGTTCCCATGTCTGTTTGGGTAGGTATACTCTCAGGTATTTTATACTGTTTAGTTATTTTAAATGGTCTAAAGCAATATTGAATAACATTGATGACAGTGTAGTTTCCTTATTTTTCTCTTTTAATTAAATCTATTTTATCTTTAACTTCGTCTGAGATCACAATTACTAACCTGTTTTTTTTTACATAGTAAATTCTACTCCAGCCCTTTATTTTATCTCTGTGTGTTTCTCTCATTTTCATTGTGTTTCCTAAAAGCAACATATTGTTTTCAATCCATTCTGTTGTCTGTTTCTGATTAATGGGTAAATTCATCCCATTCACATTCAAAGTTATAATTACTTATTTCCCTTCAGCCTATTTTTCTTCACTTTTCTTCTTGTCCTAGTTATCCAGTTTCTCCTCAAATGTCTAATTTACTTCTTTTTATTTATTTATTTATTATTTATTTTTTAAAAATGTTCTACAGACTTGTAATGGTAATGGAAATGGAAAAATCTTTCCCATTCATTAATAAGTCCAAGTGACCTATTTGGATCACATGGAAGCCTGCATCACATGTGATGGGAGGATCTTGTTGAACGGGTGGAACAGGAAGGGTAGAGCAGAACTGAGAGGAAGTTAGTCAGACTGGTCAGAGCTGGGAAGGAAATAGGCAGGCCGGCACAGCTTAAGCTAGTTAATGTTTGTTTGTAGGAAGGTCCCAGCAGGGGGCAGGAAGGCTTGGAAATGACTTGATAACCAGTATTGACTTCTTGGTTGCTATGATGGAGTTTGCTTTCTGGTTCTGGGATTTGGTTTTCTGATGTCTAAATAAATGTTTTTCTTCTGTTTGGAGAGTCTGTTATACTTTGTAATTGAGAACTACACCCACATATTCATAAGTTACCATCAGTGCTGTGAATATTGCCTTGGCGATACAAGACTTGAAGCATGCTATTTTTCACTTTCTTACATTTTTAAGATTTTAATCAAATCTTTTTGTACAAAATGACTAATATGGAAATGTTTTACATAATTGCACCTGTATAATCTTACCTCATGTATGGGGGAGAAGAGGGAAAGATAGAATTTGAAAGTCAAAACTTTCAATAAAAATGTTAATACAAAAAAAATTCTGCACTTAGCAAACAGTAAAAGAAAAATTTATCATTTCCATATACACAGTAGAACAGGAAAAGATGATTGTATATGATGCTGGCTATTGTGTTTGTCCTTCGTTTTCAAAGAGGACCATGACATCAGAGAAATGATGATATGACTTGCAGTTAACTTTGATCTGAGTGGGGGAGGGCTGTGCAAGGTCATCAGCCTCACTTTCTCCTCCTGAGCCATCTGGGTCCAGTGAAAGATATATTCATCAGGATGACTGGAGATGACCCAGGATGCAATAGGAGACCTTGGCCTTTTAGGCTAAGGTCTTTTCAAGTACTCAAATTGAGGTAATGGCCATTCAGTGAACAGACCTCTTTAAAAAGTAGTATTTGTAGCCCCAGTGGTTAGTACCTTGCACATACATGATTACTGAATTGATTTGAACTTGTTACTTTCAAGCTGGCTTTTGAAATTCCTTTTGTTTGCTTCTGTGCATTTTCTTTTAAAATATTTCAATGGTCCTCCTTTCTTTTATTTTCTTTTTTGGAGGCAACATTATTTTTAGAATCCTTTTTCTCCAAACTTTTCCCTGATAAATAATTGAAAAAAGAAAGAACTCTTATAATAAACAGTCATGCAAAATTTATATTCTTATAAACAAAGTCATGAAAAAAATCAATCTACATATTTGTCATATATGAAGCTGTATGGTCTCTTTCACCTTGAATTTGCATATATAACAAAAGAGGTTTGGTTAGGAGGTTGGGTGGGTAGCTTGATTCATTATCAAAACTCATTGTAGGGTTTTTTCCTACTTTTCCAGGATATCTGGGGAGTCACACAATTTCCTTTTTGATCAGGAAGTGTTTTTCTTTTCTAATTTGTGATAGTAGCAGAACAAATATAATAAAAACAAATACAAGGAAATTTCTTCTCAGAGACACTGGGGTTATCAAGAAAAATCTTATATGGGAATTGCAACTTGAGTGTAGGTTTGAAGGAAACTAAAAATTCTAAGACAGGGATGGGGAGAAAGCCTGTGGCCTCAAGGCTGCATGTGGTCCATCTAGGTCCTCAAGGATGGCCCTTTGACTAAATCCAAACTTCACAGATCAAATCCCCATAATAAAAGGATATGTTCTATGAAACTTGAACTCCTTCAAAAGGCTGCACCCAAGAACATAGAAGGCCACAGTTTCCCTACCTCTGTTGTAAGAGATGGAGACAGAGGAAGTACATTTCAGGTACTTCCAAACTGTGGTGCTGGAGAAGACCTTTGAGAATCTTAGACAGCAAGAAGTCAAATCAATCAATACTTAAAGAAATTAATTCAAACTGTTCACTAGAAGGTCAAATATTGAAGCTGAAGTTTAAATCTGTGGTCGTATAGTGCGAAGACAGGGCTCATTGGAAAAGATCCTAATGTGGGGAAAGATTGAAGGCAAAAGGAAAAGGGATGACAGAAGTTGAGATGGATAGATGGTGTCATGGAAAATGAACTTGGACAGACTTCAAGAGATAGTGGAAGATAGAAGGACCTGGTGTCACAAAGAGTCAGACACAATTGAATGACTGACCAATGGCAACAGTACACATAGATATAATTAACAGCTCAAGATCACCATGAGTCCTACTTTCACTCTTGAGGGTTTCTCCTCAGACTCCTCATATTTCAATATGTGCTTCTTCTCTGGTTTCTATATGTCAGTAAGGCTACCCTCAGCTTCCTTGCAAGGAGCTAGCTAACAGCTTAGTTTGAATATAGAATAACATTTTTCTACCTTGAAAGAATACAGATAAGGTAATGAACATGCAGTGGCTCATACGTGGTCCAAACAACTCTCTTTCTTTAGATAGTTCTGCCTTCCTATCAGGTACCCATAAAATTTTCCAGATTCTTACATTGCTATCTTGACGTTCATCTTCAAGGAGCAGCTGGAGTTCTTAGAAGGAGTCAATCACTCATCTTCTATTGAGTCTCTAACTATGTAGTTCTTTAGACCTACAATGCAACCTGAAGGGTTGCAGGTTCCTCCAAAAGAAATTTGGCACTTCAAAGTTGCTAGGCAGGCAAGCTTTTTCCCATTGAAGCAATACCATCTGAATAATTCATAGTAACCATGTAGGGCCATGGTTGCTCAGTCTTTTACTGATCCTTCAGCTTGGGGGATATATTTTTTGCACCTCTATACATTTAAAGGTCATATAGAGATTGAGTCTTAAATTTTTTGAAAATTCTGTACTTTACAAACACCATAAAATTCCATATAAATAGTAAAATAGGAAAAATGAATATATATGAATCCTTAAATATTATTTGTAGCTAGCTTTAAAAAAAAAGGGTATGCAACAAATTCAACAATTGCTTCCAAAATTGTCCTGTTTCTCTGTGTTTCCTTTTTTGCTCCTCTATATATATCTAAAAGTGACTGGGAATTTATAAAAAGCATATATTGTATAAATGTAGACACCAACCCTAACTACCTTCCACCCCCACCCATATGTGTATGTTTATAATAGTTTTACACTACCTACTCCAAAGCATTATTATAAAGAAATTGCTTTCCAAAACTTCAAGTTATTATGGGCTACCAAATGAGTTACATTATAATTATATCTTTATATACTTTTATTTTTCAAGGCAAAATAACTACATGCGATCATTTGACCTCCTTTCAAAAAATAAGCCATATGTGTTAAAGACAAGTTGATATTGTGTTTATGAAGTCAATCAGAATGCACAAAAGATACATCGTATTTCCTGCCTGTCGAACACCTTGTTCTTATCCCCAGTATTTCCTCTGCCTTTATAATACATAGCTGTAACTGTAAAAATCTAAGCCTTAGAAAATGGTATTATAGTTTGTTCTCTAGAGTCAAGAAGACTATACCAATTCCATGTTCACTGTGATTCAATACTCCCAAAATAGGGAATATATATGAATTTTAAGAGTCATTTTGTTGCTTAAACTGAGGTTGAAAATATGGCAAAGATGGTTCCAGTAGTATGAGGGAATGTCTTGTCCAGGCCTCCGATCTGGAATATAAAAAAATCTGTCATTCAAAATGTTTTTAACTTGGTAAGAACTGCCAGAGTTTATGTTCATCTGCCAAGCCTTCAAGAATTCAGTGACTTCCATGCCATTATGAAGCATTAGGATTTTAACTCAAATCATATATTAAAAGACATTATTTGTAGAAGTAGCTTTCCCTCTTTAACTCTATTGGTTTGATTTATAACAGTAAGATTTCTGATAATTTCCTAAATCACTGGGAATTTGTTAGCCATTTAATAAAAAAAAAATCCAGCTTACTCATTTGCCTATACTTTGGTCATTGTTGCTAAAAGGCCTTGTGGTGTCTCGAAAGCTTCTTTATGAGATAGTAACTAGATTATAGTTTTACATACATAATCTGTAAAGATGATTACCAGAGTCTCATGGAAACAAGTAGTTTTGCTCTGGATCCCAAATGTATATATAGGGAATAAGCATTTATACAGTGCCTACTATATGCAAGGTACTAGACTAAGATATTTTTTAAAAATAAATATTATCTCATTTGATTCTTACAACAACCCTTTGAGGTAGGTATTATTGTTATTTCCATTTTACAGTAGAGGAAATTCAGATAAACGGAGGTTAGATGAATTGCTCAGGGTTCATACAGTGAGTGAGTGTCTGAAGCTGAATTTGCTTTAAGGTTTTCCCCAACTCCAGGCCCAGCACTTCATCCACAGTAATTTTTGTCTCTTCTCCAGTGTCTGTGAATTTCCACCTTGAAAATAGTGCAAGAATAGCTTCTTGTTCCTTTGGAAAAACCCAGTAGTGAAGGATTGCATCATTTGAGAAATATTCATGTGGAAAAATGGTTCAGCTCCTATTTACCTGCTCCTTTATTTATTCCATACCAATAAATACTCTAGCAATAACATTGTTTTTTCCATGCTTATCCCACAATTGGAATACAGGGAAAAATGATTTCTCCTCACACAGACTCACTAGATGTTAGAAGTTATTTTTACCCTAATTAATTGAACAATGTATAGTTTTTGGGGACAATGTCCTTTTTTGAGAGCTCTTCTGGTATTATTTAGTAGTAAGGATTCCATACTCTGGTTCTAATACAATTTCAATTAATGTGTGTGTGTTTTTTTCTAGGCTAAATGTCTATTTGGCTGGCATGAACCCATTTTATTTCCATGCAGTAAATATAATTTTACACTGCTTGGTGACCCTGGTGCTGATGTACACATGCAACAAAGTTGTCTTCAAGGACCATCGACTTGCTTTCGTTACTGCATTGATTTTTGCTGTGCATCCCGTTCACACAGAGGCAGTAAGTAGCATCTATATTGGAAAATAAATGGATATTTCCCCCTCTAGTATAAAATCATTTGAACTCAAAAGTGATGTGAGAACAAATTATGATGCATTAAGATGCTGTCTTTATAGAACGTAACATTTATTTGACAATTTTGTGTAGGCTCAAAATCACCCTAGTGCTTCTACTGCTAACTGCTTTTCCAATTAAAGCACCTAGTCATTAGAAGTAGGAATAAAGCAATACATTTGAAGAAAACATGAACCCAATGGTCTATGTAAGAAGACAGCTACATTAGCAATGCCTGCTGTGCTGTTCTAAATTTTTAATTTGCCTTTTTCTCTGTCTGCCCTTATGTTTACTATTTGAATGGCTTAGTATACTGATCCTTACACGTTTTTTGAAAAGGGCAGTCACGAGTTAGAATTGCATTTATTTATCAGATTCATGGGTTATGTAACCTGAAAATTATATTCTGTGCTCTTTAATTAGAGACAACCCTTCTAAAGTAATATTTGTTTTGTAAGTGGTGCTGTGCTGGTTAGAAAACTGTCTTGAGATGTCAGTATCTGTCATTCCCTACTTTCCATTTTGGTCCTCTTATAGCAATAGCTGTCTTCATGGAAAATACCTAATGGTTTTCCATGCACTGCTTAGTTTTTTAATTTTAAGTTATACTGTAGAGGAGGAGTGGTAGTGTATAGTTTTGCAAAAAAATGACTTCCCAAGTCAAGTTTAATTGTTAATCTTTTCATATTTCTTATAATTAATAATAATGAATTATTGAAATCTGACAATTTATATAATTTTTAAGGTTTACTAAGTATTTTGCTTACAATTATTTGTGAAATATGTAGTGCAGCTGCTATTATTCTTGATTTACAAGTGGGAGAATTGAGATATATGATTAAGTGACTAACTCAGGGTCCCAAAGCCAGTAAGATTCAAAGCTGAAATTCAGAGTAGGCTTTCATATTCTTAAGATCACATTTCTCTCTTTCTGTGTCATTCTGCTCATATCATACTGTGTGCCAGATGCTCATTAGTGGGGTTATGCTCAGGCATGTAAAAGAGATAGACTATGCTGAATAGATAATAGAGACTTGTAACGGCCAGGTCTCCTGAATTGCTACAGTAAGCAGTACAACCCCTTTGAAGTTAATAGATGCATAACCAGAGGCTCAATTTATGTAACTTTATCCAAGTCATATATATATATATATATATATATATATATATATATATATATATATATATATGTATATATATGTATGTATGTATATATATGTATATGTGTGTGTGTGTGTATACATACACACACACACACACACACACACACAACTATCAGAAGCCAGGATTCAAACTAACAGTTTTTGAACCAAGAGTCTCCCTGGCACAGAGAATAGTTAGGAAACTAGAATTGGAGTCAGAAGGACCTGGATTTAAATGCCACCTCAGACATTTACTAGTTGTGTGACTTAAGGCTAATCACTTAAATTCTTTTTACCTTAGTTTCCCCATCTTCAAAATTGGGGACAAGAGAGGTTGAACTCAGCTTCTAAGGTCCCTTCTATCTCTAAATCTAAGAACCTATGAAAAGTGTAGTTTTTCTTTTTACATTACTACTTTTGCAAGTAAATAATGTGGAACTTCAAGAATTTGAAGGACTTCTAAGTGTTCTAGCTTCATAGTTTAAATGACTGACCATGGCATTGACTATCTTAGTTTTTAATGTTATCATTTATAATCCTGACATGTTCATTTATTTTTTTTTACAGACTTCATATAGTTCATTAACAAAATAATAAAAAACTTAGGAGAGGGATTCTGTTTTATGCTCTAAAAAAGAAAAATTTACAGTGCTTAGCACAGTGCTAGGTACATAATTGGTATTCAGTATATGCTGTTGGTTGGTGATGAGGTTTAACTAGACTACATTTGTATTGCTATACTAATCTTGACAGCGTGGTGTCACAGAAATCACTTTGAATTTGAAATCAGAACTGGGTTTGATTCCTGCCTTCATAATTTATTGGTACCTACTTCCCTGACTTTCAGTTTCCTTATCTGTGAAATGAGATCATAACAAAGTACTATTTAAACTGTATAAGGTGATCTAGAGGAAAGAACATTGAATTTAGCATCCCATTACATGAACTACCTGTTTCACCCTTAGATAGATTTCTTAATATTTCTGTGGTTGTTCCATCGTGTCCTGTTTTTAACGACTCCATTTGGAATTTTCTTGGCAAAGATACTGGAGTGGTTTGCCATTTCCTTCTCCAGCTCATTTTATTGATGAGGAAACTGAGGCAAACAAGGTTAAGTGACTTGTCCAGGATCATACATTGAGTAAGAGTCTGAAGCCAGATTTGAATTCAGGAAGATGAGTCTTCCTTACTCCAGGCCCATAATGCTTATCAATTGTGCCACCTAGCTGCCCCATGTTTCTGTGCATTAGTAAAATTAGGAGCTTGGACTGGAACCTAGGCATTGGATGATTGCTAATATCTTTCTCTTATAAACCATGATGTGATCTTAAGTATCATATAACTTTGAGATATGGGTGGGCATGGCTAAAGAAAATCTTACATCCTCATAGTCCTTATCCCACTTCCCACATTTAATCTTTGATGTTTTAAGAGAGTTATTACTGTTGACAACTTGGCCATTCACTCCCAGCAAAGAACAAGTTGGAGTCAAGTCATAGTGGGGAGAATATTAAATTTCACTGTGAGCATTTACACCACAGTAATCTGGGAAACCCAATAAATCAGGACTTGTTTTATTGTTTTGTGGATTGTTTAGACTAAAGAAAGTTATTAATAGAATGTGAATAATGCACATTAAATTTAAAAGTGTATAGAGGGTACATTTTTCTCCACTGGAGTACTCATTGTTAAACATTTACCAGCACACCTTTGTTCTCAGCTCATGACTTTTGTTTATAAAGAGGGCTCCTACTTGTCAGAATTGTATACCAAAACTGATTTGTTTTGCAGCTATTTCCCAGCACTATGCCACTACACCACATTGTGCAACTGCAAGTCTTGCTTTAGCCTTGTTTGCAGTGGTTCCACTTTAGTTTGAGAATCTTGTTAATTCTTGCTACATGTGTCCAATTGTATTGGAATGCAATTTTAATAGACTGGCTTTATTTCTGGAGTTGATTGTAGCTGATCCTATCTGGCCCTTCCTTTCATAATCACTAGAGCTTGGAATTATGTAGCTGATGAAAATGCTAAAAGAATCAAGTTGTGTAGTCTGGAGCTGACACAGGCCCTTAAGGCCTATTGGACAAAGCCAGTGGTTTCATAGGCCTTTGATTTTGCTGAATCTTAATGCCATATGTACTTCTGTACTCACCAAGCCATTCTGCCAGAGATCATGCTGTTCTTTCACTCATTACATGTTTGTTAGGAAGTAGTATATTGAAATATTTCAGGATGACAATTTCAAACTGATGTAGGCAAGATTCCATTAGTGATGTCAGTTAAGATTATTTGGATTGACCAGTGTTATATAATAAGGTCTAGAATGATGGTTAAAATATGGATACTTAATCCCTTAATAGAGTGATGGTTAAGTATGTGATTATTGAAGAGTTTTTTAGACAGATTTAGCACAAAGGGATAGAATATTAAGGGATAGAATAACTCTGTGATTTCATTGGTATAGAGAGTTCTTGGATGAGAAAATGCCTCCTATCAAATGCACCTTCTTTTCAAATTATAGTCTTATAGAGTTACCAAGATCATCTTATTTGCTCAGGGTCACAGAGCCAGGATGTGTCAGAGGCTGGACTTGAAGCCAGGTCTTCCTGGCTCCAAGTTCAGGTCTTTATCCACTGTGTTGTAACTTCGTAGCACTGGAGGGTGAATTTCATAATTTTAGGTAGAAAAATTGCTTATGTTTTCAAATGTATTCCTCCCCCTCTGAAAGTAATCTTTGTCTGTTTGTCTGTCTGTCTCTAGGTGACTGGCATTGTGGGCAGAGCAGATGTATTAGCTTGTTTGCTATTTCTATTGGCCTTTCTCTCCTATAATAGGTGAGTATCATTATATCTATTGTTCCATTTGATCCATTTCCCTCCTTTGAGAACCCATCAGTGTTTGCAGTCAATTTGAATCAGTTGACATGACAGAACAAGTCATCTTTTGAAAGAAAAAATCATGCCCTCAGAAGTGTTTTTTGTGCACTAGAAAGAGAAGAGTCAATTTTTCTCTTTATCCTAATGTCCTACCTCTTGAAACTGTACCCATTCTTTGAACTGAGCTGTAGAGTTAAAAATGGGCCCTTTCCCCCCATAATGTGGGGAAACTAAACCCTTCCTTCTTACCTTCTGTGATTTTTGATCAAGAACAAAATATTTAGAAGTTTAACTTTGCCCACATAAACAAAACATTAAACCTACGTACAGCTCTTGTTTTGATTCTTCATTGTATTAAATATTTCCTATGTCAGTCTTGATCTATTCCACCTCTTCCTAGTCCCACAATTATACTTTGCAAGTTAGCTGAAAGTTGAAGAAAAATTAGAATGGATTTGAAGAAGAGGTTCTCAAGTTTTAAAAAAAAATTCCTTGATCTTATATATGGTGAATATCTTTAGCAAGGTTAAAGAAAGGAACCTAGAATAGGTGGGTAGGATTTCTTTGTTGTTGGACAGTAGAGAATGGTAGTATTATACTTATATTTTAACCATTCTGAAAAAATAGGGTTTCCAACTTGCTATTGGTCTATCAGTGTAGGTAGAGGGAAGGAGGAAAAAGTCAGTGGGAAATGTTGTTTTCCCTAATAGAATACATAACCTCTTTGGGGGTGACTCCTTGAAGGAGTTTTTGATTTTTGTCTTTATTTCCCCAAGTGCTTCACACATTGTTAAGTGCTAAATGAATGCTTTTTGATTGATTGATTGATTGTAGATCAGAAAGTGTTTAGGAATTGTGCCTAGAGTTCCATCCAGTAACATAGACTCCTTTCACTGACCTCTTTTCCTGTTTCCCTCAAACCTCCCTACTATGTTATTTTATTGCTATTGGCTGGTATTCTCTCCCCTTCTGCTCAGATGCTAGGGAGGGATAAAACGTCAGTTGTCACTCTGCAATCTCTAGAACTTGAAAAGTTCACAAAGTTGTTGCTTGATCATCTAACCAAGGAAGCAAACACAAAAGAGACAGAGGTGAACAGGACAGGTACTTTTGCCTTAAATCAGTTCTTAGAGAGACAGCTTAAAGAAAAGGCTGATGAAGGAGTGATCACCTATTTGGCATAACCACTCAGTTCTGGCTTTGCAGCCTCTGATAATCTGTTACTCTGGCTCTGAAGACAGCAGAAGAGTTTTCATTATTATTTGGTAGCAGTATTTCAGTTATGCATGTCCAGATGACTGGTTCCCTTCCAAGTTTCCCATGGTCACTTAGACTGAAACAAGATTGGGAGTATCTGAGCATGATTGAAGACCTGGTCTTCAGAGGTTAACCCATTCATGATACAGTTGAGTATCTTATAGAGCTGAATCGTTGGCAGTTTGTTATGGTGGTGTTTCACAGACATACAACATCACAAAGAGAAACAGTATGATAATATTAACAGAGCGTTGGATCCAAAATTAGAAAGACCTGAGTTCAAATAACATTTCTAACATTTACTGGTTGAAGGTGCCAAACAAGTCACTTCACCTTTTGAGCCTCAGATGGGTCGCTGGTAAAAACGAATAAAACTTGTACAATGGTGCTTACCTGCTAGAGTTGTTATGAAGATCAAGTGAAACACTGTATCAAAATACTTGCAAACTAAAGTGCTATATAAGTATGAGTTATTATTTTTGATGTTAGTGTTCAAAAGGTAGGCTTTTGAGACAAGATCATTGAAGGACTATACAATTTCTCAAATGTGGTCTAATTTGCTGTGTTTTTCCTGTGCAATTCTAAGCAATGCTTATTTACCATCTGCAATCTGTTCAAGATATGAACTCAAGTCCTAAAGAGATTGGCTACACTTCCAACTGCATGTCTAGGCAGTAAGATTTTTGATCTCCTTGGTTTATATTCTGTGAATTGCTAATCTGATTCCTTAAGTGGCCATGGATCTTAGGAAGGAGCTTCTCCTTCCTGCACTTTTCTATGATTTAAAGCAGTTGGCACAATGTCACCTGCAAAAAGAAGCATCTGATGTATCTCATCATCTATAAAGAAGTTTTCTTTCATTTATACTTCGGTGACTCATTAAGAATTCAGAAGATTTGGAGTCAGAGGACCTCAATTTGGATCTTGGTTCTGCTCCTTACTACATGTGTAGTGTGTAGTGTGGGGGAAATCACTTTTGCCACTCTGGGCCTTTCTGTCCTTACCTGTAAAATGAGGGCTTTGGATTTTCTGATCTTTAGTGGCAGTACATGGGTATAGCTCATCAACATTGGTGCCAGTTCACTTTGTGTAGCCTGAAAAACATTTGCCCTGCTAGAGTTGTCATCATAAAGAGATTTGTTAGAGAGCCTTAGTAATTCTTTTCCTTGTTTGCAGGAGCATGGATCTGCTTTACATTGGAGAGCGTTTGCCTAAGACTTCTCCATTCTTTCTGCTGCTAAGCTTGTTTCTGGGAACCTGTGCAATGTTAGTCAAAGAGACAGGAATCACCGTGTTTGGAGTGTGCCTAGTCTATGATCTTTTTTCCCTACCCCACAGCAGAGGTAAATGGTAAGTTGTTTTGAAGGTTTTCTTCTGTATTGGCAGACAAATCAAAAGCAGAAACATCTGCAACTTTATTAGCATTGAATGCTCAAATTTTTTTTTAAACTTTTGCATAGTAGAAACAAAAAGACCTATAAAAATAATTATCACACAATACATTTCTGACTTTGTTGAAAGACTAGAATCAAATCTGTTGTGCCATATTAAGATTTCGTTAGGTGATGAAAGCTAAACTGTTTTCCCTCCAGGTTTTTTTATTCTAACAGAGAGTAACTCTGTTAATGGAACTGACTAAAAGTGGTGATGGCTGGTTTGCCATTATGAATGGATATAACTTTTGTGGGCCTACTTTTTGTTTTTCAGAAATGGGTAGGAGTATCCAAACCTGTCTTTTTCACTTAGCTCATCTATCTTGCAGCAAGAACTACATGGCAGTTTCTAGGTTTTTGGCAGAAGTATAGTTTGAGTATGAAAAGATGGAAGGCCTTCCAACTGAACTGGAAAAGCACCAAGATAATTAAGGGACAGGAAAGGTAGCGGGAAGGCACAATAGGAACATTTGTTCAAAAACAATCTTACTGTTATAGTTTACATTTATATAGCACTTTCCTAATAACAACAAACATGGTCATTGATACAAATACTGGTTTCCCCATTTGGCAGATAAGGTTAAGTGACAAGTATAGATAGGCAACTTGTGTGTATCCTTGCATGTATCCTTGCTAGGATTTAAACCTAGGTTCAGTGCTCATTTTGGTATTTTCATGTTTCTCATAAGATTATGTTAGATTTTTAGTTGTGGAAACATTTTTGTTCAGGTCCTGAAGTAAAGGAGCAGGCAGGTAATACAGTGGCTAGCATAGCAGACCTGGAGTCAAGAAGACCTGAGTTCAAATTCAGCCTCAGATACCTAATAGCTGTGTGGCCTTGAGCAAGTTACTTAACCCTGTGTGCCCCAGTTTCCTCAGCTGTAAAATGAACTGGAGTAGGAAATGAAAAACACCTCTAGCATCTTTGCCAAGAAAACCCCAAATGGGGTCACAAAGAGTTGGTCACTACTGAATAACAATGAAAATCTGAAGCAAAATTGATATCTGGACATCTTTCTTGGAGGAATCAATGAGTAAAATGATTGTCAGTGAATTAGTTCAGAGGTCAGCAACCTGGTGATAAGGGAAAAGGGAAGTATAGAAGGGGAAGGAAGGGAAGTAGGCATGAGTGAATGGAATAAAGAGTCTAGAACTGTTGACTTAGGTCCCATTTGTGCCAATTATTTATTGTAAATGGCTTGATTCTTTCATCTAGGCAGATTACTGCTATCCTAGAGACAGGTAGTGCCACTGCTGTCTGAGACATATGTGTAAAATTACAGAATTCTTAGAATTTTACACTTTGTCTCAGTGGTCATCTAGTCCAACTAGGATCAAATAGATAATTGCTTCTTTTGTGTGTGGTATTATAAGGTAAAATTTATTTTAGAACTGATTTTTCCATTCGTTGTAATTAATTAGATTAAAAGAAACTTTTGCCATCATTTTAACAATTTTTTTTCCTACAGTCAGTATCAAAACTAAAATAGTTCACTTGAGATTCATAGTTATAAAATGCAATAATTTTCAATGCATGGAGAAAAATAAAGGACTTTTTTCATTTTTATAAGCATTTATTATTTTTCCCCCCTATTGCCCCTGCCAATTGACCAAAGAAAAGAAAAAGAAAATCTTTGTAATAAATATGCATAACCTAGCACAATAAATTTCCACAATAGTTAAACTCCAAAAATGCATGCCTCATTCTTTATTTTCCGTGCTTCATCTTTTGGGCAAGAAGAAAGTAATTTGCTTCACCTTAAGTTCTCAGGCATCATGATTTATAATTGCATTAAACAGCATTCTGAAATTTCAAAATTTTTTGTTTATATTATTTTTGTCATGGTATAAATTCTGTTTTGCTTACTTCACTCTGCATCATTTCATATAGGCCTGCCCAATTTTCTCTGAAAATGTCCATTTCATACCTTAAGCGTTCTTCAATAAATAGGCAATTTCTTGAATTTCAATTTTGGGCTACCATGGAAAGAGTTGTTTATAAATATTTTCTTTTTTTTTTTTAAATATAAATTTATTTATTTAACTTTTACATTTATTTAACATTTTACATTCATTTCACAATTTGGAACCCAGAATTTCTACCCATTTGTCATCTCCCCCCACCCCAATACACCGAGCATTCTAATTTCCCCTATCACCAATCTCCCCTCTCTTCTATCATCCCTCCCTTCTCTTGTCCCCATCTTCTCTTTTGTCCTGTAGGACCAGATAACTTTCTATTCCCCATTATTTGTATTTCTTATTTCCTAGTAGCAATAACAATACTAAACAGTTGTTCCTAAAATTTTGAGTTCCAGCTTCTCCCCAT
>CM053770.1:172596221-172620710 GCA_028658325.1 Potorous gilbertii
TCTATGGGCTGTGGGTTCGGAGCTAGCAAAGGTGAGTCTTTTTACTCCACCATCTTGGCTCCGCCCCCTAGCTTTCAAAGAATTAAGGAAAGGGCAGTGAGCCAAAACAGAGTGACATCATAGTTTATTTTAAATGCAGGCCTTTATAATAGTAACCAAATACACGTGAACTCAAGCCTTTTGATAAGATAATGGTTTAATGAAAATTTCTTCCTGGAAGTTTTTTTTTAATTTCTCTTTTTTTGTGAATTCTTTTTCTGAAACTTAAAGTGACACTTTCTAGGAGAATTCAGAGAGCATCCTCTGCGATAATGATAAACAGACAACTTTTCTTTCCACTATTCTTGAAAGTTAGTTATACAACCTACATTGTGGCTTTTTGTCTTCTCTTTCCAGGTTGTGGTAGTCCAAAAAAATCTCTGCTTTTGGGAGTGGAGATGAGAAGGGATGCTCCTTTCTAGTGATGAACTGTCTGTCTTCTAAACAAGTCCTTTCTTCCTTCCTGGAACCACTATCCCCTGTTTTCTGATTTTGCCATGTTGTAATTTTGTATGTTAAAATCATCTATGCTGGAAACTTCCAGCCTTGCTAGTTAAGCCCTGGTCACTTCAGAGACCGGAAACCAATGACACATACCCCAGTCCTCCCTATGAAACTACTTCCTTTTATCTGCATGGCTGAATTGCCCTGCTGTATGAGCATTGGAACCCAGAGGATCCAACACTGACTTAGGAGGAGTTATGAGATCCTAGTGTAATTTGGGTTTCAGGTCAATAGAACAACCTCTTAAAGAATTATCAACATCCTTTCTCCTCCTGTTTTTGACTCAAGAATTAACTATGCACTGAGATGTAATTGTATGAATTTGTCTGCTGTCTATGGTCCTGCTATATCCTTTCTTCTGAATGTGAACCCAGTTTCTACCTCTTTCCTCTTGATCCCCCTGGATTTCAAGTTAGGTCTTAAAACTTCTGATGTGAATTAAAATGGATCACTAATAAAGACCTACTACTTTTTGCATCACTGGCCTCTTCTATAAAAGCCTCAAAGTCCTCAAAACAGCTTCATTAACCTGTGATCCAAGGCAAACTCATCATGAAAAGTCATTCAAGAATTTCATCCTATAGACCTTGCACTGTGCTAGGCACTGCAGGGGATATTAAAGTGTAAGGCATAGTTTCTGCCCATAAGGAACTTATAGTCTGTATTCCTCAGAGGAATCACCACGTAGTTAAAGCCAAATAGGAATTTTATACTTAAGATAAATTATTAAACTTCTTCACATCTTGTTTTCCAGTTGCTAAACAACTATTCTTAAAACTTTTTAAACACTTCCTTTATACTTACCTTGTTATAATTTTAATGGGCATTGCCTCGGTCAAACTGAGACCTGGGAAAAGCCTTAGCTTAAAAAGTCCAGGGTCTCCCACTGCATCTAGGGTCATTTCTAGTTGTCCAGATTTATATCTTGCCATGGGACCCAGATGGCTCCAGAGGAGAAAGTGAGGCTGGTAACTTTGCCCAATGCTTCTTCACTTAAATCCAATTCACTTGCAAATGATGGCATCACCTTCCTGATGTCATGGTCCTCTAAGAGAATGAAGGACAAAGAAGATATATTATGGACACAGGCACACCTATATATACACCCAAATATATACATTTCCTAACAGTCTTAAGATAGTTTAAGTTGTTAAAGTTTATGTGAAGACCCTGTATATATATGTTAAACTACCTGAAATCAGGCCACTGTAAAACTTTTGGTCTAGTAAGTAGCTTACTTCTACAGCTCAACGAGCAGCTCCCCATGGATGGTGGAGCTACACCATAGAACTAGAGTCCTGAACTGGTGGCTCACATAAAGGATCCATAGATAAATTTCAGGGGGTCTATTAATTTTCTTGGAGAAATAATTGCATCGTATGTTCACTAACCTCTAACTGAAATTTATTATTTCCCTCAACTTATTTAAAAGCATTGTTTTGAGAATGGGTCCATAGATTGCCTAAGGGGTCCTTGGCACAAAAAAGGTTGACTTCTACAGAGGAAGTTAAATACTTTTGAAATTTCACTAATTATTTCAAGCTCCATAGTCACTAATTAGAGAGAGAGAGAGAGAGAGAGAGAGAGAGAGAGAGAGAGAGAGAGAGAGAATGTAGTTAGAACATCCAATGAATAGCTTATTCACCTGACTAATGTGATCCAACATCTAGATTCCGTATCGTTTTGCTTTTTTCTTGTAATAGGTGATATGTGAATTTAAATGGTACATACTTCCTTTTTTGTCCTAGATCAATAAAATATAAACTCAAAACTTTAGAGCTGAAATAGTATCTTGTGGTCCCCAAAACAAAGGCTTATCATATATCAAGAATTATTTGTATCCTTATATGAGATAAGTCAGAAGCTTGGTTTACAGCTTTATGTGCTGAGATTCTCAGTATAAATTTTTTATCAATATTTGAAGATAAAAGCTGTCATTTTGTACCATGCCATCACTATTCCTCCTCCACTTACTCCTCAAATACAGTGTGCATTGTAGCTGAATTTTAGCATATGTTACATGATATAGAGAGCAACTTAAAAACTGAACTGGACTGAGTCCTTTGTTCTTGGTGGATTTTCAAGTGAACTAATTTGTTGTAGACATTTGTGATTATAGTAATTACCTTATTGGATTTGACATACAGCAGTAGTAAAAGGCACTTAACCAAGGAAAGCCAATTATTCCAATTTCTTTTCTGAATACTTGATGTGTGTGCCCCAGGAGTACTGTAGTGGTTCATCTTCCCACATCTCACAGATGTGGTTCTGGTCTTGGCATGTGAGTTTACAAAAAATTCACATAAATCAGAATTCCAAATATGAATCCGATTGTTGAGGTGATTTTATTTCATTACTTCTGTTATTGTTTTTCATTGATTATTTCTTCAAGTATAAAAGTCTATCCAGCCTAATAATAGAAACATCAGCAAACTTCATTTATGAATATTTCACGTGAGAATGCATTTCATGACATATTCAATTAGGGGGAATAATGAATCTCCTAAAGTGGTCTCTGTATTCAAATTCACACTACTTAAAAGTTAAAAATAAAAAACTGTCTTTGGTTTTCATCTAATTGAAATATGCAGTGTAAATTTGAATAATGTGACCACTTAACAGGATTCACTATTTGAATTGAGACCTAGTTATATGTTCTTATGGGGTATCCTGATATTTTACTCCTTTACAAATACATTATTTATCCTAGTGGTAACCACAGGACTCATTTCTCAATGAAGAAATTGAGGTGTAGGAGATTTACTTAATGATAATTGTGAGAATGTATTATACTTTTTATATTTAAGGATGATGCCCTAGATTCACTAAATAATATTTTTTTCTACTTGTAATGGATTTATGCTAATCTATTTGTATTCTTTGTACTATGTCATAAATGGTGGGTAAGTTTCCAGGCCAGTCCACAAAAACCTACTTAAATTAATAGAATTACAGAACTTGAGTTTGAAGGCATCCCAGGAATCACCTAGTCCAAATCACCCATGAAAGAAATCCTCACAAGTTTTCATCTAGTCTCTCCTTGAAAATCTCCACAGAGGGAAACTTACCACCTCCCTTGGCAGTCAGTTCTACTTTTGCCCATCTCAAATTGCTAGAATGTTTTTCCAGACATCAAACTTAAATTTATTTCTTAAATTTGTGACTTCCACTCATTATCTTTTCTTCCATTCTCTGGAACTAAAAACAACAAACGAGTCTTGATCTCAACCCATATGATAACCCTTCAAATTCTTGAGAACAGCTATCATATATCCCTGGAGTCTTCTGTTCCAGTCTAAACATCCTCATTTCCTCTAATCTATCCTCATCTGACATAGACAAAAGGATTGGTCCTGATTTCCCCTTTCCAGATTATCAATATTCATCTTAAAGGTGTCCAGGACTGAACATAATAGCCTAGATGAGGTCTAATGAGGGTAGAATATAGTGAAACTATTATCTCCTTATTGTGGGAAGCTATGCCCCTTTTAATGAAGGGACAGAAGATCATATGGCTGCCATTTCACATTACTGACTCAAGTTGAATTTGCAGTGCAATAATTGTCCCTGCCCCTACAGATCTTTTTCACATATATTTGAAAGTATCTCAGGAATCATATCATCTCATTCTTTTAATATCTACAGGTATAATCCCTCTGAGCCAGGTGACTTTAATTCATGAAGGGAAGCCAAGTAACTTCCCACTTTCTCAGTATAAGTCTTTTTGTTTTATCTTGTTTTATTATGTTACTTCCATCATGAAGATCATTGTCTTTTGAAGTGAAAGCAGAAACAAAGTAAAAAATGAGCAACTCAGCCTTTTCTCTGTTTTCATTTATTATCATCCAAATCCACTGCAAGCAAAGATACAGTTCCTTTTTTGATTCCCTTTTTCTCCCATCTTAGGTTTATATGCTAAAAACAGTTCTTCTTATCTTTATTTTCCCACACATTCTGAGTTTTTATGTAAAGAAATATGCCACATATTCATTTTCTGTTACTTAGTCTTACTTTCATCTTCTATACATTTCTTTTAAAAATCTAAGTTGGCTTATGAGTTCTCTATGCATTTACACAGTCCTCTTGAGGCAAATTTCATTTTTCCTCCTCACTGGAATTATTTCCCTTGGTAACTTTTAGAATTTCTTGGGCATTTCCTATCTCTTCTGAATTAATTTCTAAAAACCTTCGTTCTGTATCTTTCCCCTGAATTCTTTGCATTCTGCTTTCTTAAAACGTAGAGTGCATGTCAGACTAAGTCTAGAGTTCTTCTCCTTTATCACAGACTTTAGGAGTGAGTGGTCACTTCCTGTTCTCCTCACCAAGTTCTCATGATTTCTACCCCAACAACCGCTCTGTTAGTGAGAAATCCCATCCAGCATACAATTTCACTTTACTGGTTCCTCACTTTTTGAAGGCTGAAATTATCACCAGGACAAGTCAGGAGTTTTTAGCTGCTCTGCTTTTGACAAAAGGAAAGTTTTAGCTGATAACTGGATAATTGAAATCTTCCATTACTATTATATCAGGCCTTTTGCCAAACTTGTGATTTATTCCTCAAATTTCTCATCTATTTCTTCTTTTTGTCCAGGTGCTCTGTTGTACACTTGAATGACAAATTTCCTTGTTTCTTCTGCCATTTCCCCTTGGACTTCCTCTTTCTTTCTCTAAGAGTGTCACCACTCTGGTGCAGACCCTCATTACCTCACTCTTGGGCTATGGCAGTAATCTTCTAATTGTTCTTCCTGCCACAGATCTCTCCCCAGTCCAGCCCATCATTTACTCAGCTGTCAAAGTAATCTTCCTGAAGCACAGATTCGTTATATCATCTCACCACTCTTACTCTCCCCCACCTTCCCATCCCTTGCTCAACACAGTGGTTTCCTATTATCTTCAGGATCAAATGTGAAATTCCCCACCTTTCCGGTCTTCTTACACTTCACAATCCTTCTCCTCCATATACTTTGTGATTCAATGACATTGGCCTTCTTTCTGTTCTTTAAACAAGACATTCCATTACCCATCTCCAGGCATTTTCTTTGGCTATCCCGATGCCAGAAGTGTTTTCCCTTTTTGTCTGTGCCTCCTGGTTTCCTTCAAATCCCAGTTAAACTATCTTCTATAGGAAACCTTTCTTAAACCCCCCTTTAATTCTAGTGCTTTTCCTCCATTATTTCCAATCCAATACTTTAAATATTTGGTTTGCATATGGTTTGTCTGTATGTTATCTGTTCCATTAGATTGTGAATTTCTTGAGACTAGAAACTGGTTTTTTCCTTTCTTACTGACTTTGTCTTTTTGGTTCCTAGATTTCTTCTCAGAATAGCTTCCAGTGCTACCTCCTGCACAACCTTTTAAAAATACTCGATTTCTTTTAAATAAAGTATATTCAGAGTCATGGTCCAGGCCTGGGTTGCATCCCACCATGTCTCAAGGTCAAACTTATTTATTTGAATTAACATGTCTAGTTCCTCTTGTTTGTTGTCTAAGTGCTGGACATTTGAAAATAGGAATTTGAGGCAATGACTTTTACTATGGGGCTTTTCTTTTTGGATTATTTGCCAAATAATAGTTGTCTAAAATACTGTTCTTCCTTCTTAGCAACTTTTTATGGTATCTAGCTTAGAAAATATACATACACACATACATATATGCACATACAATGTTCTCTTTCCCTCATTCTTTTTTAGTTTAAAGAGCTTTTGATTATATTTGTGAGACATCCAGAGAATATATCCACACCAGCTTTTATAATACTTATTTACTTTTGTAATACTTTCCTGCCAGGATTCTGTCATGCCTACCTTTTAAACCCTGATACAGAAATTGAAATTCCATTTATAGACAAATTAATTTTTCCTTTTCTGTATTCCTCACCTGCAGTGGACGTCAGGGAGGAAATAACTGTGCCTCAACACGGGTATTTTTTTGCTCAAGATTTTATTTTCGCTAGAAATACTTTATAGTTGTTTTTTTCTGGTTGTGTTGTTTGTGGCTTTGTGAATTACCAGAAATGGTCAACTGCCTTCTGTTTTGAAGGGCAGCAAGGTGACATAGTGGACAAAGTGCTGACCCTGGTATCAGAAGGATGTGAATTCAGATTTGGCTTCAGACACTTACTAGCTTTGTGCCTCTGGGCAAATCACCTAACCCTGGGTGCCTCTTTATGTGTAAAATGTGCTGGAGAGGGAAGTGGCAAATCATTCCAGTATCTTTTATTTTTAATTGAACTTATTTTTTGTTTATTAATTTATTTATTTTTAGTTTTCAACATTTACTTCTACAAGATTTTGAATTCCAAATTTTCTCTCCATCTCTCCCCTCTGCCCACCCCTAGATAGTGTGCATTCTGATTAACCCTTTACCCACTTTGCCCTCCCTTCTGTCACACTCCTTCCTTCTCTTTTCCCCTTACCCTCTATTTTCTTGTAGGACAAGATAGATTTCTATACCCCATTGCCTGTATATCTTATTTCCCAGTTGCATATTAAAACAATTTTTAGCATTCATTTTTAACATTTGGAGTTCTAACTTCTCTCCTTTCCTCCCACTCCACCTATCCCCATTGAGAAGGCAAGCAATTTAATATAGGTAATACATGTGCAGTCATGCAAAACATTTCCCTAACAATCATGTTAGGAAAGACTATATTTCCCTCCATCTCTCCCCATTTATTCTATTTTCTCTTTTGACTCTGTCCTTCCTCAAAAGCATTTACTTCTAATTATCCCCTCCTCCCATTTGCCCTCCCTTTTATCATCTCCCCAACCCTCTGCTTATCCTCTTCCCCCTACTTTTAGTTTAAGATAGATTTTCATATCACATTGAGTGTGCATGTTATTCCCTCCTTAAGCCAAATGTGATGAGAGTAAGGTTCACTCTTTCTCTCTTACCTCCCCCCTCTTCCCCTTCATTGAAAAAGTTTTTTCTTGCCCCTTTAATGTGAGAGATAATTTACCCCATTCTATTTCTCCTTTTCTCCTTCCATTATATTCCTCTCTCACCCCTTAATTTTATATTTTTAGATATCATCCCTTCCTATTCAACTTACCCTGTGCCCACATATATGTATATGATTTCTCCAACTACCCTAATACTGAGAAAAGTCTCAAGAGTTATAAATATTACCTTTCCATGTAGGAATGTAAACAGTTCAACTTTAATAAGTCCCTTATGATTTCTCTTTCTCTTTTACCTTTTCATGCTTTTCTTGATTCTTGTGTTGAAAGTCAGATTTTCCATTCAGCTCTGGTCTTTTCATCAAGAATGCTTGAAAATCCTCTATTTCACTGAATGACTATGTTTTCCCCAAGAATCAGTTTTGCTGGGTTGATGATTCTTGACTTTAATCCTAGCTCCTTTATTTTCCCTAACAACCTGACACTTGAAAGAGTCTCTTCATCTTTTCCAGGAGAAAGCTCAGCCTACTTTTACAAAACAGATAAAATTTGCTTAGCCTTGGCAGAAATACAATTATTGTGCATTCCATGGAAGTGACTGCACAATTTCCCCTGATCTCCACAATGGTTGAAATTTTAAGTCAATGTATTTACGTGACACAGTAGAAAGAAGGGTGGATTTTAAGAATATGGGTTTAAAATCTGCTTTTGAACATTTCCAGCCTTTAGTCTCCTTATTTGTTAAGTGAGAATATTGGACTACACTTTTAAGGTCCATTCTTGCTCTAAATTTGTGATCTTACGAAGCATGTAGCTATATACATAGTACCATTTACCATATATAACATTCATATCAATGTTTCCAAGGAAGATGCTTCCAAAATTCTAATTTGAGATACCAGAAACGTATCTCTTAGACTACACTGAGATTTAGTCAGTGTTGCATAAACACATTCTGTGTCTCATGGCCCCATGATTTTACTCAGACCTTTGCTTGAAACAAGAATCCTTTTCTTTCTATCTGTGCCTGTTGTGTGTTGAGTAATTTGCGCAATGCCAGACACATAGCAGCAGTTTAATAAATGCTTATTGATTGTTCTTTGGGATAAATATCATTTACTTTAGGTATTAGCTTTTAAAAAAACTGATCTTGTGTAGTTATTGGCTTTCTCCCTGTGAAATCCTTGTAACTCTATTCAGAATAATGCATAAAATAAAATATATAGAATTACAAAGGATGAATTATATTGAAATACAGGTGTGTTGTGTGTTGTATGTGTATGTGTGTGAATCACAAATTCATACCTTAGAATATGAAGAACTTATATCTTGAAGAATTGTCTGGGACATGGAGGACCTAAGTGACTTGACCAGTCACACAGCCAGTATGTGTCAGAGGAAGGATTTGAACCCAGGTCTTTCTGACTCCCAAGGCTGGCTCTTTGGCCATAATGTCTCATATCATCATTTTGGTAGAAGAAAATGTGAAAAACAATATCAGGATTGGTTTTATGTGTGGACTAAGTTATTTGGATTTGGAATGGCTACCTGAGTTAAAAGTCATGGTTCTGCTACTTAATCACAGTGTAATCTTGGAGAGGACACTTCCCCATTCTGTGCCACTATTTCCTTACTTGTAAAAATGAGTGGGTTATGTTAGATGACCTCTACAGTCTCTTTCAACTCTAAATCTGATAATATTAGTATCCATTGGTTTAGTAAATTCTTAATGACAAAATGGCAAAATTCCCTGGTCTTGTGGATTAATGGATGCCTTGGAATGACTCCATGGCCTTCAGAGGTCTTTGTTCCACAGATTGGAAACTGTTGTAATAGTTAATACCTAATTCAATTCCAAATCCATTACCAATATAATTTAAAGAATGTCAAGAAAATTCTTTCCTGCCTACTTCTTCCTACTAATGTCTGAAATGACACCATTAGCAGTTGGTTTTGTCTATACTGGGTGGTACTTTTCCAAGCCACCCTCACACTATGATTTTCTTATAAAATGCTGATTCTTGAAGGAAGTATAACAAATTATCTTCTCCAGTACACTTATCCCTTCCACATTTTAGCTTTCTTCATCACAACTTTGATGTATCACAGGTTAGCATAAGAAATTAAATGAGAATTTAGGGGGAGTTTTTGGAAGCACATGAAGGTCAGCAAATGATACAGAAAATGTTCAGAAACTCAGAAATGCATTTTTGCATAGTATTGCATACTTTCATCCCAAATTTTGCAATAAGGTACTGTAATTACCCTGTAAAAGAAAAAGAAAAATTTAGACTTCTCTGGTATGAAGGGAGGGCCAAAAAATTGTATTTGTATTTTCCAGATTGCAGGGGGCATCCTTGATCCCTTCAATGTGGAAGGGATAACTATAGTTTATTGTGAATGAATTTATCAGGATTCTTTCTTCTGATAAAATGTTTTAATTATTTCATCAATGACCCTTTATTAAATATGTTTTTATTACATTGTTATCTACAAAAGATGTTTGATATTACTGTTTTCCTGAATGTTTGAGAGGATTTTAGACTTTAATACATAGTTTTTGTAAAGGTGTCATGCCTAGTTGAGAAATATATATATGCATGCATGCATGTATATACGTGTGTATCTGTGTATGTATGTATGATATGTATATACACATATATTCATATACCCCCACATAAATATGTGTATATATATATAAATGTAGATACATATGCATATATGTATACATATGCATAAACACACAACCTCCTTCCCTTCCCTTTCTTCATTTTCTGTTTTGCTTCTTTGTTGAGTAAAACGCCTTTCTACATCCAACTGTGTATTGTACTCTTGCTTTATTTGAGTAGTTCAGATCAGAGTGAAGTTCAAGTATTTCTGGCTCTCCTTCCCCCCTCCTCTTTATTTGCACGACTTCTCCTTATGTATCCAATTAAGTGAGATAATTCTCATCTTTCCTGTCTTCGCCATCAATGTATTCTTTCCTTCCATTTCCTTAACATACATATGTACACACATGTACACATACACACTACTCCTTTGTCTTCCCCTTCAAAAATGTCCAGAGGGCTATCATATCTAATATTCCTAAAAATTCTTCTTTTTTTACTTTTGGTTAAATTTGTGTAAATGTGAGATAAGTAAACTGAGGTCACCCATGATTATAATTTTACTATTTTATCCTCTTTAAATGATTTAACTTTTCTTTTAAGTATTTAGATGTTATGGCCCTTTTCATTTGTATTTTTAGTACTGATATTAATTCATTATCTGTGGTGCCATTATGCAAAATATAGTTTTTTTTTTCTTTTCTCTCTTTTAATTAAGTCTAATTTTGCTGTTGCCTTTTCTGAAATATGATCACAAAACCTACCTTTTGTACTCTAGAAAAAATGTAATACATTTTTGCTCCAGCCACTTATTTGAACTCCATGAGAAATTTTATATTTTAAGTATGTTTATTGTAAATAATAGATTCTGCTTTCTAATCCATTATGCTATACATTTCCATTTATGAGTGAATTTATCCTGTTCACACCCACAGTTATGATTACAGATTGTATATGTTCCTTGTTTATTTTTTCTTATATTTTTCCTACTCTTTTTTTTTTTACTACCCACTTGAGTTAGTTCTGCTTAAGACTAACCCCTCTGTCTATCCTTCCCTTTCCTTTCCCTGATGTTTCCCTGTTGAGTGAAACACATTTCTATTTCCAACTCTATATGTTTTTCTTTTCCTTAACTAGTTCATATAAAAGTGAGATTAAAGTGTTATCTGCTCCCCTACCCTTTCTTTCTTGTTTGTATAGATTTCTACTTGTGTACTTAGATTAAATGAGATAATTTCCCCCCTGTCCTTTTTGTCTCTTCGATGTCTTCTTCCCTTTCACTTCTGTTTCTCTCTATTTCTCTTCTTCCTTTATGAACAAATACTTGAGAAGTTCCTCTGCAGTATTTGCATCCATTTTCTCACCTCTCGTTCTCTTCATAACTCCAAATGGTTTGTTTTCTGACCTCGACATTCCATTGAAAATGCTTTTTTCCAATGTTATCAATTATCTGTCAATTGCCAAATCTAGTAACCTATTCTCAGTCCTCATCATTCTTGACATCTCTGTAGACTCTGACACTGTTGATCAACCTTTTCTTCTTGATGATCTCTGTAACCTCAGGACACCGCTTTCTCCTTGTTCTCCTACCTATCAAAAGGTTCTGTCTCAGTATTCTTTGCTGGATCCTCATTCAGGTCTTGCCCTCTAACTGTAATGCCATCTCTCTTAATGCCTTTCTTTTTACCTAATATATAGTTTGTTTTCATATATTTATTTGCTTATTGTTTTCCTCATTAGATTCTGAGTTCCCTTATGGAAAGGACTGACTTTGACCTCTCTTGGAGTTCCTGGACTGCTTAGCATAGGCATAGCACATACTAGGCATTTTTGTGCGAGCTTCTATCTAGGGCAAGAAAATAGGAATGTTGTACAGACCCTGACCCAGATCAGGAATTTGTTCAGTTCATAATAAAAGGTTGGTGATCTGACTTTGTCCTAAAATACCTGACAGTGAGCATTGAAAACCTGTAGGTTCTCAGCTTGAGATGTTCCTTAGAATAATGCAAAACTCAGGACCTCCTACTTGGATCCTCACTATAATTTTTTTTTTCTTGGATTTCCCTGATCAGGACTCATTCTGGTGCATTTTCTTTTGGAGAAGATGTAAAGGAGAACTAAGCTTTTCTTCTTCCTGCTATCCTACTATCTTGATCTATTATAATACTTTCTTGTATAACATCAATGAATGTCTCAGGAGACATGCTGAAATTGGCAATGTGAGAAATGAAGGCAAGGAATTGAACCTAGGAATGACCAAAAAAGATTTTGCCTTCTTCATAATTTTACCTAGGGCAGCCTTCACAGAGGTAGTGCTAGTTATGTTTATAGTCTATAAATATTACATAATTTTAGTTAATAAATAAAACCAGTAGTATAATTCTTTAATGTGTTGATATTCAATTGAATTATCTGCTAGAGAGCTTTTTCTTTCACGTTTCTCACATAGATCAAAAAATTTATACCAATCTGATTTGTTCATTCTGTCAGGAAGAATTTTAAAATGAGACAATCGCTAAATGCTGAGTAAAGTTGGATTTCTATAAGTTAATTTCTCCTTCATTCTTGTGTATTGCAGAACTTGGAACATAATGAAGTTCTGGTTGGTTTGCTTTTCCTGGTTTTCCCATTCCTCCCAGCCAGCAACCTCTTCTTCAGTGTGGGCTTTGTGGTGGCAGAAAGAGTCCTGTATATGCCTAGGTAATTACTGCTTCCTTTTTTCATATATTCTGTCTTACATAAGCCAGATTTTTATTTCAAGAAAGATAGCTCTTTTGAATAACAGTCGCATCCAAGATTTCATATCATTGACCCTTATAATCCGGTAGGCTGTTTTTAAGAATCAATTTAAATACAAATGATTTTAATTTTATACTTTTTTAGATGTATTTAAAAGCTTAGCATCAAAATCTAAACCAGGTTGGGAAACTAGGTGACTGTGGCTAAAATGCTGGACCCATAGTTAGGAAGTTTTGAGTTCAAATCCAACCTCAGTCATGTATTAGTTGTGTGACGCTGGGCAAGTCACAACTTATGTTTACCTCATTAAAATAATTTCCGTAAATAAAATAAGGATAATAGCATAAATATTCCATGGTTATTATTTTGAGAAAAATATTTGCAAATTACTTAGTTAGCATAGTGCCTGGTATGTAGTAGGTATTAATAAATGTTTCTTTCCTTCATTCCTAAATCATTGTGAGAAGTATGTGCAAATTCTGAGCCAGAATCATGTAGAAGTTCCATAAAGTTCTTGTCTGAACATTTGGATCTTATTGAACAAAATTAGAGTAATAGCCTGAAAATATTTTGGTAATTTACATACACATGTTAAGAATCCTAATATTAATTAGACTGTTACTATGATATTTGTATTACATTTTCAAATTGGGAATAATTTTGTCTTGAGAAAGAACCAAATGTGATTTAAAAATGACAATCCCTTTTTGGATTTGGGTGTAAGAAAGTTTTAACCAGATACTTAGATTTGATGTGAAAACACCCACAGGTAGTTACAAGAAATAAGTTTAAAAATCTCAAACATGAATTTTAGAGGAAATTGCAGAGTAATTTATATTGAGTGTGTGATGTTTGTATTTCTACTACAGTCAAGTGACCATTATCTGTATTCTAAATGTAGGCTGATCTCACTTCTAGAAGAGATGGTAAAGGGAGTGGAACAAAGGTGGGGAACCTGTGGCCTTAAGGTCACATCTGTCCTTCTAGGTCCTTAAGTACAGCCTTTTAATGGAATCCAAATTTTACAGAACAAATCCTTATATTTTAATACATTTTTTCATCTTTTCTTTTTATTTTATTTTTTAAAATGAATGTATTTCCAAAGAATAAAATAAGTTTCAATGAAACAGTCCTCCTAGATTGACCAGCATAATTAGAACATCAGTAAACCACAATATGGGCTAAGTTGACAGCTACTGAACTCATGATTTAATTCTAACGTCTCCCACCTTACTGGCACAAGGCTGGTTGGTGAGAGTTTATGGGAGGTTGAGTACATCGGTCTGTTATCATATTTGGAAATTGGTGCAGGCCTTCTTTTTGAAGTGGAATTTGTGAGTGGTTGCATAGCTTGACAATATTTTTAAAATTCTACCTGCTTTTATCTTGTTTATGCTAAAAATAGATGATTCGCTTGCTTTGTAATAGTGCAGTATTGACATTAAAGAAACTCATCAGTTTTATAATACCCATAAAGACCACAAATATTTTAAATTAGAGAGATATGAAAGCTTGTATTGCACAAATTAAAAGATGAAAATGAAAAGCAAAGGCAATTCTTTCAAGCAGAAATAAGATCTGGAAATAATGCCACTGAAGAACTTAGAAAGTAGCTGATATACTTACATACTTGGGGAAAAGGGGAAGTCATTCAGTAATGTAGAAATTGTGAAAGAATGAGTTGTCGAAGTTGTAGGATGCTTGGACTCCGACAACATTTCAAAGTACAAACTCTTTCAAGGAGAACTATAACTGACTAGCAGTATGCATTAGATGTCTACTTAGTAGAACAACTTCATGCAATACTTCAAAAGGAAAATATATATTTTTCAATCACTTTGGATGAATCACCTGACACTACTGATGGCATAGGTTTTATAGTTCATTCGGGTCATAAAACAAGATTTCCTTTGCTCTGAAGTTACTCTCTTTGGGCACACTTGTGTACAGAACACGGGTAATAGATATGTTCAACAACTTTCAAGATAAACGTTGTGAAGTTGGACAGAGTTTGGTAAATTTAGTATTTGTACAGATTGTGTACCTTCTATGACAGGAAAATATGAAGGGTTTATTGCACAGATAGAAAAAAAAGTATTAATAGATCCAGATGCTCCCATTTCTTTTCATTGTATCTTGCATTAGCAGAATCTCGATGCTAAAACTACTATTTTAAGTGAGACTTTGTAACAAGTTATAAGTATTGTTAACTATATTCATGCAAATGCAACATAGCATCATTAGTTCTGTAACATGCTAAAGTTGAATGATGAGGTATTCAGTGTGGATTTGCCATATCACTCTGAAGTGCGTTGGCTATCATTGGGATAGGTGTTAGCCAAAATTTTCTCTCTGGAGAATAGATAGTTAAATTTTATGAAGAACAGAATTAGCAGTGTGAATTATTGAAATAAGATTTCTGTATGAGTGCTGCATTTCTGTGTGATATGTCAAATCAAACAACTTGAATATTTCTTTGCAAGGTAAAGTTAAGTCTATGTATAACATGTGGCAAAAAGAAATCCAAGCATTTTGGAAAAGCTATCTTTTTTCAAAACTCTTCTTCAAAAGGAAATTTCAGGTGAACATTTTCCTCAGTTGGCAGAGGTCATTGATGAGCAGCATGATATATGCAAATCGTTTGAAGAATATACAGCTGTTAAAGACCTATTAACTGGAGAATGCAATGAAAGGTTTACTGACTTTGAGAATCATGACATCACACTCAAAGTAGCATTTCAGCCTCACCTAGTTGATACCAACCAAAGACCTAAAGAACTGCAGGTGGAATTGATTGAGGTCTCAGTAGATAACATTTTAAAGTCATTATTTGACGCTAAAAAAGATCCAGTTGAAATACGGAAAAATGCAGGAGAATACCCAGCTTTTGGCAATATGCCTGAAAAATTCTTTCTTACTTTCAACCGCTTATTGCTGCTAATCTATATTCCCCTACCTGACCTAAATCAAAACCCTTTATGGTCATAAATGACTGATACCTATCTAAAGGATCAGCTGAATCTATGGACCTCTATTCTGCAACTAAATATTCAAATGCTTTCCAACGAAAAGCAGATGCAACAAAGTCATTAAAAGGTTAGTTAACTTTAAAATTAACAAATAGTTTTCATTTTTGAAATTATTAAATACATAGTAGTTAGATTTTTACAAAACAGTGTACATTTTTAAGTATACCTAATTGAAGTTTCTTGAATGTGCCCTTATTTGATTACTGTTAAATTAATGAAGTCAAACATGAAAAAGTTTCCCATTCCTGCACTAGAAGAATGTTTCTCGCTATTCCAGGTTATTCAGGAGGATGAAAGGTTCCTAATGAAAATCCAATCAGGGTTTAAATGGGGAAAAGTGGAAGCTCTGAAGTAGTGGGAAGAAGGCAGAGTTTGACCTTTGTCGGGATGGTAGAGAAGGAAAGCATTTTACACAAAGCAAGAAGGGATTGAAACATTTCTTAAAAACAGATATAAGACTCTTCTGAAGAGGAAAACTCTGGATGCTCTGAGGAAGAAATTATGGAGATATGGATTAGACAGTTAATCTAGTCAGATGAATTTAGAACTGGTTGCAAGTATCATAGGGATTTGTGTTTAACATTTTAATCAATGAGCTAAACAGAATATTTCATACAAATATAATAGAGTATTATTGTGCCATAAGAAATAATGAAAGGGAGAGACTCAGAAACACATAAAGAGACTTACATGAACTGGTGCATAGCAAAGTAAGCAGAAGCAACAGAAATATTTTATATAATGACAACATTATATATTGTATGTAAGGTGAATTTAAGTGTTAGGTGGATTTTAGTATGTGTAAAGTGAATTTTTGTTATTGTTTCTCAGAGTTCAGTTTCCAAGGGTCCATAGTCATATCAACAGTTCTCAAGTATTAGATATGAGTTCCCACAGTTATGGTTCAAAACATCTCCACCACACTTGCACATAGTTATATAATGGTAAATAACATAAATATTCACTGTGGCTGCCCAGTGAGATACAGGGATGAAGTGATGCAAACTTGTGGGGCTACTGCTGGCAATATGCCTTCTTTGTCTGTTGGTCTATAAGACAGGTGGTCACTAGACAGTGAATGGGGAACCCTTGGGGTTGAATGCACAAATGTTGTGTGTGCCTCAGCTGGCCCCCATTGAGGCTTGGAGGGTACCTTAGGGTTGAGTGCACAAAGTTGGAATGCTGTGCGTGCCTTGATTGGCCCTGATCAAGACTTGGGGGGGAGGCGGGAGGAATCTGTGTTTGCCTCAGCTGGTCCCCAATGAGGCTTGAGGGGATTTAGGGAAAGCAAAAGTTGTGCCTGTCTTGACAGGCTGCGGGAGTTTGTGCTCTCACTCTCAGCAACCTCTTCTGACAATACTAGATTAGAATAAAGTAAGATTATTAACCCCTTTTTAGTGTCTTTCCTGTCTGACCTAATCAAGAGTGAACCTGTGCTAGCAGCCCTCAAGTGTGCTGTATTTATCATCTTACATATATAAAAACACATCTGAACAGCTTGAGAATCTAATAACCTGCCATGACTCCTTAGGTCCAAAGCTGTAATGTTCTTATTCTATCTTGACAGAGAGTGATAGACTAGAGATAAAGAATAAGAGATACATTTTTGGATATGGCTTATGTGTAGTTTGTAATGTATACGTTGTTTTTGTTACACTGTGCTTATTGATTAGAAGGAAAGGATTTTTTTAAAATTTTGGGTGGGAAGAGGAGAAATGATCATTTCTAGCATTTATATAGTCCTTAAAGTTTTCAAAGCACTATATATATGTTACTTCATTTTATCCTCATCACAATCCTATACATTCTATTATTACACCTGTTTTACAGATGAGGAAACTGAGGCTGAAGGAGGCTAAATGAATTGCCTAGGATCACAAACTAGTTGATGCCTGAGGTAGGATTTGAACTCAGATGTGGGTCTGCCTCCTGCACTCTGTCAGTATGCTGCTTAACTATGAGAGTAAGGCAAGGGGGAAAAGGTATAAGACTATGAGAGAAGCATTAAAAATAAAGTATAAAAAAGTATGAACATCAATGGAGCATTTAAAAATTTTAAAGAAGAAAAAGAAGTCCAGAGGGAAATACAGATGAGTGGTACAGCTTTGGAATTAATATCCTGAATGTACCAATTACAAAGCCAAGCTGTAGATAATGAAGATCTATGGTTTCATGGGCAAAATTCTTTGTACAAGAAAATGCTTATGTATGTTGGTTTTGGTCAAATTCAGAATAACATGAAAGTTTTTTAAAGCTAAAAAATGATCATAAATTTGAAGGATCTTTCCTGGAGTCAGGAAGACTCATCTTCATGAGTTCAAATCTGTCCTCAGGCACTTACTAGCTGTGTGACTCTGGGTAAATCCCTTAACCCTATTAACCTTAGTTCCTTATCTGTAAAATAAGCTGGAGAAGGAAATGACAAATCACTCTAGTATCTCTGCCAAGAAAACCTCAAATGGGGTCACAAAGAGTCAAGCAGAACTGAAACAACTGAACAACCACAAAATAGTCTGATCTTGTGATCTTTTAATTCTTTCCTCACAGAATAATCTTAGATCTGTTTTTAAGCTCTAATTGTTTAAGCTCTAATTATTCTTGCTTTGTGTAAAACCCTTCTATGCCACATTCTGACATCCACCTCCTCACCTCCTTCCCATATCTATCCCATTAGACCTTGCTAGGCAGTTTTACAACAATACTTTCTCTAAATATTGCTGTGTACTTTGTCATCTTTGTGTATGCCTGTACTTGTTGTACTAAAGATTCTAGAGAAGAATGGGGATAGATGAATAATTATCAATTGGCAATAATGAGAAAGATGGACTTTCTACTCAATGAAATGACTGCTTAAGCTTAATGTGTGATAAGGTGATGCCCCTAGATTCTCACCTGGAAACAAAACGGAATCCTAAAATATAGTACAGTACTTGAATTCAGAATTATCTGTTGGAGTCAAGACCATAAGTATTTCTTAAATGCCTCTTATGTGGCAGACACTGTGCTAAGTACCCATGAAGTATATGAGTCTCAGTATTCTTAAGATAATAGCAGAAATATTGGTTAGATATTAGTAGTACCATTTTACCCTCTTATTTTAATGTTTGACCCTTAAGGAGTTACTTAATCCTCCTAGGTTCCCATGTTTCCTCCATTCCAATAAGGAAAAATAGACACCCAGAGTACCAGCGTCTCCCAAGTTCTTCTTTGAGATCTAATAATGAAAGAGACAATAAGATTGGAAATTTATGTTTATATGATGTATAAGTGTATGGTCAATATAACATAACTTTGGGGATTGATTTCACTACCAAAATAAGTTGGAACAATCTTTTCTTCAAAGGGGAAACTAGCAGTTTTATAAATGACCTTACAAAAATAGTGGGGCTGTTGGTGTGACAAGAGTAGCATATTGTTTCACAGCTTTTTTAATAGAACTTTTATTTCAGCATAAAAACTTACAATAGTATGTTTTACGTGACTCTAAAATATTTTCACATTGAAAGATCAAAACAGCAAGAAGAAACCTAATAAAAGCAATAGTGGGTCTTGATGGCTCATAGTTGTAGGAGATGAAGGGTTATTTATTCATATTAGTTTCAAAGAACAAATTTCTATGCTGTTTTAAGATACCTTGAATAAGTTGGAGTTGTAGAAAAACATGAATTAATTAAGGAAGATAGGAATAATATTTTATTTTCAGGAGGTGGGTTTGTCAAAGAATAAAAAATATGTAGGAAGAATTTGATTAAAATGGATTGAGAGAGAAATGAAAAATGTATCTGAGTGGATTTGTGAGAAATGAGGAATTTGAAAACAAAGAAAGAAATTACAGGCTTACATATAATTTTCAATTCTTTGTAAGAATTCAATGACTTCACCCTCAATTTTTAAGTACATCATTAATAATTTTTAAAAAGATCTGAAACAGAAATGATCTGAATCGTTAATTTCCTGTCATACAAATGGGAAGCATCATTTTACACCTTTGAGGGTCAGTAAGACTCTATCTCGCTGATTTACTATAGACTAAAGCTTCCTATGACTCAACTATGAGTTGAGTTTTATGTCTGGAGGAATGTGTGGGGAAAGAGAAGGTTGCAACATAGAGAAGAGGTTTAAATCTAATTGTTATTAGAAAAAGTGGTATTTCAAAGAGAGAACATTTCCAATTTTATCTGGAAGTAGTTCATGTAGTAGATTAGGCTAAATATGGTATAGTATAAATAGTCCTATTCTAAGAATCAGCAGAATGGAGTTCTGTCCCCTGCTCTCCCACGAATTAGCTATGTGACATTAAAGTGATGAAAATCACTTTATCCCTCTGTTCATTAGTTTTCTTATTTCTAAAATGAAGGGGTTGATCTAGATGGTTTTTAAGATCCCTTTGAACTCTTAACATTATCTTATTCAATGATTCAAAGTAAATTTACTAAAATTTTTCTTTCTTCCCTCTATCTTCTTTCTCTGTTTGTTCACTCCTTTCTCTTACCCTTTCTCACTCTCTCACTCTTCCATGGGAAGGAAAATCACATTTAAATCTGTTTTCATATTCAGTTCTTAATTTCCTCCATTTTTTAATGGACTGTTCTTCTAAGATTTATTAAGTAAGGTATCCCAAAAGTCTTAGTGCAGTTTTAAACTTTAATAGCTAAAAGCTGCACTAAGACTTTTGGAATACCTTGTGTAATAGTAAATACTTTGTAATTTGTACGATTGGGCAAAAAAGAAAAGAATGAGGTGAATGGAAGCACTAGTAGTTAACATTTCCTTCCAGTTAACCCAATTATCTGTTTCTGGCTAGAAAACCATTTGACCTGCATTTATGTCACTGTTATCTTACCTATAATAAGAACACTCTCACTTTTTTCAGAGCCATAGTATTTGATGGTCAAAGGAAAAGGCAATATACTCTTTAAAAATTTAATTTATTTATTTGGGAAGCCTTAAATGAGGACATAGTCAAATGAAATCACGAAAGAAAGAGGGAAAGCAGATTGACTGTGTAGTGGGTATAAAATGGGCACCATTAACTCATGCTAATGAAAAATCCAGTCCCAATGGATTGGTAATAAACAAAAAAGTATGTATGTTGTTAAAGAACATTTTTTCTACTTTTAACTAGGCTATAACCAATGAGCATGGAATTCAATATTTGAAAAAGAATACTTGAAATACTTGAATACTTGAAAATGTAGCCACAAATACTACAAAGCTCAAAGCTTTAAGCTTTTTAAAAAGTTTTTCTATTCTAACTCTTCCTAATAGGAACATATCACTATTTAAACTGTTTAAAAAAAAAGACCAAATTCAAATGGCATTTCTGAGATGTAAATGAAGACTTTTAAATTTAGACGTAGATCCGAATCCAGACTCAGAAACTACCTTGGACACCTCACTTCATCTTTTTCAATTTCAGCTTCCTAATCTGTTAAATGGAAACCTCACAGGATCATTGTGAGGATCAAGTTAAGTCTGGAAATATTAATGTGATATTTAAGTATGTTACTCTCATTATTATAACATTTATTTCATTCCCATAATTTTTGATGGAGCTCACATAAAAATATTTCAGGGACAAGCCACTATCCTATTATTCTTTTACATTTATTATTATGTAGACTATTGCATAGGCAGATAAAAGGACTGCTACTTATAATTTAATAGAAGTGCTGGGATATATACTCACTTTCTATAGGCTTACTAAATATATCCAGAATAGTATTAGTATCAGACAGGATAATATTGACCTTAGCCTATTCGCTTTAGATTTTAATATCTTTATTAGGCCTCTATATATTTTGAAAGCTTTTCATTTCATTTAGCTAGAAGATGACTATATCTATTTTAAAAAAACATTGTTCTTAAATCTTATATGGATCAACTTTTTTTTTTAGTTTTTACTTTTGAATTTGGAAGCAGTAGGGCTAAGTGACTTGGTTAGGGTTACACAGATAGTGTTTGTGGCTGGATTTGAACTGAGGTTCTTCTGACTTTAGGACAAGTGTTTCATCCACTACTCCATCTAACTGTCTTCTGTTATGGATCAATGTTAAATCAAGTCAATTGTGGGCAATAGTTTCATCTGTAATGATACTTTGTTTCTAATATAATAGATCTGACTAGGGAAGAGTACAGTGGAAATAATCTCTCTTTTGTTCTCTGCAACCTCTGATTACGTTTAAAAAACTGTCTTCTAACATTATGTTATAGTGAGCGTCAATAGATGCACTAAGATTGCTAGATCCTTTTCATGTGAAATGCTTTTCAGCCATATTTCCCCTGTCTCTCACATGACTAGCTTGAAGCCAAGTGCAGAATTCACATTTGTGCCTTTTAAATTTAATTCATCAGAAGAGGCTGATTATTTTGCCCTATCAATGATGCTGTCATCTAACATATCTTCTGTCCTCTCCAGCTTTGGGCCCTCTGAAGGTTATTCAATAAATGTGCCACCTCTTCTTTCATCGCAGTTATTGATCATATTGACTAGAACAAGAATAAAGACAGATTCCTAAGGCATTCCGTTAGAGACTTTTTTTAAGATTGTTATAATTTCATTCATTCAGCAAGGTCTCAATCCACCTAATTATCCTGTTTTACAGCCCACACCTTCTATGTTATCTAAAAGGAGAACAGGAGAGATTTTGTCAAATCCCTCACTGAAATGCAGGTACACTATACTTGTGGCATTCCACTGATTTACTAGTGTAATAACCATCCAAAATGAAATTAATCTAGTTTATCTTGATGTATTCTTCATGAAGCCTTGCTGGTACATAGTAATATCAATCCAGTCTAACAAACATTTGTGAAGGTGCTGTGTAAGACCCCAAGAATTCAAAGATAAGATGAAAAACAGTGCTTTCAAGCAACCAATATGCTAACATATAGAAACTATATGTAGAGGTAAATAGAGCATTAGTAACAGAGAGGATCAAGAAAGGTGCCACTGAAAGCAATATCTAAGCTGAGACTTGAAGAAAGCTAATGATTCTAATAGACCCAGGGGAAGAGGGTATACATCCCAGACATGAGGGAAGGCTTCTGCAAAGGCAGAGAATCAATGAACCAGAGGGCCAAGTTTGGAGAATGGCAAATGTATTGGAACACAGCCAACTATGTAGAATGCACGAAGGAAAGAAAGTATAAGAAGTCTGGAAAGGCAGTGTGTAGAGAGATTATGAATCAACTATTCTGTGAATTCTTTGACTAATACACATTCAGAATGGTCTTGAATATTTCAAATGAAAAGACAGTGCAGATAGGTTCAGTATTGATATTGTTTCATTGTCTAGGGTACCTTTGATCAAAATGTAACTACGCTATTTATCTCTTTAAATTTATTTTAAACATAGCTTTGCCTACCCCTGCCTTTTTTTGCATCAACTGAAACATAAGCCCTCCATTTTAACGCTGTGTGTATCTCTCATTCTTAAATATGTTTCTTGTAAACACCATATTGTTGGATTCTGAGTTTTAATCTTCTGCTATCCATTTCCATTTAATGGGTGAGTTCATCCCATTCACATTCAAAGTTATAATTACTATTTATGAATTTTCCTTCTTATTTTTGCTCACTGTTTTCTTTCTGAGCTTCTTTCTACCCTATCCCTGTTACCTTATCTTCTTCCTTTTCCTTTCTATTCCTTATTTTACACCCCTCTCCAAGAGTCCTTTCTTTATCTTCTCCCCCACACTCCTAAATCTTAGTCTATACACCCTTCTAAAAGTACCCCCCAATCACGTCCCTGCAATATTCTCACCTCTCTACAAGTTCAGAAGACTTCTACACACGTTCAGGTATATACTCTTCAACTCAGATGAGAGTAAGGTTCCAACATTACCAGCCCTCCAACCCCACCCACTACCTCTGTATTAGTTCTTCCTTTTGCATCTAATTTTTGTGATATAATTGCTCCTTTTTACCTTTCCTACCTAATTTTGTTTTTTCCAAATCACTTCATCATACACTATTCAGCCCCAATCTTTCTTTCAAACTATACAAGTAATGATGACAGTTATAAAAGTCCTGATAACATATTCATATATATATATATATGAATATGTTATCAGGACTTTTATAACTGTCATCATTACATATATATATATATATATATATATATATATATATATATGTAACCAGTTTAACTTTACTGATTGCCTTATAATTAGTGAATCTTTGGAATTTTCCAAGTATTTCATATCATCTGTGTAAAGAGATAGTTTTATTGCTTCTTTCCCTATTCGATTACCTCTATCTCTTTTTCTTCTCTTATTGCTATTGCTAGGATTTCTAATACAATATTAAATAATATTGGTGAGAGTGGGCATCCTTGTTTCACATCTGGTCTTACTGAGAAGTCTACTAGCTTCTCTCCATTACAAATAATGCTTGGTGATGATTGGAAAAAGAGGTACAAAATTTTGAGGAAGAATATAACTCATTGAAAATTAGAATTAGGAAGTGAAATCAAATGAGACACCATGAAATAATAAAACTAGGAAAAAATAAGAGACTCTGAAACATCTCATTAGAAAAACTGATCTACAGAACCAGGGGAACTTTGTGCACAGCAACAACCACAGTGTGTGAGAGTTTTTTCTGGTAGACTTGGAACTTTGTAATAACACAAGAACTTACTGGAAAAAAAAATCCCAATGACGATT
>CM053770.1:172626518-172673957 GCA_028658325.1 Potorous gilbertii
ATTCAAATGCTACTCCCCAGCCTCAGGGCTTTTGGCGGCAGGCCTGACTGCTCTTCAATGGGGGCTTATCTGCTGGTTCTCAGATGGGGGCTGGGCCGCCTCTCAGGCTCAGTTCCCTCGGGGGTTTATACAGAGATCCTTTGTAGTGGAGCTGGGGTGGAGCTCCAGCCCACTCTGGGAGTCTCTGGCTGAGCTGCCTCTGCCTCTGGCCAAGCTGCCTCAGCCTCTGCCGCAGCGGCTGCTTCCCAGGGGGTCCGAGTCCCGGAGATCCCCCGCTCCCCTCTCAGCCCGTCTCTCTCACTGACCTGTGCGTCTGTGGGTGGAGGGACCTTCTCGCCACCAGGAGATTCAGGTCCCTGACACCTGCTGGGCTCTGCTCAGCTACTCTCAGTGCCTCGTGGCCGGGGTGGGGGAGGGGAGCGCTCGTCAGGACAGGACTCCTCTCCCGTGTCCGGGGTACCTTTGCGGTTGGTTTTTCAGGGCTCTCTGCAACGGAAATCTCCTTCACTGTGTTGCTGCGCGGCTTCCACTGTTCCAGAATTTGTCAGGAGTTCTTTTTACAGGAAATCTATGGGCTGTGGGTTCGGACCTAGCATAGATGAGTCTTTCTACTCCGCCATCTTGGCTCCGCCCCTTAATGAGGTTTTTTATCATCACAGCAAAGTCAACATATACTCAACACTATCTGTCTTAATGTCATAATAAAGATACAGTTCTCAAGAGTTATAGGTATCATCTTCCCATGTAGGAATATAAACAGCTTCCCCATATTGAATAACATGGTTTTTTTTTTCGTTTACCTTTTAATGCCTTTCTTGAATTTTGTATTTAAAGATCAAATTTTCTGTTGAGCTCTGGTCTTTTCATCAGGAAGGTTTGGAATTCCCCTATTTCATTGAATGTCCATCTCCTCCCCTGAAAGATAATGCTCAGTTTTGCTGGATAGTTGATCCTTGATTGTAATCTAAGCTCTTCTCACATACTTCCAAGCCCTGAAATCCTTTAATATAGAAGCTGCACGGTCCTGCAGAATTCTGACAGTTTCCATGATATTAGAATTGGTTTTTTTCTAGCTACTTGCAGTATTTTTTCCTTGACCTGACAATGCTGCAATTTGTTTATAATATTTCTTGGCATTTTTAATTTGGGATCTCTTTCAGGAAATGATTGGTGGATTCTTTCCATGACTATTTTACTTTGCTTCTAGGACCCCGAGGCATTTTTCCTTGATGATTTCTTTTAGGATACTGTCCACTCTCTTTTCTCATCATGGCTTCCTAATAGACCAATAATTCTTAAATTCTCTCTCCTAGATCTATTTTCTAGGTCAGCTGTTCTTCCAATGAGGGATCTTACATTTTCTTCTATTTTTTCATTCTTTTGATTTTGTCTGACTGATTCTTGATGTCTTATAGTGTCATTGGCTTCCACTTGCCTACTTTTAGTTGTTAACTAATTGCTTTCCTCAATTAGCTTTGGTATCTCCTTTTCCATTTGGTCAATTCAACTTTTTACGGAGTTCTCTTCACTAAGTTTTTGTGCCTCCTTTTCCATTTGGTTGATTCTATTTTTTTAAGGAATTGTTTCCTTCACTGAACTTTTTCACTATTTCAGTACAAAGGCTGTGCTAAAGGATGGGGAGGTTTACCTATTAAAGGAAACCTGCTCACTAGTGCAAGTGGTGGTTCTCTAAGCTGAAATTTGCCAGTTCCCATGGCTGTGCCAAGGAATACACAGGGTGCTGGTGTTGGCATTTGCCAGCTCCAGCACCTTGGGACTCAAGATCTCACACTGGCTTGTTGACATGGGGCTTGCCAATGGCTTGTCAGAACACCTCCCACCCTGTACTGCTCCCCTTCCACTAGAGTAAGAGGGACCTTTCCCATTAATCCAAGCTTCCTGGGCTAAAAGACTGTTGCACTCCATCTTTCTACTGTTCTGCTGCTCTGCTGTCACCACTGCTCTACTGTTCCAATATTTTTCCTAAGGAGATATTTTCTGATTTTTTTTTAAGGATAATAAGGTGAGAGCAATTTTACTGCTTACTCCACCATTGTGGCTCCCCAAATCAAATCCTGAAAATGCTTTTGACAAAATATCCATCACTATTAAAAAAGACTAGAGAATATAGGAATGAGTGAAGTTTTCCTTAAACTTTTAAGTAATATCTATCAAAAAACCATCAGCAATAATTATATGTAATGGGGATAAGCTAGAAGTTTTCCCAATAAGATCAGGAGTGAAGCAAGGATGCCTATTATCACCTCTACTATGTAATATTGTACTGGAAATGTTAACTTTAACAATAAGAAAAGAAAAAGAAACTGAAGGAATGAGAATACGCAATGAGAAAATGAAACTATCATTCTCTGCAGATTATATGATGGTATTATTTAGAGAATACTAGAGAATCAAGTAAAAAACTACTTGAAATAATAAGCAACTTTATTAAAGTTGCAGGATATAAAATAAACCCATATAAATCAACAGCATTTCCATATATTGCCAAACAAAACCCAACAGCAAGAGATAGAAAGTGAAATCCATTAAAAATAATTGTAGACAATACAAAACATTTGGAAGTCTATCTAACAAGACAAATCTAAGAACTATATGAACACAATTACAAAATACTTTTCAAACAAAGTAAGATCTAAATAATTGGAAAATTTCAGTTGCTCATGGGTAGGTTGAGCTAATATAATAAAAATGACAATTCTATCTAAATTTATTTTTTTATTCAGTGCCAATTAAACTATCAAATTATCAAAAATTAAACTATCCAACTATCAAAAAATTATTTTATAGATCTAGAAAAAATAACAGCAAAATTCATATGGAAGAACAAAAGATCCAGAATATCAAGGGAATTCATGAAAAAAATTCAAAGGAAGTTGGCCTAGTCATACTACATCTAAGACTATATTATTAAGTGGTAAACAGTAAAAACTGTTTAGTACTGACTAAGAAATAGTGATTGATTAATGGAATGGTTTAGGTACACATGACACTGTAGTCAATGACTATAGCAATCTACTGTTTAATAAACCCAAAGACTCCAGCTTCTGGCAAAGAACTCACTATTTGACAAAAACTTCTGGGAAAAAAACTGGAAAACAGTATGGCAGAAATGAGGTATACACCAACATCTTTCAGTGTATACCAAAGTAAGGTCAAAATGGGTACTTGATTTAGACATAAAAGATGATTATAAGCGAATTAGAAATGCAAGGAATAGTTTACCTGTCATATCTATAGAGAAGAGAGGAGTTTATGAGACAGAGACAGAGAACATTATGAATTGCAAATAAGAAATAGAGAATATTATGAAGTGTGAATACTTTTAATTACATTAAATTTAAAAGTTTTTGAAAAAACAAAGCCAAAGCAACCAAGATTAAAAAGAAAGCAGAAAGCTGGGGAACAATTTTTATTGTCAGTGTTTCTGATAAAGGCCTCATTTATGAAATATGAACCAATTTCTAAAATATGAACTCAATTTCTAAATTTCTAAAATATGAACTTGGTTCTAAAAAAGAACCGAGTCAAATTTTAAGAACACAAGTTATTCTCCAATTGACAAATGGTTAAAGTATGAAGAAATTAAAGCTATCCATAGTCATATGAGAAAATACTCTAAATCTAAATATTGATTAGAAAAATGCAAAATAAAACAACTTCAAGATACCACCTCACATCACTATCAGATTGGCTAATATAACAAAAAATAAGAAAATGATAAATTTTGAGAAGATATGTGAAAACTGGAACACTAATGCATTGTTGGTGGAATTGTGAATTAATCCAGTCATTCTGGGGAACAATTTGGAACTATGTCCAAAGGACTATAAAACTCTGCATACCCTTTGATCTAGTAATACCACTACTAGGTCTATATTCCAAAAAGATCCTAAAAAAGGGAAAGGGACCCACATGTACAAAAATATTTATAGTAGCTCTTTTTATGGTAGCAAAGTTGGAAATTGAGAGGATGCCCATCAGTTAGGGAATGGGTGAACAAGTTGTGGTATATGAATGTAGTGGAATACTATTGTGCTATGATAAATGATGAACAGGCAGATTTGAGAAAGACCTGGAAAGACTTACTGAAACTGATATTGAATGAAGTGAGTATGAGTAACACCAGAAGAACACTGTACACAGTAATAGCAATACAGGGAAGTGAGTATGAGTAACACCAGAAGAACACTGTACACAGTAATAGCAATACAGGGAAGTGAGTATGAGTAACACCAGAAGAACACTGTACACAGTAATAGCAATACAGGGAAGTGAGTATGAGTAACACCAGAAGAACACTGTACACAGTAGTAGCAATACAGGGTAATGATCAACTTTGATAGACTTGGCCTTTCTCATCAATACAATGATCTAAGACAATTCCAAAAGCTCATGATGGAAAATGCTATCCACATCCAGAGAAAGAACAATGGGATTTGAATGCAGACGGAAGCATACTATGTTCTGTTTTTTTTCTTTCTTGGGGGTTTTCCCTTTTGTTCTGATTCTTCTTTCACAACATGATTAATGGGTAAATATATTTCATATGATTGTACATGTAAACCTATATCAGACTGCCTGCCACCTTAGGGAGGGGTAAGGAGAGGGAGAAAAATGTTTCAAACTCAAAATTTTATAATAGTGAAGATTGAAACCTAAAATAAAGAAATTTATTTTTAAAATTTTAAACTAATGCAATCTTAGGATGCATTAATATTAATAGAGTATTCAAAATATTCAGACATCTACTAATCTGTCCATTTCTATGTACTATATTTTAAAGAGAGGATTATATTTTTAAATATTTGAAGGCATACATCACGTAAATCATATTTTACGTGAATACGGATGGCAAAACTAAGGAACTTCAGTGAAAGGTACAGGGTTGTAGATTCTGATTAACACAAAATAGAAGAATTTCCCAATAATTAGAGCTGTTCAAAATTTAATAAACTTCTTCATCAAAAATGCTTTTCATTCCTTGGAATGTTAAAGCAAATATAAAATTATCATCTGTCAATGAGACTGAATAAGAAATGCTGAAAAATTAGTTTTTAGAGAAGATGACTTCTAAGGTCCCACTCAACCCTCAGATTCTATTATCCTATTGAATGTAAGTTTTTTCTTCTCTTACCAATAAAATTACACCAAACATCATGTCAGGAAACTATTTTTTTCCAAAATAATTGTACCAATTACTGCACTTTGATACATGACAATACGAAAGCAAACAGACTAGATTTAGCTGTCACTGGCCTCTTTATACACTGAAGAGTTATTTATCCTTTCCATGTTTCTGGTCATACTTTTTCAGGAAGAGTGATATGGCCACAAAGTATTGCAATGAAGCAACTAGGAAACAGTATTAGGGAACCAAGGGGGTGCTCATCAATTGGGAAATGGCTGGACAATTTATGGTATATGCTCTAAGAAATTACAAAGAGAATGGTTTCAAAGGATTGAGGCAGTACAATGGATAGAGTATTTGGTCTGAAGTCTAGAAGGCATGAGTTCAAATCCAGCCTCAGACCCTAACTGTGTCACCTTGGACAAGACATTAAATCTCTGTTTGTCAGTTTCCTCAACTGTAAAATAAGAATTATAATAGCATGGTTTTTGTGAAGATCACATGTGATGATATTTGTAAAGGCACTATCCCTGGCAGACAGTAGGTGCTATATAAATGCTAGCTATTACTATTTTTTTTTTAATTTGAGAAGTCTTATATGAGCTGGTGCAAAGCGAAATGAAAAGCATCAGCAGAACAACTGATACAGCAAAAATATTGTAAAGATAACTTTGAAAAACTGAGGAACTCTGATCAACACCATGATCAATCACAATTCCAAAAGACGTAAGATGAAAATGCCATCCACCTCCAAATAGAGACTCAAACGATAGAGGGAAACGTATTTTCTTTTCTTCCTTTTTTTTTTGTATGTGGCTACTGTGAGAATTTATTTTGCATTAATGTACACATTTGTAACACATTTTATTTTAATTGTTTTCTCAATGATGGGGCTGGAGGAGATGGAAGTGGATTCAGAAATGAAAATAAAACAAAGGTGTATTTTTAAAAAATTAATTGTATGGGAAAGTTAGGAGACAAGAAAGAAGTATTAATTCTTTTCTCTGTTTTAAGTGTATTTTTTTCAGTTAATGAAAAATCCACCTTCTCACTTCCCCTGTCCTCAACACTGAAAAAAGAGGAGGGAAACCCCTTGTAACAAATATGTATAGTAAAGCAAAACAAATTTCCTATTGACCATGTCCTATATATAGTGCACCCCAGGTCTGTCACTTCTCTGTTAGGAGGTAGATAGCATGTTTCATTATATCTGAAATGACTGATTGGTCATTGTGTTGCTCAGAGTTCTTAAGTCTCTTAAGTTTGTTTTTATAAAACAGCCTTTATAGAACTCCTTGTTCTGCTCATTTTTCTTTGCATCTGTATATAAGGTGAATTTTAGTGTAAGGTGGATTTTAGTGTGTGCAAAGTGAATTTTTTTTGTTATTTCTCAGTGTTCAGTTTCCCTGTATCTATAGCCATAACAATCAATGGTTCCTAAGTACTAGATATGAGTTCCCACAATTATGGTTCAAAACATCTCTACCATGCTTGTGCATAGTTATATAATGATATATAATATGAACATCCACTGTAGCTGCCCAGTGAGATTACAGGGATGAGATGATGTAAACTTCTGAGGCTATTGCTGGCAATGTACCTTCTTTATCTGTTGACCTATAAAACAGGTGGTTACTAGATAGTGAACAGGGAACCCTTAGGGTTGAATGCACAAATACTGTGTGTGCCTCAACTGGCCTCCAATGAGACTTGGGGTGAACCTTAGGGTTGAGTGCACAAGTTGGAATGCTCTGCATGCCTTGATTGACCCACATCAACGCTTGGAGGGAACCTGTGTATGCCTCAACTGGCTGTCATTGAGGCTTGAGGGGATTTAGGAGAAGCACTAGCTATGTCAGTCTCAATTAACCCCATTGAGATGCAGGGGTAATTCCCACCACCCCCCCTCACTGACCCCTGTGAGAAGGGTGACTAGGGAATGCTGTAGGAGTTTATGCTCCCATTATCAGCAATCCTCTCCTGAGAAAACTACACTAGAATAAAGTAAGATTATTAACCCCTTCTTAGTGTCTTTCCTGCCTAAACAACAAGAGTAAACCAACAAGAGTGCTAGCAGCCCTCAAGTGGGCTGTGTTTATTTTACAGCATCATTTCAACAAATATTCTCAGATTTTTCTTGAAACCATCTTCTTCATGATTTCTTGCAGTATCATAATATTCTATCACATTCAAATATCATAATTTGTTCAGCCATTCCTCATTTGATGCACATTTATTTAATTTCCAGATCTTTGCCACAACAGAAAGAGTGGCTAGATGTGTATATACATACATACACACACACATATTTTACATATGGATCCTTTTCCTCTGTCTTTGATCTCTCAGCATTATAAATATGATAGTGGTATCACCAAGTATAACAGTAAGCACCCCCACATACACAGAGGGGGCCTGCTATCACAGGTTCTTAGATCTGCATTCATAAAAGGAAAGGCAACTTTTGAGGGGTTAACAATCACTTTAATCAAACACATATATCATTCCTTTAACCAAGCACATATATCATTCACCTAGTTCAAGGGAGTCAGCACCCTGAACTTGAAAGAAAATACAGAGAAATTAAAAGTCAACAGACAAAGCTTCTCTCTGCCCGAATTCAACAGACAGATCCAACTGTCTGATCATAGTTACCAGAGAAGGAAGCACTGATATCTTGGTTTTCAAAGCCATGGGGCTCCTTTAGTGGCTTCCCAGAGACCTCATCTGGTCAAACAAACACTTACAGTCATTAAGCCCTAAAGTAATCAAAGATTAACAGACATGGCTTCCTCAAACTGAATTCAGCAGGCAGTCCAACTGTCAGACTTTAGTTATTAGAGAGGGAAACACTGACATCTGGGTTTTCAAAGCTGGGGAACTCCTTAAAGTGGCTTCCCAGAGTCCTCATCTGGCATTCAAACCTTCTTACAAAAATTAAGCCCCAAAGTAAAACCTCACCCTCAGAGTATTTACACACTTTTTAGAGTCAGAGGACATAACCCTCTGACCCAGAGCCCCAATAGAAAAAACAAAAGGTACTTTGGACCCAATGGATGGGAAAGATCTTCTTTAATCACATTATTCTATCAGAGACATTTTTAGTAAAACAAAAACAGCAAAAGATCCTAATTTGATTGCCATCACACTATCAAAAAACATATAAGAGTTTGTGACATAATTACAAACTGTTTACCATAATGGCTGGATCAGTTCATAGTCCCTCCAGCATTTGTCATTTTCCTTTTTGTCAGGTTTGCTAATCTGATGGGTGAGAAGTAAAACCTCAAAATTGCTTTAATTTTTGTTTATCTGATTATCAATGATTTGAAGCATTTTTCATATATGTGACTATTGATAGCTTGGATTTCTTCCTTTGAAAATTTCCTATTCTTATCCTTCAATTATTTTTCATTTGGAGAATAGCTCGTATAAATTTGACTCAGTGCCCTATATAGCTTGGAAATGAGACCTATATCTGAGTAATACTGAAGAATTTTTCCCAATTACCTGCTTCTCTAAACTTATTTGCATTGATTTTGTTTGTACAAAAGCTTTTTAATTTTAGGTAACCAAAATTGTCTATTTTACCTTCTGGGATCCTTTCTACTCCTTGTTTCATTATATATACTCTTCTCGTAGCCACAGATCTCCTAAGCAATTTCTCTAATTTGTTTATCATATCACCCTTTATTCATAAATCATGTACATGTACTTACCTTGGTACGTATTGTGAAATGTTAAATTATACCTAATTTTAGACGGACTATTTTTCAGTTTTCCCAGAATTTCATTAGAGTGAGTTCTTAACCCAACAGATGACATCTTGTTTATTTGTTTCTATACATTATATGGCTGACAGATTCTTCCTATTTCTTTACCAACAACAAATCATTTTGATGACTAATAATTTGTAGTACAGTTTGAGATCTAGTACTGCTAATTCTCCTTCCTTCCTGCTCTTTTTGTTTTCCTTGGCATTTTTTATCTTTTATTTCTCCAGATGAATTTCATTATTATATATTCTACCTCTAAAAAGTAATTCTTGCGTAGTTTGATTGGCATAGTCCTGAATAAGTAAATTAATTTAGGGAGTACTGCTATCTTTGTTGTATTATCTCAGTCTATGTAAATCAATATTTCCTCAATTACTTAGATCCGTCATTTGCATGAAGAGTATTTTGCAGTTCTGTTCATATACAGTTCCAGGATCCTGTGAGCATCTTGGCAAGCAGACTCAAATGTTTTATAAATTCTATAGTTATTTTAAGTAGAATTTCTCTATCTTTAATATACAAAAATGCAGATGACTTGTGATAGTTTGTTTTATATTCTGCAACTTTGCTAAAATACTTATTTCAATTAATTTCAGCTGATGCTCGAGTTCTCCACTTGCTTCTTTGGCTACGATGAGTCCTTCAATTTTTTAAAAAAGTTTTAAATGCTATAGCTAGCATTTCTATGACTATTTCAAATAGGAATCATCATACTCAATATTCCTGATTTATTCCTGATCTTGCTGGAAAGACCTCTGGTTTATCACTGTTACATATAATTCTGGCTGTTGGTTTTAGATATGATTTAAACTAAGGAAAGGTTCTGATTTCTGGTGTTTTTAACAGGAATGACTGCTGTATCTTGTCAAAAGCTTTTTCTGCATCTATTAACGTAACCATATGATTTTTGTTGTTCTTGTTATTAACGGTCACGTTTGTTTTATGTGGGAATAATGATTTACTTAGTTTACCTTCTTTCTCATTCCTTCCCCTTCTCCCACTCCCTTCCTGCCTCCTTATTGGGTCATTTCCATACCCAATTATGTGTGCACTCTTCCCTCCTTGGACCACTTCAGATGAAAGTGAAATTTATGTGTCACCCACTTCCCTGACACATTCTTCCTCTTTTGTACTGTAGTTACGCAAGATAATTCTCCACGTTCACTTCCTCCACTCCCACATATTCCTTTTTCCCCTCCCTTTCCTTTCTACTTTTAACATTTTTGAAACACAAAGGACCATTCCCAATACCTCTGTTTTTTAGACTCTCTTTAATGATCTCTGATTATAATAGGCTAATATCAGTAAATACCAGAACCTTGTTCAGTCTCTTGTGATTGCTCAGTCATATTTATCTTTTTATGTTTGTCTTTACTCCTTTGTGCATATGTCAAAGTTACTACCTAGCTCTTATCTTTTAATTAAGAAAACTAAAGTAATCCAATGAGTTTTATATTCTCTCTTTTATCTGTTTTCTAGGTCAATTGTTTTTGATGGGAGATACCTGATATTTTGGGCAGCTAGGTGGTGTTGTGGATTGAGCTCCTGGCCTGGAGTCAGGAAGACTTCAGTTCAGATCCAGCTTCAAATATTTACTAGCTGTGAAAACCTGGGCAAGTTTTTGCTTTAGTTTCCTCATCGGTAAAATAAGCTGGAGAAAGAAATGGCAAACCACTCAAATATCGTTGTCAAGAAATCCCCAAATGGTGTCACAAAGGTTGGACAAACTCAATAACATGCAGACATTATTTTTTTAAACTTTTGACTTTACTGTCACGGAATCATTAACTTCCATTTGGTCCCTTCTAATTTTCAAAGGATCTATTACTTGGATAAGGTTTTGTACCTCATGGGGAAAGCTGTTAAATTTCTTTCCAATTCTTTCTTCCAAAGCTCTCATTTGTTTTCCAAATTTTCCTTTGACAAAATTCATTTTTCTTTTTATTCCTTTGTTCTTTTCCCTTTTTTTCCCCTTTGAGACTGGATCTCCCAGTCTTTCTCAGACTGGAATAATAATGGCCACTAAAGGGTCTAAATTGTACTATTGATCAGCATGGAAGATTTGACCTGTTCCATTTCCGACCTGGGTCAGTTTGCCCCTCTTTAGGGAACTTAGTGGTACCTCTCTCTCTGGGACTTACCATATGTAAGTGTCAAACTTAGCATAAACACATCAAAACACACTACATCAAAAATGCTCAAGATTCAGAAATTCCAATCTTGAGCATTCTAACAACCTTAGCTTCCCCCATAGCAGAGATTATGGGCTACCATATCTAGCTCTCATTTTTTCCCCAATTATTTCCTTTGGTGTTCTCATTTCACTAATGTAAGGCCAAGCAAAGTGGGATTTTTTTGTTGTTTTCTTTCTGGAGTTCAGTTTCCCAGGCTCATTGAAAACATCTGAAGGCCCGGTCTCCTTTCAGCCCTGATCGTTCACAGCTGTACTGAGTCACATAGGTTTCATGCCTTCTGGCTCTGCACCAATCAGGGGCTGAATCTTTGTTATATATACTGGAAGCTTGGTATTTTGCTTTGGGGGTTCGCTTATGAGAAGTTCCCCTTGATTTCCTGGTCAAGACTGAGTAGCTGTATGCTCAGACCCCCCTAACTGCTCAGATGTAAAGGCTCTCTTGATCCAGTGGTGTATGTAAAAAGTATAGCAATACTGCTTTGATCCAGACAGGCAGAACCCTGTCTGTTGGTCTTTATAATAATTTCTCTGCTTGTATTTATTTTCTCTGACATTCAGGGTGCTGACTTTTCCCCTGAACTAGTGAAAGTAATTAAAGAAGTTTGTTGACCCCTTAAAAGTTGCTTTCCTTTAAGAAAAGTAGATCCTGTACTAGGAGGTCATCCTGAGTGTGCCAGGGTGCTTGCTGTTACAACTTACAAATTCAATTTTAGCTCTTAAAAAAAAAACCCTCTTCATCTCTTCCATGGAATTCTACTGAACTAATACCCAACCTGCATTATTCTTTAAGGTTCTGCATATAGATGCTTTGTAGTCATAATCATTCTGTCCTTTTGGTTCTATGTCTTGAACAATTCCTTCACCATAATTACTGTTTACAATGGTATTCTTTTTTTATTTGTTCATTCTAGACACTTACTTCCAGACTTCTGACTTTATGTTAGGGTAAGACTGTACACCTCTGGAAGGAATGTATGGGTTGCCTTTGGTACTGCTTTGTGTCTTTGGTATTATTTTTGTCCTCTTGGGCCCTGCTATTGCTTCCTTGGGGGCACTGAGTGTTTTATTTCAGGATCTCAGTAATACCTCTGGCTACAGTCCTGAAAGGTTTTGGTTCTTCTAAAGTGTTCTGATCCACGATAAGTATTAAGCATTGCCCTCCTGGTCTGAGCTCTGCAAGTGATTGATCTGAATTTGTTAACATGCTAGAGTATATATACATATATGTATATATATATTTCTGCTCCAACTAAATTGTCTCTGCACTTACATACAACTAACTCTGGCTTTCCAAAATAACCCTCTTTTCTAACACAGGAGTCAGAAAAGCACAATTCCCCCGACCACAAAGAATGTTCCCCTACAGCAATATTTTCCAATTATGGCTTACAGTCACCATCACTTCCTTCTAACTCCGCACTGATCAAACACTGAACCAAGTTACTTTCTTGTCGAGTTACTGGAAGAGTTGAGGCCACACAAGGATTAATTCTAGAAAGAGATAAGGGATCAGAATTCTTACTGGAAACAAGGAGAAAAACCCCTACTACAGTTCACAAAGGGATGCTTTTCCAAGTAGTTTGCTACAGGCTTGACATGGTTAAATATAAAGTATCTATTTTCCTATGAAATGGTCAGTCAGTGGTATACAAAATAAAATGCCACAGCTTCTGGTCTTAACCAAATACAGCATATACAATGTAATTTAAAGCATTTCTTCCTTAGAGCAGGCACAAGTAAGAATATCAAACACTGGTTTTCAAAATCTACTATGGTTACTTTGATGGATATATGTGAATATTACAAAAGATTGAATGAGGTATCATTATACTATAGATTTTTGCACATGAAACTGCATACATGTAACTGCAAATCTATTATGTGTAACCTGCTATACTTTTTAACTACATGAGAAAGTTATCATGTAATTTATTTTCTTTTTTCTTCCCTCCCCCACCCTTGCCCTAGAAATGGCCACCATTAGATAAAAATATGTATATATATATATACATATATATATATATATATATGTAAAATTATATATATACTTCTATTTATCAGCTCTCTCTCTCAATGCAAAAGTGTCTTTCTTCAGAGGTCCTATAACTTGGGTATTTATAATAGTCTAAATGGCTTAGCAATTCAACTTCCTGGCCTGGCCCCTCCATCCAAAGCCTATGAAGGTGGCTAAAACAGGCATTGTGGTGTACTTAGAGCTTGGTTAGATATCAAAGGCACCAAGGTCATCCACCGCATCCCAAGCTATCACCAAAGTCATCTTGTCTTGCCACTGGACCTTAATGACTCAAGAAGGGAGAATGAAACTGACAACTTCACACAACTCTGCTTCACTTATATCCAATTTATGCATGAATCAAAAGACGTCACCACCATTTTACCATTTTTATCTATCTCAAAGTCCTGTGGCAACAGGCAGATGATGAAACAGTATATCAGATACAGATCAGAATATCAGCAGATACACTGGGAGCTGTAGTCACAATCCTGCACACAGATGGCGCAGGCCACAGGGTCCCCTTCTCACTGGAAGCAGCAGTGGGATTCAGACACCACCTGGATGTCTGAGCAGCTTTTCTTAAGGACCACACTGCTTATCTCTTGGTGTGAGGAAGTGGCTAGAAAGAGTGCCCTAAAAATTGTCTGCTTTATCGAAACCTGACCTGTTTATTTCAGCAGGAAGGGATCCCACCTGGTAGTCAAAATACAAAAAAAGTACAGAAATTTTTGCAAAAGCGATTCTTCTCACCACATGGAATGTTGCTCACTTATACACCACATGAAATCCAGTGGATCTGAAGGATGAACAGCTTTTGTTATGACATTCAGTAGGTCTCATAGCAGCCCTGAGCAAAACAAGGCTGGCAAATGAAGGCCACCTCATTGAATTCAGAGTTGGATACAAGTTTTTTCTCGAGTGGCTGCAGGGAAGTACCATGAAGCTGGTGTCAGTTTTGCAATCAAAACTAATCTATGTATGCCTACCAAAAGGAGTGAATGACAGACTCATGAAAAAGCAATTGCCAATTTCAGGAAAGCACCATGCCACCACCATCAATATATATGATTAACCCTGATGAGAGTAAAGAAAAAATTTAAGAACACCTGGAGACCGTCATCATCAACATGCTGGAAAAGAGGAAAAGCTTATAATTCTGGGTGACTTTAACGCAAGAGTAAGCACAGACATAGCAGGGAGTCCTTGGGAGGAGTGGAGTCACAAATAGCAATGATCACTTCCTACTGAAGGTCTCATGACCTTCTCATCAACAACATTGTCTTCCATTTACCTGGGTGCAATAAAACTTCATGGATGCACCCTCATAGTAAATGTTGGTATTTAATAGACTGTCTTTTTAAAGAGAAGGGACAGACAGGATGTGAGTGTAACAAAGATGATGTGTGGCATGATGTGCTGGACCAATCATAAACTTATTCTCCTCAAGCTAAATATTTGCAGTTAACAAAAGTAACAGTCCCAAGGCAAGATGACTAGCAGTAGACTTAATACCAACAAGTTAGAGTGCTTCTCAGAGGGTCAACAGATTGTGGTTAACTTGAAGGGAAAGCTGAGCCAACACAAGACTGGCAACAGTGGAGCAGAAAAGGAGTGAGTAGTTTTCACAGATGTGGTGTATGGTCTTTTAAGAAAATAGGGTTTAATTCCATCAAAAGCAAAGCTTAGAGAGATGCAGGATTCTTGGCTTGGCAAGAAGTCGAATGAAATTCAGTTTTACGCTAATGGTAACAGTCCAAAGCACTTTTATGAAGCCCTGAAGGCTATTTATGGGCCAAAGACCTATGGTGCATCTCAACTACTTAGTGCTGATGGAGCTGCACTGATTAGTGATAAGGACATAATCCTGGGGAGATGGGCTGAGTTCTTTATAGTCAATCAGTGTTGAAGCCACCTGACTGTATACCTCAGGTTGAAGTCGATCCCTCGCTAGCTGAACTTCCAACTGAAGAAGAGGTTTTGAAGGCCATTAGTCTCCTCTCATGTGACAAAGTGCCAGTGCTGATTCTTTTCCAGCTGAGCTTTACAAGATAAGGGGTCCACTGCTCATACAAAAGCTGACTGAAATTTTCTAGGTTATGTGACAAGAGGAGGTTATCCCCCAGGAATTCAAGGAAGCCTACATTGTTCATCTCTATAAAAGTAAAGGAAACAGACTGTCCTGTGATGATCACAAGGAGGAGTCTCTCTCTCTCTTATTATCACTGGCAAGATTCTTACCAGAGTGTTCCTTAATGAAATGATCCTTCATCTGGAAGAGGGTCATCTGCTTGAGAGCCAGGGCAGCTTCAGAAAGGACTGAGGAACAGTCAATATGTTGTTTGCTGCCTGACAACACCAGGAGAAACGCCAGGAGCAGAACAGAGGTTTGTATGCAACATTCATTAATTTAAACAAGGCCTTTGGTACTATCATTTATGGGGGGCTCGTGGCAAATTGTGTCAAAATTTGGTTGTCCATGTCACATATACATACATACATAGAGTACTGTATGTCAAGTTCATGATGGCATGCCTGAACAGATTCTGGATAATGGATGATGCTCTCATGCTTTTTCAGTCACCAATCAAGGCTGTATGCTTGCTTCTATGTTTTTTAGCATGATGTTTTCAGTCATGTAGTCAGACACATTCAACAAGAAGGAAAACAGCATCAAGGTCAGCTACCCCACTGACAGTAAATTCATTAACTTGGAAAGGCTACAAGTCAAGACTTTAATGGAGGGAGAATTGGTGCATGTACTTTTTGTATTCTCAATACTGCCTCTAAAGCTCAGATGCAAAAATATGGATCAAATCTCCACTGCTTGTATTAATTTTGGCCTAACAATTAACACCAAGAAAACACAGGTGCTCTACCAGCCAGCACCACACCAGGCATACATGGAACCATCTGTTTCAGTGAATGGAAAAATTTTGAATGTTATGGATAAGTCCACTTACCTTGGCAGTATACTTTCCAGGGAAGTACACGTAGATGATGAAGTTGACACACATATTGCCAGAGCTAGCTCAGTGTTTAGGAGGTGTGGAAGAGAAGAGATATCAGGCTAAAAGTCTACAGAGCTGTTATGCTGACCTCACTGTTGTTCGCCTGTGAAACCTGGACAGTCTACCAGTGCCATGCCAGAAAACTGAATCGCTTGCATTTGAGTTGTCTTAGGAAGATTCCGAAGATCACCTGGCAAAATAATACGGGTCACTGAGCTCCTTTCTCAAGCTAAACAGCCAGACCTTCAAACTCTACTGAAGAGAGTGCTCCAGTGAACTGACCATGTAGTTCAAATGCTAAACATCTATTTGTCTAAAAGACTATTTTACAGACAACTCAAAAAGTAGGCACTTACACAGAGGTCAGAAGAAGCAACACAACACTCTCAACGTCTCTGTGAAGTACTTTGGAAACAACTGTGGGACATAGGAGATGTATGGCGCGCCTGCCTCTGGAAGATGACCCTGTGCTCTATAAGCAAAGCAGAATTGCAGGGGCAAAGCATGATGAGTGCAGCAATTTAAACATCTCCACTCCAAATGTTCATATGAACTATCTGTTCATATGTTCATAGAGCCTTCCAAGCTCAGCCACAATCACATGCTGTACCTTGACTCCAAGATAGTGAGGTCATTTTGGTCCTCTTTGAGAATGAAGGACAACATCCATAGCCACAACATAACTATAGCTGGATTCAACCACTGTTAGCCATCTAGAAAGTTCTGTAGATTCAGATTTATGGAACTGCAAGCTCCTTTTGTTCTGCGTTTCTTGCCCTGGGTATTCTTCTATAGGGTTCTGAATGGGCTGAGACCTATTCCACTTCTAGGGTGAGAGCCACAATGCTGCTCTTGGCTTTTGTGCTTACCCTTTGCTCAGTACACAGTCTCAGGCCATGACTACTCCTCCTCCCTCTGGACTCTAGGCCCACATCTCCTTCTCAGTCTTCACTAGATCATGATCCAGCAAGTGGGTACTAAGTGATGGAGCTACCGGTTGGTCCTCTGTGGCAAATCTAAGACCTCTTCTTCCCCTGATGCACAGTCACAAACAAGCCCTCATTTAGTCCCTGTATTGGAGAACTCTGTGACTCTGTAGTGTACACCCCTGGCTAGATCACATCCCTTAATATCTTGTGACATCCACTATTATAGTTCTATAATGACCTGGAATGAGAAAAATGACTAACTGATTTTTTTCCCTTGGATTTTCAGATTGGGATTCAGTTTGGTGCACTTTCTAGATCTTTGTGGTATAGCTATGGGGAAGAGTTTGGCTATACTGCTTTCCCCTACTTCATCATCTCCACTTGTCCCAATTCTTTTACTCTCAACACTTGCACAAATGATAATTTCTGCTCTAGAGTCCATCCTATCCATTAAATGCATTGCACTTTTATAAATAATATATATAATAAAAAATTTTATTTAAATAAATTTTAATATAAAATATAACATATTTATATTTTATTAATATAGTTCATTTAAATTTAACATATTTAACAAAATGTAATAAAACTATAAAATGATTTTATAAATAATATATTATTTAAATATGACTAAAAAAATAAACTGGAACTCCAGAACTTAAATCTGGAATTGGCATGGCATACTCTACCATAACCAATGACTCAAATCATTTAAGAGAGGGATTGGGAAAAGACAATAGACTACTGCCTAGTTCCTCTATAAGTTCTATAGAGGTATACAGTTAAGATATGATAAAGTGATAAGAAAAGATCAAAAAAGATAAAGAATGAGAACATCTTTCTATCTCAATAGCAGGAGGCTGGAAAGTTAAAGAAGCCCTTTCTTTTTCTTTTAAACTCTGAGAAACTTTTTAAATTGCCCTTCCTGAATGTTAACAGTTTTCACATATTTGCAGAGCATTTTCTCTGACCTCTTTCTTGGGAGATGTCTTTCTGAAGGCCAGGTAAGCATGATAAAGAAATACCATAAAATTTAGTTCTGCCTCGGAATCCTTAAGCATACATAATAATAAAAAATAAAAAAAAAATAATACTTTTACCTCAGAGAATCTTTACTTATAAATAAGTGTTGGAAAATGTGCCTAACTTATTTTTGTGAGAGGCCATTTATAAGTTATTTCCAAAGGAATCCTTACTCTGTAAATAATATAGGTATTTATTTATCATTCTAGACCAAGAACTTCATAAGCATACAAATATCAGGAGCTTTTGGTAAAAGCACATTAATAGATTGTTAGTACATCATTTTAAGACACCTAAGTGGCAAAGTGGATAGAACAGTGAACCTGGAGGGAAGAACACCTCAGTTCAAATGGCCTTCCTGTGCAAGTCACTTAATCCTTTGTACCCTCGTTACCTTATCTGTAAAATGAGTTGGCGATGGAAATGGCAAACTACTGCAGTCTCTTTACCAAGAAAACTCCAAATGGGGTCACAAAGAATCAGACACAAATGAAACAAATGAAAAAACATTACACACTTCGTTGAGGAATTTTAAATCAGTCATTCGTTTATTTAATCAGCCATGAACTCTTTAGATCCCAAGGTCTGTAAGATCAAAATGAATCAAGTTCAGTTTTAATGATTCAGTGGGTTGACTAGAGGAGCTCTGCCCAACTTGAGGCAGTTTAGGACTTTTTAAAACAAACGGCTCAGGATGGGGAATTAAGGTCAAGCTGGACTTATGCCTGGGAAAGTGCAGATTTTTTGAAACTGCCAAATAAAACAAAACAGGGTACTAGGTGTTCTTGAATAATATTCACATTTTTCAGTCTCTCTTTTTTGTAAGTGTAATAGGGATTGGTCAGAGGAGAATCTCCTAAAATCACTTGATGAAAATGATGGGCTGCTTCCAAAATCACATTACTCTGTAAAAATCACATTTCAACCTCTAAACAGTCTCAAGCAGTTTCTCCCCAGCCCAAGGACAGCCTGGCCTAGATCTCTCTCCTGATACTGTAGCCAGCTTCACATATAGAATTTATTAGTCTGAACCAGCTGTGTACTGGCTGAACTGGCTGTGTACTGGGTAAATAAAGTAAATAAAGATATTTATTACTCACTGACCTACCATATGTATCCTAGACTTATATACTCCCCCTTACATTTATCTTGTCAAATAAGACATTTATGGGAGCAGCCTGGGTATTTCTCAGTCAGCCCTGACCGTTAATTGACAGTGGTGTTTCAAGCCTAAAACCACACCTCCAGGTTGCCCAACTTGGTCTGTTTCCCTGATGAACTCTGGGTAAAATACCTTCAAGTAGATACTAAAAGTACATGTTCCTTTAAGAACTAACCACTCTTTAACCACTCCCTAATCCTGTCCTGAATCACCTAGTTAGCATATTTGGCACATGTTATACTACAGAATATCCTATATAAACTTTATCTGTACCCTTTTCAAATCACAGGTTCTTACCACTTTGACTTCAAGAACTCTAGAGTCTGTGAATTCATAGTTCTCTGGCCTATGTGTATGTGTGTGGGGGGTGTCTCACCACCCCCCCTTTCCAACCCTCACTAAAAATACAGGATACAGAGACAATGAAATTTTGCCCCTTTCAGACTTTTATTCAGTAGTAAGAAGTTAAAATAAAGGAATACTTACATTTCTTTACTTCCTTAAGAAGTACGAAAAAGTTCCTTAACCAACTTGAAAGTGCCTTGATCATTCATCAGATGAAGACATCACACAGAAAATATTTAGTAACTGGTTAAGTCATTGCTTTGGGCCTATATTTTTAAAAAGCAAGACTATGAGCTGCAAAGACCAGCAGTCAGGAATAAAGCTAGTTACAGAAAAACATAGCTCATGAGAGGGAATTGCTTTTTTCCTTTTCCCTCCTCCAGGAGTATAACAGGTAAAGAAGGGAAGAAGAGATTTCTCTCTCCTTCTCTTCCTTCTATCAGCAATGGCATTTTTCAGTGGAATAACTTGCCCAGTAGGAGCTAACAGACGCAGCAGAAAGTGAGTCCAGAGGATCAAGCTACAAAAGACAAATTAAGGTGTGAAAGGTATATGCCAAGAGAGTCAAACTGAACAATATGCCCTGCACCAAGGTGGAATAGCATTCCAAGATATCAAGAAAACAGATATCAAGGCCCTCAAGTACTAAAGATGTGATTTGCTTTGGCCACGTGTGCCTCTCTACTTGTAGACTCTATATGTGTGACCACTCTTCCTACTGACCCAATATGTATTTGAGAGAAAGGATGTCCCAACTATATGAGGATGGGAGATTGGGGGGTATGTTTTCTTACTAGTGTTCATGTCATGTCACTTCAGTAAAATCCTTTGAGTAACTGTGTCCATTGTATGACTATTAAAGATGCATGTAACAGTAGGGGATTGTGAACCATAGTATTAAAAGTACTTTGAAGAGTACCCTGAACCTGAGGTAGGGGATGTTCATCAATTGGGGAATGGCTGAAATCGTGTGGTACACAAATGTAATGGAATATTATTGTGCTATAAGAAATGATGGACAAAGTTCAGAAAAACCTAGAAAGACTTACATGAACTGACGTTGAGTGAAGTGACAGAACGAGGAGAACACTGTCCACAGGGACAGCAACACTGTGTGATGTCAAACTGTAAAAGCAAGGACCCTGACATACACAGGAAAGCCTGCTGTACAGGTTCTGAGATCTGTTTTTCTAAAAGGAAAGGCAACTTTTGAGGGGTCAATAATCACTTTAATCAAGCACATATATCATTCACTTAGGAAAAAGTCAGTGCCCTGACTTTCAGAGAGATCAACAGACAGGGCTTCCAATTGTCTGCCCATAAGCAATACATACATCACAGATCAACAGACAGATCGAACTGACCATAGTTACCAGAGAGAGACGCATCATCATCTGAGCTTTCAAAGGGAAGGGGGCTACTTAGTGGCTGCCTATAGTCTCTTCTGCCCAAACAAACACTTCCAATGAGTAAACCCCAAGTAAAACCTCACCTCGGAGTATTTACATACTTTTCAGCGCTGAAGGGCAAGACCCTGTACTGAGTACCTCCACAGAAATTAACAAAAGGTACTTGAGGCCCATTAATGGCTGGGGAACATCTAATTAATATTACACCTACTTTGATTGACTTACCTCTTCTCAGCAATTACAAAGACCTAAGACAATGCCAAAAGACTCATGATGGAAAATGCTATCCACGTTCAGAGAAAGAAATATGGAGTGTGAATGCAGATCAAAGCATACTATTTTCTTTTTTTTTTCCCCTTTCTCATGGCTTTTCCCTTTTGTTCTGATTCTTTTTTCACAATGTAAGTAATGTGGAAATACATTTAATATGATTGTACATGTATAGCCTATATCAGATTAAATGGTGTCTTGGAGAAGGGGGAAGAAAAAGAGGGGGGATAAACTTGGAACTTAAAATCTTATAAAAGTGAACATTGAAAACTATCTTTACATGTAATTGAAAAAAATACTATTAACTTGGGGGAAAAGAAGTTACTATCATGAATATCAATGTAACCGTTCAGCAGATAAACTAAAGGGCTGAATAACAGAAAAATTTCAGCTTAAAAGAGATTTACCATATGGGATCACTCACCATTGAATAGAAGTGGAAAGCAGAAAGTGGAAACTGTACATAACCCAAACATAGGAATGTTTACTTGATTTCTGATATTCTGAAAATATTCCAACCTTGAGTTGAAATCTGAATTTGGATAGACATTCTAAACTTTTGCTTAGTAGTAAAAATATGTATGAAAGACAGGAAGAAACAAAAACTGTCTCAGTTGGAGAAGATTGACATTAAAATTTAACCTCTCACCCTTTTAGTCTCAAAAAATTATTTTTAATTAAGCCATATTATTGAGTTATCATGTGACAACTTTGTTTCAACTCAGAGTTTATTTCTCTGAATATTCATACACATATGCAGTGGTATAAATAATTTAATGTTCTCTTAAGTAAAATCCTTAAAAGATTGAAAACCATACCTCCCTAGTTCTTTAATCTAGAAACTCTAGATTATTTTGAGATCTACAGGGAGAAAATGACTAACTGCTACTGAACCCAGACAACCATAATTTTCCACAACAGATCAACATGAAATGATTTTGAATATAAACAAACCAAAGAGAAGGAAACTTTTAAAATACTGATAATAGCCCATGGACATGGTTTTAATGGCTGGTCACTGCTGCTAGTTGAGGCTTCAGTTTATCTATTTCTGGTTTCTCCAATGGTAGAACTCCCAACAACTTCCTGGTAGGCTTCCAAATCCCAGTACTTGAGGTTCAGGAAGCATTCTTACATTCATGTGCTATACACGCCCTCTATGCTAATCTTAACAATCATTTGCCATCTTTAGATACTTGTATGTGGTTCTCAGTGATCATTCAGCCAAAAAAAATAACATCTGGTTCTTTTCATCTTTCCTCTTAAGTAAATCCCTCGGGCTGCTTACTCATTTATGTTGCTCCCCTTTTTGCATTCACTCTGGTACCAGGAAGAAATCAACAGTTCATCATTTAATCTCTTTTGAGTACCCACTGTATAAGAAGTACATTCAAAGTGGTCCAAGAACTTCACAGAGGGGACAATGAGCAATCAGATAGATGTTTAGCCAAATTCTGTTCAAGTGGGGAAGTGGAAGAGGAAGGAGAGAAAATAAATTCAAGTGGGGAAGTGGAAGAGAAAAGAGAGAAAACAAATGTTTGTTGATCAGGGAAAAAAATTCTTCCACAATATTTGACAGTATAAAAAAAAATTCAGAGCCAGCACACAACAGTATAGGTTGCAACTATTACCATGGTAAAGGCTATAAAATAAAAGGTGTAGTTATCCAAGAATATTACTAAAGACAGGCATCAAATACCACCATGGTATAAACAATCTTGGGGACCTGAGGAAAGATGTTGAAAAATCCTATCCAAATCTAGCCAGTACAAACACTAGAAAACTCAACACCATATCATCCAATTAAAGGCAACAAAAAAGAAACTTGTGGAACAGAATCCTGAAAACAAAAGTATATTAGAAATTCTTGATACACACAATCAAGAATTGAAAGCAAAGGCCAAAAAAGTTAAAGGACTACAGTAAGTGCAAGAAGTATAAAGAAAATAAAGACCCATCCAACAGGATCTTGGAGAAAAAAACGCCACCTTGACCATGACTGCAAAGTCACTGACTCCTGGTTTTGCACTCCTCGTTTAGAAATGTACTACCAACAACATATATACTCTATCCTAGCATAATAATAACACTACAGTCTTTGACTTCTACTTGGAAAACTCTCCTCCATAACACACCACCAACACAATAACACCAACAATTTATACTGAAAGAGGCATCTTCCACAGAGCCAATTTTAGCCTGTTCTGGTGCTGTCTGGAGCCAAATAAGTTATCATCCATCAATCTTGAATAGAATCCAGTATGGCTTTCAAGTCAAAGAGGGAAATCATACCAAAACATCATATGAATTACTTCACACACAGGAATAAGCTCAAATTATTTGGTTCTACCGAAAAGAACATTAAAAATGGCTACTTCATTTCAAGGAAATATTTTTCCAACAATATCAAAATGTCATTTGGACTCAATAAATATAAAATTTTTAAAGTGTTTCAAAGAATATAGACTGAAGGTTGTGAGCCTGAATCTAGAGTTGAAACAAACCAGTGAATGACAGTGATAATTACAAACACTTTGGTATTCAGGCAAGACACTTAAACTTTAAAGATATTAAGGGTAAAGGTCAGAAAAGATTTATTTAAGAAACTGACCAGTTTCCTGAAGTCAAAGGCAGGAAGAAAATAATTAGAGCAATTAACAATTATAAAATAGCATCATTAACATACACATTGGGCATGATGAAATGTACAAAAATGTATGTTATTGTTCAGTCCTTTCGCTGTGGAGTTTTCCAAATTTTCTGACATATTGAATACAGCACCTTAATAGCATCATCTTTAAGATTTTATATAACTCAGCTGGAATTCCATCACTTCCACTAGCCTTATGGTTAGCAATTCCAAAGGTAATTCCAAAGGTCACTTGACTTCATTCTCCAGCATATCTGGTTCTAGATCAGTAACCACAATGTCATGGTGATGTTAAGATCTTTCCTGCAGAGGAAAATAGATCTAGAAAGTATTCAAATAAAAACCCATACAATGTTAGAGCAATGAACACTTGCTCCAAAAATCAAAAGCTCTTCCATATATAAGATCCTCATGAATCCAAATAATGTCAGAAAATAAGCATCAAACAAATTCTGAGTCATGCAGATGTGTTTATGGAAAGATTTTTGCTAGCAATTTAGATCAGGTCTACAAAAAAAGTTTTCCTTAAGGAGCGCAGATTTAGTAATCAATTTAGATTTTGTAACAAACTGGTGAAAACTGTGGAACCTATCAATGTAGGTTACAAATAGTAACCTTTAGATAATTGTATCCTTTGGATAATAATAAAGACATGATGTAACTGAAATTATATACCAGAAGTTATAAATACAAACCCTAAATATCCTTCAGAATTCAACAAATTCTACTACAAGTGGAATATCACTAACAGAAAGAACTGCTGCCTGCCTATAACTTCTCAGTTATAGTGGTGATAAATTAAAAAGTTAAGAAAATCATTTTAATAGATGTTAGCATTCATAATCTCCAAAATATTTGGAATGAAAAAAATTTCAAATATAAAGAGCTAGCAGAAGAAATTAAAATTATATAGGGGAAAAACAAAACAAAAGCCAGTTCTATAATGTCCCCACCATCTTGTCTGCTACTGAAATTGTCCCAAAATGCTTTCAGTGCGTCTTTAATTCGATTACAAAAAGCAATGCTTTTATTTGTTCTACACAATAGCCTGCAAAGCACTGAATAAAAATTATAGCAGAAATGGTGACTTGGCCATTTCCATCTGAACCTCATCAAAAAGATGAGAACAAAATGAAATAAAGCAACTAGATTTTTAAAGAAAAAGGTAGAAAATCTGGAAGACTGATAATTTAACTGCAGTGGCACAAGGAATCTATTCGAGGCATTTAGAGAAGACTGACAGAACTGCCTTTAGAGAAAGTCTGTGAGAGACCTGATAGTTAACTGTCCTTAATGAAGACATTCTGTGGAGAATTACTGAGCAAAAACTAAATGAGTTTAACTGTCTTTCATTACTGGTGAGAACTAAATTGAGATAAATCTTGTTCTGTGGGAAAAGCAGTTAACTAGAATTTCTGAGGAAAAATAAGTAAAATTCAACTCCAAGAGAAACTGAGTTAACTACAATCTAAACACTATTTATTTTTTGGACTATGGTTCCAGTGGTTTGGAGGCGTTAGCAATTTATAATAGGTGAATGGAATAGTAGGTAACAGTAAGGAATACTAGTTAATAGGTGAGTTTAGCTGTTATGCCCATTACAGTCATGTATAGTTTAAACATTATTCTATATTTTTGAAGAATTAAGTATTAGTCCTAGAAACAAAAGCTGGTCTACATGCTCAAGATCTTAAAGAGTATCCATACCTATCAAGAGCCTATTTTTCAAATTAACCACATTTTTAAAGGTCACCTGCCTTCACTATCATGATTTATAGTGTGATCAAAATCTCTCAATAAAATAAAATTTTACAGGAAAAACAGCAGACTTACTGCGGTCTAATAATCAGAACAAGGAGCTACACAAGTCCTTGACTCAATCTGTTTCAAAATTTAATTCTTTTATTTTAATTTACCTAACCATAACATGGTGAGATTGACAGGACAGGACTAGTGGAAAGATCTTTAAACATCTGTAAGACTTCTGAGGTTTTAATAGTACATATCATTAAGGCATACAAGCCATAGTATCACTCTTTTCTCTCCAAGGTAAGTTTCCATTTGCTTACTGATCTGCAAATAAGGAATTTCCATCAGTTTCTGCTTATAAAATAGTAAGCCAGTACAGAGGCTTTGAACCAGTTATGGACTATTTCAGATGTTAACATTTACCATAAGCTTTGGTTCATTACTGAGTAAGTGTCTACAGAAGATCTTGAATCTTTCACAGACATAAAAGTAAAAGACGAAGAAGCATGGGATGAAAACCTGAATCTGGAGTGAATGTCACTCACTGTAGGTTATTTACAAAGATCTTTGATTCTCCTCTACTATGATCCGAAACCAACTACCTATGCCCTTAAACATTAATTCATGAACATTTTTAATGACAATTTTTATTAGAGATGAAAATTCATAGGAATTCTTAACTCATTACTAGGAATTCTTTTTTAAGAAGGAAAGGACTACAGTTATCATCTGTGCCTCTTCCCCCCTCAAAAATAAAATTAATAAGGATTCAGCATCTATATTTCCCCTTTGATTCAATCCCAATTAAAAAAAAATAAACTCAATAATTCCATCATAGCAACAAGTGTCATGAATCCACCCACTGTAGGTCCCAAAATTTTTTCTGTAAATGTCAACCAAATGTCAATTTGTGTCTTGAGGACATCCATCAATATCCATTTTTTAAAAACATTATATATCTTGAACAAGTTATTTTACCTCACTGAACCTCAGTTTTCCTCATTCATAAAATGAAGAAATTATACTAGAGCATCTTCTGATTCTAAATTTCTGTAATTCTAGGATATTTATTCAGTGGGTCAGTCAATCTTTTTTTTTTTTTACTTTAAGGAAGATAAGTTTAAAAGACTTAAAGATTTTTGCATAAATAAGCCTATCAAAGGTGGCAAGATTAATCTGATGTACCAAAAGCATCTTAGAAGAAATATTTTACTTTATGCTTTTAAAATAACAATCTAAAAAAGCTATTCTATCTTTAAGCTATTTTATCTATTTAAACACAAGTCTTAGAAAACTTTCTTCCTTATAACTGGCATTGTTCATTATTCTTGAAAATAGAAGTCAAGGTTACCCTATAGGTGATTTAGAAAAAAGTGAATCAATGCTATTTAAAATTAAGGTAAAGCAAACTGAACACAAAAGTAGTATCCTTGCTTTTTTAAAGAGGGCCTCCCTTGTTGTCCTTCTACTACTACTTTCAGGTGTTGCAGTTGAATCCTCTCCCCAAATCAGTATGATGCAATTTGCAAAGTGACATAAATCTGTATGATTTTTCTAAATGACTGCTTCCTTTTATCCCAACTCTTCATACTTTATATTTATCTCTGACTTCTGCTAAACTACTACACCTTACTCTTTTTTTCATTACCTCTCCTCCCTAGTCCTCAAGCTTTCTTCTGCCTTTATCCAATCCTATATGGATACAAGAAAAATTTTGAAAAGAAAAAGTCAAGACACTATTAAAACATGGGCTTCTTGAAGCCAAAATCAGAGTATTCCTAGCACTGGTTTACTTCCTATCAAAGTAATACTAATGAAGAGGATATCAGAATAAACCATGCCAACATATTTTCAAGCAGGACATAGAGGGTTTTTGTTTTTGTTTTTTAAGAAGTTTAAATAACAACACTGTCAGGCAACTATTGTATTGTCACACCTTAACTCCAGGTTTAAAAACTACAATATCTAGATAAGCAAAGAGCTTTGGAAGAAGACATAGACTTTTTTTCTTAAAACACATCATAAAACGCTCTTTCCAAAACTAAGGACACAATATGCTCCTTCACTTCAAAAACAATAAACTAAGGGAAAGAATGAAGTAAAAAGCCTTTGGTAAGTTAACTGCAGTGGTTTCCTTTTCTAAGTCCAGTTTTTGCATTGCTGCGAGAGCAGATTTTTGCAACTGCCAATCAAAACGTTTTATTATCATAAAGTCGAGTTCCGATGATACCCTTTAGAGTAGTTTTAAATAGACCAACACCAAACCAACATTATTTCAGCAGCCTCCTTCAGGATCGAGCCAAACCCAGCGGGGTAAAAATAAGAATGATAAACGAAAGGCAAAAACACCTCTCATTTCATCAGGAGATAAAACTGCCCCTTTAGGAAAAACTGGCATACGCTCATAAATTATTTACAGCAAATACCCAAGGTTAGAAGATCCAAATGAGACCGAGATACAACAAAACCCAGACCATTTCCACTCATTTTTAATGGCTTGATCGCCCAGGTTGGAGAGGATTTGGTGTGCGGCCAAGAGGAAAAGAATGATCTTCCTGCCAAGGTACAACTCCTGGGGTACCTCGCCAAAACCTAAGACTTTGCCTCCCGGCTCCTGAAACCGAAATGTGAATTTCAAAGGAGCTGACACACTTTCCCAGCTGGAGAGCTCCCCGCAGCCTTGGGGACACCCGCAACTTCTCCCCCTCCTCGTCGCGAGGCTCACTTAGCCGCGTCCTACCAGAGGGCAGGTGGCGGGGGAGAGAACTGCGCACCCCGCCGGTCTCCGGCCACCCACTACTGCCCAAGGAAAGTGGGCTCAAAGGAACAGGCGCGTGGGTACACTCTCCTCCAGCTCCCCCGGCCGGGCCCTGCGGAAGGCTGAGCAGGGAGCGGGCAGGAGAGCCGGGGGCGGGGCGGCCGCCGAGGCTGCCCCGGGGGGCCGGACTCACTTGAAGGTGAGGACGCAGAGAGGGCGGTAGGACTTGTGGCTGGTGTTCTCGGCCACGCGCTTGCCCCAGAAGTCGTTGGCGAAGATGCCCCAGCTGAGGGGGGCGGCCGGCCGCACGTCGGGGTTGTTCACGATGGCCCACACGTCGTCGTGCACGAACTCGCCCGGCAGCGAGTTCCCGTAGCACAGGCAGCAGACGGCGGTCAGCAGCAGCGCAGCCTCCGCCGGCGCCAGGCAGCGGCCCCCGCGGCGCCGGCCCGGGGCAGCCCCAGCCCTCCCGCCGCCGGTCACCGCCATCCCGCTGCCGCCGCGGCTGCCCCGGCCGCTCCGGAGCCACGGGCATCCTCCCCCGGGAGGGCTCCGGCGGAAGGCGGCGGCAGCGAGCGGAGAAAGAGCATGCCCCGGCAGCGGAGCGACTCGCCCCCCGCCACCCGGGACCCGCGCGCGGCCGCCGCCGCCGCCGCCGCTCGGGCCAGCTGCACATAAACAGCAGCCTCCCTCCTCCCCCTCGGGCGCCTCCGCCGCCTCCGCCCCACTGCGCATGCCCCGCCTGCCCGCGCACCCCCCCCCCCCCCAGGCTCCCCGCTCTGGCGTGCGAAGGTGGGCCCGGACTAGACTTCGGCGGCGCGGCCGCCTGGGAGAGCGGGTAGGGGCCCGAGGCGTCCCCGCCCCCGCGTGGCCTCCTCTCCCGGTCCGCAGTCCGACGCGGTCCGCAGTCAGCCCCCCACTGACCGTGGAGGAGGAAAGAGCAAGGTGCTGGTGATCTCGAGGCGCTGCTCGTGAAGAATTCTCTGGATGTCCACTTTCGGGGGCTGGTCGTTGTTGATACGCTGTCACAGACCCCGAGACCCTGCCCCCGCCTCGCCAAGTGGCGCTGACGCCTGTGTGGAAGTCACCAGCATTTTCAGTCCTTCGGCCAACACCAAGGGGGAGATACCGTAACATCTTCACGTAATCCAGTGGCCCTTTCTTCGGAACCTCTGTTGAAGGATTTTCTCTTGTCTAGAGCATGGTTAAGCAGTTAGTTCGAGCACCTAGAGTCTTCTGGGAGCTTGCCAGTGTCAAAAGCACTTCTTGTCCTTTGTCGAACGCCCTTCCTTCGGCTTGTTCTAAATCTCAATCCCTGCTGGAGTTTTTTTCTTTTTTTTCTTTTTTTTCCCTAGGCAATGGGGGAATCAGGGAAGAAGGGAGAGAGAGGAAGACAGAAAGAAAAATCACCCTATCTACCGTCTATTTGAGAGGCTGTTTGGCATAGAGAACTCAGCTCCCAAGACAAAGATCTGGGTTCGAGTTCTGACGTATACAGGTTGTGTGACCCTGGGCAAGTCACTTAACCTCTCCTTGATCTAAGCAGTTTCTCAAGACTAAGTCGAAGAACAGGTGTCAGTAATTATTGGCTGAGGAAGTCTCATCTGGGTGTTCTTTATGTCAGTGAAATCCCAGATCCAGTCTGCTATTCCTAGAGCTTTAGAAGTTTGAATTATTCCTTCTAAGTCAATATACAAAGACTCTCTAAAGCTGCCAGGCTTTGAATCTTAAGCTCTGCCATCTTTGTGAAAGATCTGCTCCTCTCCCCAAAACAACTTCAGGTTGAACCATAATTTCATCGATGTGGATACTTCTCAGTGTACAGGTCTCAGTCCATCAATATTCCGAGGCAGTCAAGTGACTCACTGGAACTGGAGTCAGGAACATCTAAATTCAAATCCTTCTAAGTTCAGATATCCTTCAGTATTCATTGACTCTGTGACTCTAAGCAAGTTACTTAACCTGTTTACCTCAGTTTCCTCAAATATAATATGGGGAATAAGAATAACACTTAACCAAGTTGGGAGGATTAAATGATATTTTTAAAAATTTATTTAGTGTTTTATTTTTCCCTAGTTACATGTAAAAAACAATTTTTAACATTTGTTTTTCAATTTTTGAGTTCCAAATTCTCTCCATTCCTCTCTTCCCATCATTCCTCATTGAGAAGGCAAACAATTCCATATAGGTTATATATATGTAGTCATGCAAAACATATCCATAATCATCATGTTGTGAAAGAAAAGATAGACAAAAAAATTCAAGGAAAATAAAGTAAAAAAATTATGCTTCAAGCTGTATTCAGACACCATGAGTTCTTCCTCTTCACTAGTCCTTCTGAGTTGTCTTGGATCGTTGTGTTACTGAGAATTAGCTAAGTCATTCACAGCTGATCATCCTACAATATTGCTTTTATTTTGTACAAAGTAATTTCACTTTGCATCAGTTCATGCAAGTCTTTCCAGGATTTTCTGAGAGCATCCTGCTCATCATTTCTTACAGTACAACAGTATTCCATCATAATCACATACCACAACTTGTTCAGTCATTCCCCAGTTAATGGACATCTCAGTTTCTAATTCTTTGCCCCTAGAAAAGAACTGCTATAAATATTTTTGAACATATATGTCTTCTTCCTTTTGGGTTTTCTTTTAAATCTCTTTTGGGATACAGACCTAGTAGTGGAATTGCTATGTCAAAGGGTATGTATGCATGGTTTAATAGCTCTTTGGCAGAATACCAAATTGCTCTACAGAATAGTTGATTCAGTTCACAACTCCACCAACAGTGCATTAATATCTCATTTTTCCCACATCCCCTCCAATATTTGTCATTTAAATTTTCTCTCTAATGAGTCAATTTAATAGGTATTTGGTAGTACCACAGAACTGCTTTAATAAACACTTCTCCAATCAATAGTGAGTTATTTTTTCATAAGGTTATAGATAGCTTTGAAACTTATCTGAAAACTGATTGTATCATTTGATCATTTATCAATTGGGGAATGGCTGTTATTTTTATAAATTTGATTCAGTTTTCTATATGTTTGAGAAAACAGGCCTTTATCAGAGAAACTTGCTTCAAATTTTTTTTTTCACAGTTACTCTTGTTAACTGTATTTCCCCTCCATCCTATTCCCTGAGCATTCATTCTATTCTCTTTCTCCTTTCACCCTATCCCTCCTCAAGTGTTTTGTTTCTGACTACCCCCTCCCCCAATCTGCCTCCCTTCTATCAGCCCCACTACACACACACACACACATACACACACACACACACACACACACACACACACACACACACACACTTCTCTTATCCCCTTCCCCTCCTACCTTCTTGTAAGGTAAGATGGATATCTATATCCAATTACATGTGTATGCTATTCCCTCTTTGAGTCAATTCTGATGAGAGTTGAGTTCACTTACTCCCACTCCTCGCCCTCATCTTCCCCTCCACTATAAAAACTTTTTCTTGCCTCTTTTATGTGAGATAGTTTACCCCATTCTATCTCTCACTTTCTTTTTCTCCCAATACATTCATCTTTTACTCTTTAATTTTTTAGATAGCATCCCTTCGTATTGAACTCACACCTTTGCCCTGTTCCACATATACTCTTTCTAACTGCCGTAATAATAAGGTCGTATGAGTTACAAATATCATCTTCCTATGTAAGAATGTAAACAGTTTAAACTTAAATCCCTTATGATTTCCCTTTTCCTGTTTATCTTCTTATGCTTCTCTTGAGTCTTGCATTTGAAAGTCAAAGTTTCTATTCAGCTCTAATCTTTTCATCAATAATTCTTGAAAGTCTTCTATCACATTGAATTTCCATTTTTTCCCCTGAAATATTATATTCAGTTTGGCTGAGTAGGTAATTCTTGGTGGTAATACTAGCTCCTTTGCCCTCCAGAATATCATATTACAACCCCTCTGACCCTTTAATGTAGAAGCTGCTAAATCTTGTGTTATCCTGACTATGGCTCCACAGTACTTGAATTGTTTCTTTCTGGCTGCTTGCCATATTTTCTCCTTGACCTGTGGAACACTAAAATTTGGCTATAATATTCCTGGTAGTCTTCTTCATGGGATCTCTTTCAGGAGATAATTGGTAGGTTTTTTTCAATTTCTATTTTAGCCTCTGGTTCTAGAAGAACAGGGTTGTTTTCCTTGAAAATTTTTTGAAAAATGATCTCTAGGTTCCTTTTTGATCTTGGCTTTCAAGTAGTCCAATAATTTTAAAATTATTTCTCCTGGATCTATTTTCCAGGTCAGTTATTTTTCCATTGAGACAGTTCACAATATTTTTTGATTCTTTTAGTTTTGTTTATTTCTTGTTTCTCACAAAGTCATTAGCTTCCATTTGCTCCATTCTAATTTTTAAGCAATTATTTTCTTCAGGGAGCTTTTGAACTTCTTTTTCCATTTGGCCAATTCTGATTTTCAAGGCATAATTCTCGTTGGCTTTTTGGACCTTGTTTACCATTTGACCTAATCTGCTTTTTAAAGTGTTATTTCCTTCAGTATTTTTTTTGTCTCATTTACCAAGTTGTTGACTTGTTTTGCATGATTTTCTTCCATCACTCTCGTTTCTCTTCCCAGTTTTTTCTCTATCTCCCTTCTTGATTTTCAAATCTTTTTGAGCTCTTCCATGGTCTGAGACCAATTCATATTTTTCTTGGAGGTTTTGGATGTAGAAACTTTGACTTTGTTGTCTTCTGAAAGTATGTTTTGATCTTTTTGGTCACCATAGTAACTTTCTATAGTTGGAGTTTTTTCAATCGTTTGCTTATTTTGCAGTCTATTGCTTGATTTTCAAGTCTTTGTTAAGGTAGGACTCTGCTTCTAGTGTGAAGGGCATACTGTCCCAAGCTTCAGGGGTTTTGAGCAACTGTTTACAAAACTCCTTCTAGAAACCTGTAAATTTTCAGTTCTTCCAAAGTGATATGACCTAAGGAGAGGTATTTACTACTCTTCTGTACTGTACCCTAGTCTGTGAGTGACTAAAAGCACTGTTTTCTGCCCTGGAACTCCACTATGGCTGCAAGCTCTACTGTGATAGTACTCCTCCTTGCCCTGGGATCGCTGCTGAGGATTGCAACCAAGATCCAAGGTCTTGCCTCAGTGCTAGCCAAAAGACCCCTGTAATCTCCTGCTGACCAATTATTCGATTCCCTTTCCTTCTGTGGGCTGAAAGCTCCAGGAGCAGCTGCTGCCACAGCTAGTCAGTCACTTGCAAAGCCTGCTCCTGGTTTGCTGGGTCTATGGCTGTGCTTTTGCAGTCTATGCTGAACAGATCTCCACTCTCACCCAGGTATGACAGACATTTCCTGCCTACCTTCCAAGTTGTCTTGGGCTGAAAATGTTTCATTCCATCTTTTTGTGGGTTCTGCTGCTCTAGAATTTGTTTAGAATCATTTTTTTAACGTGATTGGAGGCGTTTGGGGGAGAGCTCAGATGCATCCCTGCCTTTACACCCCCATCTTGGCTCCACCTCCCTAAAATGAGATATTTTTAAAGCACTATATCAATGCTTGTACCTAAATTATCCTAAATTTATTTTGTTGGTACATGGTTTTCATGTTTCCTTCATTAGACTGTGAATTCCTTGAGTGCAGGGACTGTCTTTTGCTTTTCTTTGTATCACTAGTGCTTAGCACAGCCTAGCACATAGTAGGTATTTAAAATGCTTTTCCAAATTAATTTTATTATAAGTAATCCTTTGATAATTTGGCCTGTCATTTTTAGTGTAAAATTAAGTTTGTTGTTTCTATCCTATATTGACCTGGCCCAGCCATGAGCACTAAATATTCCTCCAGTTATTTAAATTTTTCTTTAAGGAACACTTTGGAATCGACTTGAAGTCTTTTGCGTCTTTTGCTAGACTGATCCCCCAGATACTTTGTAGTTATTTGTAATAGGATTTCCCCTGCTATTACTACCACTTGAGTTTTATCATATAGAAAGAAATGCAGTAGATTTTTGAGTTTATTTTCTAGCCTGAAACTTTGCTGAAGCTATTGTCTCAATTGGTATCTTTGCTGATTCCCTAAGATTTTCCAAGTATACATATCATCCTATTATTAGCAAATAGAGAAAGTTTTCATATATTTATTCTATCTTTATTCCTTTCTTTTTCTTGTCTTAGTGTTATTGCTAGCATTTCTGAAGCTGTATAGAATAGTGAGGGAAATTTACTCTCATATTTACTGTAAAAGTATCGTATATCTCCATTGAATATAATGCTTTCTTTTAGATTTAAATAGGTATTTTCTGTAGGGTCCCTCTATGCCTATACTTTGTAGGTTGTTGTTGTTCATGGTGTAAGTGGATGTTGTTCTTTATCAAAGGCTTTTTCTACAGAGAGATATTCATGTTGATTTTGGATATTTTTTGTTTTAATATGAATCTATTACATTACTGATTGTTTTCCTAATGTTGAAACTTCCTTGTATTCCTGGTATAAATCTACCTTGATCATGATGAATACTATCTCATCGAATCCTCACAACCCTAGGAGATAGGTGCTCTTATTATTCCCCTATTTTTACTGATAAGCAAACTGAGACAGAATGAGTGATTTGCCCAGTATCACACAGTTGGTTTTGGAGGTAATATTTGAATTTAGGCTAATTCCTGTGCTTTACTGACTGATTGGCTACCATCTTTTCATTATAGGTGATTCTCCGTGCTCCCATACCGCACCATCTTATGCGAGGAAACAATGTACAGACATAGAGTCCCATAGGGATTTGGGGAAAGGTGCAGGAAGATAGAATCCAGGATTTTTACTCTGTATCTATTCTATTGCTGTAACCTATGTGTTATATTCTTTCCAGGTGGAAAAATCATCTGACTTAAATAATTTTCAGTGTACTGAATGTTCCGTAGTTGCGCTAGAAATGGCACACATTTTAAAAATACCACCTGAAGCTCTTTAGGCAAGAATGTTGTGAGGAAAATAAACATTACCAGCAATGAAATACCTTTCTATAAAAACCAAGCAACCACCAATTTGTGACATTTCCTTGCAATCTGAAATCTTCAAAAAGCTTTGCTATATATGTACTACACAGTGATCCAAAGTCTCTGTTTTTGTTGTCTGAGGTTAAGAGTATTGTGTCAAGTTTTATTCATGGAATAGCTACAAGCCTGAATAAGGAAGTGAATTGCTTCTTCAGTTAGAAAAGCTTCACAAGCAAGCAGTCTGTCATTTGTTTACAATAACAGTGGTGACCTAAACAAAGTACACAGAAATGTAACCCTAGGACAGCTCCCTTCTTCATCAGCTCCAGTTCCAATGGAACACCACTCAGTTGCCATACTGAAGCTTCTGATTTTTCCAAGAGCATTTTAAGAATCAGAGACTCTTAGAGTTACAAATTATTTCAAATATTATCTAATACAAACTCCATTTGAAACATAAATACCTTCTTTGACATCCTCTACAAGTGGTTATCTAGGCTCTCTACCTGAAAACCTACAATGAGGCAGCCTATTTCATTTGGGGACAACTCTAATTGTTAGGAAGTTCCTCTTTATATTGGGCTGAAATCTGGCTCCCTGTTACTTCCACCCATTGTTCCTAGCTCTTCCCCAAGAGAGTCCAAGCAGAATGTATTTAATTCTTCTTCCACATGCCAGTCTCTGCTTCAGGAATTTGAAGACTAAGATTACTTCCCCATCCTTCAACCAATCTTCAAATAATGTGGATTCCAGGATCCTCACAGTCCTAGTGGTCTACCTATCTATGGATACTGAATCCTTCCTAAAACAGAGTCTGTCAAGGCCACAGTAAGACTCTGATCTCCAATAGTTTGGAGACTGTACTTCTATTTTTGTAGCCTAAAATGGCATTAGCTTTTTTGTTATTGATGCTGTCAAATAGTTTTGTTAATTTATATTAATCTTTTGGTCCGCTAAAAGTCCTAGCTCTTTTTCACAGGAACGGTTGTCTAGTCAGAAACCCTCTCCCCATCCCAAATATACAATTTCTTTTTTAAAATCTAAATGCAAGTTTTTCATTTTTATTCAATTTTATCTGACTCAACCTCTTGTCCAAACTATGCCATCCCTCCTAGTTTTGTGTCATCTGTAAATCTGATAGGCATGCCACTTATGCCCTTAACCACCTCATGAATAAAACAAATATTGAATAGAAAAGGGCCAACAGATCCCTGCAATACTCTATGAGTGACTTTCTTCTACGTCGACATTTATTCATCAATCAATACTCTCTGGGTCTGGGTATTCAATCATTTCTGAATCCATTTAACTACTATTATCTGACCTAGAGCTGTTCATTTTATCTATAACTATAAGCTAAGAAGGTTCCAAAAGAGCCTGTGGTGGTAAAGAATAATAAATACACATGGTACAATGCAGTGTACATTTTGGAAAGATACTTTTATCACTATAAGGTAAAAATAAAAAAATCTTATAGTTACTAGCTATGTGAACATGTGCAAGTCATTTAATCTGTCTGATCATCTGTAAAGTGGGGATAACAATACTTAAATACTCTGTCTTTACCCATTTTGAAAAACATGCTTTGTAATTCTTAACAGGGAACCAGCAATGTGGAATCTTCTCCCACAAGTAGATATCAAAAATTCCCATAAAATATAAAGTTTTAGCAATTTACCTGGAGTCTCTGAGAGGTTAGGTAAGTTATCTGCTGAAGAGTCAGAGGCAAGGCTTTAACTACTCCAAATCAGCCTTTGATCCATTGCTACATAGACCCATTATGACCGTCTTAGATTATATATATATATATTCATTCTATTCCCCCAACTAAATTATAAGCACCTAAAGGGCAAAGAAAACCACACACACACGCACGCACGCACGCAGGCATGCACACACGTACACACACACTTCTGTATATATGTGCATCCCATTCAGTACCTAACAAAACAGTGCCTACATAGAACAGGTACTTCATTAATACTTGTGGGTTGACTTCCCACCTTATTTCTAATATCTTTCCCAGACACTGAGAATGTGAAATAAAATAAAATGTAAATAATATGATAAATAAATGTAAATTATATATAATCATATTATATAAAAATATAATATAATAAATAATATACATAATAAATGAAATAAAATAAAATTTAATTGGTGAGGGCATTAATATATTTTTCTTAAAAATAAGTTAGAGAGTTAAAAGATAAGTTGTTTAGTACAAAGAAAAATGGATGATATCTGGAGATGATGTTTCTCAAATTAAGAAGCATTTACTAAGTGCCTAATATGTGCCCAGCATTGTGCTTAGCACTGAGGATACAAAGAAAGGCCAAAAAGAGTTCCTACTCTGTAAGAGTTCACAGTCTAGTAGGGAAGACAACAGACAAACAGCTATGAACAAACAAGATAAATACAGAATAAACTGGAAGTAATTAAAGAGGAAAGACATCAACATTAAGGGTGACTGTGTGCTAGTAAGTGCTTAACAACCAAAACTCTGAAAAAAAAAGTATTCAAAACACTTTTAAATTTAATCTACGTTATTAACCTTTCCTTCATCACTTTCTAAAGTCGATACAATCAACAAAGTAATAAATCAAGCCCTGATTTGTAGCATGACAATTTCCAAGGCATTTGACACTACTCACACTGAACACTTCACAATCAGTTCTAAAAATCTCAGGACAAGCTGGGACTGGTACATTCCTGATTACAGGGACCTGGGAAACACTTAACAGAGAGAGTGAAATTTTAACTGGGACTTGAAGAAAGCCTGCGAAGTCAAGAAGCAAAGTCAGAGAGTTAGAGACTTCCATGAATGTCAGACAACCAGTGAAAATGCATGGCGTTGGTACCTATATATCTTATTCAAGCAAAACAGGAAGAAAGTCTCTATCATTGGACCATAGAGTACATGAAAGGGAATAATGCATTAGAACTGGAATGGTTAGAAGGATTAAAATTCCTTAAAGGATTAAAAGTCAAATAGAGGAGCTCTCTCACTCTAAGTTCATCTCTGAATCCATGTATGCAGTCCTAAGGGAATTCAGTCCTAGGAAAGCACAACCATTTTAAAAAGGGGGGAGGGGGAGTAGTGGTCAGACTTCTTCTCTCACATTTATTATTTACTTTATCTCCTACCATCACTACCCTGGCAACCCAGGAAAGAATTTCCTAAAATCTAAGTTTCACTTCACGAATTTCCCAAAAGGATAGAAAGGTATTTAATGTATAATGTAAACAAATTATATTCATTTCTTACACCCAAAAGAAATGCTTAACACAAAAAGATCTTATAAGCTTTCAATAAGTAATGAAAAAAATAAGTAATTTATAATTTATAACTATTGTTATAAACTCTGCCATGAGGCTGGGACTTTTAACTGCCAAGAGAAAAAGCAAAATATTCAGCAGGACTATCAAATAGGCATTTCAATATTTCTATATTTCCTCTCAATTCTGTACTGTCCAAATAATTCACTTAAGGCAGCTGTTTTCAGGGAATTCTGGTCAAAAGCCAGGTGTGTCCTTTTGTGGATGGCCATCTTCTGTAATGCAAAAAAAAAAAATCTCCTTACCACTAGTGAGCTCTGACTAACAGACCTCTATGAGCTACAACCTCTTGAACTCACAAGGTTGCCTTCAAGATTATATTCATACACACTGGGATTGCTCTAAAATTTGCCTAATCACAGAAAAGAAAACATAAAGCAGAAAAGGTGGCCAGGTATACAGGTTCCAGATCACCTAACTGAGACCCTCTACCTTAGTTGCCATGTGAGAATGGTTGCCATGAGACAAGAATGAAGGAGAGTCTTCCCTCCACAATCATGTTGGGAAGTCCCAGTGCAAGGAGTACAGAGGCAGGGACCAAAGCTAAGGTCATACCCCTGGTCTAACCAGTAGGAGGGGAAAGCTTTAAGGATCAAGATAGGATTCATGATTTCCTGGGTACTAGGAAAGATAAAGAAATTGATTCCACCAAGGCAAATCAGCATCTTTTCTGTAATTTATATCACAGAGGTGCCTCAGACATTGGAAGCTTAATTGACCTTACCAGGATCACACAAGTAACATGTCATATCTAGCATGTGAACACAGGTCTCACTGGTTCAAAGGCCAGGTCTCAGTCTATTATGCAACACTACTTCAGTTTGAGGATAGAATAAAAAAATTAAAAAAAAAAGTGCCTCACCAAACGTGGCCCCTTAGTGACACCTGCTGGTAGAAAGTGGGAACTACGTATGGTTTTACTTTTCGGATTTTGTTTGGTGGTTTGATTTTCTTTCTCCTCCCTCTCTTGATTATTTCTTTTTGCTTCCTTTTGAGCAAGACTCTCTTTCCCAAGTCTCCTGCCCTTTGCCTCTTCTCACAGACACTCTCATCTTTATTTCAAGGTGCTAAAATACTGAGGTCCACACAGGTTTACGGATGATGTAGCACCCAAAGTGACCATGGAGAAGACATTCCCCATGTGTGTGTGCTTCTGCTCTCTTCTCCCAATAATGATAATTTCTGTCATACAGGAAAAATAGACGAAATTATATAGCATTTTAAGGTTGACATTATATATACTATCTCATTTGTTCGTGTGATTTTGACACTAGAGATATTATTATGTCTATTTTATAGATAAGCCAGTCAGTCAATAAAACTACTACCTATGTGGAAGGAAGGAAGGAAGGAAGGAAGGAAGGAAGGAAGGAAGGAAGGAAGGAAGGAAATGTGTACAGGAAGCAAATATCACATTTATAAAAAAGATGATTTACTATATGAAAGTTTTGGACTGAAAGGCAGGCTAAGTATGTATAGGGTTCCAGGATAACAGTCATGACTCATTATAATGCAAGACATGGGTTTTTTCTGCCCTTATGGTAATACTCTTGTCTAGTCCTTCTCTGAGTATTAACAAACTCTGGGAACAGGAGTGAGAAATCTTAGGCCTCACACCTAGCACATCCGAAACAAGTAATTCTTCATCAAGGAAAGGATACCAAATGTATTCTTAGTCTACTTGGGAGGGAAAGAGGGAGGTGCAGTGAGGGAGTGTGAGAACAGTGACTCCAGAGCACAAAGAACCACTACTAGGGATACCATCGTCTTGGAGACAAGGAAGAAGGAGGACGAAACCAAGCATGAAAAGAACGCACTTGGGGTATGGAGCCAAAAGAAGTAACATCTGATATTCATTTAACTAAGTACCAAATTCAGTCATCTCTGTACAGCCAGTGGACCATAAATGCTGTTGGTGGCCTCTAAATTTTGGTACCTTGGGTCTAAGTTCCAATTACTCTGCCAGTTATAGCTTTGTTCGTAACTTACTGTCCCAACACATATACCAATATTAGGATTTATGAACTAACCCTCTCCCCTCCAAAGAGTATGGGAGATCTGAAGCATAAATGACATGCAATATTAGATTTCAGAGGAAAAGACTAGGTGTCAAAAACACTGGTGCAGTTACATGTCTATCCCAGTCATTCCAGGGGAAACTCGAAGCTATACTACTTTTCAAAGTATCATCTCTGGCCAGGCCTATTGGCAGTTGCTTTTTGAACTGACCATTACCATTAAATTTGTTTCATATGGCTTTTCTTCTGAGGGAATGTTTTACATTTTTTAAAAGCTGAATCTCATTTTGCTAAGATCTCTAAATTCTAAACTTTCTTGTGCCCAATAAATCACTCAGCTTCATTTGTAGATTTCATTAATGAGCCATTTACATGTTTTTTTCCCACATTATTAGTAAAGATGTCAAATTCTGATGAAATGATGTTAATTCCCTTAGCAAAAGCACTTCCCTGGCCTCTCCTTACATTTTCTAGCCCTACCATTTATAACTACTCTTCATTACTTCCACTTTTATTTATGTAAAGAGAGAATAAGCATCAATCAATGAATCACCAAGTATTTATTAATTGCCTAGTATGTTTCAGTCACTTCACTAGGTTGTGTTAAATAAGTGTTAAATACAAAGATGTTAAATAAGTAGTCTCTGACCACAGGGGAAGACAACATGTGGACAGACAGATGACTACAAAATTAGTATCAATTGTTCGTGTGTTGGTATGTAAGTAACCTGAGGCTCTACCCATTTGCATGACTCTTCATTAGTGGAGAATAATTATGTAATGCTCCATGATCACATAAGGGATGGAGGCAGTGAGAATTTAAGAGAAGAGCACTCCTGAAATTTTGGTGTCTATGCTTAAGACTCTCTTCAGGGAGAAATCCCTGTAAGAGTCTAGGAAAGCTGACATGTAGAAAAGCCAGTGCCTTGATCGTGTACCAATCATGAGCTTACCATGTCAGAAACTCTGATTTGGGTGAACTCAGATCTCTTACTCCCAGTGGGAGAGCTCATTCACTGTGTATTCTCTGGTATATATTGAATCTGTATATTATCTGATATATCTGATGTCTGTTTGCTACTGGATAGATGAATTTATTTGCTATTCACTACATGTGATGGTCTTTGTGGAACTGGTAATTGGTGGGAAGGGAGTCAAGCCTTTGGATGTATAGCTTGGAACCTTCCTTCCGCAATAAAGGGATAGAGATGAAGAGAGTTGTTTGAATCTAAGAATTGCTTCCTTTAGAATTATAATATTCAAGGGGCAAACAGATAAAATTCCTGTACCACTTCTCTGAAGACAGCAGAACAGCTATCCTCATGGCCACAATCTCCTGCTGGAATCAAAATCTCCCTTGGAGGCTGGTGGAAGAAACTCTAGAGATATCTAGTCACATCTCAATCAATTACATCTATAGACATACACATACATAGGCAGCATTCACACTTTCTCAATATCCCTGCCCTTGAAGCCTCTCCATCCCTCTAATTCATGTCAAATTCAGGCTCTAAAATGAATTCTGGGGGCACAGCCAAGATGGCAGGGTAGAAGGACAGACCTGAGATAGCTCTCCCCCCAAAGCCCATAAAATACCTGTAAAAATAAAGGCCTCAAAACAAATTCTAGAGCAGCAGAAGCCACATAGTGAAAGAGATTTCCAGCCCAAGGCAGCCTGGAAGGCTGACAGGAAATGTCTATCACACCAGGCTCAGAATGCAGCAGAGTCCAGCCTTGGCCACCCAGTATGGCAGGGACAGGACTGGAGCAGGCTTCAGGGTGCAGAATCCAGGGCAGCAGCGACAGTTCCCAGACTCCTCAACCAGCAAATGCCAGAGACAGCTTCAAAGGTCATTAAGAAAACTCTTTCACCTGGGTGAGAAGGGAGCAGGGTCCTACCTTAGCTGCCACCCCAGGAGGCTACATCATCCATTTTTGGAGCCCTCAGACCAAAGACTCTGGGGGAATCAAGTGACTGATCTAAATCTTAGCCCTGAGTGGTAGCCCTGGAGTGAGGAGGAGCACTGGCCTGGTGGAGTTGGAGTTGGTTGCAGACAAGGAATCCTACTTGCAAACTCTCAGCAGAAAAGCTTATGGCTGCTCCCAGACCAGAGCACAAGCTAAGAGACAATTAACCTCCTCTCCCTTTCTTGTGGAACCTTGGAGGAAGCAAGAACTTACAGATCTCTAGAGTATACCCTGCTCTTGACAAAGAAGTCAAAAGTCAAGTAACTGGCTGGGAAAATGTGCAAAAAAGGGAAAGAAAATAAGACTATAGAAGGTTACTTTCTTGGTGAACAGGTATTTTCCTTCATCCTTTTGGATAAGGAAGAACAATGCATACCATTAGAGGAAGACATCAAAGTCAAGGCTTCTGCATCCAAAACCTCCAAAATAAATATGCAATGGTCTCAGGCCATGGAAGAGTTAAAAGAGATTTTGAAAATCAAGTAAAAGGGGTGGAGGAAAAACTGGGAAGAGAAATGAGGGAGATGCAAGAAAATCATGAAAAGCAAAACAACAGCTTACTAAAGGAGACCCAAAAAAATGCTGAAGAAAATAACATCTTTAAAAATGGACTAACCCAAATAGCAAAAGAGATCCAAAAAGTCAATGAGGAGAAGAATGCTTTAAAAAGCAGAATTAGCCAAATGGAAAAGGAGGTTCAAAAGCTCAGGGAAGAAAATAGTTCTTTAAAAATTAGAATCAAGCAGATGGAAGCTAACGACTTTATGAGAAATCAAATTACAAAACATAACCAAAGGATGAAACAATTGAAGAAAATGTGAAATATTGACCTGGAAAACAGATCCAGGAGAGACAATTAAAAAATTATGGAACTACCTGAAAGTCAAAAAAAGAGTCTAGACATTATCTTTCATAAAATTATCAAGAAAAACTGTCCTAATATTCTACAACCAGAGGGTAAAATAAATATTGAAAGAATCCACCAATCACCTCCTGAAAGACATCCAAAAAGAAAAACTCCTAGGAATATTTAGCCAGATTCCAGAATGCCCAAGTCAAGGAGAAAATATTGCAAGCAGTCAGAAAGAAACAATTCAAGTACTGTGGAAATACAATCAGGATAACACAAGATCTAGCAGTTTCTACACTAAGGCTTAGAATATGATATTACAGAATTCAAAGGAACTACGACTAAAACCAATTATCGCCTATCGAGCAAAACTGAATATAATACTTCAGGGGAAAAAATGATCATTCAATGAAATAGAGAACTTTCAAGCATTCAAGATGAAAAGACCAGAGCTGGAAAGAAAATCTGAGTTTCAAATGTAAGAATCAAGAGAAGCATGAAAAGGTAAACAGGAAAGAGAAATCACAAGGAACTTACTAAAGTTGAACTATTTACATTCCAATATGGAAAGATAATATTTATAACTCTTGAAACTTTTCTCAGTATCTAGGTAATTGGAGGGATTATACACACACAGACATACACATGCACAGACACACACACAGAGAAAGAGAGAGAGAACAGCGTGACTTGAACAGGAAGGCATGATATCCAAAAAAATAAAATTAAGGGGATAAGAAAGGAATATATTGGGAGGAGAATGGGAGAATTGGAATGAGGCAAATTATCTCTCATAAAACAGGCAAGAAAAACCTTTTTAAATGGAGGGGAAAAGAGGGGAGGTGAGAGGGGGAAAGTGAAGCTTACTCTCATCACATTTAGCTTAAGGAGGGAGTAACATGCACACTCAATTTGGGGTGAAAATTGATCTTACACTATAGGAAAGTAGGGAAGAAAGGGATAAGTGGACTGTGAGGGGGAATGATAAAAAAGGAGGGCAAATGGGAGGAGGGAGTAATTAGAAGTAAACACTTTGGGGGAGGAACAAGGACAAAAGAGAGATTAGAATCCATGAGAGATAGGATAGGATGGAGAGAAATATAAAGACTTATGGAAGTCTTTTGCCTAACTACACATGTATAGCCTATATTGGATTGCTTGCCTTCACAGCATGGATGTGTCGGGAGGGAGGAAGGAAGAGAAGTTGGAACTCAAAAATTGAGAATTGTTTTTCCACGCAACTAGGAAATAAGAAATGCAGGTAATGGGATACAGAAATCTATTTTGCCCTGCAGGAAAGGTGAGAAGATGGGGATGGGGGAAGGGAGGGGTGTAATAGAAGAGAGGGAAGATTGGGGGAAGGGGTAATCAAAATGCATGATATCTTGGGGTGGGGTGAAGGGAGGGATTGGGAGAAAATTTAGAACTCAAAATTCTGTGGAAATGAATGTTGGAAACTAAAAATAAGCATATTAATTTTAAAAATGCAATGAATCCTCAAAACTTGACTAGAATAACTCAATAATATTTATAAAAAAAAACTGCAGTGTTCATGGGAGATTCCATGAAAAGTAGTTTTCCCATATTTCTCAGGATAGCAATCTCACTGTTTTTACACACAATTTAAAAGATTATTCTGTTTCCATGGAAAATGAAATCTTGTCTTCTGCGAGTCTGCTGTCAACATGAACATTCTTGATATCTCAGCAAATCAAAGTTCATACACTAGAGACTAAGATACACACATAGATAGCAAGTACCATGCTAGAATGCTGCAAGATACATGGTAGAGTTATCTGGAGTCAGGAAGACCCTGAGTTCCATTCCAGCTTCAGATACTCACTAGTTCTGTGACTATGATCAAGTCACTTAACCTCTGTTGCCCCAATTTCCTCAATTGTAAAATAAGGGTAATAACAACATCAATCTTATATGGTTGTTGTATTAAATAAGAAAATATACACCAATCACTATAATTCCTGGAACATAGGAGGCATTATATAAATACCAGTCTTGAGAGTGAAGTAACTGTAATGGAAATGATGAGTTTTATTTCAACTGAATTTGCCTTTCTCTCAATCCACAGAATAGGTTACTTCAATATAGAAGAATGGCATACTGCCACAAGGAAGGAAGACACTTAATTCTCATTGACTGCTGGAGAGCTAATAGGAAGTAGACTTCAAATTGACTTCACACTGATATCTCTATTGAGAAAAACTACAACTGTTATAAAAAGACTAAATAATTTCTAGGAATTAGTGTGCCTAAATGGTAATGTGCTCCACTGCTTGATTTAAATACATTGGACAAATTTCTCATTCTTTCCTCTAGTTTGGTTGTTATTGTAAGTAAATGGAATCGGCTTTCCCTCAATCTACACAAATAAAACATTGCTTTCCAATGAGAAAAACTGCCCAGATGAGAAGATACTTGATATATCAGCAACTAAAATACAGTGGCATCTTTCAGGACCTTCATGTAGACTTAGATATTAGGGAGCTTTCTGGAATCTAATCAATCACCTGGCTCTGACCTGATTGCAAAGTGCCTGTGTGTGTGTGTGTGTGTGTGTGTGTGTGTCTCTGTGTGTGTGTGTGTGTGTATTATTAATTTATGGGATAGATTATATGTAAAAAAAAAAGGCACTCTTAAAAGCAATCAAGATACTTAACTCTCATTCAATTTATTGAAGACATTCATCAACCAGCCATTCCAGCCTTCTACTTCATATCACACTGCAGCCTATAGGAAGAATCTTAAAAACCCTAAAGGAGAAGATCAATATCATCTATTGGAATCAAAGAATATGATAAATGATTTCAGACCTTCTTTCCCTGACAGAGAGACTTTTCCTATATTCCTATGGCTTACCTCAAATTCACTGTTATTTTACTCAATTTTAAAAATTGTTCTTTCCATGGAAAACCATGAAAACTTGCTTTCTATGGGTCTGCTACCTATATGGGGATTCAAGATATTTCAGAAAGTCAAATTAAGTTATTTCTCTTGCAACCAAGATATAGACCTGAATAGCTAATAATAAGATGAAGTCAGAAAACTGCCTTGGAGTTCATCTGCTTTATTTCCATTTTCTAACAATCTGGTTAGAAAAACATAGTAGAGTCAGTGAGAGAGTCGACTGGACGGGCTGAGAATGGAGCGGGGTGTCTCCATGACTCGAGCCTCCTCGGGAGGCAGGGGCAGAGGCAGTGGGTGGTCAGAGGCTCCCAGAGCAGGCAGGAGCTTGGCAGGAGCTCCATTCCTGAAGTTCTCTGCATAAACCCCCTGAGGGAAATGAGCCTGGGTGGCAGCTCTGCCCCCACCTGAGCACCAGAACTTAAACTCACATTGAATAGAAGCCAGGCCTGCCGCCAAAAGCCCTGAGGCTGGGGAGCAGCATTTGAATCTCAGACCCTAAGCACTAGCTGGGAGGATCTAGGCAGGGGTGGACAGGAATCTCAGAAGTCAAGTAACTGGCTGGGAAAATGCCCAGAAAAGGGGAAAAAAATAAGACCATAGAAGGTTACTTTCTTGGTGACCAGAGGATTCCACCCTTCCTCTCTGATGAGGAAGAACAATGCTTACCATCAGGTAAAGACATAGGAGTCAAGGCCTCTGTATCCCAAACATCTGAAACAGATATCCAATGGGCTCAGGCCATGGAAGAGCTCTAAAAGGATTTTGAAATCAAGTTAGACAGGTGGAGGAAAAACTGGGAAGAGAAATGAGAGAGATGCAAGAAAAGCATGAAAAACAGGTCAATACCTTCATAAAGGAGACCCCAAAAAATGCTGAAGAAACTAACACCTTGAAAAAATAGGCTAACTCAATTGGCAAAAGAGGTTCAAAAAGCCAATGAG
>CM053770.1:172674457-172726839 GCA_028658325.1 Potorous gilbertii
TTGAAGTCAACACTCTTGGGGAAGGACAGGATCAAAAGAGAGAATAGAAGCAATGGGGGACAGGCTAGGATGGAAGAAACTATAGTTAGTCTTACACAACAAGACTATTATGGAAGTCATTTGCAAAACTACAGACATATGGCCTATACTGAATTGCCTGCCTTCTCAAAGGGAATGGGTGGGGAGGGAGGGATGGGGAGAAGTTGGAACTCAAAGTTTTAGGAACAACTGTTGAGTATTGTTCTTGCAACTAGGATATAGAAATACAGGTAATGGGGTATAGAAAGCTATCTTGCCCTACAGGACAAAAGAGAAGATGGGGATAAGGGAAGGGAGGGATGTTAGAAGAGAGGGCAGATTGGTGATAGGAGCAATTAGAATGCTCAGCATTTGGGGATGGGGGGAGGGGAGAAATTGGGAGAAAATTTGTAACCCAAAATTTTGTGGAAATGAATGTTGAAAAGTTAAATAAATAAATAAATGTGTTAAAACAAAATAAAAATAAATAAAAGATAACAAGTCAGGAGAGGATTCTGGGAAGATAGCAAAGTAGGTCAAAAAATTCCAAGCTCTCTATACTTCTCCCACAAATGATATAAAATAATCTCAGGGTGAACACGCAGTGGTAAAAATAAATCAGAGCAGGGCAGAATAATGGTCCCCCTGGGACAACTTCTCCCCGCTGGGAGAAGATTTGGAGAAAATTTCCAGGATGATGTTTGGTCCCTGTGAAGAGCAAACACCTCCAGATTAATTCTGCTTGAACTGTAAAGCCCTGAGGTTAGCTGGAAAGCTGCATCAGACCAGCCATAGGAACTTTTACCCCAGGGACAATGAGGGGATTTGGGCATTTGAGTCTGGAACACCAGACCCATCTGTACTGTGAGGATACAAGAAGGAACTAGCATGCCCCACAAGTGAATGCACAATATGGGCATTCACAGTAGGCTGGAGGGCTTAGTTTTGGTTCTAGAGCAGGTGGGAGAACTGAAGAAGGATCAGAGGATCTTAGGCACCACCTTGCATACTCCAGGATTATAAGTTACTATAAAAACTAAACTGCTACCAAAAAAGAAAAAAATTAACAGGCAAAGGAGAAGGAATTCAATCATAGTATGGGAATATAGAAGAGCAAAGCTCATCTTCAAAGGAGGATACTGAAGCAAAGAAACATTTCTACCCCAAAGAGTAAGGTCAAATAGTCACCTGCTCAAAAAGAATTCACAGAAGAACTTTAAAAAGAATTAAAAAATCTAATGAGAGAGATTGAAGAAACTTAAAAAAAAAAAGATTATTAAAAAAGTCATCCAATCAAGAAAGCAGATTCAGAATCTTAAGGAAGAAAACGACTCCTTGAATATAAGAATTAGGCAAGGGGAAGCCAGTAAAGTTGTAAGAGAACAAGAAATAATAAAATATAAAGAATGAAAAATCTAAGAGAATGTGAAACATTTCATAAGAAAAAAAACAAATGTTCTGGAGAACAGATCAAAAAGAAAACATAAGAATAATCAGACTACTTGAAAGACATGATCAAAAATGAATCTTGATGATACAAGTATAAAAAAAAATAATCAAGAAAATTGTCCTGAAGCATTAGAACAAGAGGGTAAAGTAGAAACAGGAAAAACCCACTGATTGCTACCTGAAAAAGATCCCATGAGGAAAACTCACAGGAATATCATAATCAAATTCTGAAACCCCCAGTGCAAGAATAAAATATTACTAGCAATAAGAAAAAAATGTAAATATGGCAATGCCACCATTAGAATCACAGAAGACCCAGCAGTGGTGACACTAAAAAACAGCAGGTCTTGAAACACTGTATGACAAAGAGCAAAAGAACTGGGCTTCCAGCCAAAAATATAACCAGCAAAACTAATTATAAAATCTTGAATCAAAAAAGTAAATGGACATTCAATGAACTGTCAGACTTTTAGATTTTATTTTTAAAAATAATAATAGATTTTACATTTGACATACAAGAGTGAACAGAAATATAAGGTACACACCAATAACCAATTAGAAGGGACTCAACAAGGATAAGACTGTTTACCTTTTATGTATGTAAAATGAAAAACTGATGTCCAAGATTATTATTAGTAATTGGATAGTTCGTAAGAAAGATTTGAGTAGACCTGAGTATGTCATGACTTTAAAAAGCAAAACTATTCAGGAACAGCTAAAAAGTTAATTATCTTATACAAATAAGGTGCTTGAGGAAGAACTGATACAGAGGAATTAGAGGGGGGAGGAGAGCTAGAAGTTCTGGAAACATTTTCATTGGAAATGGGTTCAAGAAGAAACAATACATATATATATCTAGAAGAGTATAAAAGTCTTCTCAATTTAGAAAGAAATAAAATCCTAAGGGGACATGGAAAGGATAAAAGAGGGATCTTTAGAGGGAGGGGTGAGGGGGGGTTAGCTTTAGGAGAACGGGAGGATAAGGGAGGGATCTTTGGGGGGTAAGGGGGAGGTGAGGTAATAGGAGGGCAAGATAGTGGTAGAAGTAAAGTAGAGGAAATAAAAGACACACACGAACATAAAATAAAGGTCAGGAGTAGAATTTCTTAGGTAGGTGTGTGTGTCTGTGTGTGTGTGTGTGTGTCTGTGCCTGTGTCTGTGTCTCTGTGTGTGTGTGTGTGTCTGTGTCTATGTCTGTAACTACATCCAAGACTAACTGAAGCCTGGGGCAGAGGCAAGAACAAATACAAACTGCACAGCACAGAACAAAAGAAAACTTTAAACGAAGCACAGGAAAGATGGACACTTCTCACCACAACATGTACTATTTATTACATAGGCTTTCTTGGAATGGAAATTTATTGCTGTGTATTTTGAATCCTCTCTTACATTCTGCTGTGCACATAAGGATTTTTTTAAAAAAAGTTTTATTTTTTATTTCAATTTCAATATTTAAGTCTATAATAAAAAAATTATTTAAAAAAAGATGAAAGTCATGTTCTATCTTCAATCCATTTCCCTAACGATATTCTTAATACCATAAATACTTCACATAAAATGATAACACTTTTGAGCTATCTCACACACACACACCCATTACATCGATAATGAATTCATGTTAGAAATTAATAATAAAGAAAATGTCTCCATGCTAGAACCACAACCTTCTATAGCTTACGAAAATCAACAATTCAAGTGAATTCAAGATTTATTCGGTGTCTACCAGGCATGAGGTAATGTTTTAAGTATTGTAGAAGAAAAAGATTTAAAAATTACACAATTTCCTTATACAATCTAGTTGGGAGCCCTGACACAACAGAGTAAAAAAAAAAAATGCTTTGACAACAACCTAAGAGAGGCAGGCATAAGCAAACTCCTGTGAGATTGGTGGGAAAGAAGAATAACAATAAAAGAATGCTTCCTGAAAAAATTGGTGGATGAGAAGTAATTGGTCTGTTATAAAATGAAAGCATATGAAACACAACAGCATCTAAATTCATTTTAAAAAGCAAACCAAATTGAAATAAAATATTTAATACTCAACTGCAGTATTTTTGTTGTCCTTGTTTATTCTTACATGCAGGTAGGTGGTAATGTGGATAGGCTGGATCAAAAGTCAAAAAAACAAAAAAGAGTCCAAACTCGGTCTCAGACACATCCTAGCTGTGTGACCCTGGGTGAAGCCTCACCTTCCACAGCTGTAAAACGGGGGTAATAATAGCGACTACTTCTCAGGGTGCTGTGAGGGTCAGGTGAAGTAATAATTACAAAACGCTCGTTTTAGTGCACTGCCTGGCACAATGTGAACGTTATGTCAATGTTATTTTGTGAGCTAGGTAAATCTAAGAGAAAATATAAACAAAAACATCACAATCAGCTAAAAAGTATCCTGTGGTGAGGTATTAAAACATATACACTTGTCAGAAACACAAGGTACCATAATAAGAAACACATTACATTCTAAGGCACAGGAAAAAAACTTTAATGTAAAAAAAGAAGCTATAATAAATACATTAGCGATGACAAAACAATTAAAATAGCAATAGAAGAAACATAAGCAAAAAGATACAGACCTAAATGGAAACAGTAAGTATCAAAGGAAAAAATATGGAAACTAATTCTTCATAAAATAATAAAATAATGTACCAAAATTTTAGGTAGCAGCTGAAACAGTTCTCAGGAAAAAAAATGTTATCTCTAAAACATATTTTTAAAAAAAGGAGAATTAATGAATTGGGCATGTAATTTTAAAAATCAACAACCAAGAAATTTTTTAGAAACACAAAATAATAAAAACAGAAACAATGAAAAGTATGAGAAAGAGGAAATGTAAAACAAATACATAAAAAGCCTAAAATTAGAACTAAGCTGGTGTCTTACATATCTTTAAAATGTTAATGCAATTTTTAAAAAGAAGAATGGGCTGAGGTGCAGCCAAGATAATGGAGTAAAGGCAGGGAGTTACTTGCTTCAGTTCTCCCAATCTGTCCTGTAAACAATTTCGAAATAATACCTCAAAATGAATTCAGGACAACTGGAACCAAAAAAGTTCAGAATGAAACAATTTTCCAGCTGAAGATTAATTAGAAATTAGACAAGATAGTCTGAGGGCAGTCTCTAGCACAGGTGGCATTCCATAAGCCTTGGGGAAGGCTAACTTGGGTTGATGACATCCTGAGCTCTCAGCCCACAGATATCAAATAGGGCTGTTTACAAAATTACTGGGGACACTGTGTTAGCTCTGAGTGAAGGACTCCGCTGGATTGTCTATCTGGGGATCCAGGTAATGGCTAGAATGAGAAGGAGCAGCAGCACACCAGAGCTTGTAGTCAGGGGGGAGCAGCAACCCTGGTCAAAACGGAGAAAAAGGAGCACTGGTCTGAACAGCAGGGATCACAACTTTCTTTATATCATGCCACCTTGGAAGAATTAAAAACTTAGAGACCCCAGAACTAGCTATGAAGACAGTAACAGGAAAACCTGAAACTTGGGACAGTGCCCTCTCTACCAGGAGGAGCGGAGTCCAACTTTAACAAAAAGTTACAAGTCAAGAAATAAGCTGGAATAATGAGCAAACAACAAAAAAGAACCTGACCACAAAAAATTAATATAGATCAAAACACAAACTCAGAAGAGGACAAGAATGTAAAAAACAACTATATGCAAAGTCTCAAAGGAAAACAAGAATTGGTGTCAGGGTCAAAAAGGAGTCCTAGAAAAACTCAAAAAGGATTTTAAAACTAAAATAGCAAGGGTAGAGGAAAAATTGGAAAAAGAAATGAAAGTATGTATGCAAGTGTATGTATGTATGTATACATATTTTCATATATATTATGTATGTATGTGTGTATATATATATGAATAAAGAGTCAACAGCTTGGTAAAGGAAGCTTCAAAAATAGAAAAAAATGTACAAAAATTCCCTGAAGGAAACAATCACTTAAAAAGTATAAAGGGGATGAGAGAAGGGAGGGGGACTGACAGAAGAGAGAGTAGACTGGGGAAGATGATGTCAGAACCAAAAAAAAAAAAAAAAACTTTTGAGGAGGGAAAGGTGAAAAGGAAAAGATAAAAGAATAAATGGGAAAAAAACGGGATGGAAGAAAATAGACAGCAATCCTAACTATGAATGAGAATAAGATGGAATTCACCCATAAAATGGAAGCAAATAGCAGAAAGGATTAAAAATCAGAATCCTACTAAAGGTTGTTTACAAGAAACATACTTGAAGCAGAGAGATACAGATTAAAGGTAAGGAGGCTGGAGTAAAATCTATTATGCTTCAGCTAAAGGAAAAAAAAAAGAGCAGGGGTAGCAATCATCATCTCAGACAAAGGAAAATCATAAACAGATCTAATTCAAAGAGAAAAAAACAAGAAAACACATCTTGTTAAAAGGTACCATAGACAATGAAGTAGTATCAATACTAAAATATATGCACAAATTGGTACAGCATTCAAATTATTTTGTCTTAATTTATTTTAAAATTAAAAACTAAAATTTAAACAGAAAATAAGAAAAGACAAACATTACCATGTAATAGCAGATTATAAGAGAGGATTCAAAATGTACAGCAATAATTTCCATTTCAAGAAAGCTTATATAATAAATACTATTACACACTGTGTTCAAAGCTGTCCATCTTTTCTTATAAGTTTTCTTTTGCTCTCTGCTATGCATTTTTTCATTCCTCCCCCCAAGAAGGATATAATTAAGCACAGATATTTTATCTCTATAAACATACATATATACATATGTTTACAAACATATATACAAATACATACTTATAATCATACTCATATATAGAGATTTACATTCAAATGCATCTATGTAAGACCTTACCATTACTTGTTTGACTTCTGTTTCTCTGAGTGTGGAATATCTTCATAAATCCAAGTCTTGGAATATTTTTCTAAGTTCAGTAACTCATTATTTCTCTTAATGTTTTAAAAAGTCTATCTAAAGCTAAAACCTAGCATTTGAAACTAAATAATAAAATATGTACCAATAAAACACAAAGGTAATGCAAGGATGCTTTCCTTTCAATAGTATTTAACACAGTTCTTAAACAGTTAACTACAGCAGTAGTTAACAAGCAGTAAGACAAGGGAAAGAAATCAAGCAAAGAAACAAAAGTATCCCTAAGTATAATCACAATAGCGAAACATGACAAATCATCAACTAGGAATGGCTGATCAAACTATCCTATGCAATGTAACAGATACTATTGTATATAGAAGAAAATGACAAATTTAAAGAATGGAGAGAAGCCTGGTCAGATTTAAAGTAATGCAGAGTAAAATTAATGGAAACAGAACAATAAATAGAATGACTAAAATAACATAACATTCAGTAGACAGAAGCTGACTTCTGAGTAACTGAAAAATCAGTAACAATCCCAAAGAACAAATACTAACAATTATCTTTCTGCTCAAGGCAGAGACATGAGGGATTATTATTACACAAAAGTATATTTGTCACGCAAGTTCACTGAGAAGTTGCTTTTGTTCAACTGCTTTTCGTTGATATAAAAGAGTTTGCAATTCTAGGGAGCAAGGGAGCAGAAAGGAGTTTATCCAAAAAGTATCTATGATAAAAAATATTAATATAACTTCTAAAAAAATACTCATGCTTACACGTATCAAGATGTTTTATTTAGAAACCACCAGAAAAATCAGTGATGAAACTAATTAAGACAATTAATGTATTCAATAAATTAAAGGTTACAAAATAAAGTCACTATTACAAAGTTACAAAATATTGTCACTATTTCTTGGGAGGAAACTCAGGAGGAAACAGTAAAAAAAGAAATCCAAAATATCAACAAAAGGTATAAAATATCAGAGAACCACTACTCCTCCATACTACCCTACAAAGAAACAATGACAAATAATAGAAGGGATATTCATAACTGATTATAGAAATGCCAAAAGAACAAAAAATTAGTACTATAAAAATTAATTTATAGATTTACTGCTACACCAAGCTACCAATATATTACTTTCTAGAATTGGTAATAACAAATTTTATCTGGAGGAATAAAAAAGTCTAAAATATTAAGGAAAATAATTGAAAAGAAGCACAGAACTTATGGACTCCAAAAAAACTAAACTCTAATAATCCTCAAAATTATTTGGTACTGATCAATGGGTAGCAGAAACAGTAACAGCAGCCCATAAACACAAACTTCATGGGAAGGACTCCCTATTCCAGAAGTGCTGGGAAAAGCAGGTTGGTAAAACAAAAAAAAAAGCTCACATCACTATCTTATACCACATACTCTATGCAACAATACATTCCTTCAGGTTAAGTGATCTAAACAAAAAGGGTCACAGCTTAACAAATAAAAGGAAATAAGGTTTACAACTATGGCTAGAGAGAACTCAAACAAAAGAAAGGATGAAAGACATCATAAAATAAGAGGAGCTGGCAAAAAAAAAAAAGAAAACAGAAATTAAGCAAACCAGTATCTTACAGGGCATTTCACAATCAAAAGAGATGTAGGATATTAAAAACCATAATATTAAAAAAGTAGGAGAGAAGCAGATCTTGTACCTTTCACAGTTCTGGGTAGGAATTCTTAACCAAACAAATGACAGACATTTGATCTATCAAATCTATAGACAAAAGATCATTTTGATGAAATGAAATTGAAAAGCTGTTTGCTGCACAAAAATCAATAGGCCTAAGAATTTTTTTTTAAAGGTGAGTGGTAGAGAAAAATATATCAAATATCTCTAATAAGGGTTTAGAATCTAAGATATAGAGACACATACAATATGCACCCCAAAATCTTTAAAGTTTAAGAGCTTAAAATGCACTAGGACCTCTGAGACAATTCCCCAAATGACAATCCAATCAATCAGCAAGCATTTATCCCTGATTACAAAGACCTTATATTCAAGTCCAAAGGACACAAGTACATATAAAAATACTAATACAGCATAAATACTAAATTTATAAACTCAAATATATACAAAGCACTTAAGCACAAGAGAATTTAGAAAGAAAAGACACTAGCAATTGAGGGGAATGGTGCTATTAGGAAAAACAATATGGAAGACGTTGCTTCAGTTGTGTATTAAAGGAAGACACACTGAGTGGATCCAAGTAAGGATGGACTACATTGCTGGGATGTGGAAAAACATGGGAAAAGCAGAGATACAATGAGAGAAGTATCATGTGTTAATTACAGAAGCAAGGCCAGCTTAACTGAATGGGAAAGTATAGGATGCAGAGTAATATTCAATGAGGGTGTGGCCAATTCATGAAGAGCTGAGATGCAGAGTTTGACATTTGGTAAAGACTATGAACCCCCTCTAAGAATCATGTTTTAAATGCATAAAATATACAAGATTACAAAGTAAGTCAATTATGCTGAAATAATTACCAAAACTGTTTTTTTTAAGTTCATAGATTCTTGACAGAACCTTCAGGAATATCCAGAATTGGTGGAGTGATGATGATTAAGCAACTACTAACATGCCCAGCACTAGAAAAACAAAGAAAGGCAAAAGATAAGATAGCCTCTGCTCTCAAAGAGCTCAACAGTGAAAAATAAAGCAGGTAGGTGGTGAAGGATTTTATAGATTCTTGACAAATATTTCTTAAATTCAATTAAATGTTTTAACCTTTCTGCCCTGACATATGTGAAACCAAAACAGGAAAAAGCTTTGAACAATTGAATTACTTGCAAAGGGAAAATAGCAGCGCTAATCTTTCGGCTGCTTTGTATAAAGACCAAACAAGACAAATAACTCCTCCCTTCAATCAAAACTGAAGTCAAAGTTGCCCAGAAACTCTGCAAGAAATTGTAATCATCTCAAAATAACTCATAAACATAGAAGTCTAAATGCACAATAAATCTGATTGAATGCCAATTATGAATTTTGCTATGTAAAGTAACTACTGAATTTGAGTAAATTAAAATTTAATAAGAATAAATAACAAAGTAAAAACTAATTTATTTTATTAATTTTAAAAATAATAAATCACAGAAATAATAATAGAGCACATTTCATTAATGTCACTGTTACAATTAACATATTCCAGTGGCTCTAAAAGCATGATCAGGAAACCCAGAGGGGTCACTGAAGTCAAAACTAATTTTACATGAACTAAGAAAAAGCAGTTAGGTCAAGCGGTGACCAGAATCCTGAAACTGGAGTCGGTAAGATCTGGATTCAAATTCAGCCCCAAATACTTACTGGCAGCACGACGCTGGGCTGCACTTAGGCTCAGGCACAATGTCCTCATCTCAAATGGGGATAACAGCACCTACCTCCCAAGGTTGTCCTGTGCATACGGTAAGTTAATATTTATAAAGCACTTTGCAAACCTTGAAGTGTCATGTACTATCATCATTCTTATTGTAAAATATAGATGGAACTCAAAGTTTATGTGAGAAGGGAGGGGCGGAGGATGTCTCAATAACTGAGAACCAAAAATAGATGCTAAGATACTTTGCGGGTGGGTTTTCAGTACATATGTAAAATGCTCCCACAAAAGGGTAAAGCACTGAAAGCTTAAGTTTTTGGTTGCGAAGCTTTAACAAGGAGCTCCAGTCACTCTCTACAAAACGCTGTATTTCATCACCTGGAGCTGGTAGCAGCAGTAACTATAGTAGCAGCCTGACAGCGGACGTCAGCTAAGCCCCGCCCCCACCTTCTACTTTCTCCTTACCTCCTCCTCCCTCCCCCCCTTTTCTGCTTCCTTTTTTAGGTGGTCTTCCCCGATTGGTTAGGAGGAATATGAAGGCAGGGGCAGCCCTTGGCCTTTCTTTGTATCCCCCAAGCTTAACCCGGTGCCCCGGCACGTAGTAGGTGTCAAACGGAGGGCCGGACCCCCGAGCGTCCAGGGCTCACTCGGTTGTCTCCAGCAAGAGCCTCTCGCGCCCGCTCCCCTCCCCCACTACCCCCTTCCGAGGTCTCCTAAGATATCACGACATCCAACCCCGAATCCGACAGTGCTCGAGGGGAGAACCCGCCCCGACAGGCGGAGGGGCAGGAACCCTCTCAACCCGGGCAGGCGAGCTCGGCGCGAGCCTCGGAGAAGCCAGCCGGCCGGACGGAGCATTCTCAGGGCACGCGGACCGAGGAGGCGCCGACGAGGGGGCCAGTCCACCTTCCCGGGCCCCCCTCCCCGCGGGTGCCTCACCCGCCGGCCCAGGTCCCGGAGCAGCGACCCCGGGCCAGGCGGAGCGCAGAGGGATGGGGCCAGGAACGCCCCCAAAGAGAGGGGGCGGGGGCTGGGGAGCCGGGCTCCCGCTCTCGTGCGCGCGCGCCGCGGAGAAACCAGCGCTCCGGGAACCACCTCGCTGCACGGCCCGAGTGCCCCGCTCCACCACCCCGAGGCGGCCTCCGCGCGGCGTCCAAACCCTCACCGCTCTCACCTTGTGCTACAGCACACGCCGACAGCCATGACACACGGAAGCCCTCAGCCACTCAGGGTCCCGAGCGTCCGGAAATATCGCGGGAGGTGGAGCGGCAGCCACCGGAAATCTCTTTGGCTCCGGATGACGTTCTCGCGATACTTCCCGTGGTCCTCCGCCTGAGGAGTCGGAAGAGGTGGACCTTGGGAGAGGGGGGCGGGGCGAAGCGAGCTTGGGAGACTCGGGCCCCAAGTAAGCAAGTGTTTCCAAAGTCCGTTGTTCTTGGTTCCGGAGGAGGGCCGTGACAGCGGGATGACATGGCTTGGATGGGAGGGAGGGGGGCAGGGTTGTGCGAGGTCACCAGCCGCACTTTCTCCTCCTGAACCATCTGGATCCAGTGACCAGATGCTCATCTTCCAAAAAAAATCCGGCATCCAGAGCAGGTGTAAAGGCACAGGCTACCGTTATATGGCCCTGATCCAGGGTCCAGGTGTGAGAGTGCCAGGCTGACGTAGGACATCCCTCCTAACGCAATGCTAGCTTGGCAGCTCCTTGGTTTTTCCAAGCAGGGCTATTCATGTTGGTAAAGTGGATGGACCCAGGCACGTGGGAGAGCCAGGTGGCTCATACCCAGCCTAGCACTGCTAAATATTCCGTTTGAGCATTTACACTTTGGAAATTTGCAAACACTACAAGCCAGAGCTTGGTTGATTGGTTCATTGATTGTCTAGACTCAAGAAAGTCATGGAGAAAATGTTAATAATGGAGATGAAATTTTAAAGTGTGTTATGCACATTTTCCTGGAGAGCAGCTGTAATACATTTACTAGCATTTTCCTAAAGTTCACCCAGTCAAACATCATTACCCTCTGACCATTCTCTGCAACTAAAGATGATTTTAAAATGTAGTAGGGATAAAAGAGAAAGGGGAAATAGAAGATTGCAGAAGGATAAATAGGACCTCATGTACTACATTTCGAATTTTAGTCTGATAATCTCAAACATTTCTGATTTCATGTTGGGTTTTTTTTTTCTTCTCAGATTCCAGGCTTCCTAATCTTGCTTTTTTAGGACTGTGATTTATATTGATATTTACTTGCTTGAGGCCATTGCTGTGGACCTTAGGTAAGTAGCTTACTCTCTCTATCTCAGTTTTCTCATCTTGTATAAGGGAGATAATAGTAGCATTTGACTCAGGTGATGTGCTGATAAATGTTTAACAACTGACTCTCAGGGGAAAAAATTGTATAGCTGACAACATTTTAAGTTTAACCAGTATTAGCATTTTCTCCATCACTTTCCTAAATCTAGGCAGTCAAATCTAGGCAACAACAAATCAAACCTATTTGTAGCGTTTTCCTATTTCTTCTCAGAGTTTGTCCCAAATTTGCCCAAGGTCACATAACTAGGACTAAAACGCAGGGCTCCTGGCTAATAAACAAAGTAAATTAGGAGGTTCTCTTTAACATAAAAAGAAATTACAGGTTCTCAATGAAAGTCACCTCATCAAAACGTACTTGAACAAGAATCTCCTGTACAGTATGCCTGACAAATGATCTTTCAGGGTGATGTTATCATACTATACTTAGGTATTGTATATCCCTTAGATCCTGCAATGCAAGATATTTGTATTAATTAACTCCTCTAAGAGTCTGATAAATTCTAAGTTGTTTTTAGAATGAGGGAGTGGTGACATGGTCCTATCAGACCACAGCTAGTGAGAAGTATTTAGATCTGGGTGAAATATTTTAGGAAGGATAAGCCAATACACTTCTAAAGGTGATTAACCAGGAAATGACAGAAACAATAAGAAACCAGAGAAGAAAAGACAAAAGCATTGTTTTCTGATATTTAAAGTACTGTAGCACAGAGAGGGATTAAATAGTTTTTGCTTGTCTCAGACAATAGAATCACTACCAAGAGGTAGGTGTTAAGGAAAAGAAGATTTGGGCTATATATAATGAAGCACTTCCTAACAGAGGCATTTTAAAATGGAATGGGCTTGAGAAGCTATAAGTTTCATTATAAGTTCAGTTAAAGAAAGACTGAGTGTTTATTTGTTGGGGAGAGTGTAGATTGGATTTTACATTTCAAATGAGGGATGAGGGTTTCTTCTCACTCTTGAGATTATATAAAGCAGATACAGGCAACCTGAAGTATAAGAAATAGCTAATTGAACAGTTTCTCTAAGTGACAAGGGTACCACTTACATTTCTTTTTTAATTTAATTCTGACAGGAGGAGACAACTCCAAGAATCAATCCAGGAAGCTTTATTAGTAGTGCCTTGACACTTAGCGGTACCAGAGGTCAGAAGTGAATGTAAACAATGGCAGAGTCCAGAGTACAAGCAGCAGAACCTAAAGGAAGAAATACGGAGGGAAAGAGACAAGAATGTCCTGGGGGAAAGGGAGGCATCCCACACTACAAACTAGGTGATCACAGTGAGTTGGAAAAACTGATTCCTGAACTTTCATTCAGAATAGGTGTCAATCATGCTGGCAAAGGACAGCTAGCTGTGACTGCTTCACTGACTAGAAATTTCATCAGGGTTTTTATAGAGTTCTTCAAATATGTTCCCCTCAAGATGGTGGTAGTAATGGTGGAACTATCTCCATGTACAGAGTAAACGAAAGCCCACTCATTGTTTTGATATTTGCTATCATAAACTACGAAACAGGACAAGAGATGGTCACTCAATCAGGATAGAAAGTCAGGGAAGGCCAAGGCATGGGGTTGGGGGGTCAGGGAAAGCAAGCCAGCTAGTAAATATCCATAGCAAATTAAAACTGCATCACAACTCAGAATTACAAGATAGCCCCCAGGTTACAAAATGGAATCTAAGGAACTTCAAGGGATCATACAGCAACGTACATATCCAATACAGATTGCTTCTGATGCTAATGATGAAATGCTACAGCCACAGTTGACAGTTTGACTGAGCCCAGATCTTCAGTGGATGAAGAGGAGGGAAGGGCATGGGTACAACAACCTTTCAATCTTCATATGTCTCCAGGTCTTAAATGAAACCAGCAAAGCTGTGTTCTTTATAAGGGGATGTTGTCATTTATTGCTTTCTCTTTCTCTTCCTCTTTCAGTTATCAAACTGTTCACATAGAAAAGGAGAGGTACTTTACCCTTCCTTCCTTCCTTCTTTCCTTACTTCAGTTGTCAGCTTGGATGGTGTTCTGATTCTGTTGATATCACTACAGCAATTCATATAAATGTTTCCATAGTCATCCTGTTTATTACTTTTATCTGGTACATACAGTTGTTTGGGGGCAGATGGAAGATGCCTCACCAGGTCCCTATCAACCTTTCCTCAGAGAACAAGACTGTGCCCAGCAGGACATAGAAGGCTCCGGGCTCTAGGTCACCCCCACTATGAGGCCCTCTCACTTTAAGAGGCTGGCAATGAGGCAGCAGCAGAAAGTGGTAGACTCCCTGGGCAGATGGAAGATTCCTGGCTGGACCCTTTCATCCTTTCCTCGGTGTCTCCACTGTGCCCCAGCACACCCATGTGTTTGACCTTGACCATCCTCTCCCAGATGTTCTAACAATTTTTGTGGCAACACTCTCTTCTAGTTTGCCTCCTTTCTGTCTGATTACTTTGTTTCAGTTTCTTTTGCATATCATGCCCCCTAACTGTGAGTGTTCTCCAAGGTTTTGTCCTGTATCCTCTTTTCTCTTAGTCACCACACCAATTCCCATGAGTTCATCCATTCTATAAAGATGATTCACATGTATATCTACAGCCCCAACCTCTTCTCTGAGCTTCAGTCCCATATTATCAGTTACCTTTTGAATATTTCATACTGGATATCTCAGAGACATTTCAAACTCAACTCTATGTCTATGAAAAGCATTTTCCATTCTTCCACTTAATCCAGATTTATAACCTCAGTAGTTCTCATAGCTTCACTCTCTGTTCACCCCTCATATGCAAAATTGTAAAATCATATTATTTCTACTTCTACATCTCTTATACTGAACTGCTTTTGTCTACTACAACCACACCCAAAGTTCAATCCACACCTAGAGTTCAGGGCCTTATCACCTTTCAACTGAACTTTTGAACTGTCTCATAATTGATTTTCCTGCCTCAAGTCTTTCCCCATTCTGATCTATTCTCCACTGAGAAGACGAAGTGATTTTCCTCCCTGACCCAATAAACTTTGATGGCATCTTACTTTCTCTAGCATAAAATATTAAATCTAGCATTTAAAGCTCTTTACAAGTTGTCCCCAGTCTCTATTTCCAGGCTTGTTCTATTTTCTTCTATCCCCCCACTCCACCCCTGCCACGTTTTATGATCCAGCCAAATCGACCTCTGTTCCTCATATAAAGCTCTCCATCTCTACATGCTGGCTAACATATATGCTTAGACAATACTCTCTTACTGCATCTGCCTTAGAGATTTTTACAGTTCAAGCACCACCTTCTACCCAAAGCTTTCTTGGTTCCTCCTTCCCCCAACCAGCTAATGTCCTCCCTTATTACCCAATATTTATTTTGCAGTTATTTTACATGTATGACTAAAGACAGTATAGAATACGTTTATTCTATATATACTTAAAATATATATGCACATTATTTCCTCAGAACTCTTTGAGGGAAAGGATTGTTTTATTCTTTATATGTAGATACTCAGGATCTAGCATAGCACATGGCAATAAATGCTTGTTGATGGAATGATTGACTGACACTGCGATTTATATACTGTGTGAGGAATTTGAACAAACCTAAACCATTTCCTATACTGGTAAAGTAAATTACATGGGCTGTGAAGGTCCAAGGAAAGGAATTTACTCTCTAATAATATTGAGTTTTTCTCCCTTTTATGGGAGGGCCTCAATCCCAGGGTAGTACTATTAGACTAGGGTAATAGGTTGGTGAAATTTGCCAGAGGAGGGAAATGCATGACTCTCCAGCAAATCCAGCTACTTCCCCTAACTCCTTTGGTAAAAGAAAATAACCTTAGCCTAAGGGACTATATAGGTAGGTCCCTGGGAAAGGGGGGAGGTTCATTATAGTAGAAAGGAGTTATAGTAACTATTTATGAACTTAGTTATAAGGCAGGGTAAAGTTGAAAGAACTCTGCATCTGAGCTCAGAGGTCAGAGATTCAATTTTTTCCCCTTCAACTTTGAGCAAAATATATAACCTCTCTAGGCTTCAGTTTCCTCATCTCTAAAATGAGACTTTGAATTAGGTAGCCTCTAAGGAAACTTCCAGCTCTATATCTATGACTTTCATTTTTCTTTCTGGTATTTTAGAACATTCTTTCAAATGATTAATTGATTGTAATTCTTTTGAGAACTACTTGTTAATATATTTTATTATATATGTGATACAGTAAAAAAAGTTTTGGAGTTAGAGGACATGAATTCAGAGCCTGGCTCTGCTAGTTACTGTGTGACCTTGGCTAAGTTATTTCACTTCCTCTGTGCATCATCAGTTCATTCAATCTGTGTAACAGGACCTTTGGAGCATGCCCAGATCAGCTAACATGGAGGTGTGCTGAGAAGCCTGTCTGGGCATGCTCCGGTCTTCTAAGATCTACTTCTCTTATTCTAGTCGTATTAATTTTATTTGTGCTGAAGTGTTTCTATCTTGGGAGATCAAAATTATTTTCTCTTTGTAATTACCTCTTTTCCTTGTTTGTTTAAGAAATCTTTCCATAAGCTGTGAGCTGATCCAACCATTCTGGAGAGCAACTTGGAACTATGCTCAAAGGGCTACAAAAATGTGCATAGATAATGCACCTTTGACCCAGTAATACCGCTTCCAGGACTGTATCCTAAAGAGGTCATAAAAATAGAAAAGGTCCCCCATATACAAAAATATTTATAGCAACTCTCTTTGTGGTGTCCAAGAACTAGAAATTAAGGGGATGCCCATCTTGGGGAATGGCTGAACAAGCTGTGGTATATGAATGTAACAGAACACTATTGTGCTACAAGAAATGATGAGCAGGAGGACTTCAGAGAGGCCTGGAACCACTTACACGAACTGATGCTGAATGAAATGAGCAGAACAGGAGAACATTATACACAGCAACAGCCACAGTGTACAAGGACTGTTTCTGATAGACTTACCCCTTCACAGCAATGCAAGGACATAAACATTCCTAAAGGATTCTCAAGGCAAAATGCCATCTGCATCCAGAGAAAGAACTATGGAATCAGAGCGCAGAATGAAGCAGAATATTTTCTCTTGTGTTATGTTTTGTTTTGGTTTGGTTTCTCTCATGTTTTCTCCTATTCTTTTTAATGCTTCTGTGCCACATGACTAATGCGAAAATGTGTTTAATAAGAATGTATGTGTAGAACCCATGTAAGATTGCATGCCATCTCAAGGAGGGAGGGGGAAAGGAGGAAGAGAAAATTTAAGGTTTATGGAAGTGATTGTTGAAAACCCAAAACAAATTAATTTATTAAAAAAAAAAAGAAATCTCTTTGTAGTCATCAACACAATGGCAGCTGACATGGTTTCAGCTTTAATACTCAGCTCACGTGTTGACTTTGAGTTTATTATGGCATACATTGTATGACACTGTCTAAACCTAATTTCTGCCAGACTGCTTTCTAGTTTTCCCAACAATTCTTGACAGATAGGGAGCTCTTTCCTAGGTAATTTTTTTTAAGATTTATCAACATTGGATCCTGAATCAAATTATTTCTGAGTCTTATCAAGGTAGAGTAATGATTCTTAATCTTTCTTCTGAAAATATAGAGGCTTTGTCCATTTGTATATTCCATATCCCCATTAGTAAGAGAGTAAAAACATTTCAGTTGGATTCCACAAGTACATACTGAGTGACTTGTTATGGTATAGCATTGTGCTAGATACTGTAGAGTGCACAAAAAGGGTATCTCTACGTATCCCTGCCCTCAAGGAATTTACAAAATTGTTGGTGAGATAAGACTTAAAAAATAAAACAATTAGAATAACATAAGATGTTATTTAATGAAGTTCCAGAATCTAAAATACAGATAATGCCATGGAAAGTTAGAAAGAAAGGAGATCCGTATTATCTAGAATCATCAGTGAAGGCTTCACCAAGGATGTGATACTTCATAATAGATCACAGAATAATGCAGCTAGAGCTGGCAGGGAGCTCTGAGCCATATAGGCTAATACTCTCTTTTACAGATGGGGAAATTGAGGTACAGTAACTTCTCCAAGATCATACAAGTAGTATGTAGAAGAGGTTGAGTTTGAACCCAGGTTCTCTAACTCTTTCTAGTGATCCTCCTTTTACGGGATGTCCTAAATTCCAGGATAGTGGCATAAATCTGAGTACTAGGTTTACCAAAGGATTGAATTGTTTGACTCTAGCAAAGCCAAATGCTCCTCCCTCCCCTTTTAAGGGGGAGCTCATAAAGCAGAAAGATGATTTTGAAGGATAGAGGCTGACGTGTCAGGTAGCAGGAGAATGTGAGCAAAGTACAGAGAGGTTGGAAGGTTCATAGGGTATGGAAAGAGGGGGTGAGTAGGAGAGCCTGGCTGGAGTATCAGGTACATGGGAGGAGTAGCACTAGATGAGGTTGGATAGGTAAATTGTACCAGATTATGTTTTTGATTGATAAAACGAGGAATTCGGACTTGACTTGGAAATGAAGAAAACAATGGTTCAGGAAGATTAATTTCGTAGCAATGTGCAGTATGAAATAGAGAAGCTAAGGCAGGTTGGAGACAGATTAGTTAGGAAGGAAGGTGTCACAGCAGTCTGGAAATAACAGGATATAGGCAGAAACAAGTGAAAGGGGTATTTCAAATGGAGAATCAGTATGATTTTTTATGACAGGAAAAGGAAAAGTCTGGGTGATTTCCCAGGTGTTCGTAAATCAATTACTTCATTAAAGGAAGGATTGTAGTATGTTATTTCGCCACTAGCTGGCACTGGGGCTCCCCTAAAAATTCAAATACATAGTGAAGTCAAAGCTTTCAAATAATAAGCTTCAATATTGTTATATTGCCTTTTCTTTCCTACCCTTTCTCCCAGCTGGACTCAGAGGGGTGGGCATTGGGATACAGAAACAAAAAGTTGGATAATCTAGTGAAGATTTCTTCCATTCAAGTTAGCAGCTACAAGTTTGGCTCAGTTCATTTCCATGTCACACGTCTAGTTTCAGCTGCTTTCCACTGTGGCTTCCCTCTGCTTCTACAAGTCCATGAATGGCTCACAAAGAAATCTCATTAGGCACTCACTGAATTCTGCTTGGAGGGCAACAGCCTTTAACATCTTTCTCCATTTCCAATCTCAGGACAGCAACCATCAACACACTGTTCAGTAGCAGGTACCTTTCTCATCTGTCCAAACCATTCTGATGAGATCTAACATAATTGTGGAGGGAAAGAGTTCTTAACTAAGGAAGGATTAGAGGTGATCATAGTAGTTAAAATGGGAAATTTCCATTGCACAAAATTGAAAAACTTTTCCACAAGTAAAATAAAAAAAATTACAATCAGAAGGAAAACAGTTAAATAAGAAAATATCTTTGAAGCAAATGATAACCATATATCCAGGGTATATATCAATTCCCATTGATACAAACATATAAGAGCCATTCCTCAATGGATATGTAGTCAAAAGTCACAAAGTAGTGATGTTCAAATGAAGAAATACAAGTTAAATACAACCTTCTGAAAAAATTCTCTAATAGATAATAAGAAGAATGTAAATTAAAACAACTTGAAGTTCTACTTCAGTCACAAGATGAACAAAGATGACAAAAAGAGGAAAATGGCAGTTATTAGAAGATAGGCACACTGATATACGAACCATGAATTAGTCCTACTATTATGGAAAGCTATTTCAAACTATACCCAAAAAGACACTGATCATTGCTTAATCTTTGACCTAGCAAATAGCACTATTAGCTACATAGATAGAATGAAAAGAACCAACTTTTTAAAGCAGCTTTTTTATATGTAGTAGCAATGAACTCAAAACCAAGTGGGTATCCTATCAGTTTGGGACTGGTTGAACAAATTGTGGTTTATAAATGTAGTGAAATACTACTGTGCTGCTAAGAAATGACAAAAGAGAGAAATCTAAGACTTCATACAAGTGCCATACAAGTGGCAGAGTTAAATAAGGAGAAACAGGAGAACATTTTATGCAATGACCACAGTAACGTAAAGGAAAATACCTTTTGAGATCCTTCAGGACTTTATTTGATAAAGTGACTAATCATGACTTCAGAAGACTGATGAAGGGCAATGTTTCAGAATGGGTAGAGTCCTGAATGGGTAGAGATACCTACTAGTGGTAGAAAGCTTGGCAAATAACAGCTCAGAAGACAAAGTTTCAAATGGGAAAGATACTACTATAACTCAATGACTTTCTTTCAGATGGAGAAAGACCTAAATACTGAAGTAGATTGGGGAGAAGGACTGGACCAAGAGGAAGTTCCTTTCTAGCCTAGAGTTTCATCTTTGAAATCCCTAGGATAGAAAGACAATCTATGAATAGGGACAGTTAGGTCATACAATGGATAAAGCATTGGGCCTGGAGGCAGGAAAATCTGAGTTCAAGTCCAGATTCTGACACTTACTAGCTGGGTGACCCTGGGCAAGTCACTTTATCTCTGTTTACCTGAGTTTTCTCTTTTGTAAAATAATAACACCTACCTTCCAGGGCTGTTGTAAGGATCAAATGAGGTAATAATTGTAAGGCACCTAGCACGTGGTAAGTGCTATATAAATGTAATTCTTATTATTAATAATATACTTGAAAATATTGTTAACCTGACCCTTTAGCAAGTCTGTATTTAGGAATGCAGGCCCATAGATTTGATGCTAGTGATGACAAGCCTAAATCATCAACCAGCTAAGGTACAGATGCATAAAAGAGCTAGAACCATCCAACCTATGACAGACCAGCTTATCATGTTGCAGGAGATGCAAAAGAAATTATTACATATGTAGTCAGATGACATTAATCTTTGTCCATGTAATGTCTACATTGCATATAATTAAATATGTTGTCATGTTATGTGTCAATTGTATCTGAATGTATTTTGCTTTTCATGTTTATGTGTTAGTTTCATGTATGCATTGTAGCTACAAGTCTCTTAGCTATGCTTTGCTGTTTGAATGTATACTAATGATTTAACATGTGTTTGATCCATACACAGGACAATTAATATTATTTCTATTAGCTATGCTTTGATGCTGCTAAGTATGCATTTTTAACTGTTTAAGATTAATTATGTACAATAGTTGTGCATATATCATCATGATGTACATCTTCTATTGTGCATGTAATTTAAATATATAGTCATTAAAGCTGTCTCACAAAAGATGCCTTTTATTGGTTTCTGACCACCGCATGTAACATCAATGTGATGTAAATAATATGATGGAATAATTGTAATTTTTGAAATAATCATTTATAATTATAAATATCTAAGATAATTATAATAAATACTTTTAAGTATCTATTACATGCCAGACATTGTGCTTTCAGTTAGATCACCTTTAATATATGAAATGTTATGTTGATTATGATGCTTATAGTGTATATTTGCAGATCCCAAATAAGCCCCAAGTGATTTTTCAGTTTTTTCAAAATTTAGGCTGAGAGGAGGAATGTAACCCAACTTTCTAAAACTTCTTGTGAGAACCAAGGTAAAAAGCAATTATAAAGAATCATGTAAGCTAGGAAACACTGATGTATTTCCCTGTAAAGGGGCAAAATACAGGTTGTTCGACAAATCAGAAACAGATGTGCAATTTTTCTTAGTTTTATCCAACCTACCTGCCTTTTGCTCTGTGTTTTAGGGATATTATCACTTGGATGTCTCACTATTACCTAAATACCTCAACACATTACAAATAATCATTTTCCCTGGTAAATGGATCTGCTATGGTGCTAGAATTCTTCTATAATCTGCACTATTCTTTCTTAAAGTACCAAGGTAAAAAAAAGGATCAGAATGACTTATGTACCTTATGATCCTAAAATAAGCCTAGAGTCAGAGGATCATAAATTTAGAACCTAAAGAGACCTCAAAGTCTATCTATTCCAACCCATCACTTTACCAATGAGGAAACTGAGGCCTAGGAAGAGCAAGTGGTATACCTAAAGTCACACCTCAGAGAAAATTAGAACTCAGGTCCTCTAAGCCCATGTCCAGTGTGCTGTCTGCTACGCCATGTTGCCTCACAAATCAGGGTAGAGAACATCTGTTTTGTTCCTCCATCCTCTAGGCTTAATCTACAGAATTTTGAAAGATTAACTTGAGTAGTTTCAGGCTTGTGGTCATTACATCTGCATATAGTCATCAGTTCATGGCAGTAATTGAGGCATTCTCTATCTCAGGCATACCTTGGTACCCATCTGGTGGGAAAGTGTGGCATTCACTCAGGTTCCATGTAAATATTTGGCAGGGCAGGTACCCTTGCTCTCTTTATTCTTTTTTATAATTGGATAATTAAAATTCCAAAATCCAAATAATCCAAATAGTCCAAAAGTTTAGAGTAAAATATACATCCATAGTGTGCTCACAGAATTATTTTCATTATAATTTTATATAAAATAAGTAATTATATAATTTTATTTTGTAAATGCTATGTTCAGAGCTTCTTAGGCAAAGTATACATAAATCAGATAATGAAAAAAATAGAAGTCCATAAATTATTTGAGTTTTCATTGGCCTATATCCAAGCTAGCTATTTTATTTTTCAATAAATTATATATGCCTAACTGGATCACTTGATGTAAAAACAAATGTGTAGCACAAACAACGGAAAAAAATATAAAGTAAGAACACCATGAACAAAGAATTTAATTTTAAGAACAAATGCAGGAAAACACCATAACTCCTATTAGGTCAAATGGTTTCTACACAAAAGGCATGCCATACAGATAGTTTCAAGACATCCTAAATATGTGAGAAGAGTTTAAATCACACTCTCAAAAAATAAATAATACTCACTTTTATCAGCTTAGCCACAATTAGTACCCTCTTCTTAAGTGGTTTGTGTTACCATCATTAAAACAGCTACTAGCTATTTCTTTAATGACCTAAACCTTTTAAATCCATATTGCCAAGATACAATGGCCTAATAAGATATCACTATGTCTTAAGATATCTTAAAAGTGTCAGAAACTTCCAAATTAGTGTAGAAGGCTTGTCTTTGGAGTATGTCTAGATTCCTTAGGTACTTATCCTATGCATGCATAGACTTCCTAAGATGGAGACACCCTTTGTCCCCTATAGGGTTTGGGAGTAGCCTCCTTTGATTTACTGCTTAACTAGACCAGACTATATCTTTAAAATTGGTGAGACTGAGATGGTCATTCTCTTTCTTACCCTGTGGTGGCAACCCTTGTATGATGCAGAAGGTGAAGATCTACAGTTTACCTAAAGTGCTGGCATGATGAATTGAACTGGTGTGAATTCTTTCCCCTGCTCTTCTCTCTTTTACCCCAGTTCCAACAGAAATGGGCCTGGGGGTGTTCGTTTCAACTCTGTGTTGTATGTTCTCAATTTCAGGTACACGTATAATCCCCACAAGGCTAAGAGTTGGAGTCAAGGCAACCTTGAAGCCAGGATTCCAAGTGGAAGGTTCAGCCAGACTGCCTTTCAGGGAAACCCAACTGGGAGAAGCGAGGGTACTTGGGACTTAAGTCCAAAGACAGTCTTTGACTTGGAACTGGGACTGTGCTCTATAGGACCTGAGTTAAGCTGTGAACCTATTGCTCTTTTTGTAAAGACAGGGGTGGTGCAAAAGATGCCCCTTTCGGATTATGCCTCCTTTGTGTTGGGGGAATGAGTTTGTATATTTGTCATTATACCTGTGAAGTATTTCTTTGTAAGAGCTAATCTGTCAAATGGCTAAATGGCATAGGGAACCCACCTCCTACACTTGGAAGAATACCATTGGTGGGGGCTGGAGCCAGTGGCAGAGAGCCTTGACATCCTCAAACCTCTTAAGGGTACAAGAGAAGCTTGAGAGAGAAATGTAATCTAACATACCTGACCGTTAGTCAGTGGAAACCATAGTGGTCAGTGTTAGAAAGAAATTATAATCACTACCATCAAATAGTACTCTAAGATTAACACAACAGTTTATAAATAGTGTCTTAATTTATCCTCACAATAACCCTAGGAAGTAGATGCTATTATCTCAATTTTAGAGATGAGGGAACTGAGGCTGGCAGATTAAATGACTTGCCCATGGTCAACTGGTTAATTAGTGTCTTAAGCTAGTTTTGAACTCAAGTCTTCCTGCACCACCTACTGCTTCTGAATATCTCCCTTGTTGAAATCCTTCCAATTCTTTGAGGTCCAGCTTGGGTTGCTACCTTTTCCATAAAGTCTTTCCTGATATAACTCTCTACTCCCTTCCCCCAAACTTCTCACCAGAATGATCTTTCCTTCCTTAGAGCTTTGTTGGCTCTTCATCATTTACTAATTTATATTATATTTACTTGTCTCTCTGGCTTTCCTGCCTCTCTAGACTGTGAGTTCCTTGAAGAACCATAAGGTAAAATGCCTTTCACTTTTTGGGTGGTGGTCTTAACCTATGATTTAACTGGCATAGTAAGGGCCCTGTGGAAATGCAGATCAACAACTTATATACAAATTAAAATCTTAGAGAATTACCTGGGACACTGAGAGGTTAAATGATTTGCCTCTGATCACAAAGGTAACAAAGGTTCTATGTGACAGAAGTAGGACTTGAATCCATTCCAAGATCTGTCTCCCTGCCTTCTACATATGAGGATCTTATCACATATTTATTGATGTTGAGTTTAAAATATTACATACCACTGTCTATGCTACTCCGATTGGGGAGAAACCAAGCACATCTATACATAGATTGATAGAGACCTTTTCAGATAGACAAAAATAAAGATAGATCCTTGTGGTAATAAAAACCTATAAATTGGAATAGTTTTTCATTTTACATGTGTTTTAACATCCCTAAGCATTTTAATAGAAAGATCCTTTAGAGATAAAAAAAAGAAATATTGAATGGGGACCCACTGATAAAGATTAATATTATATTTATTCCTTTGCATATCTTATATAGGACCATTTATTCTGAAGAATTTTGACAAGTTGCATGTGTGTGTATGTGTGTGACGTTTCTGATGCAGTTATATTGTTTCTTAACCATTAAACCACATACCTACTGAAAACAGAAATAACAAAGAATTGTTGTTTTAGGGAATAACTATTCAATATATTTCTCTTTTGTACCAAAACAGTAATAGCAAGCATAGAAAAATTCACTATCTTAAATTATAATTATTTTTCAGTTTGGCAATCAGCAATTGCCTTTCTTTAGTTTACTCACCTATCAGGAAATCAAGATATGAAGTGTATTTATTATTCAAAAAAGTAATTAAAAGATGCTATTTACAGAGCCACATCTGCCCAAATGATGGAGTATTTTTAAAAATAAAAGTAATCTGGAAACTAGGAAAAGATTAATTTTTTTAAAAAATAAGCAAAATAGAGTCACATTTGGTTTTTAAAATAATCTGTTAGTAGTTTCCTATAAATTTATTTACCTAAGAGGAACAGAGATACAAACAAAAATGGGGGAAAAACCACAAGGAATCTATACCCAACGGCAAAGGATGGTTACAGCCATAAACTATGCGTTAGATAATACATTTTGAGTATATTAAAGACTGAGGCATCCCTTAGAGTTGTATACAATTTAAATCTTGTCTTGATTACATAAAGCTCATTTAGTTACTGCTGCAATCTCTGAAGAATTATAGCTAAAATTGTCCAGGTCCATAAGCAGTTCAATAAAACTACCTGCTTCTCAAGTTTGTGAAGATAGCTTCAAATAATTATTTATGTTCCCTCTTTAATTCTTCAGCAATCTTTGGTAATTTTTTTTTATTTTGGCCTAGGAGTTTAATAAGCTACAAATTCCACAAGGGTATTTCCTCTTCTGTCTTTGGAAACTAGATAGAAATTAGTCAACCCTCTGTAACTTAGTATGGAAGTCCTAGAGACTTTCCTAAGGCATAAAGAGGTTACTTAAGTGACTTGGCCAGGCTTGGATGGCTAGGAAAAGAAATCTAAATCCAGCTCCTTCTCAGGCCAAGTCTAGAGGTGTTACTACTATACCACACTTGGCTCAGTATGAAGAAAGTAGGTAAAACTCCTATGAAAGCTGCCATATAGATAAAGATGCTCACCTGCAAGTTAGATTTTTCCCTTCAATTAAAACATGCACAAACTCTTTTTTAAGTTTAGCTGTCCTTTCAAATTATTATCAGTCTTTGTAGTTTAATTTGTCTAGAACTGTTCTGATGTCTTTATTTGAATTCTGATTTAAAATGCACTTGCACAACGTAATTTTAAAATGTGCATTGTGTGAGGTGTTTGCTCTTAAGAATTTCAGCAAATATCATTTATTTCATGTTACAGTGGACTGCAACTAAAATATTTTGTGAAAGGCTTAAAAGCCAGAGAAAAGAATGCATTTTGGAGCTCCATAGACTAAAATTTATTTTTATTCTAGGTGATCCCATAACATATTGGTAATCTTTGGCTTGTTTTACTTGTCATACTTATCCCTATTTAATATAATTTTATTTTATATACACAAAGAACAGTAGGGAGTATATCAAGCACTTTCTTTTTGTCCTCGTATTTAGATCATTAATCTGGAAAAAAAACAAAAGTTGGCTTTAAAAAGCCCTAAAGATCTTACTTTGGAAAATGAAGTTGTTTTGTTTTCTTTATCAACTGGCCTTTTAAAAACTGACTTTATAGTATTGTAACTCACGGCAAAATTAAGAAAGAATTTCAGGAAGAATCCTACCAGTTTACAATGTTAGAAATAGCCCCCAAAGGCAATTTTTCATTAGGCACATAGATATATAGATTTGTATATGGATTTTGTGATGGGAGAGAAAGAGAAATAAATATACTGCACCTAGAATAGAAGGGTTCAAGAGTGTGACTTCAGTCATTGAATTGGTACTATGTCAAATTCAGTGCTAACCTATTTCTATCTCATTCTCTGACTTCTTTCCTCTATTTTACCAGCATAAAATGGTGCTGTCAATAAAGACAGCCTACAGTCCCAATTACCATGTAGGCATTCATAATAACTTTTCAAATACCCAAGGCAATTATCTAAGACTAGACTTTACGAAAGTTTCAAATATGCATTGACTGGAAGAGGGAGTTTCTTCACACTGAGATCCCTATGCAAATTAAATCACAGGTCCAGATTTCTTTTATAAAAATCCAAATAAAAATTCATATAGAGGGCCCTAAATGTCTTTTGAAATAATATCTAAATTTTTGTCTCATACTTTAAAAAATAAAAATGCAAACACACTAAATTGCATCAATAATGATATCATTTTGTTTTGATTCGGTTTTTGTCTATTTCTCTCAGAGGCTTTTAGGATTTAACTGCTAATTTAATTATGCCAGCTGTCTTATAGCTTCAGAACGTCCTTTTCAAATTGAGTTTTTTTTTCTTTTAGGCCTTTCTTTTTTGGACTAGAACTATAAATCATTGGTATAGAGAATCCCCATGAAGAAACTCCTTCTACTGATGCAGATTTGAATTTATTCGTAAATTTAGAGTTTTACAGAGAGCCATATGGGCAATGCAAAGTTAAATGATTCACCCAAGGTCACACAGCCAGTAGATACCAAAGACTGTTGTTGAACCCAGGTCTTCTTGGCTCCAGGAATGGTTTTCCATCCCTAACATTAAGGTGCATTTCCATTAGTTTTTTCAACTCAGTGTTTGTTATACCTGAAAATGCTTGTTACCAACAAGCTGGGGACTCTTTAAAGCTTGAGCTCCAAACTATATATACAATTTGGGATGGTGATATTGCAACTATTAAAAGTTTATTTTCCTGAGGAATCCAAGAAATTGAAATGTTCTTAAAGTTTTAACTAGCTATAGTATTCACTCCATTAAAACATTAACCTAAAGTATTGTTGATAATAGTATTAATATAGGTTTCCTTTCCAAGACAATTTTACACTTTGAAAATCTGTAAAAAAAAAAAATTTCATTCCTTACATGTTGGAATTTATGTTCTTATAATGTAAGTTTCTTAAGGTTAGATATTGAACTACACCACACCTCTAGGTAAAGTAGAAGACATTTACCCTCTCTGTTACTTTTCTAAGCTATCCGTGAGAACGAGAGGTTCCTGTTGATTTATTTTTGAGTCTGACTTACTGAACTACAGTGTGGATGCCATGTTCTTCCCTATTTAGATTTGAATGTCTGAGTCTACCTTATTTGTATAATATCTGCACAGTGCCACACACAGCATGGAATTTAGTAGTTACTATTTAAGGAAAATGATTGTCAGAATCAAGTTTCTAGATTTAAGGGTAAACATTTTCATTCTCTTTGTTTCAATCTTTTATAGCAATATCCATCATTTATGACTGACACCCACCAAATTGCCTTGGATTGCCCATGAATGACTAAATCAGTGGTATCAAAATCAAATTGAAATGGGCGCCACTAATCTGTACACAAGGATCCCTTCAGGTCACATATTGATTTGGGAAATCACATATTAACATTATAATCTGGTTTGGCCACACTTGGGAATGTTATGGGCCACATGTTGGACACCTCTGCTTTCACTCATCTCCAGTTTGTGGGGACTGTTAGAACTTTTCTACTTTTACATTGGAATTGTCTTCTGTTGTTTTCATGACCAATTTGGAAAGATGGTATTAAACCACTACAAAAATATGTACATACATATGTTAAACATTTTATTATAAGTTAAAAATAAATAACACTCAAAACTAAAAGTCCAAATTATGAGTTTCACTTTGCTTCCACTTTCACTTAGAAAAAGATGTATATTGTGTTTAATTAGCATTTTAGACAGTCTCTCACAGAGTCAGTGAAACAAAACATACTCTGTATTCTTCAGGAAAGCCCAACGATAAAAAATACATTTCTAAACCAAATAAACCAAGGCCCTTGGGTCTAATTCATTTTATGTTCTAGGCACAGAGCCTCACTAACCCTAAAATAAGTGAATTGAGTTCTCTATTTAAAGTTTTTTTTAAAATACTTTTGTGCTTGACTGTAAAAAAATTTTCTCAATACTTTATTTTCCCTCTCAAAAAATAATGAGACTTAGGATATTCAATATTAAACTAATAGACTGATTTCCATTCATTTATATTGTTAACTTTGTCTTTCAATATTCGATTGTTTTTTCCCATCAAAATGTCACTATTTGGGAGAATGAATTAATGATTATAAAAGCATTTATTAAGTGCTTATTATGTGCAAGCCACTTGTGTTAAGGACTAGGGATAAACAGAAAGAAAGATGATCCCTATCCTTAAGGACCTTACATTCAAATAGAGGGAATATATTTTATATAGATAGATTTATATATGTATATATATGATAGATACAATAACATATCAATATCATACAATATATCTATATGATATATCTATATGTGATATAGATATATATCTACCATATCATAAATATTATATATCATATTTATATATACACATATATGATATATACAGAAGTGGGAGCCAGACATGGGTTTTTTTAATTTGGAAAAACCTAAGAATGGTGAGTATAATCATAGGGCAATTGATCTGACACATACTTTCAGAAATGGTAGTTTTGATTTGGTTACTGTGTCCAGACAAAGAGGTAGAAGGGGAAAAGGATACTCACAGTGGAGTTGCAAGAAGATGGGCAGAATGTGGCCAGGCAAATCTGGGGTGACTCATGGTAAATTCTCACCAATAATGAAAGCATGAAAACAATATTTGTGATTTTAACAGCTCTTTTAAAATATTGTAGGGGAACTATTACAAAAGTGATAGTATGTTTAATGACAATAAAACATTCAAGTAACTCTTCCTTACAATAATTAACTATACTGTTCGTTTTTCTCTTTCTTCCTCCTCCCTTTCCTTTTACAAATGGACAGACACGGATTTCCAAACATAATTCTAGTGGCTTTCCTTATAAATTATATGAGGATAAAAAAAAAGAAATATGAGGGTGGGACACTGTTTACTCCTAATAGAACTTTGAAAATAGTCCCCTGCCTTTCCCTTGTATTATCCTTTTATTCCTGTACTTTCTCCAAGATTCCAGATATGTATCCCCATACTCTCTCCAAGGTTGCAGATAATATCACACTGACCGTCAGGATTAAGTGAATTACCCCTTGGTGATCTTTTATTAATTCTCCATGGTATTTTCTATTTGGTTTGCCTTGTAAATATTCTGTCTCAGGATTGTCTTCCATTTGTTTTTCCCCTTCTAGAAGAACTAGATTCTGTGCCTCCATAGTGTCTAATGCCTTTTAAATTTCTTGATATAATAACTGAAAAAAAAGATCTGAGCTTTCAAAATTGATAGATAGACCAATATTTGGAGGGATTCCTAGGGCTACCCCAGTGTAACAGTTGGTGAAAATGAGGTTATTTCCTTATTCTTTTTCTTTGCTCTTGACTATTCTTTATGACCTGTGGAAATACAAATTTCACTGCACTAGTGTTAGCAATGAATGTATCCATAGGCACCATCCAGGCTGATGAGATTGGCCAAAGTCTTTTCTCCACTTGTATAAAAAGGAAGCCTCCCATAATTCTCCCTCTCCCAGGGAGCTCCAATTATCCCAAGAACCTTAGTCAAAGTGCTACTGCCTCTGATCTTTTTCTTGAAACTTCCTGTAATCGCCTTTCTAATCGATCCAATTTGGCCAGATTTTCCTTCAGCAACTTGTTATTTGGAACCAGTTGTAAGGCTTTCTCATAATAACCTCTTGCAGAAACATAGTCTCCCTGTGGAGGAAGAAAGAAGAGTTACATTCTGTTCCATAAGAATACTGCCATCCAAGAAAGTCAAATGTGAGAAATCAACACTATCTATATGCAATTTAATATTAATGTTTACAAAAGGAATATTCCACACTACTGGCAATTTCATCCTTGTTGGTGAACACTTTCCAAAGATACATTTGTTTTAAGTACAGGACCAGATGGGAAATGTGAAGAAACAAGAGACAAAGCATAAGATGGGATAGTGGAAGAACAAATTTTCAATTCCATTAATTCAAGGTGTGTGAGGATTTGGGGTAAAGTATTTTCAAATGATAGCAAGGCTATTATTTAAAGACATTGTCATGGGGAGAACACAGATGGTGCCTTTCGGTATTGAGGTAACTGAATTTTAGGTCATTCTCTGAGACTGACCTCGATGAGACAGATAGGTGACACAGTGAATATAATGCTGAGCCTGTGTCAGGAAGACCTGAATTAAAATCTAGCCTTAGATCTTACTGTGTGACCATGGGCAAGTCACTTAACTTCTGTTGGTCTCAGTTTCCTCAACTAAAATATGGGGATAATAGGAACACCTTCCTTCCAGGATTGCTGTGAAGATGACATGAAGCAATATTTGTAAAGTACTCAGCACAGTGCCTGGCACATAGTAAATGCTATATAAAAGCTAGCTACTATTATTATGGCTTGTCATGTGCAATAGTGGAATACCAACAAAATCACAATGAATGATGGTATTTTGAAAGGTTTTTTATCAGCATAATTTCTGCTACTATCATCAACGTTTTAAAATGTTTTCTTCTTACATTATAAAACAAAAACAACAGCTGTGATAGGTCCATGGTCACAGCATTACTGCATGAGGGTTTGAACCCACTTGTCTGATTCCTAAACCAGTTCTATACGCTAAATTACGCTGTCTCTCTAATCTAAAACTTACAGTAAAAAAATTTAATGGAATACTAGCTTACTGAAATACCAATTTTACAAAATGAAAGTGAAGGTAATTTAAAAACTGTTCTGTGTCCAGGTAATGGACACAATTCTTGGGAGCAGTCTATGAAAAGGGAGGAAATGTCTCTATTACCCTAGCTAACGATTTTAATGCCAATCCAAATCCAACTGTCCTCACATGCTCTATCCACTACATCACTGTCAGACCCATAGTCTTCATGGTTGTCATTCTCTTGCTTGTAATCTGAACTGCCTTCTTGTCTCTTCTCCACTCTCAATTCTAATAGCATTCCTCAGCTATCCTTTTGTAAGCCCCTTTGTCTATGAAGTCTCAATTCATTCAGCAATCCTTACTCTCTGTTTCTACTAATTCCTAATTCCAGACTTCCTTATTTCTGTTAAAGGCACTGTGACATTGTCCCATTTACTCAAATTCAAAACCTTGAATATGCATATGGTTCCTTCCTCACCCTTAACATTCAATTAATCTCTAAATGAGAAGGTAAGAGAATAAGCATTTATATAATGCCTACTATGTGCCAGACACTATGCTAAGTGCTTTTTACAAATATTATTTCATTTGATCTAATAACCCTGGGAGGTAGGTACTATTATTATAAACAGAGATTAAGTGATTTGCCAAGGGTCACAGCTAATAAGGTCACATTTGAATTCAGATATTCCTGATTTCAGAGAAATCTACTGTGCCACCTAACTGCCTAAAACTTATATATTCCATAATGTATCAACTTTGGTCTATTTTTTCCATTTCTACTGCCAAATACTATCATTACTTTGTTACCTGTACCCTGGACTCTTGTCATATACTAACATCTGAGATACGGGTGTTTCAGGGATAGAGGCTGGAATAAAATACGGAATAATTCATTTCTTTAAAATAGAAATGAAATAAAAAAAGCAAATTAGAATGCTGGGCTGAAATTTTCTAAAAAGATGAATCTTAATGTGGATATAGGAAAAACTTTACATTTAGGCAATAACAAAAAAACTCATAAGTTCTTGAAGGAGAGACACCTTAGTCTCTCCTTAGAGGTAGCCTGTGTGGGAAAAGGTCAGGGTATTTGAGTTGATTTTAAGTTTAAATATGAATCAACACTGTGACACTGCTGCTAAACAAAATAATTGATTTTAGGTAGCATTCACAGTGTCTGAATTACTGCAAATAAAGGTCTTGCTGGTCTTTGCCCTGATCAGATACCCTGCTTATCTTCTGCAAATGTTGAGAACCATAGCCTGTTTGGGGTGTCACATCTAGGAAATTATATACAAAAACTGGAGAAATGGCTGAAGGAACTAAGGATATATAATTTGGAGAAGGGAAGATGGGGCAATGACTGTTGTCTTCAAGTATTTATAAGGTGTCATATACAAGGATGATCAGTTATTTTACCTGTGTAGTTCTAAAAGAGTGGGCAACTAGGTGGTGCAGTAGATAAAGCACTGGACTGGGAATCAGAAACACCCATATCCACTTGTTGGGATTAAGGTAAAAGAAGACTGGAATAGAAGAAAGGGGTTAGCTTATTAAGGCTTTGAATGTTAAAGAGAACATTTTGCATTTGCTTCTAGAGATGATATGAAGTCACTGGCATTTACTGAGTAGGGGAAAGGATGAAGAAGACATGATCAGATATTCATTTTAGGAAAATTACTTTAGTTGCTGAATGGAAGATGGACTGGAATGGGGCAGACGGACCCACCAGCAAGCTATTGCAATACCCCAGACATGAAGTAATGAGGTCCTGTATCAGAGACAGAGAAGAGAAAAAATTTGAGAGATGCTGTAAAGGTGAAATAGACAGGTCTAGCCCAGAGCTTAGATAAGAGAGTTGAGAGATAGTGAGGAATCCAGGATGACTGGACTTCAAGCCTGAGGAACTAAGAGGATAGTGTTGCCCACTACAATCTGGATTATGCAAGAATCTAAGCAAAGTAAATATACTATATACCCAAGGGAACTTCACGAGCTTACATGAATGGGACAAAAGAATATCTAGCAATCTGGAGCTGTGTTACCCCTTTGCCACTATGTTTGAGCTTACCCTATGTATTTGTGAGAGAATGCATTATAGACTTTTAAAGGGAAAGAGGAGACAGAGAAGAAAAAGTATAAGAGTATAGAATAGAAGGAAACAATTAACTTTCATAACCATGAATGTGAATGGAATGAATTTACAATTAAAATAGAAGAGGATAGTAAAATGTAAAGCAAAGTGTAAAGCAAAATCCAACAAGAAGCATACTTAAACACAAGTTCTCACAATTAAAATGAAGGGTTGAAATTAAAGCTATTATGCCTCAGCTGAACATAAAAAAAACAGAGGTAGCAATTATAATTTTAGCAAAAATAAACTTAATTAAAATATTTTTTAAAATGAAACTATTTTGCTTGTTGGTAACATAAATATTGAATTAATTTTAATACTTAGTATATGTATTCAATGTCACATCTTCTAAATACTTAAAGACACTAAGTGAATTATGAGGAGAAAGAAACAATAAAACTACAATTTAAATTGTTTATTCCTATTAGTCCTTGATAAACTTAACCAAAAGGAAATTAGAATTAATGAAAGGACCTGAATAGTGTTTTAGGAAAATTAGATATGAAAGATGTCTGGTGATTACTAAGTGAAAATAGAAAGGAGAATACATATTTCTAAACTGCGCATGGCACTTTTATAAAAACTAATCACGTTCTACAACATACAAACCTCAAAAATGCAGAAAACAGAAAAATTATACACATACTTTGTTATTCATAATACAAATATATATTAGAGGGCCATTTTTAAAAAGTATTAAAAATCAACTAGAGATTAAATAACTTAATCCTAAAGAATTGCTAGGTAAAATAATGAATCATAGATAGATAATTTTATCAAAAATAATGACAATAATACAATATTATTCCAAAGATTTAGGGGTTAGAGTCAAAGCAATCCTTAAGGAAAAATTTATACTCTAAATACTTTTATTAACAGAAAGAGTAAGAATGTATTGACGAATTGAGAATACAACTAAAAATATAAGAAAGCTAACAACATTTTAAAAACCCAATTAAATACCAAAATAGTTTTACCAACTTGAGACAAATCTACTATAGAATGCTAAAGGGAGAAGGAATCTTAATGATTATCTAATTCAAATTCATCAACTAAGGACCACACAGGCAACACATAAACAGAACATAAATTATTACACACACCCACACATACACACACACACCCTATAAGTAGCAAAGTCAATTATATATTTAAACATGTAGATATACAGGCTATATTTATCATTTACATAAAGGGCTTTTAACCTTTCTGTGTATTTCATGGATTCCTTTTACAGTCTGGTGAAGCCTATCAACTCCTCAGAATAATATTTTTAAATGCATGAAACAAAGTACAGAAAAGACAAGTAGATAGAGAATTGGTCTATATAAAAGGAAATTCCTTTTGCTACCTTGATGTGTTCAATTCCACCCATGTTCATCCAGGCCTGTGCTTGGTCTGGGTTCAGTTGCACAGCTACTTGATAGCTCTAAATAAATAAAAACAGCTTCAGATCAGAAAGCAAATACTCATGAAAAACACATTGTGTGTGTTATATAAACTCTTTTATTTATAGGAAATTCAAATTATTAATACAATTATCATAAAATGATAGCCATTATTTCCATGAATGGACTGTTAAATCTCTATGATTTTCTCACATTCACTGGCTCACCTAAGTAAAATGAAAGAAACAAAAAAATATAATTTCCCAGTAGTCATCTTTGTAGACTTACAGAAACTGTTGGATCTTTTAGAAAATATAAATGATTTTTTATGGTACCTTAGTTCCCATGGATCTTAACGTATAAGAATACTCTGTGCTTTTCAGGTGTTTCCACCGTAGGCTGTAATAGTAGAAGTAGTGGCAGCACTAACACTAATTAGTACTAGTAGAAGTAACACTATAGAATCATGGAACTGGAAAGGGATCTGGGAGATTGACTGCTTCAGCCTCACTCTGACACTTACAACATCCCAAATAGGTGCTTAGCTAACCTTTGCTTAAATATGTTTAGTAATAAAGAATTCATTAATTTTCAAAATGACTTGTTCCGTTGTAAGACAGTTCTGTTAGAGAAAGTTCACCTATTGAGCTGACTGATATTCATCTTGCTGCACCTTTGATCCTAGTTCAATTTTATTGTTTTTGTAACCCCAACATTTAGCGCAGAACCTGGGCTTAATAAATGCTTGTTGCCTGCCTGCCTATTATTTGGAATTGGACAGAATGTCCAATCCCTTCTTCCAAAGAGTAGTTCTTTAAATATTTGAAGGCAGCTACCAAATGTCCCCTATTCTTTCAATGTTCCTGACCAGTATCTTTCTTGATTCCTTACCATTTTGATCACTATCCTCTGAATGTTCTTCAGTTTGTCAACCACAGGCAGTCAGTCTGACCACAGCAGATTTAAAAACAAAACTACTGTTTCCCTTGATCGGCACAGTATTGTTGGTTTATCAAGGGTTGTGTGGTTTGTCCTTTGTTCTTGAAGAGGATCATGACATTAGGGAGAGGATGACATGACTTACAGTTGACTTTGATTTGAATGAGGGAGGACTGTGCAAGGTCACCAACCTCACTTTCTTCTCCTGTGCCATCTGGATCCAGTGGCCTGATATTCATCAGGACGGCTGGAAATGGCCCAGGATGCAGTGGGAGACCCTGGCCCTTTAACGCTAAGGTCTTTTCAGGTTGTCACTTTGAGTGTGGTAACGCCCATTCAGTGAACAGGCCTCTTCTAAGAAGGGAGTCTAGGGTTGGCCTTTAATAAAAAAAAAAAATCAAACTGGGAAAGACCCTCAGGGTTGCTGGCCAAAAGACAAACAGTTACTACATAGAGTCACTCTGAGCCTGGAGGGCCCAAAATATAACCATTAAGTGGTGCTTGGGCAGGGACCTCCTGCTACCCAATCTATGAGCTCCAGAGTGAAATGGGTTTAATGTTTGGCACAGTATATACTTTTTTTTAACATGACCCAAGATTATATTAGTTTGGGTTTTTTTTACAACAATGTTGTCACAGTATTTTGTCATATTAAATCAATTCAAACCTTCCAATCTTTTTCAAATGTCTTACTGTCAAGTCTGAGTCCATTTACTTTGTTCTTAAATAACTGATTATTTTGAAGTTAAATGAAATGCCTTATGTTTGGCAGGTTTAAACCATTTATTTTGACTTTACATAGGATAAGACAGTTTAGTTTATTGTCTTGGCTTACCCAGATTTACCAAAAATTATTACAATAAGATGGGAGAAAACAAATAATTGTTATGACTAATTTTATTCCCCATGAAGGAAGGGACCAATTCTTCTTTGTATATTCCACAGCAAACTGAACAGCTCAAATGAGGTTATATTTGTAAAAAGCACTTTACAAATAAGTATATAAATGTTAATTATTATTATTTTTTGTCACCTTCAATACTTAGGGAAATGCTTGACAAACGGTAAGTGTTTAATGAATCCTTGTTGAATGGAATGACAAGAAAACAAATTCTAATCAGGGAATTATTAAAAAAGAAGGAAGGAAAGAAAAAAGAAAGAGAAAGGAAGGGAGAGAGAAGAGAGAGAAAGAATAACTTTTAGAGAGTATATTTTACTTTTGAGAACTCATCTAAACTATTTATGGTGGTAATCTACCATAGTGTAGGACTTTCCACAATAAGTTTTACCTTATTAATCATAGATTCTTCATGTATTCAGGTACAATTTATCTGTGCGTGTATTTACATGTATTGGTACACACATAAACATATGCCTATACACAAACACACACAAATTAGTTTGTAAGTGGTGGCATGGCATAGAGGATAAAGTGCTAGGTTGGGAAACAGATCTTTAAATTAAAATCCTGTCCTTGAAAAACTAGGTGGGTGATTATAGTCATGCCCTAGCTTAATGTACCTCAAGAAACTTTCTAGAATTTATCTAAATTTCACATAGGTTACAATCTGTCTTGGAGAGACTTTGACCTACCAAGAGTTTCTTCTACTGATAAAGTCACAGATTCTTCACATATAATTGTATATTTATTTGTATTTAAAATTATGATGTTACAACATTACAATCACAACTTACAATTTTTCAACACAATGAGTTAGACAATAGATGGTTATATTTCATTGAAGAGAGAAATCAATTTGGGCTTAGACAGATAGAAAATGCTATTTATGGTAGAAGTTGAACATGACCTGAAGGATGAATATACTTCAAGCAGGCAGAGAATGGGGTGGATAAGGTGTTCTAGAGAGGGAGAATGGACAGAGCCAAGCCACAGGGATGTACTCTGAATATTCAAGACATGTTCATGGGATGAAATTGACTAATTCAATTGTATGGTAGTGTTCACGCAGGTAAGTAATTGTAGAAAAAGTTGGAAGGGTAGGTTGGGACCAAGCTATGGAGGGTCTTGAAGGTCAGGCTAAAAATGATCAGAATGATGACTCTAAGGCACTATTAGATCCTCAATTACGATTTTTAAAAAAGGATTCAGTTATGCTTATTATATATATACTTATATTATTACATATTATACTTATATGCTATATAATTATAGTCATAAAACAAGAAATGGGAATAATGTATTTGGAAATACTTCCCAAAATGTTTGAAAGGAAAAGGATGAATAAGGAAGTTCGATTAGGTAACCACATTTCTTAACCATACTCGTTATAATTAAAGTTTTACTCTGCATAACTTCAAGCATTTGAAATTCCATCAGTATGAGAACTCCCTTCACCAATTCATATCACAACTCCTCTATGATTTAATGGATATTTTCAAGAGTTGCTATGGCTGAATACCCACAAAACCCTACAGCCAGACTGATAAAAAGCCTCCATAAACTCACCTATGATTATCCTTGAAAATCAAACATACACTATCAAAAGACCTGTATATAAAACTTCTCTAGTTTAGGAAGATCTGCCAGAGCTACGGCTTGCCAACACAGTCCCCCCCCATTTTATGATGCACTGAAACAGAATGTTAATAGAGAACTGTCATTATAATCATTGAACTCAAAAATGGAGCATCTTGGATCTGTTCAACATACCTCAAATGCTTTATCAAGAAAATTCTGTTCTCTTAGTTGGTTTCCTTTTGTGAAGAAAAGCTCAGATATGACCTTAGGGTCCTTTGGTTTTAGCTGGAGAGCTTTATCTATAGCTTCTAGGGCCTAAAGGAGGAAGAAAAATTAATGTAATATTATAAAAATCCACTTAATATAACATCACTTATGTGGCATTTGTTTGGTACTGTAGAGCATAGGACAATGAATATCAAAAGACATAGGCATGAATCCTAACACTGCCACTGACAAATGGCCTGATCTTCAGGAAGTCACTTCACTTCCCTATACCTCAGTTTTCCCCTTTATAAACTGGTACCCATTTGAATATGTGAGAAAAAAAATAACCACATAGCTAACATCTATATAGTGCTTATTATGTGCTAGGTATTGTGCTAAGTACTTTACAATGAATATCTTCTTTTACTCTCACAACAATCCTAAGGCTATTTATCCTAAAGTGGAGTGCTAACCCCACTTTATAGATGAGGAAACTGAAGCAGATAGAGGTTAAGCCCTGGAGTTGCACAACTTGTAAGTGCCTACGGTCAAATCTGAACTCAGGTCTTCCTATTCCAGGCCCAGCACTCTTTCCATGCACCACCTATCTGCCTGTAGGTACAAGTCACATATCAAAGGTGAAAGATGACAAGTAAACAGTTCAAATGCTCCATAAGTAGCCTTATAAATGTCAGAGGCCATCAAGGGAAGTTCTCCAGTATGTTGGGTGAAGCTTTAGTGGAGAACTAACTGGAGGACATGAGTAAGAGTCACAAAGGATAGACCCGCAGGAGGTTGCAATCTCCACGACTGTAGTTTGCACCTAATTTTGGTAATATTACATTATTATTTTGATAGTAAAAGTAAAGTGAGCTAATAATGTATGAGGATTTTAGTTTTTTGAAGGAAAAATGTTAAGTCTAAGGCAATATTGTTGATTAAAGATAGATATTGCATTATAGCTAATTACAGAGGCATCTGGTTAAAAAATATGTAAGATAGTGATATGAATAATGCCAAGAGAACCCACCTTCTATCCATGTTTGAATTTAGAAGCTCTTTATCCACTTATCTGCTCCTACTAGTGGACTCAGGGAACATTTAAAAATTAAAGCTGCAGCTTACTCAAGCACACAGTACCTTGGGGTAATGTTCTTGCTTGCTGTAGATTGCTGACAACAGGCGATAACATTCCAGGCATTCAGCCTCTTCTGACACAATGCGGTTGGCCATTTTTTCAGCTTCTTCTGTTTGCCCCATCATAACTAAAACCTGAGCCTAAAAAATAATTTCAGTGCTTTGATTTTAAAATATTCTTTAGGACATCCTTCCAAATAAAGTTTTTTACTGAACTTAGTCATTCAGTATATATTGACAATGCTTTGGTTTAAGGATTTTCAGTCTAGTAATTAATTGTCTAGTAATTCACTAATATTGCTGCACTAACCATTTGATAGTCTCTGGTTCTCTTCTTATGCCTGAGGTCACTGGCAAGGAACATCTGCTAAGGTAGCCCATTGAGAAGGAAAGATTTTTACCTAGACTTCCAGTTCTGAATATATTTTTATGATTTTAACAAGTGACTGTGGGCTAACGGGGTAAGTTTCATTTGTTGCTACATTAATGAGTAGGAAGAGCAAAGATTGCTGATTTGGGTATGAGTATCTTTGGTGAATGAATTTAAATCTGAAGAAAAAATAAAAAGAATACTGTAGATGCCAGGGTTTATTAACTGAAAGAGTGCCACTGATTGGGTCGATCACATATTGTTCATATTTTTGTCTTACTGGGATTTGATAATTGACTGGCATCACAGGATTTGTAATTTATAGGGAGACATATTCCCTGTCAGTCACAAAAGTGGTTTGGGACTATGCAGTGGGAGACCTTCACTGGAAGGCAGGGTTGAGTCATGCTTGGAAGTTCCTGGAGGGATACACACAGTCTCTGAGAAAGAAGGGGGGACTATAGGGGCTGAATGGCAACAGAAGCTATGGGTACACTTCCAAGTCCTACTCAGGGCTTAATAAGTCAAGCTGGAAAGAATCAGAGACACAGGCAACAGGCAAAAATTCAAACAGAGGACAGAGGTGTGTGAGAGAGAGTGAGGCGGGCCATTAAGCATTGCATACAAGTTCAACAGAGGACTAAGACTGAAGCTACCTCTTCAAGGACTGAGGGAAGGTCACCAAAAAAAATTTTACCCTTTCCCCAGCTTCCCCTCATTATGCTTATCTAGCAACAGACACTGTAATATAGTCTGTTCACTTATTTTACCTAAATATTTTCTTCTATCCTCATTTTTGCCTCAAATATAAAGGGGCTAGAGATTAACTAGAGTTAAACAAAAATTTTAATTGGTCAGTGAGTCAAATCTGTCTTACTGTTAGGAATTTTCCTAAGTGGGGGTTTCAAGCCACTGTGATCATGTTCTTCGTTCTTGAAGAGGACCATGACATTAGGAAGGTGATGCCATGGCTTGCAAGCAAATTGGATTTAAATGAGGAGGGCTGTGCAAAGGCACTAGCTTCACTTTCTCCTCCAGAGTCATCTGGGTCCAGTGACAAGATATAGATCAGGAAAACTGGAGATGGTCCTGGATGTAGTGGGAGACCTTAAGGTCTTTCCCAGGTCTTCAGTGTGTCTGAGGCAACACTCAATCAGTGATTAAGGCTAGGTAAAAAATGAGGCAAAGAATGACCTCTTTTACTTAGTTAAAAAAAAATAATCTGGGAGAGGAAGATCCTCAGTGTTTCTGGTCAAAACAGCAGCAGTTGCTATTTACATTCATGAAGAGCCTATAGTTGTTCTAACAGTAATCTGAACAACTTTCCTCCAAGATTGCTCTGACATCTTATGGCCAAACTAAATAGTCACACTGGGACCTGAGTTCTCATTCACCTCTCTATAGTCAGTGTTACCCCCACTTATCTTTGCATCAAACTCATATACCAAACAGGATCCAAATGCACCCTTGGTCCTTTTTTTTTTAAGGTCCAGTTCAAGAGCCACCTCCTCCATGAAGCCTTCCCTGAACACTTGCTTCCTCCCCTGACCCTCCCAAACCCCCTTCTCCCCCAATCCCTCACTCCTGAAGTCTTAATATCCCTCCTGCTTTAATTTCTCAGGACACTTTGTTTGACCCCTACTATACTCTTAATTGCATTTTGATTTGTATTTTTATGTATTTGTAATGGTGTCTCTTCCTTCTAGCTAGATTGAAAACTCCCTGGGAGCAGGGACTGTGTTATTTATTATATTTCCAGGCTAAAATAGAACATGATAAAAGTCTTCCCACAGTATTCAACTCCTGTACTCTTTGCTCCTTTCTCTCCATTTTCTTGGATACAGTATTTTCCTTTTAAGAGATCCCAGGTGAGACTCAAATTTGCCTTCTGGCTGAAATGTCTCCATTTTCCCAAATTCTTCTTAGAACAGAGTACTACCAATTCCTGGATACCAATCACTTCTTAAATCTCTCTTATCTTTGGATTTAATTGCTCTTACCAGGGCCAGCTGGATTTCCTTAGCTGAAGGCTGGAGTGTTGCAGCTTCACGGTAAATCTGTAATGCCTCTTCATACCTGCCAGTGTTGTAATACAGTGCTCCCAAGGGGGTCAGTATTTCAGCTGTTTGTGTTATATCCAGGGCCCTAAATGTTAAGAAAGAGCACAACATCTTTTTTTTTGCACCGTATTTGTGATCTGTGCAGATTGTTAGCCCTTCAAGCTTCAGTTTGAGAGATTCTTGTCCATATCATTCTATAACACTTTTCTTTAAGAGACATGTTTCAAGAACATTCATACTTAGACATCTCAAAATGCTTTATTTATATTTTATGATTTCAGTTTGTATCAAGATAATGGAAATACAGATAATCTATGGATCAGCATTTGCAAGAACCCACTATGTGTTAGGCACTGGGCTAGGAGCTAGCAATATAGTCAGAAAATGAAACAAATTCTGCCCTAAAGAAGGTAAATAATCATGTTTTCCTTTTAATCAAGAAATGACTCTGCTGAGTCATTATAATTTTTCAAGAATACATTTTTGGAGGATCTTTTCTAGGGGAGGCAATGGATTTATGTTGATCCATCTACATTCCTTCATGTGAATTTATTTATTTTTTAAATGTAGTTGACTTGGGTTATCTAAGTCTGTGATTTCAGAAATATGGGGACTTCTACTGAAACATTTCACCATCTGAGGCAACCATGCAACCCAATACAGACTAGGACAATAGTGTATTTCAGAGTTTTCTCTGGAAAGCTACAATACTATTTATCAGGAAGTGCTGTTTGAGCTGATAAGAGGTATTTAAGAGCTTTTCTTCCTCAACAAACCAAAAGGTGATGAGTGATATCGTAAATTGTAGGGCAAAGCCTAGGTAATTCTCAGGAGTCTAAATAGAATGGAAAACAAAGAAAAAATGCTCTTCAGGACCTGAGTCTAGGGAAGCTCAGATTCACTAAATGGGGAAACACCACATAGTCATGAAGAAGTTTTATATTATTCTTATTTTAGTGCTCCTCTGCTGAAAGGATTTTTAAATCTTTTCAACCTCTCCATCCCTATTCACCCTCCTTTTAAATTAAAGATGAGGAGATTAGTGACAGTCCTTTGGCTAAGAGAAAAACTGTATAAAACTTTTAGTGTAGCCCTACTGCAAACCAAATTCAGATCTGAGAAAAACATAATTAACACAACCAATATAATTAGCTTACTCAACTAGTAAAATATGCATTGAGATGATAGCTACATCCCACTTCTACTCTCTGGAATGACACATATTAACTGTACTTAATCTCTTTCAAAGCAATTGCTATTCAAACATATGAAGTCAGCTGCCATATCCTCTTTCTCTGCGTTACCAAGGGAAAGCGTTAGGCAAATGGCTAGAAAAATAAAAGTGAAATTTATGAGGAGCTTCGAAAGAATTGTGAATGTTTTATTTCGAGACAATTTGCAAGAAAGAACCACTTTTTTTCCACCTGACATGCTTACCGTTTGTACCATTCCTCAGCTTCTTTGTTCTCTCCCAAAGACCTGTAGAGTCTGCCAAGGTTAACCATGGCTACATGATGACGTGGGCTAAGTTGGATGGCCTGTTGGTAGTGGTACATTGCACTTTCTGGAGCCCCTGAAATCAGGGAAGAGGTTGCTGAGACTTGGATGTCCCTGAGGTTGTCAAATATTTGAGTATTTTAACTTCTCTTCTACTTTTATAATTAAATTGATCAATATTAATTTAGCAAACTATGAATCAGTCTGCTTCTTGTCCTTCCTGATACCTGGTTTGCAGATTAGTTAACCAAGTTGCAGAATATTTAAACTGAAAGCAGCTCATTAGCATCTCAAGTAAGTGCTGGGCAAGGTAGATAAAAAATGATATAATCATTAAATCTTAAGAGGTGAAAGAAATATTGAAAGTAATTGGCATAACTTCCTTTCTGTTGAGTTATCCCCTTTACAATATTTCTGACCATGTACTGAAATTCTCCTCACTGGAGAGTTCAATCTTTTGGATTGTTCTGATTATTAGAACGTTTCTCTTGATTTGGAATCTGCCTTTTTATCAGTTTCATTCATTGATCCTAGTTCTATCCTCTGGAGCTACTCATTGTTCTGGAGGAGAGGTAATAAGTGCCCAAATAGTTATGAAAGCAGAATGTGATGTAAGAAGTCCCAAAAATGCTATGAGAAATTTTAAGGAAGATCTATCCCTTTAAGCAAGGAGAAAAGGAAGGGAATTTGATGGTAGAGGTGAGGGAAATATTTATGAAGAAGATGTCACTGGAAATGGGTCTTAAAAGCAGAACTTACACAGAGCTGAAAGTATGGTTAAGTATGATCCAGGCAAGGGAGATGGTTTAAGTAAAGACACAGAAAACTGGAGAGGGTAGGAAGAAAAGAAAATAGGAGTAGGCCAGTTTGTGTGAAGGTAAATATTATGAGATGATTTTTTAAATTTAATATTTTATTTTTTCCCAATTACATGTAAAAATAATTGTAACTTTCTTTTTTCAGATAATGAGTTCCAAATTCTCTCCCTCCTGCCCCTCCTCACCCCCACCGACACTGAGAAGGTAAGCAGTTTGATATAGGTTATGCCTATGTAGTCATGCAAAACACATTTCCACATAAATCATGCTATGAAAGAAAACACAGATTAAAAAAATAAATGAAAGAAAAAAGTATCTTTGATTTGCATTCAGGCTTCATTAGTCCTTTTTTCTGGAGATGGACATCAACTTTCATTATTAGACCTTCAAAACTGTCTTGGATAATTGTATTGTGGAGATATGTAAGTTACTCACAGTAGCTCATCATATAATATTGCTCTTACTGTGTTGCAATGTTCTCCTGGTTCTGCTCATTTCACTTTGCACCAGTTCATGTAAATCTCCCATTTTTATGAGAGTATGCTGCTCATCATCAAGAGTATTGCATCACAATCATAAAAAACAACTTGTTCAGCCATTCCCAAATGACAAACATTCCATCAATTTCTAATTCTTTGTCACCACAAAAAGAACTGTTATAAACATTTTTGTATACATGTAGGTCCTTTTCCTTTTTTAAAAAAAAAATCTTTTTGAGCTACAGCCCTAATAGTGGTATTACTTGGTCAAATAGTTTTATAGTTTTATAGCCCTTTGGGTATAGTTCCAAATTGTTCTTCAGAATGGTTGAATCAGTATGCAAATTCACCAACACTGCATGTGTGTTTTGATTTTCCCACATGCCCTCCAATATTTGTCATTTTCTTTTTCTGTCATATTAGCCAACTGATAGTGTGTGTGGTAGCTCAGTGTTGTTGCAATTCTCTAATCAATAGTGATTTAGAGCATTTTTTCATGACTATAGATAGCTTTGTTTATTTTGTCTGAAAACTGGCTGTTCATATCCTTTGACCATTTTGAGGAACAGCTATTTTTATAAATTTAACTCGGTTTTCTATATATTTGTGAAATGCGGTCTTTATCAGAGAAACTTGATGTAAATTTTTTTTTCACAATAATGCTTACCAACTATACATTTTCTTCCATCATATTTTCCCCTACCTCTGTTTGTCCTAATTTCTCTCCTTTCATCTTGTACTTCCTCAAAAGTGTTTTGCTTCTGATTTTTATTTCTTCCCTCCCTTCTATCAACGCTCCCAGTCCCCTTATTCCCTTTCCTGTATGGTAAGATAGATTTCTAAACCCAACGGAAGTATATGTTATTCCCTTTTTGAGACAATTCAAATGAGAGTAATGAAAGTTCATATACTTCTCACCTCCCTTCCCTCACCCTACCTTCCACTGTAAAATCTCTTTCAGGCCTCTTTTATGTCAGATAATTTACCCCATTCTACCTCTCCTTTTCCCCATTTCCCAGTGCATTCTAATTTCTCACCCCTTAATTTTTATGTTTAGATAATCATTCCATCATATTGAACTCATACCTGTGCCTTCTGTCTAGGTATACTCCTTCTAATGGCCCTAATAATGAGAGAATTTTTAGGAGTTACAAGTATCAATTTCCCATGAAGGAATGTAAACAGTTTAACCTTATTGAATCCCTGTTTACCTTTTTATATTTTTTTTGAGTCTTGTATTTGAAAATCAAATTTTCTATTCACTTTTGTTCTTTTTTTTTTAGTATTGCTTGAAAGTCCTCTATTTCATGGAATATCCTTTTTTTTCTGAAAGAAAAAATTCTGATGGATTGCATTCTGTTTTGCTGGGTAGGAGATTCTTGGTTATAATCCTTGTTCTTTTGCCCTCTGGAATATCATGTTCCAAACCCTTAGATGCTTTAATGTAGAAACAGCTAAATCTTGGGTTAGACTGACTGCCTCCACAATATTTAAATTCTTTCATTCTGGCTGCTTGCAATATTTCCCCCTTGATCTGGGAACTCTGGAATTTAGCTATACTATTCCAGGGAGTTTTCATTTTTGGATCTTTTTTTCAGGAGGCACTCAGTGGATTCTTTTAATTTCTATTTTACTCTCTGATTCTAGAATATCAGGATAGTTTTTCCTTGATAATTTCTTGAAAGATGGTATTTAGGCTCTTTTTTTGATCATGGCTTTAAGGTTAGCCCAATTTAATTATCTGTCCTGAATGTACCTTCCAGGTTGGTTGTTTTTCCCAATGAGATATTTCACAGTTTCTGCTATTTTTCATTCTTCTGATTTTATTTTACTGTTTTTTGATGTCTCAAAAAGTCATTAGCTTCCACTTGTGCAATTCTAATTTTTAAGAAATTATTTTCTTCAGTGAGCTTTTCCACTATTTTGTTTCAAGGCATTCTCATCTTCATTGGATTTTTGTGCCTCTTTTACCATTTGGCCTATTCTGTTTTTTAAAGTATTGTTTTCTTCAAAATTTTTTGTTTCTCCTTTATCAAGCTGCTCTTCCATGGTCAATTCATATTTTTTATCTGAGGCATTGGATGTAGGAGTTTTGATTTTTTGTCTTCTTCTGAGTTTGTGTTTTGATCTTTCCTGTCACCATTTTCTATAGTCAGCACCTCGGTCTGCTGTTTGCTTGTTTTACAGCCTATTCCTTGATTCTATGCTAAAATTTTCAAAGAGAATTCTGGGGACCTGTAAGCTTTCCATTCTTCCAAGGTGGTATGATCTGTATGATCGATCTCTTCTGTGCCATGCACTGCTCTGTGAATGATTACAAGCATTCTTTTCTACCATATAACTGTGACCAGAATACCTGCTCCCCTGAAGTTACAAGATCTAGTGTGCTAGTGATTCTCCTTGCCCTTGGACTGAGAACCAACACTGTACCCTATATTCAGGTATGGGTAATATAACAGAATCCTGTGCCTAGTGCCAGCAAAGGGACCCCTGCAATATCCTTCTGATTAGTCTGAACTTGTTACCATTTATGGGCTGAGAAATCCTGAAACTGCCCCTGCCAATACTTACTCAGTTGTCTCCAAGGCCTGCTCCTGTTCTCTGGGATTAGGTCTGTGCTGGGGTAGCCTGCTCTGTACTGTGCTCTACTCTCACCCTGGTGCAGCAGACCTTTCCTGCCAACTTTCTAAGTTGTCTTGGGCTAGAAAATTGTTTCACTCTGTCCTTTTGTGTGTTTTGCCACTCTAGAATTTGTTTTGAGGCATTTGGGGAAGAGGTGGGATGGGAAGTCTCTGCCTTTTCTCTGCCATTTTGACTCCATCTCTATGAGATGATTTCTAAAAAATTAGCTTACTTATTTTTAAGTTTCAGCATTCACTTCCATAAATTATAAATTTTCTCTGCCTCTCCTCTCCCTCTTCCCCAAGACAGTGTGCAATCTGATATAGGTTCTACATATATTCTTATTAAACATATTTTTACATTAGTCATGTTTTATAGAAGAATTAGAACAAATGGGAGGAACCACAAGAAAGAAAAAACAAAACAAAACCAAAAGACAGGAAATGGTATGCTTCAATCTGCATTCAGACTCCATATTTCTTTGTCTGGATGTAGACAGCATTTTTCATCATGAGTCTTTTGGAGTTGTCTTAGGTCCTTGCATTGCTGAGAAGAGCTAAGTCTATCAAAGTCAGTCATCATACAATATGGCTATTATTATGTACAATAGTGTCCAGGTTCTGCTCACTTCACTGTTCATTTGTTCATATAAGTCTTTTGAGGTTTTTCTAAAGCCCACCTGCTCATTATTTCTTATAGCACAATAGTATTCCATTACATTCATATACCACAATTTGTTCAGCCATTCCCCAATTGATGGGTATCCCCTCAATTTCTAGTTCTTGACTATCACAAAAAGAGCTACTATGAATAACATGTGGGTCCATTTCCCATTTTTGTGACCTTTTGGGGTTACTGCCCTAGAAGTAGTATTGCTGGCTCAAAGGGTATACACATTTTTATAGCCCTTTGGGCATAGTTCCAAATTGCTCCATGAGATGATTACTGAAAGGCAGAATGGAACCAGAATGTGACAAGATCCTCTCCTGTCTAGCCTTGAGTAAGTAGAATAAGGATTTGTTCAGTAGGCAATGGGGAGTCATTGAAGGCTTTTGACAAGGAGAGTGATATAACAGTATGGGTAAACTGCAAAGATGACTTTGGCTGTTGAGAGTGATGAGAAACTAAAGGAAGTAAAAAATGTCTAGGTTCAAATCAATAAGGGCCATAGGCTTATCAGATCTAAAACTGTACTATAAAACTGTTTAGTACTGGCTAAGAAATAGAGTGGTGGATCCGTGGAATAGGTTAGGCACACAAGACTCAATGACTATAGTAATCTAATATTTGATAAACTCAAAGACTCCAATTTCTGGGATAAGAATTCACTATTTGACAAAAACTGCTAGGAAAACTGGAAAATACTATGGCAGAAACTAGGTATAGACTAACATCTTATACTAGATACCAAGATAAGGTCAAAATAGTACATGATTTAGACATAAAGGATGATATCATAAACAAATCAGGAGAGCAAGGAATAGTTTACCTGTCAGATCCATGGACAAAGGAAGAATTCGTGACCAAATAAGAGACAGAGAACATTATAAAATACAAAATAGATAATTTTAATTACATTTAATTAAACAGGTTTTATACAAAGCCAATGCAACCAAGATTACCAAGATTAGAAGGAAAGCAGAAAGCTGGGGAAAAATTCTCACTGCCAGTGTTTCTCATAAATGCCTCATTTCTAAAGTACATAGAGAATTGAATCAAATGTACAAGAATAAAAGTGCAATGGTAATTTAAATGGGAAGATCTTTTCTATTCATTAATAAGCCCATGTGACCTGCCTGGGTTACATGAAAGTCTGAGTCACATGGAACCTGTGGTGGGAGGAGTTTGCTGAACAGGTGGAACAGGAAAAGAGCTAGAGTGGAGGGGAGAGGAAATTAGTGAGAGAGCAGTCAGAACTGAAGGGTGCAGGCAAGCCTGTATCTGGCTATGAGTGTTAAAAGCACATTTTATTTAAGGGAACTCTGTCTGCGGTTTGTTTAAGGGAAACCTGCTTGTGATTTGTTTAAGGGACCTGGTTTGTTGGAAGCCTAGCACGGGGAAGGCTTGGGGATGGTGTTGTTCTCTGCTTTGTTACTGTGTATAGATTTCTGTTACTATTCTAAATTTGGCTTTCTAGTGTCTGAACAAGTGTTTTGGTTCTGTCTTCCATGTGGACAGTCCATTGTATTTCATGATTCAAAACTACACTGCAATATTCATGATATCTTGTGTCATGAGATCACAAAAATGGGAAAGGACTCATTTATTCAAGAATATTTATACGCCGTTCTTTTTATGGTAGCAAAGAATTGGAAATTGAGGGGATGCCCATCATTTGGGGAATGGCTGAACAAGTTGTGGTATATGAATATAATGGAATACTACTGTGCAATAAGAAATGATGACCAGGAAGATTTCAGAAAAACTTAGAAAGACTTACAGGAACTGATGCTGAGTGAAGTGAGCAGAACCAGGAGAACACTGTACACAGTAACAGCAACTTTTGCAATGACCAACTCTGACAGACTTAGCTCTTCTCAGCAATGCAATGAATCTAAGACAATTCCAAAATTCATGATGGAAAATGCAGAAAAAGAACTATGGACCCTGGACGCAGATTAAAGTATACCATTTTCTCTTTCTTTTCTTTTTCTCTCTTGTGGTGTTTTCCTTTTGTTCTGATTCTTCTTTTACAACATGACTAATGCGGAAATCTGTTATTATAACTGAATATGTATAGCCTATATCAGATTACTTACTTTTTTCGGGAGTGGAGAAAGGAGACAGAGGGAAGAAGGAAAAAAATTAGAACTCAAAATCTTATAAAAGTGAATGTTGAAAAAAATAAAGTCATTAATTTCAAAAAACCATTAAGTACCAACATATCCAGCTTATTTTTTAATCCCTTCTACATTTGTATCATCTGTAAATTAGATAATTATGGCATTTATGTCTGATATAACTTACAGAAATGTAAAATGTAAAATGACATAGGACAAAGAAAGGGCTGGCTGTGTAGCTCAAAAAACAGAGACCTCCTCCCTTCAGGATCTATGATCAGCAAATGTTGATTTAGTTAAATGAGGTATTGACCTATATGACCATTTAAGCCACATTCCACTATAGCAAAGGATCATAGCTTTACAGCTGGCAGGGGCCATACAGGTTAATCAGTTCCACAAATGAGGAAACTGAAACCCTGAGAGTTTCAGTAACTTATTCATGATTACACAATTAATAATGCCTCAGGTTATCCAGATGGTAAGTAGTAGAGCTAATATCCAAATCCAGTTCATCTGATGCTATAGCTGATGTTCTACACTATGATATTTCTCATGAAAGACTCATAAATATTTTAATGAAGATCTAATATTTATACAAAGGATGGAGTTGAGATGGCAGAGTGACAGGAAGGAAGCAGTGTGGTGAGCGATTGTATACAAATGTCTCCTAACAGATCTAGAAAATGCATCAAACTGAATCCTGCTGGTGAAAGTCCAGAAAAAGTCACAGTGAGCTATCTATCCAGTACAGTCAGCATAGGGAGACATGGAAGTTTACGGAAGTTAGAGACTGGTTTCAGCCAGAAACATTCCACACATGGAACATTCCAGTACCCAGGAAGAGGTTGTGTGGTTGTGTACCAGAGCAAGGAGAGATCCCAGACTCACACTGTACTCTTCATAGATTGGTACTGGGGCACTGCAATGGGGATACGTCTGAACTGGAAGCTTTGCAACAACTACACAGTTCTGGGTCAGGGATCCAAGGTAAAGTGAAGTGGATAACTAAGCAGGATAGAGCAGCGAGGCCCTGGGCAGTATACTGAGAAAGGAGGAAATTCAGAAGGAAGCAGCAGTGGTTTGACTCTGACTCCAGAATCAGAGCAGGTCCTTATTTCTAGCATCTAGACTAGCCTGCAGAGGAGTAATGAATCCAGCAGATGGCAGCAGTTTCTAACAGCTGCCAGCATCCACTGTTGGAGCTTAAAAAACCCTGGGCGCACTGAGGAGCTGAATATTACCTGAGCCCTGTGTAGAGGCCCTGAGGGAATTGATTTTTATCTCACACTAAATGATGGCCCTGCCCATCCAGCTTATCTGAAAATCAGCCCCCAGTGCTGACATGATGGAACTGGAGACCCGGTGGCTGTGAAGAGGAAACTGCTAAGATTATGGGCACAAAAATGCCTGCTGTGCCCAGACCAGTACGCACTTGATTGGGCCACCTTGGAGGAACTGAGATACTACAGATTCCCGGAGTATACCCTACTCTTGACAAAGGACCCAAAAGTCAAGTAACTGGTTGGGAAAATGCCCAAAAAAGGGGAAAAAAATAAGACTATAGAAGGTTACTTTCTTGGTGACCAGATATCTTCTCCCATCCTTTCAGATGAGGAGGAACAATGCTTACCAACAGAGAAAGACATCAAAGTCAAGTCTTCTGTATCCCAAACATCCAAAATAAATATTTAATGGTCTCAGGCCATGGAAGAGCTCAAAAAGGATTTTGAAAATCAAGTAAGAGAGGTGGAGGAAAAACTGGGAAGAGAAATGAGAGAGATGCAAGAAAAGCATGAAAAGTGGGTCAACACCTTGCTAAAGGAGACCCAAAAAATGCTGAAGAAAATAACACCTTGAAAAATAGGCTAACTCA
>CM053770.1:172727339-172742757 GCA_028658325.1 Potorous gilbertii
AAAGAAACAATTCAAGTATTGTGGAAATACAATCAGGATAACACAAAATCTAGCAGCTTCTACATTAAGGGATCAAAGGGCTTGGAATATGATACTCCAGAAGTCAAAGGAACTAGGACTAAAACCAAGAATCACCTACCCAGAAAAACTGAGTATAATACCTCAGGGGAAAAACTGGTCTTTCAATGAAATAGAGGGCTTTCAAGCATTCTTGATGAAAAGATCAGAGCTGAAAAGAAAATATAACTTCCAAACACAAGAATCAAGAGAAGCATGAAAAAGTAAATAGCAAAGAGAAATCATAAGGGACTTACTAAAGTTGAACTATTTACATTCCTACATGGAAAGACAGTATTTGTAACCCTTGAAACTTTTTTCAGTATCTAGGTATTTGGTGGGATTACACACACACACACACACACACACAGAGCACAGGGTGAATTGAATAGGATGGAATCATATCTTAAAATAATGAAATTAAGCGGTGAGAGAGAAATATATTGGGAGGAGAAAGGAAGAAATGGAATGGGGCAAATCATCTCTCATAAAAGAGGCAAGTAAGACTTTTCAGTGGAGGGAAAAAGGGGGAGGTGAGAGAAAAAACATGAAGTTTACTCTCATTACATTCAACTAAAGGAAGGAATAAAATGCAGACTCATTTTGGTATGAAAACCTATCTTACAATACAGGAAAGTGGGGGAGAAGGGGATAAGCAGGGTCGGGGGATGATGGAAGGGAATGCAGTGGGAGGAGGGAGCAATTAGAAGTCATCACTCTTGGGGAGGGGTAGGATCAAAAGAGAGAACAGAAAAAACGAGGGGCAGGATAGGATGGAGGGAACTATAGTTAGTCTTACACAACACGACTATTATGGAAGTTATTTGAAAAACTACACAGATACGGCCTATATTGAACCGCTTGCCTTCCCAAAGGGAATGGGTGGGGAGGGAGGGATGAAGAGAAGTTGGAAATCAAAGTTTCAGGAAAAACTGTTGAGTACTGTTCTTGAAACTAAGAAATAAGAAATACAGGTAATGGGGTATAGAAAGTTATCTTGCCCTACAGGACAAAAGAGAAGATGGGCATAAGGAAGGGAGGAATGTTGGAAGGGAGGAATGTTAGAAAGAAGGGCAGATTGGTGATAGGGGCAATTAGAATGCTTAGCATTTTAGGGTTGGGGAGGGGAGAAATGGGGAGGAAATTTGGAACCCAAAATTTTGTGGAAATGAAAGTTGAAAACTTAAATAAATAAATTTAAATTTAAAAAAAAGAAATTGCAGAATTGAAACCAGAGGAATAGCAAATAGAGTTTGTCCTGGATTAGATCTTTTGAGGAGCAATGTCCGTGAGATTCTGTAATAATGTAACATTTAATACCTCAAGAAAGTAGCAACAGGACTAATTCAGATCTTCCCTCCAGAACTGGCAAAGCCCAGTTCTAACATTAAATTTGAAATTAGGAAGTAGGCTGGACGATTCCAAATTCAGTGTTCTATTTACTGCACCACTTAGCTGTTACCCTATCATGGAGGCAGGGGCACTCAAAACATAAACACAGAAGAAAATGACTCTAAATCCTATGTAAGCAATGCCTCAGAGAAAAAACATAGCTTGAACACAACTAGAATTCCTGAAAGATGTGAGGCAAGAGTTAAATAAAAGTTAATATTTTTTAATAAACAAAATGAGAATACTTGGGGAAAAAACTTGAAATGAGAGCTGCGTAAGACAGAATTGGGAAGGGAATTAACAGGCTTATACAAAACTTTGTCCAAGTAACAAATTCCTAGAAAATTAGAATGACCAAAGAGAAGCCAATGACTCTCTAAGGCAATAAGAAATATTGAAACAAAATCACAAAACTGAAAAAAAGGAGTGGGTGGTATCTTAGCAGAAAGAACTGATCTAGAAAACAGATCAAAGAGAAAAAATTTAAGGATCATTAGACCATCTAAACACCATGGTCAAAAAAAGAGCCCAAACATAGCATTTCAAGGAATCTTAAACTAAAATGACCCACATCTCTTGGTCCCAGAGGGCAAAGTCGAAACAGAAAGAATCTGCTGGTCATCTCCCTAAAGAAACGCCAAAAGAAAAACTGCCAGAACACCATAGCCCAGACACAGAAGTTCTAGGTCAAAGATAAAATTGCTGCAAGCAGCCTCAAAGAAATAATTCAACACCTAAGGTGCTGTAGTCAAGATCTCACATGATTTAGCAGCCACTACTTTGAAGAGACAAAGAATTTGGAATACAATATTCAAGAAAGCAAAAGCTATGAGCTTCCCACCAAAAATAATTTACCCAGTAAAACTGAGTGTCATGCTAACAGGTTAAAAATAGACATTTGATGAAATAGAAAACTTCCAAGTATTTCTGATGAAGAGAACAGAGCTGTGGAGAAACTTTGACGTTCATACGCAGGAATGAAGAACAATATGAAAAGGTAAATATAAATGAACAATTTTAAAGGATTAAGTAACAATAAGCTGTTTACATTCAAATATGAGTAGATGATACATATGTCCCATCTTAATCTTACCATCATCAGGTTCCATAAAGGGAATCTAATTAGACAAGGCCTGGGAGTGGTTCTGTTATGCCTTGAAGATCTTAAGAAAAGAATGGGAAGAGAGAGAAGAGGAGGAATACACGGGGAAGAAAGGTTAGGGGACATTATCTCACCTAATCAGGGAGTACAAGTAGATATGTATATAAACAATGAAAAGAAGGTCTATGGACATCACTTTCATATAAACTGGTAAAAAGGAGGAACACCCAGATACAGAAATACATTTCATTCAACTGGAAAGTGAAAAAGGGGAGGGGAAATTCAAAGGAGATTAGATGAAAGGAGAAATTGGTTTTAAGCAAAATAAATTCTAAGGATGTACAAAAATATTTATAACTCTTTTTTGAGGGAGCAAAGAATGAGATTCTGAAGTTTTGTTGTTACTACTGCCTATTAAGTGATGCCTCTCTGTAACCCCTTTTGGGGTTTTCTTGGCAACAAACTGGGGTAGTTTGCCATTTTCTTCTCCTGCTCATTTTACAGATGAGGAAAATGAGGCAAACAGTGTTAAGTGACTTCCTCAGGGTCACACAGCTAGCAAGGGTCTGAGGTGAGATTTTAACTCAGTAAAATGAGTCTTCCTGACTCCAGGTCCAGCATTTGATACACCGTACAACCTAGAAATGTCCATAAATTGGGAAATGGACAAACAAGTTATGGTATATAAATGTGAAGGAATATTATTGTGCAGAACAAACTCTTAACACAATGATGACCAATCATAATTCTAGAGGACAAATGAGGAAACATGCTATCAATTTCCTGATAGAAAGGGGAGCAACTCAGAATACAAAATAAGACAAACATTTCTCTGGTCATGGTCAATGTAGACATTTGTTTTATGTGATTATAAATGTGTGTAATTGGGGGAGACTGGGGTAGGAGGGTGGGAAGGCAGATCTTGGCTGATTAAAATAAATACAAAAAAATATGTAGAGATGTACGAAAAAATGCTCTAAATTATTATTTATTAGAGAAATGCAAATTAAAACAACCCTGAGAAAATATTTTATACCTCTCAGATTGACTAAAATCATTGAAGATGAAATAATAAAGGGGAGATGAAAAAATTGGAACACTAACTGTTGTTAACTGATCCAAATATTTTGGAAAGCAATTTGGAATTGTAACCAGAGTTATTAAACTGCCCATACCCTTTGACTCAGCAATACTATTATGACTAAGTCTATTTTCAAAGATGATTAGGGAAAAAGAAAAAAGAATCCATATGTTCTAAAATATTTATAGCAACTTTCTTTGTGGTGGTAAAGAAATGGAAATTATGGAGATGCTCATCAATTGGGGAGTGACTGAAGAAGTTGTTTTATATGATTGTGATGGAATCCTGCTATGCTATAAGAAATGATGAGCTTGATGATCTTAGACAAACATGAATAGATTTGAATGAGATAATGAAGAGCAAATTAAGCTGGATCAAGAGAACATTGTATGTAATAATTTATATTTTATATAATTTTATGTATTTTTACATTTTATATTTTAAGAACTCTGAGAAATTAAGTCATTTTTACTATTATAAATACCCAAATTAACTATAAAGGACATATAAAGGAAGAGGCTATCTGCATCCAGAGAAAGAACTCATAAATAGAAATATATATAAAATGATTTCATGTGTGTGTGTGTGTGTGTGTGTGTGTGTGTGTGTATCTAATGGCAGCCATCTCTAGGATGAGGGGGGAAGGAAAGAAAAGAAAAAAGAAAAAAAAGAAATGTATATGATAATTATTATATATTTTAAAAGATTATCAAGTTGTACATAGTAGATTATCCATTTCAAATGCTTTTAACTATACTATGTATGAAAATGCTTATTTTATTCTATAAATTAAAAATAAAATCAAAATTAAAACATGTTTATAGCATTTCTGTGACCTACTATTCTAGTAGTTATAAAAAATGAAGAAACTACATTCATGATGAATCAACCAGTCTCTTTATAAGTGGTCAACCTAGACCAACTAGTAGGAGAAGAGGCTGGAATGAGAGAGTTAGCATAGAGGGAGTATAAGTATTGATTGACATGCTGAGTGTAAGAGGTGAAATGCAAATGTATGCCATTGTATGGGAGGCCACATCCAAAGATACCTTTGGCATACATCACTATTATATTCTGGAAACTAGTGTGTAGTATCTTTTATACTCCACTTTAGTGAAGATGCTACCTATTAGGAAATAAGAGTGGTATAAACCCTGAAAATAAAAAAAAATTTGTATTTCATATTGTTAAAAAAAATGAAACTGCATTTTACTGCTACTACAAAGCATACCTAACCTGAAAGCTAATGAAAAATAAAGAGAATTACTCTCATAAAGTTTCTTTTTATTTTTACAAGCATTCACTATATGCTAAGGTTACATCATAATAGCATGAAAACAAGGGAAACAAAGACTACCCATTCCCAGAATAGTTTTACTCTAAACAAGAAAAAGTGGGAAGTGGATTCTATCTAACATATGCTATCACAGAATATTTAATAAATTATGATTATGCCATTTCTATAATGTACATCATATGAAAACAAAAATAATGTAGTCATGATTTGTTTGAGGTATTTTTTCTACAACAGAATTGAAGGATATTTCATCAGTACAAAACAGCCATTTTGGGTATTATGTGAAGTTAAGGAAAGACTAAGGCAACAAAACTACTTCAAGGGATTTCTCTGAAGACAGAATTATAAGAACTGAGCAAACTTGGCTCCACCAAGCTTGTAAGAACTAGAGAAATCACAGCCCCAAGGTACAATGAGGCTATGGAGGCTATCAAGCATCCAAATCACTGCCAAGCTCAGTGAATTTTATTTTTGAGATTTTTTTATGCAGTGCTATTTTGGCCACACCTGCTTCAGGCATGACCAAGGGAATCAGGATGCCATACATGGGTAGATGCCTTCTGGGTGCAGGCAGGAATCTCTTAACCTGTTGAATCCCAGATCTGCGCTGACCTTGGGACCAACAGAGGGATTGACTTAAGATAGCTCATTTATGGGAGAAAATTACTCAAGGACTGAGAAACGTGAAACCTGGAGAAACTGTTGCCATGGAAGTAGCATAGGGGGCTGGCCATGAATTAGCTCATGCTGGATTCTAGATTTAAGGTAGAGTGAGTGAATCATTCATGATCCATGAAGGAGCAGATTCTGTGGTGCTGAAAATGTCTGGATTTTAGACAATCCTTCGTTTCTCTTATTCCCTTTGCTTTCCTTTCTTCTGAAAGGGGCCTCAGGAATGTTTCTCTGGGGCATGGTAAAGCTCATGTTTATTTCTTAAAAGTTTGTTTACCTTTTCAGTGTTTAAATGTTTACTTTTTATCTTAAACTGTCAAACGTGACAAAATTGTTAACTACGGACATCACTAAATTATATGGATTGTTGCTGGAATGGAGCACTGAGGGGAGTGATTGGGAATACCCCAGATAAGATTTCAAAGGACAGAATCAAAGAGAGTTGTTTAATTTTTACAATTTCCCTGGGCAGAGAGAATATCTGTATTTATATCCATATCCATAACCACATTCATATGTATATTTGTATAAGAATTTCTCTAGGAAAATGAATCTTCAACAGTTCCTGGAGCAGCAACTGGTTGGGCTAGCATTAAGGAAGATATCCAATATTTTCCTACACTTGGTGTGAAAGGAAAGTCACTCTCCAGAGGAAAAGGTCAAAGAAGGGGTTAGAGAGAAAGTAACTCACATCAGCATGAATAGCCTACCCTAAAGGTAGGAAGATAAGTAAGATTAAGCTTGCTTGCTCTGCATATAGAAATACCAATACCACATTTAATCTTACTTACCAGTATCTACTAAAAAAACTCCATAGTTGTTGTGCAAATCAGAACTCTCTGGACAATTCTTAATTCCAGTCTGATAAACTTCCTCGGCTTCCTGAAACAATTCCTTTAAAGGACAAAAACAGAAATTTAAAAAACATCAATATTAAAATTAGCATTGTCAAAACCCTTTGATGATATCTTATTTTGATGACATACTGGGCTGAGGAAACGGCTTGGTTCTCTCAGGCTATGCCATCAGAGGGTAAGGTATGTAAGTTACTAGTAAGTTGGAAAAATTTCAAATATGGTATGGTAAAAGAATATGTTTCTTCCCTGAGGGAAGTTTGAATAGGCTTGTCACTAGAAAATTTGTCATCACCAGTAATGGCCTTTTGGCTATAGCCACTGATGAAGAAGACTACAGAAAGAGCATTGCATTTGGAACATGAATACTATGCTTTGATTATGACTGTAACCTACTATGTATACCAACTTGGAAAAATTGTGAATACTATGATTTGATAATGACGGCAACCTATTACGTGTACTATTTTGGAAAAATCACTTCAACTCACTGGAACTCAGTTTCCTTCTAGATAAAATTTGAGGTTAGATTGGGAGAACTCTTTATTTCTTTATAGATGTATGTAAAATGACTGGAGAGATTGGTGCCTAAACCTCAAAATGATAAAAGAAAGAGGAAAAGCTCCTATGTATACAAAAATATTTATAGCAGTTCTTTTTGTAGTGGGAAAGACTAAGGGAAGTACCCATCAACTGGAGGATGACCAGATAAATTACAGCATGTGAACGTAATGGAATACTAAGAAAAGATGAAAAGAATAGTTTCGGAGAAACCTAGGAAGATATATCAACTGATGTAGAGCTAAGTGAGCAGAACTAGAACAATTTATATAACAATAATGCTGTAAAAACATTTAAAAAACTATTGAAAGTTGTAAGAATGTCAATAAATGCAATGGCTAATCATGATTTCAGAAGACTCATAAAGAAGCATGCTACCCACATCTTGACAGAGTGCACAATGAGGCAACATTTCTTTACATAGTTAATGTTGGAATTTGTCTTTCTTGACTATGTATATTTTTAAAGGGTTTTGTTCTTATTTTTTTAATGGGTGGGGGAAATTTATTTTTGTTAATTAAAAGATCTTCATATGATTTCAGTTTGGAAAAATTGCTGACATTTAAATTTTTTTAAAATTTTCCCCAATTACATGTAAAATTATTTTAACAGTTTTTTAAAAAAATTTGTTATAGATTCTTTCCTTCCTACCCCTTCATCTCCTTGAGAGTGCAAGCAATTTAATACATGTTATAAATGTGTAGTCATGCAAAACGTATTTCCACATTAGTTAAAGAAAATACAGATCAAAAAAAAAACTCAAGAAAAATAAAGTTAAAAAAGTATGCTTTGCTCTGCCTTCTGACTTTATCAGTTCTTTCTGTGAAGGGGGATAGTACTTTTCATCATAAGTTCTTTAAAATTGTCTTGGATCATTGTATTGCTAAGAATAGCTGAGTTATTTTCAGTTGATCATCTTTACAATGTTGTTATTACTGTGTAAAATGTTCTCCTGTTTTTCTACTCACTTCACTTTGCATCAGTTCATGAAAGACCAGGTTTTTCTGCAGGCATCCTGCTCGTCAATTCTTATAGCATAATAATATTCCATCACAATAATATAACACAATTTGTTCAGCCATTCCCCAGTTGATAGACATCGCCTCAGTTTGCAGTATTTTGCCACCACAAAAAAAAAATATTTTTTGTACATATTGGTACTTTTCCTTTTTGGGGGGATCTCTTTGGGATACAGACTTAGTAGTGGGTATTACTGGATCAAAGGATATTTGCAGTTTTATTTTTGGTATAGTTTGGACATACCTTGGCCATAGTTCAAAATTCTCTCCAGAGTGGTTGAATTAGTTCACAACTTCACCAACAGTGCACCAGTGTGTAAATTTTTCCACATCCCCTCCAGCATTTATAATTTTCCTTTTCTGTCATATTAGCCAATCTGATAGGTGTAAGGTAGTATTTCAGAGTTTTTAAATTTGCACTTCTCTAATTAATAGTGATTTCAAGTATTTTTTCATATAACTGTAAATAGCTTTGATTTCTACTTCTGAAAATTGCCTGTTCATATCCTTTGACTATCAGTTGGGGAATGACTTGTATCCTTGTAAATTTGCCTTAGTTCTCTATATATTTGAGAAATGAGGCTTTTTCAGAGCAACGTACTAAACAATTTCCCCTAGTTTTCTACTTTCTTTCGAATTTTGGCTGTGTTGGTTTAATGTCATCAAAATCACCTATTTTACATCCTATCTATTTCTTATTTGGTCATAATTTCTTCCCTTATCCATAAATCTGACAGGTAAAATATTCTATTCTCCTCCTAGTTTGCTTATATCACCCTTGATGTCTAAATCCTTTACCTATTGTGACCTGACTTTTTTTAGATATTAAGTACAAATTAAACCTACATCTTTGTCACAAAGGAAAAAGAACTACTTTAAATGTTATGTCTTTAACATTCAGAAAAACTTAATATAAGCAAGTGAAAAAAGCCAAGGATAACTGATTATTTATTGAATACCACAAGATATTGACTCCATATTAGGATATAGAAGTTATCAGTTACTGAACTAAGAGATAAGATATTGGATCTCAGAAGAGGTGTCTTCCAAATGTCATTTTATCCAGTAGACTCAACTTTCGGCTCTTATCATACACCCAACCAAAGGTATCTACAAGCAGAAATAATTAAGAGGGAGACTGTTTCTTTTGATTTTCTCCAAATACTCTATGGTAGAAATGATAATGTGGGGAAACAATAGCAGGCAGGTGAAACAAAAGAAGCAAGGAAGCTGGCTAATCTACATGATGGATAACCATCTTCTGAAAAATCATAAATATACTGTACTACACACTTAAAAAAGTCTGTTGATACCTTTTGCTTTTACATTGCCAACATTTTCCCCAAGATCTTTCTTTCCTCTTCCCCTTCCTGAGAATCATTCTAGGGGAGAGGAGAAAGAGATAGAGTAATATGTAGCATGAGTGATTGAATTAAAGGAAACTATTGTAAGGCTATGGGATATAGGTATATTTGTAGGTAGTAAAGGAGGAGTCAGTAAATAGAGAGAAATTGAAGATAAGAAGAGAGCGTGTATAACGATTAAGAATGCAATCTGCTGAAGATGAGATGGAACTAAGGGTGTGCGTGGAGACGTCTGTCTCACAAGGGTAAAGGCTACCTCTTCACGTGAAACAGGAGTAAAGGAGAAGACAGTGGGGAAGGATGTCTAAACAATGGGAGATGAGGAGGGAATAAGAAAGAATTCTTGGAGAACGGCTTCTATTACTATTTATTTTGGTAGAGTATGAGACAAGATCCTCAACTTAGCGAGAGGGAAGAGTCTCTATGGAAGGCTTGACTAGAGAAGAGAAAGGTTGTAACTGAAGGTTCAGTGGTTTCTCATTGCCTATAAGCTAAAATGCAGACATTTCTGTTTTTTTCCATTAAAAACTCTTTACAGTTTGGCCTCAATCTGCTTTTCCAAACTGATTATTCTATCTCATACACCTTATGCTCAAGGTAAACTTACCTAATTAATGTTCCTCTTACATGACGTTCCATATCTTACCTTTGGACCTTTCCACAGGTTGTCTCTCATATCTGAAATAGTCTCTCTTCTTATTCCTGTCTTTTGGACCCTCTAAATCCCATCAAGTCTCAGCTCAGCGACCACCTCATTTAAGATTTTTATAAGTCTCCTAATTGTTAGTGTCTCTCCCCTGCTCTTCATTTTGTATGTCTGTGAATACACTGAGTCCTACCAGTAGAATAGAAAACAAGGAGTTGATTCATTGAAGACAAAAATAGTATTTTAATTTGAACTCAGAGTTGATCAGTTCTTTCTGTGCAGGTGGATAGTGTTTTTCATCATGAGTCCTACAGTTGATCACTATTACAATATTACTGTTACTGTGTACCTGGTTTTGCTCACTTCATTCTATGTCAGTTCACGTAAGTTTTCCCAGGATTTTCTGAAATCATCATACTCATCATTTCTCAAGCACATTATTGCATATTCCCCAATAGTATTCCAGTATACCACAATTTGTTCATTCTCCAACTGACGGGCATCCCCTCAATTTCTAATTCTCTGCCACTACAAAAGAGCGGCTATCAATATTTTTGAACACATAAGCCCCTTCCCTTTTTCTTTAGTCTCTTTGGTGGGGGGGCAGTATTGCTGGGTCAAAGAGTATTGGTCTAGTAGCAGTATTACTGGATCAAAGGGTGTATACACACACACACACACACACACACACACACACGTATATATATATATATATATATATATATATATACACACACACACACACACACACATATATATGTATATGTATGTATATATATATATATATATCCCTTTGGACATAGTTCCAATTTGTTTTCTAGAATGCTTGGACCAGTTCACAACTCCACTAATAGCATATTAATTTTTCCTATTTTCCATCTTCTTTCCAGCATTTGTTATTTTCTTTTTTTGCCATATTAGTCAATCTGATAGGTGTGATGTGGTACCTCAGATTTATTTGAATTTGAATTTCTCTAATCAATAGCAATTTAGAACATTTTTATATGACCATAGATATTTTTAATTTCCTCTCCTAAAAACTGCCTGTTCATATCCCTTAAACATTTATCAACTGGAGAATGACTTATTTTTGGAAATTTGATTCTGTTCCCTATACATTTGAGAAATGAAACTTTTAGCATAGAAATTTGCTGTTAAATTTTTCTCCAGTTTTCTGCTTTCCTTCTAATTTTGGCTGTATTTGTTTTGTTTATGCTTTTAAGAATGTGAATGCTCTGCCATTTGGTATGCATATGTTACATACCGGTATCACTTCATTGTCTAGTATACCTTTTAGCAAAATGTTATTTTCTCTGTTTATCTCTTTTAATTAGGTCTAATTTTGCTAATTTTGCTTTGTCTGAGATCATGATTGCTACTTTTACCCGTTTTTTTACATCAAGTGAAAATATATTTTGCTCCAGCCCCTTATTTTAATTGTGTTGTCTTTCCATTTCAAATGTTATTTCTACAAATAACATATTGTTGAATTCTGATTTCTAGTTCATTCTGTGATCTTTCATTATATTGTGAATTTATCACATTCACAGTTATGATTACTATATATTTCCTTCCATCCTATTTTTTCTCTTTATCTCTCTTTTTAACCTGTCCCCCCTTCAAAATCTGTTTTACACTGCCTCCCTTATTCAGCTCTTCCTTTTATCACTTTCTTTTTTTTCTCTTATCTCTGTCCCCTCTTACTTCCCTGTTATCCATCTGAGTGTGTGTGTTTGGATGTATGTATAGTCTTCTCTGTTTGAACCAATTTCAATGAGAACTTGCCCAACCCCTTTTCCATTCCACTATAAAACTTTTGCTTGTATTCCTCTTTTATATGAGATAATTTTACCCATTCTTTGTCTTCCTTCCTCCTTCTCCTATAGCATTCCCTCTTTCTTTACCCTTTCTTTAAAATCAATGTTCCCATATTAATTTACTCACAACCATGCCCTCTTTCTATGCAAACTCCTAACTGAATAATAATAGTAAAGTTCTTAGCATTATCTTTCCATATAGGAATATAAACACTTGTAGTCCATTGAGTCCCTGATGATTACCCTTTCATGTTTACCTCTTTTATATAGGAATTGTGTTTGAATGTTAAATTTTCTATTCAGCTCTGGTCTTTTCATCAGGAATGCTTAGAAATCCTCTCTTCATTAAACATTCATTTTTCTCCTGAAGGATTATACTCAATTTTGCTTGGAAGGTGGTTTTTTTGTTGTAATAGTAGCTCCTTTGCCAGTCCTCTACTCCTTTAACATGAAAACTGTTAATATTGTGTGATCCTGACTGTGGCTCTGTGATATTTAAATTATTTCTTTCTGACAACTTGCAATATTTTCTCCTTGTCTTAGGAGCTCTGAAATTTGGCTGTAATTTTTCTGGGACTTTTCATTTGGGGATCTCTCTCAGGAGGTGATTGGCAGATTCTTTTAATTTCTATTTTACCTCCTGAAGCTAAGATCTCAGAGCAATTCCTTTATAACTTCTTGAAATATGATATCCATACTCCTTTTTCAACATGAATTTTAGGTAGCCCAATAATTCTTAAATTATCTCTCCTCAAATCTGTTTTCTAGGTCAATTGTTTTCCTGATGAGCTATTTCATGTTTTCTTCTATTTCTTTCATTCTTTTAACTTTGTTTTACTTTTTCTTGATATCTCAAGTATGGTGTGTTATGGAATGGAATCATTTCACATTTTTAAAGAACTATTTGCTGCATTTTTCTACCTTTTTTCTTTATAAACAATTCTGATTTTTAAGGAATCTTTTTCTGTAGATAATTTTTGTCCCTCTTTTACCATTTGACCAATTCTATTTTTCAAGTTATTAAGTTTCTTAAGTTATTATTTTCTTCAGTACTTTTTTGTCTCATTTACCAAGTTGTTAATTCTCTTTTCATAATTTTCTTGCATCACTCATTTCTTTTCTCAGTTTTTTCCTCTGCCACTCTTATCTCTTTCTTTACTTCCTGCAGGAATTCTTTTTGAGCTTGTCAAATCTGCATTGCTCTTTGAGGCTTTGTGTGTAGCATTTTCACTTTGTTCGCTTCATCTGAGTTTGTTCTTGGTCTTCCCTATCACCATAGTAGCTTTTTATAGTCAGGGTTCTGTTGTTGTTTACTCATTTTTTTCCAGCTCATTCCATGACTAGTCTGTTAGCTCTGGCTACAGAAGGCTGCAGTAGGCGGCATCCTACTGACTGTGGTCTAGTGGAGACAGACCCTGTATTCACTTAGGGACTGTATAAGAAAATTAAAGAAGGAGGAAATGAAGACTGACAATGATCAGAAATGATGAGGTGTAAACTATGATGCCCCTTTACAGTTTATCATGGGTGGCAAAGAATTAGAAATCGAGGAGATGCCCATCAGTTGGGGAATGGTATATGAATGTAATGGAATACTATTGTGCTACAAGAAATGACGAACAGGCAGACTTTAGAAAAGCATGGAAAGTTTTACATGAACTGATGTAAATTTTAGTGAAGTGAGCAGAACCAGGAGAATTCTGTAAACAGTAACAGCAAACTTGTGCTATGATTAACTATGATTGACTTAGCTCTTCTGAGCAATACATTGATTCAAGATAATTCCAAAAGGCTCATGGTGGAAAATGCTATCCACATCCAGGGAAAGAATTGATGGAGTCTGAATGCAGATTGAAGCATATGATTTTACATTCTTTACTTTTTGTGTAGTTTTTTCCTTTTGTTCTGTTTCTTCTTACACAACATGACTAATGTGGAAATACATTTTACATGAGTGCACAGATATATCCTATATCAAATTGCTTACTCTTTTAGGAAGCAGTGAGGTCGGGGGGAGAAAATTTGGAACTCAAAGTTTATTTTAAAATATTAAAAATTGTCTTTACATGTAATTGGGAAAAATAAAATACTATCTAAAAGAAGAAATCATCGGGGTGCCAAAATGATTTAATTTTCCTAGTTTTGTAACATAATATTTCAATTGGTTATACATCCTAAAAACAGAATAATTTCTAATTTTTCTTCTAATATACCTAGTCTTAACACTATCATTACAACTCCTTTTCATGTGACTTTTTACCTTTCTTACTTCCCGTCACAGTACTTTAGAATTAAAAAATCTTAAATATAGAATCTTATATCCGAAAGGGTTTCTAATCAATCAATAAGCATTTATCAAGCACTTCCTATGTGTCAGACAATCTTCTAGGTTCTAGGAATACAAAAATGAAAATGAAAATAGTCATTTTCCTTGAGGAACTAGATTTATTAAAATCTAGCAAAAAGAGATATACATATATAAGTATATTAAAATGTATACTAATTTTTTTGTTTCTGGGGAGCAAACCACTAATAACTCAATAGGGGAGCAGTAGTAAATAGTTTTTATATCCACTTCATAGTGTAGTTTGAGATCTGTTTTTGTTGGCCCTCCTTCCAATTTTTTCATAATTTTCTTTGCCATTCTTGATCTTGTTTTCTTTCATGGGAATCTCTTTTTAGTTCTATAAAGTGACCATTTGATGGTTTGATTGGTTTGCTATGGAATAAGTAAGTTAATTTAGGTAGTTTCACCATTTTTATTACAGTGGCTTGGCTCAACTATTAGCCATCATCAATTACTATTAGTCCCTTTACTTAGAACTCTACAAAAGAATAGTTTGTAGTTTATTCAAACAATTTCTGTGAATTTATAATCTATAGTCATTTTGAATGATATTTTTCTTTCTATCTATTTTTGCCAGGTTGCATTGATAATCTATAGAAAGATTAATGATTTACGTGAGTTTCCTTAGGCAGCTAGGTGGTGCAGTTGATAGTTAGGAAGACCTGAGTTCAAACCCTATCTCAGCCACTTACTTGCTATGTGACTTTGGGCAAGTCATTTATCTTCTATATTCCCCAGTTTCCTTAACTGTCAAATAAGGATAGTAATATCACATACCTCACAGAGTTGTTTTGAGAATCAAATGAGATAATGCCTCTAAAGCAATTGGCACATAGCAGGCCTTCAGCTTGTTTCCTTCCTTCCTTTAAAATAATGCAACTTTCACATGTAAATTCATCTAGTCCTTGAGTTTTTATCCCCATGTTAGGAGTTTGGTATGCCTTTTTTATCTTTTGGATGTTATTTTTGAAAATGTTGAAAAGACAAAGAAAATAACTTTTATATTTCAATTACTTTTAAAGATATTTGTGGAAGTATTATAATATCACTTCTGAAAAGTGAAAGATAAAAACTTCATGACCTTTTTTTTTCTTTTCCTCTCAAAGGTTATTCTGCTCTGCATTTCTTTTTTTTTTATTTAATAAATTTATTTAACTTTTTACATTCATTTTCACAAGATTTTGGGTTCCAAAATTTTCTCCCCCTTTG
>CM053770.1:172743257-172760236 GCA_028658325.1 Potorous gilbertii
CTTGACTTCTGAGAGTCCTCTCCACCCCTGGCCTAGGTCTGCCCAGCTAGTGCTTGGGGTCTGAGATTCAAATGCTGCTCCCCAGCCTCAGGGCTTTTGTCGGCAGGCCTGACAGCTCTTCAATGGGAGCTTATCTGCTGGTTCTCAGGTGGGGGCAGGGCCGCCTCCCAGGCCCAGTTCCCTCAGGGGGTTTATGCAGAGACCTTATGTAATGGAGCTGGGGTGGAGCTCCTGCCTGCTCTGGGAGTCTCTGACTGAGCTGCCTCTGCCGCGGTCACCGCCTCCCAAGGGGGTCCGAGTCCCGGAGATACCCCGCTCCCCTCTCAGCCTGTCTCTCTCACTGACCTGTGCATCTGTGGGTGGAGGGACCTTCGCGGCCGCTGGAGATTAAGGTCCCTGAAGCCTGCTTGGGTCTGCTCACTCCTCTCAGTGCCGCTTGGCCGGGGCGGGGGAGGGGAGGACTCCGCTCCCGTCTGGGGTGCCTTTGCGGTCGGTTTTTCAGGGCTCTCTGCAACGTAAATCTCCTTCACTGTGTTGCTGCGCGGCTTCCACTGTTCCAGAATTTGTCAGGAGTTCTTTTTACAGGAAATCTATGGGCTGTGGGTTTGGAGCTAGCAAATGTGAGTCTTTCTACTCTGCCATCTTGGCTCCGCCCCCCTATAAAATTTTTTGACCCTACCTTTGTACCAGAGTATAAATCTGATTCTTTTTTTTTCTTTTATGGGATGTGTACAGTACTTTATTGTAAAATTTGATTTGATAATATACAATACTGTACATGTATTTTATACATTTCTGAGTTTTTTTTCTTTGTTGTCTGCTGGCCTTTGCATATTGTCTGTTACTTATACAAAACTCCCCCAAAGTTCCTGTTTAATTTCTTACTGCCAATCTGTGGTATATCAGAGGGATGATGGGGAAAGGCATGACATGGAAGGGGTAATTGTATGCTCTCAGAATGGATGCATTTACACTAGAAAATGAACTTTTTTGAGACAGTATAGGGATGAAAAGAATGGAATGCAGGCAACTAAATGCCACAATGAATGACTGACCCTGGAGTCAGGAGGACCTGAGTTCAAATCCTGCCTCAGACACTTGACACTTGACACTAGCTGTGTGACCTTGGGCAAGTCACTTAACCCCAGTTGCCCTGCCTTCCCCCCACTGACCAGAAAAAGAATGGAATGTCATTGATTGGTTAAAAAATACTAATGTTGCAGATATAAGATTAATTTTTTATTTTTTTAAATTTGCTTATATTTAATTCAGAGAGAGATGCAAAATATCTCCTGATATTTCGGTTAGTGGCTCAAAAAATCTGAATAAATCTCTCATATTTATCAACCTCAGTTCTTGCCCTTCTTTAATCTCTTATTATGAGAATATCCATATAGTATAGCTTGTTCCAGTGGTGGTATCTTACCTCAGTGATGGATTGTAGAGTTCAGAATTCACTATAAATTTCTTGCAAGGAAATCTTACTGAAAGTGTGACCAGACTTTGACACTCAGATTAATTTGATCAGTAGGCTTTGCGAGATTAAAACTCTTGAACTTGATTGGACTTTTTAATATGGAGATACTTATTTCATTTCAACAACCATTTAGTAAGGCATTGTGCTAGAGACACAGCTAATAAAAAATTAAAGTACCTACCCTCCAAGAGCTCATAGTATAGGAAAAGGAATGAGACATGTACTCAAATAATTATAATATTATATAAACATTAATATGATTAATGCATATTAAAAGTCAGGATACATGGGAGTTTTTGGAAGGGCAAGATCCTGTCTAGCAATAAATAATAGGAAAGACTTTAGGAAAAAGGTAATAGATAAGTTGGGCCTTGAAGAAAATGAATTTTGGGAAAGATAGGTTGAGAGTATCTTTTCTATAGATGGAGGAAACAGAAAAGGGTAGGATGATACTGGAGGACAAGTAGTTTAGTCTGGGGAGAGCCTTGGACATTATATTAAAGGAGTTTGTATTTTATAACAGTCATTGAGGAATTTTGAGAATCAGTGATGTGATCAAACCGTGATCAAACCTCTGCATTACGAAAACTATTTTGGCAGAATTTGACAAATCGATTAGTGAAAGGCGAGTCTAAAGGCAGTTAGTTCATCATTAACAGTAGTTTAATATCTATTCACTTTGCCAAAAGGTTGATTTAGCAGGAAAATGTCTACCATGCTGCAAGAAATTTCTCTACTTTCCTATAGCTGCATAGGAATGGGTTAGCACTGAGTCAGTTTTTAGGCATTTCCATTTCTTTCTTTTCCTTAGACTCCAGGGCTTTCATCACTTTGTAAACTTTCCCTGATCTGTAAACTCCAGCTGAAAGCTCTGAGCTTCTAAGTTTGTTTCCTTCTTGGAGTTGAGAAATTTGTAGCACTTAATCCATGATCAACTTTCTACCTTCTGCCTCTACCACTCTTATTCATAAGTGTCAGATTCTGGTACCTGTTCCCTTTCCCTTGTCTCAATATATTTGAGATTACAGGAGTAGTTTTTCTAGGGTTTTTCCTCTTTTAAAAATACTTTTATCACTTTTTTGTTTTTACATTTATTTATGAATATATAACTGACCTCCTCACCAAGCTATCCTTCCCTTTTTAGAAATATCTTTTAAAATTAAGTAAAACCAGCTTCTCTCCTACCTTTGCTTAGCTTTTCCATAGCGGAGCTTGGTCCTTATAATTGCACTTTATAGATTTGTTTCATACATTGCATATATTATTATCCTGGCTATACTCTACTCTCCATCATTTTTTATGAGGTTTTTTTTGGTGTTGTTGTTGTTCTTGTGAATTCTTCATATTCCTTTTTTACTTATAGTGCAATGATGTCCTCTTACATTAATGTATCAGTTGTGAACTTCTCTCTTGTTCATTTCAAAATCCTTTGATATTATCTCCCATTCTTTTCTTTTTACTCCAGTTTCATATGAAGAGGTGGTCCTCCCCACCAAGGTCAGTCCCTTTACAAACATTTGATCCATTCTCTCCTGTTTTCTTTGGCAGATTGCCCCCACAATCATGATCTTTTCCCTTCTCCCTTTTCCTCTCCTCCCTCCCTTCCTTTTTCTCTGATCTTCATTTTTTTTCTGTGTACTGGTTTTTTCCTTACCTAGAAACATTCTGCATCTCCTCACTCTATCTTTTATTAAAAAGAAAAAACTACTCACCGGACCTACCTTCCCTTTAAAAGCCAAACCTTTAGTTAAAAAACTGTCTGTTTTGTTGCTTCCACTCCTTTTTCTATCATTTTTCTTCTTAATTGCAATCTTTTTTCTGACTGCATCTCTTAACAGTAACTGTTAGATCTCAAGTTACCAAAAGTCTCTTTTAAAAAAATGTAATTTTAAAATTCTGAAATTAAAAATGAGTATCATCTTATACAGAGCAGAGCACAAAAAAAAAAGATTGTATATGAAACCATGAACCTTAATTTCATACTACTTTACTTCCAAACAGTTTATAATAACCTCCATATGTTACTTTCAGAATTGTATGCTTGTCCTCATTTTTGAAAATGTTTCGCTGGCTTGCATTCTTTGACATTATCATTTCCTTCTCAATTAAAAATCAGAAGAGGGGGAAAACCTGGTGAGCAGGACCCAGCCGCTGTTGTGGACATGTTGGGCTCCAATTCAGAATGTCCCAAAATCAGGTTGATGTAAGACTGAAGCTCAAAGTACAGAGACTGTTAAGCCAGAGATGATCTGGAAGATCTATATAAAGATGGTAAACCTTCAAGAATTAAGGAGGTCACAAAGAGAATATCAACAAAGAAAAGAGGCCCAGAACAAAGCTTTGGTCATTCCTCAGACTTACTAGCCATGTGACCCTGGGCCGGTCATCAACCTCTGTTTGCCTCAGTTTCTCCTCTGCAGAATGGACATAATAATAGCACCTACCTCCCAGGATTGGATGAGACAGTAATGGTAAAGCTCTTAGTGTACGTGGTGCCTGGCGTATAGTAAACACTGTATAAGTGTTAGGAATAATAAATAATTATCTCATTCCTCCCTGCTTCCCTCAACCCTCGCCCCTCCCCCCCCCCCAAACCACCTTTACAGATTTTCTTATTTTTGTCAAGAATCCTTCTAGCTATCTAGGTCTTCAATCTCGGTGTCATCCTTGATTTATTTTTCTTACCGTACAGATCCAATCATTTGCCGTGTCTTACACGGTTTCCTTTAACTCACATGGCCACCACCATAAATCAGGCTCTCATCTCTGTCCTGGGTTATTTTGGAATAGAGTTCTGGTTAGTCCTCTTGCTTCACGACTCTCCTTTTTCTATTTTATTCTCTACACAGCTGTTATTGTGATATGCTTAAATTACAGAGAGCTAATCACATATTCCACAAATTCATTTGGCTCCCTGTTACCTCTAGGATCAAGTATAAATTTCTTTGTTTGGAATTTAAAGACCCCAACCACTAGGTTCTTGACTACATTTCCAGTATTATCATAAATTAATCCATTTCACACACTTTATGGTGTAGCCTTTGCACAGCAGACATTTCCTCTCCCATACCTTTATATTGGCTATCTCTCGTGCATCAAATTATACTTCTATTCTTGGAGTCAATATTAAATTTCAAGGGTTTAACTGAAGAGCTATGTTCTACTTGAAGGCTTTCATAATTCACCACCTCTTCAACTGAGAATGCTTTTTCCTCAAAAAATTACTTTTTATTTATTTTGTATATAGTGTTTATAGTTACGTTATCTCCTTATATTTACATGTTGAGTTGAGGGACCATTTTTGTCATTTTTTTCTTTGTATCCTGTCACGATATTTGGTACGTAGCCAGTTGTTTGTTAATTGATTGACCTGCATTTTTAAAGGGAGTTTCTTTATTGGGCATCCCTTCTCTAGTGAAATCAGCTGCTCTGAACCAAAATAAAACACAGTCTAGTAATTGTAAGGATCTTTAAAAAGTTTTTGGGGCAGGGGAGAAGAGTGAGTGGAGGCATGGGAGGTTTTTAGACCTGAGGGGTTGATGTGAAACAATTTCTTCTCCAGTTTACTACCCACTTTTAATTTGCGGGAACTGTTCTCTGCCTGAATTCCTTAGCAACTTATTTATCAGTCAAAAAGTTAAGAAGCAGTAGAAATTGACTACATAATGTTGACATACATTATCTGTCTCTCTCTTTTATCTTTTTCCCCAACTTGGTTGCTTTAGGAACGTGCCATTAACCATGCAGCAGGAAGTCATGGGGTATCTGGGATATTTATGAAATATGATCTTAGTTCCCTTATGGTAACAGTGACTGAAGAACATATGCCGTTCTGGCAATTTTTAGTAAGACTGTGTGGTATTATTGGAGGCATTTTCTCAACAACAGGTAATAAAACATTTTTGTATCTTTTTTCTGGGAATGCTGTATATTTTGGGAAAGAGTGTTGATTCAGAGTCATAAAGGAGGCATGATGCAATGGAAAGAATGGATTTAGCATCAGAAGTCCTAGGTTTGAATCTCTGCTTTGCCACTTAATCTTTCTGGGTCTCAGTTTCTTTATTTGAGTAAAAACCCAAAAGTTTGGATTATAAATTTATGGTCCCTTCTGGATCTAAATCTATGGTGCTATGACCTGTATTAGAGTTCCGGTTTAAAAACTATGTGATCTTTGGTCAATGCTTTCTGATCCTCTATTTCCTTGTCTATAAAATGGGGATAGTAATACATATATAATCTGTCTTGCAAGCCTGAATTGAGAAAGTTTTGTAAATCATGAAAGCACTATATAAATTCAAGCTAATATCAACAAGCTATAATAATTTTTATCATTTTAGAAAATGTGTTGTTTAGAAGAGACAGAGAAATTAATCTCAGAGTTAATTTGGAAAATCATCCTGTAATGAAAATAGATTATATATCATGAGTTCAGTGTTACTTAGGTTGCTATCACAAAGATTAATAAGATTGTAATCCTGATAAATTTGTGTGATTTTCATAAGAAAGGCTGTTGAACAAGGCAAGGATACAATTTTGTATGGAAATTAAATTATGTTCTTCCTAAGTTATTGCATGATCAGAATAGCATGTAATTAAACAATTTCTATTTACTGCTTACCATGTTTTTTAAGTTGTGGTGGGCGTACTGTTCTTTTCTTATATGAAACCATACTGCCACTTGGATAAAATGTAATGTGGTAGTATCACTAATTTCCCAAAAGATATGAAAACAGCCCCCAATGTTTGTTTTTTTTTACTGGCAGCTTTTCATAAGTATAATTGGAGAAGTTGGATTTTGAGGGCCTAGGAACTATGTTTGTTACAATTTTGTTTGTTACAATTTTTTAAAATCTATTATCCTTGAAAATAGCAATTCTGAATTCTTATTAGCTGGTAAGTAAGAGGTATCATCCATTAAATTATTTGCTCTTTTCCACACCTTAATCTCTACTATTCCAGTTAGTTGTTATGTATTCTTAAATGTTAATTCAGGAATTTAGCTTAAAAATTTCTTATTTTGTGACAGAGTATTCTTATGTGCTTATTCTTAACTCCAGGCATGCTTCATGGAATTGGAAAATTCATAGTTGAAATAATTTGTTGTCGCTTTGGACTTGGAGCCTACAAACCTGTTACTTCTGTAAGTAATGATAGTAGAACAACCATCTGAGTTACCGGTATTGTGTTTCATTTATTGTAATACTTCAAATTGAAGTTGAGAAGGCAGTGTCAGAATTGGAAGATGTAGGTTGAAGTCTAGCCTCTTATACTTTCATGTTACTTAACCTTCCTTTCTCTGTCTCAGATACCTATCTAGAACAGAGCAGTTGTTGATCTGCATTGGTTTAGTGACTTTTGCTTATTTGAGTGCTCTCAAACCCTTGAAATCATAGGTGTGGACAAAAAAAAAAGACAGACATTTTTGAGGGTCCCCAGTGTATCCAAATTTGAATGAAAATAAAGTTTCTGTTTTTACATTAGATGTATTTTACAATAACTAAAACTAATAATGTATCTTTTTGTATTATATTTTCTAGGTCCAGGATGGCCACACAAACAACCACTTACCTCTTACAAAAAATAGTATACATAGCACCTCCTGAGAAGAGGAGAAAAACATTTTTGCCTGACAGAAAATCTTTTTTTAATAATAAAGTATTGTGCAATATGTTCAAAGAAAAAATATGAATAGAAAGGAGAAATCACATCTTAAAAAAACAACAACCTTGTGTGTGTTGTGTCTGTTACACATTTGTTACAAGAGGTCATGGGCCTATCTTCTGACTGAACCTACCTGGAGAAATTCTTTGAAGAAAATCCCAGCTACTACTTTCACAGCAGATGGGCAGTCAGCATTAAAATCTCAGGCCATTCTTATTGGTAAGGTAGATTCTTAAAAGAAAAAAGTCAAACTGCATATGAAAAAAGAGTAGTGGACATGGTGAATCCCTTTATTTTTAGAAAAATTTGTTGGAATTAAAACATTTATCAGGTTAGTCAGACGTTGAAAATCAGTTATCAGTCCCGCTGTTAAGAAAAGAAAAGAACAGAAACAGTTCCTGTGATATAGCCTTATTAATATTAAGCCATACTAATGCAAAGATTCCATTAATTAAGACTGATCTAAAATAAGAAATGTGACCTAATTGTTTTTTGCTATAATTGGATCTTTTAATTATTTAATATTGCTCAAGCCAGCAAGAAGATAAAATTGAAAGTTATTATGAAGACATTGATGATTAGATGTGTAACTAAACAATATCTTACTGACAAAATTTAAGAACTCTTTTGGATGGTAGTAGGAAAAATTAGTCCTTTAAAAAAAGTGCTGTTTTTTCTTTTTTGATTGATTCTTTTCTTTGCAAAGAATTTATAGCTGAAAATATAAAGTTTAAGGAGTTTAAATTTTTAAAAGTGCACCTATATTAGTGAGAATTAATCTTGCAAAGGAATTAGGACATGCACTTATTTGTGATGGTGCTTTTTGATTTAAGTTAATTTATCCAAGCGATATAAAGTTGGAGAGCAAGTCAAAAGGAGCCAGCATTATGCTTAAAGAAAAGATGCATGAGTTTTTAGACACCAAATGAAGGCATGTGATTTGTAACATATGTGGACTTCCATTTCCTCTTCTGTAAAATTATGGAATGTGACTAATATCACTTTCAACCCTAAAATTCCATGGGACAAAGAAACAAATTGCTTTATTAACATTAAGAATATTAGGCCTTAGGTTTACATTTCTGCAGAGCATACAGTATATAGTTGTAACCTTAGGCTGATTAAAAATAGGAGTAATATAATGAAATTGAAGGTAAAAAGAGGACTTCAGTCTTATCTGCCGTTCAAAACCATATTTTCCTTTTCAATAAACATGCCAAACTTTAGTTTTCTTTTTATAATAAATACTTGAGGACTTTGGAGGAAACACTTATTCATTCCCAAAGTTTAGACCATTAAGGGGAAAAGGAATGTTGAAATCTTACAGGTAAGTAATAGCCCAAATTAGACATATTCTACTATAATAAACTGGAAATTAAATGATGACTTTGTAGAGAATGGTATATTAAAAGATGATAAACTAAGAGTTATCTGTTAGACTTAGGAAAAAAGATAAGGAGAGGGAGTTGCTTTTTTGAAAATAGGGTTGATAATCTTTTAAGGTAACAAGGAAAAGCAAGTCTAGAGTTGTTGAAGGAACTAGGTTGCAGTAGAGTTCACATCTAGCAAGCACCTCGCAGAAAGTAAAAGTACTGCCAAGAATAACAATGCATTAAAAAAAAAAAGACCCCCCCCCCCCTTAATTAGCTAATTTTATTTCTTCTCAAAAAGAATTTGACCCTACAATTTTGGAGTCATGAATGAGCCTTAGTTGGATTCTGTGTAAGAAAGTATTAGAATTTTACTTTAAAGAGCAATTTGTAGCGGATACTTTACAAATACTTTATAAAAAATCAGAACTTTATCATACTACAAGATTTTGAATGAGTTCATTCAATAAAATGCCATTTAATTGTTTTGTTTCCCTCATCCATCTCTGTCTTTGAGGGAAAAATACCTGACATGGTACCCTAGGTCCACCAATTTGGTTGTAAGAGTTTAGGAAACATGGTATATAGGGTTTTTTTTTAAAGGCATTTAAAATTGCTTAAATGAATATTTCTTCCTTTTGTCATAATTCTTAAGGTTTTGCAAATATCTCTTGCTTTTTTAAAGAATGACTCTGTCTGAAGCAATTTGAATTGTTAGTTTCTTTGCATCAAATCCAGCTTTCCCACTAATTTTCCCCAAGCAGATGAGTAACCCTTTTGAAAAGGGATTATAAGCCTTGGCTACCTGCTTGGTAGTTACTACAATCAGGGAAGTACCTCCGTGAGAAGTTGTCCTCAGCAAATAGTTTTTTCCTTTGTACTTTGTGGTTCTACCTATAGCAGCTTTCCCCTTAACCTGGATCTTTTTACTTCTTAAAATTTTATTAATCCTTTTTTAGCCTAGATTTTAAGTGTCTAAAAAGAGAATTAGGCAGAATTATTAACTTTTGTTTAATATTATCCACTGTTTGAAGATGCTACTAAGATGATGTATTAAGAATTCTTTAATTTGAGACTTCAGTTTCTATAAAATCAATTTGTTCTTTGCTTTGTCAGTTTGCATGTTGACTCAAAAAATAACTGCAAATTATTTTCTTCTGGATAAAAATGAACAACTCAAATTTATATAGTTTACTGCTTGTATCTGTTAATCCTCAGATCTTCCTCTCAGAAACTTATCACATAGCATAAATAATATAAACACAAGATAGAGAAACTAAAAATACATCAGTGTGAACATACAGGTTTCAGTAGCTAATCCATGTTTAAAAACAATTATAAAATTAACAAATTTCCTACAGTATTGCATGTATTCTATGTATCTGTACTTTCTTCTTTATCTTAATAATTCAAGAATGATACTTGAAGTAGCTCCTGCTACTCTATTATAGACTCTTGATTTAAGTCTAAAACTTTAGGTTCATGCTCAAGTTGTAAACATTCTAAGTAGTCTAAGAAGAATATTTAAATAGTCTTAGAACCTTAAAAGATTTCAAGAAACCATCCTTTTAAAGTGGGATTTAAGCATTTCATGTTTGGTTTCAGTTTGGCAAAACTTTCTTCTTCAGTTTTTGGAATTATAACAATGGTCTTTCAGCCATCTTTTTTGGTGCTTCCAAAAAAGGAACAGTGTGTATCATTTCCTCTGGGGTTTTTTGTGTGTTTTGCAAAAGTGGGCCAAACCCTCTGTTCTTACTTTAGGGTCAGTAGTTTTTGTTTTGGTTTTTTTTTCAGTCTGGTGTTTTTCCCCTGAAACATTTTTACACAATTATGAGGTAATTTTGTGTTATTCTACAAATAGAAACCAAAACTGCTTTGTTTTTAGTTTGCTTTTGCATTTTGTGTTGTTTTTTAGGGATGAGCAGGAAGAATTGAAAAATTAAACAAATTCCTCCTCGTGATCTAGGACATTTGAAATAAATAAAACGGTGAACTATTAAAAGAACTAATTTGTCCTTTTGATCTAAACAAAAAGAAAATAGCAAATCTCAGATACACCTTAACTTCTCCTTCTCATGACAACTGCATAAGTAAAATGAAATAAGAATTTTAATGTAACACTAAACCCACATTTTTCATGCATTTGGGGCTAAGTCCTCATATGGATAAAGACTTATTTTTTCCTTTCTTATAGCAAAGATTGGCACCAAAAAATCATGTGGGAAGATTGAGGGAAAATTTTACTGAATTGTTTTCCATCTGGAAACTAGTGAACAAGGTTGAGTAAAGTAGATATAGAAAGTTAGTACTGTTCAAGAAAACCTGCAAGTACTTGTGTCTTAGTAACACTGGATTATGTGTATTATTCATTTTTAAAAGAGAGAATTAGAATACTTGCACAAAACTGTACGTTTTAACTTTTCAAAGAAAAATATTTTCATATAGGTGGAAAGAAAACAATACCAATCCTAAAGGAATGAAAGTTAATCTCAGTATTTGCTTACACTTTTGATAAACAGCTAATAAGCTTGTTAACCCTGTTATCTGTAATATTTTATAACAAAAAAAAAACCCAAAAAACTTTAGCATCCCTTTCCTAAGCAGCTAAGTGAACATTTATGGGCAATGAGTACTACAGGATATACCTTTTCAAGTGAAAGCAACTGCTTATTTAAACAAATCATAATTCCAATAAACCCTTTATTTTAGTTTTTAAAAATATGAATACTTAGGACTAGCCTGATTCTGTCTTTCTCCCACCCTACCTATGTGTAATTCCAGGTTGGGAGCAGTGGATCAAATAAATTGGGGGAACACTTGCTCAAAGTGCTCCCCTGGATATAAGAAGAGTTGCATCTGGAGACTCAACTCTGTTCCAGTTAAGCATCCCCTGCTATGCTGAGTAAGCAGTTAAAAAAGGCACCACTCCCTACTTATGAACCATTTACAACATTTGGCCAAGTGCTGGTTTTCTTTATTTTTTTTAATTTAACGATACCCGACCCTTAAATCAAGAATAAGCATTTTTCTCGACCCTTTTTTGGTGAGATCCTAGGACATTTCTTCTTGTTTACCATTTATTGTTAATATTAGGTATGACAAAACACTAGGTAGAAGATGACAAAAGTGTGAATAAGACTTTAAAATTTGGGAAACTAATTTTTGAGACAGGCATTACCATGTGTTTGGATAGAGAATTTCTAAGAATCAGGAAGATCTATTTTTGAGTCCCACCTCTTAAACATATTAGTTGTATTACTGTGGGAAAGTCCCTTAACCTCCTTTATTACACCTTCAGGCCATTCTGAAAGGCGGAGTTGTAGAATAGTTGATTTTTGAGAGATGGAAACATTGCATTTGGAAGTTCACTACAGTTTAAGCATAGGTAATTTTGGATCAAACACAATTAGAAAGTTTGAGACTAAGTTTAAAGTGTTTGTTGTCAGATAACAAGGTCTTAGGCAATATTCTGTGTTCGCAGAGCAGATATATTTACTGTGAAGTTTATTAGACTAATATAGACCAAATAAAATATGACTGACAAGATGCTAGTGAACTGATAGGAACTGGAATAACTAAGAATTATCTTTATTGTTAACTATAGAGTTATCTCACTTCACTGATTTATCCTGTGTACTTATAAGGCAATAGCTAGTTACCTGCTTCCGGGGCATGTAGTGTGACCATGGTATAGTGAAAAGAGCTTTGACTTTCCAGTCAGGATTTGGTTTCACATTTTATCTTTGTTTCCTACCTAGGTAACTATGGGATCTGCCTGGTTCTTGGTTTCCTCATCTGTAAAATGAGGGTGTTAGATTGGATAGCACCTGAGGTTCTGTTTAACTATAACTCTGAGCTTAAAATGTTTTGCTGTAAACAGAATATTGAGTAACCATCAAATCAGGCAGGACTTTATTTTAAAAAGTTCTTACCATTGATAGGCACTTTCCACCCCGTAACAATAATTTACATATATAGTCCTTTAAGGTTTATAAAGGACTTTTTGTAACAGCCATTTTAGAGGTTAGGAAACAAGAAGCTTAGATGAAGGAGATGACTTACCTACGGGCACACACAAGTTCAGTAAGTATCTTAATTGGGACTTGAACTAATTTCTCAGTGCTTAAGTCAATTGCTTTGTCATTGTATTCCATCATAGCTTAACAACACAAAAATGAAAGCATATAGACAACTGTGTGCTGTTATAGTTGCTGTATTTCTAGAAATGTGAGCTAGAAAATGTCCTCCAAAGGTAAAATGACAAAAGGCAGTCTGCTTTAGAAGGAATTATTTTTGTCTGGAAGGATGAAGACTGAGAAAAGAGAGAGACTCAAAGTTTATAAAAATTTAGAATTCCAAAGAATAAATGGGTTGATGCACTGAATCCTGATGTATTAGAGGACCACAGATTTAGAGCTGAAAGGAATCTTAGCTTTTCAGTTCAAGTCTCTTTTTATGGAAGAAGAAACTGGGCCCATAGGTTAAAGGAGGAAGCTCAAAGACAGGGTATTGAACTAAGTCCTCTGGTTTTAGAGTCAGTGTTCCTTTCTGTTGTACCATACTACCTATATAATCTATTTTCTTGCAATTCTAGGGGAGAATTTTAGACAGTCATAAAAAACTACGTTTTGCTTATGCAGCAAAGGATTTGTGTAACTACAAGACATTGTACTAGTAGACTCAATTCTAGGAGGTTTGTGTATTAGGAGACTATCACAAAAAACGATTGTCATTTCTCCTTATCTTTCGAAATTGGTGATGACACTAAGTGAAGTTTTGTTTGCCAAAACAGAGGCAAAATGGAAAGGTAAGTGGGACCATCACAGTGATATAAACCAAATCAGATGAAAACAAATCTCAAACTGTACCTCTCCATCTCCTCTTTTTCTTTTCTGTAATATGTTTTTGTGCCACTTCCTGTGATGTATTTTTACTTTTTTCTGCCTTCTCCTTTTCACATCTCCTGTTACAATCCCTTTGCATCCTTAAATCACATTTTTTTATCATTGCATCATTTAATTTATATCTACTTCCTCTATGTATATCTCTCTTAAATATCATGATAAATATGCAATTCTCAAGATTAACAAGTATCATCTTTCCTTATAGGGATGTGGAAAGAGTTTGCCTGTATTGATTAACAAGGTTTTTTTTTTCCTCTTTACCTTTTTATGTCTCTCTTGAGACTTTTATTTGAAGATTGAATTTTCTATTGAGCTCTGACCTTTTCATCAGAAAGGTCTGGAAATCTCTTATTCTATTGAATGTCCATCTCCTTGCCTGAAATACTATTCTCAACTTTTCTGGGTAATTGATCCGTGGTTGTAGTCCCAACTCCTTTGCCTTATGGAATTTCATACTCTCATTCCTTTGATCTTTTAATGTAGAAGTTGCAAGGTCCTGTGTCACCCTGCCTGTAGCTCCTTGATACTTCAGTTGTTTCTTTCTAGCTGTCTGCAGTATTTTCTCCTTCGCTTGATAGTTCTAAAATTTGGCAATGACATTCCCTGGTGTTTTTAGTTTGGGATCCCTTTTGGGAGGTGAACAGTGGATTCTTTTGATGACTATTTTGCCCTCTGGATCTTGGACTTGTGGGCAGTTTTCCTTGATGATTTCTTGGAAGATATTTTTTGTCCAGGCTGTTTTTTTCATTGTGGCTTTCTGGTAGATCAGTAGTTCTTAGATTTTCTCTCCTGGATGTTTTTCAGGTCAGTTGTTTTTCCAATTAGATATTTTATATTTTTTCTATATTTTCATTCTTTAGATTCTGTTTGACTGATTCTTGATGTCTCAGAGTCATTAACTTCTACTTGCCTGATTCTTATTTTTATCAAATTGTTTTCTTCAGTTAACTTTTGCGTCTCCTTTTCCATCTGTCCAGTTGTTCCTTTTAACTTCTTCTGTGATTTCTTTTTTCATATTTTAAAAATCATTGGCCAGTTTTTCTTCCGTTTGTCTAATTCAGCTTTTAAAATTCTTCAGCTATTCCAAGAATGCTTTGTGATTCAGTCTAGTTAATATTCCCTTCAGAAGTTTCAGAAGAGAGTACAGTCTCAATGCTGACCCCTTTGGTATTTGTGTTTTGGTCCTTGCCCTCATAGAAAGGTTCTGTGGTCTTTTCTTTTTTGCTTTGCTTCTTACTCATGATGATCACCCTTTTCCTGGCTTTTAAAGTAGATCTCTGCTTCTGGGGTACAAAGGGCTCTGTCCCACAGTTCTGGTGTCTTGAACTTGAGACTTTGTGTGCTGTGGCCTCTGGTTCTTTCAGCTAGAAGCTAAAATACTTCATATTACCTGGTGCTGAGCTTGGCCGGTGTTCCAGAGCAGAGGCCAGGTGAAGTCTTTCTGTGTTTTCCCCTGAGTTACCTTGGAACTAGCAGTGTTAAGTGTGGGGGAGGGGTGGTTTGGGCACAGGCAATCTCTACTGAGCTAGAGCATAGACAAGCTCAGTGGTTGGTGAACTGTTGGTACTGAGGCATGTCTGGGGTCCTGGTGTTGGCGACTCTGGGCTGAGCCCCCTGGGGCTCAGGATCTCCTTCCAGTTTGCTGAGGTGTGGCTGTCTGGGAGAGCTCTCGTCTTGCACTAGTCCCCTTCAACCACAGCAAAAGGGTCCCCCCTTAGCGATTTTTTAGCCTCACAGGCTAAGAGACTGTTTAGCCCTTCAGCTGATCCCACTGTTCCAGGATTTTTCCTGGGGAAATATTTTATGGATCTTTCAAGGTCAACAAGGGGAAGAGGAGAGCATTTACTAATCACTCCGACATCTTGGCTCCCAGAAGTTCAAATAGGGAGCAAGTTCATAGCTACCAAAAAATTAAAAGTAATACTTTGGATTTGGTAAATTTTTGCTTTTACTTCTTAACAAAAGTTATTTAAATGTCTTGTTAGCATCTCTTTTAATATGGAACAGTTTTTTAAGTATGAGCCTGAGTTTTGTTGTAGAATGTTGTTAATAAGGTCAGAGGTCATAAATGTGCTCATCATAGTCAATTTAATGTAGATAAAATCTTAACATACTGTTACTACAAACTACTCCTAAGCTGACCTGCCATCTCAGGAATTTTCATTATTTAAAGAGATAATGTAGGCAAGAGGGAGAGCTAGGTAGTTCAGTGGATAGAGTGCTGGTCTTGGAATCAAGAGGATCTGAGTTCAAATTTGATCTCAGATACATCTATTTGTGTGTTCCTGGGAAAGTCACTTAACTCTTTATGCCCCAGTTCCTTATGTGTAAAAATGAACAGGAAAAGGAAATGGCAAATCACTCCAATATATTGAAAAGTCAGACATGAATGAAACATCATAGGCAAGAGACTGACTTGATGCAAAACTCATGAACGCCATTAGAAAAACAAAGCATAATTCTCATTAATATTGGCTTGGTGTCCATTCCACATGCTGTATAATACTAAATACGTTTCAGAAACACAATTATAGGTTGTAGCTTTCCAGATAACATTTGAGGAATACACACTGAAAGTCAATTGTTTTAAAATTCAGTTTCCATTCTCCCCCATCTCCCAAAATAGGAATCTTTAAATTCTGGTCATTTGCCAGGAAAAAGTGCTTTTTAAATTTCTTTGTATCCTTTAGAAGATAAACCCACATGCCACTGCAAGAAAAGTTTTCTCTGACACTCCTTCCCCCTACTCTGTTTCACTCCACCCAATCTACTCTGAAGATCTTTAGTGATGAGGAACTCAGAATTAGTTATCCTATTCTGTTTTTGCATTGTTATATTCCCCCTTAAGAACCACCATCTATTGGTTCCAGTTATGCCCCATAGGGCCATACAAATCCGAGTCTCCTGACTTCTCCATTCTGGGCAGAGCAGTAGGGAGAAATCCCAGTGAGTTCTCTTAACTTCTAGAAATTCAGTAAGATCCATAGAAATTTAAAGTACCACACTAATACCTCCTCTGCATAGCAACTCTTCAAATATCGAAGGTTAGCATTTTTAGTGTTCTTTTAAATTTCTGAGTTCGAGATTCCCTCCCCTATCCATGGAGAAGGTAACCAGTATGGTATCACACTTGGGAAATGCAGAATATTTCCATGCTACCCATATTGCAAGAAAAAACAGAAAATTTAAGTTTGCACAGAAAGTTCAGTAGTTCTGTGGAGATGGGGTAGCATTTTTCCGTCATGAATTCTTTGGAAGGGAGAGCACAGCCCAGTGTAGGCAGTGTCTAGAAAAGCTAGTGGGAGGCCCCTATCCCTATCACAGGTCAGAAAACAAGACCCAGTCGTGGCACAGCAGTCCAGTGGCATGGTGGTGTCAGGGAAGAAGCAAAACACAAACTCAGAAGAGCAACAATGTCAAAAGGCCTACATGCAAACCCTCAAAAGAAAACATTAATGTGTCTCACGCCCAAAGAGAACTCCTAGAAGAGATCCAAAAGGATTTTAAAAATCAAGTAAGAGATGTAGGAGAAAAACTGGAAAATGAATGAGAATTATGCAAGAAAAT
>CM053770.1:172760736-172793172 GCA_028658325.1 Potorous gilbertii
ATTTTCTTGCATAATTCTCATTCATTTTCCAGTTTTTCTCCTACATCTCTTACTTGATTTTTAAAATCCTTTTGGATCTCTTCTAGGAGTTCTCTTTGGGCGTGAGACACATTAATGTTTTCTTTTGAGGGTTTGCATGTAGGCCTTTTGACATTGTTGCTCTTCTGAGTTTGTGTTTTGCTTCTTCCCTGACACCACCGTGCCACTGGACTGCTGTGCCACGACTGGGTCTTGTTTTCTGACCTGTGATAGGGATAGGGGCCTCCCACTAGCTTTTCTAGACACTGCCTACACTGGGCTGTGCTCTCCCTTCACCTGATTGAGACAGATCTTCCCCGTAGTTCTTCTAAGTAGTTTTGGGAAGGAAAATTATTTTTCCTTGTCCTTTTTTGGGTTCTGCTCTTTGAGAATTTGTTTTTAAGTGTTAACTAAAGTTGTTAAGCAGGGAATTTGAGTGAGACAGGTTTCTGCCCTTTCTCTGTCACCGTGGCCAGCTCCCAATAATTTTTAAATCATGTCTCATTAATCTGTTTTCTAGGTCAGTTGTTTGCCTGATTAGATAGTTCTCATTTTCTTCTTTTTTTATTCTTTTTTTTTGTTGTTGTTGCTTGCTGAAATCCACAGCCCCCAGATAATTTAATTGGAAGGACTCATGGGGGACAAAGGGAAGAGACACCAGAGATGGGGGTGGCTTCTAAAGAGCAGACTCCCAGCCCAGGGACTCTAAAAGGCAGAGTCAGAGGCCTCAGAATTGTCTTTGATGTCAGTGCTCTCTGTGGTCTTGCTGACTTCATTGAGGTCTTTGCTGTCACCCGCCACTGCTGTCCTGAGTTGTGGAGCCCAGACCCTTCTCACGGCAGCAGTCCCCCACATGGTTGCCTTTGGGGTCCATCTTGTTCTCCAGGGAGGCCAGCACCAGATGTTTACCTTTTTCCTTCACCTCTAGTTGCTTCCTCAGCTCTTCAGCCATCTGAGTCAGATCGCGCTTCATGGCATAGGCATCCTCTCCATCCGCATAGTACTTGGGCTCCACCTCACTAATCTGAAAGTTAAGTGTGTTAGAATACAGATGCAGAGCTGCTCGGTTACTTTTCCTGACATGCAGGGAGACATATTTTGCATTGAAGTTTTCAATCATGGCTCGAGGCCTGGTCCATAAGCTTCTGTGCCAGACCTAGCCGGGGATGGGAATGTTTTACAGCCAAGGATGTGATATGTCCATGAGGGACATCATCAGGATCTTCTTCCATCTTGGCCAGGACATAACCCACAATCTTGCCATTCTCATCCTCAGCAATATAAGAAAGCTGAGGCCATGATAGAAACATTATTTCATCTGATAGTTTTCTGGAAGGCACATTTTCATCAGGTCTTCTGGCCATGCATTGTGAATGTTCATGGTGCCGGCACCCAAGCGGACCTGGATGGGCTCAGGTTTGGTGAGGGGAGGGGGAGATGACAGAAGCACTTTGAGGTGCCACATCCACGGCCAGCTCCAGGCCTCAGCCTTTTTTTCATTCTTTTGACTGTTTTATTGTTTCTCAAAGTCTCATGGAGTCATTAGTTTCTACTTGCAAATTCTAATTTTTAAGGAATTATTTTCTTTACTGAACTTTTGTGCCTTTTTTCCCGTTTGACCAGTTCTACATTTTAAGTTTATCTTTTTCCTAAAGTGATTTTTTTTGTGTCTCTTTTTTCATTAGGCCAATTTTGTTTTTTAAGATGTTAATTTTATTCAGTTTTTTAAAGTGCATCTTTTACTAAGCTATTAATTCTCTTTATAATTCTCTTTCATAATTTCCCTCTCCTTTCTTTTCCCAACTTTTTTGCTGTCACTTGTCTCTTTAACTCTTCCAGGTATTCTGGATAGCCTTAGGTCCAATTAACATTTTTCTTTGAGGCTTTGCTTATAGCTGTTTTCAAATTGCTTTCTTTTTGTGGGTTTATGTCCTGTTTTTCTCTCCCACTGTAGTAATTTTTATGGTCAGATTCTTTTTGTTTGTTTTGTTTTTTTGCTCATTTCCCCTGTTTTCTTAACTTCAAACTTTATGTTAAAATTGGTCTCTGCTTACCTGGGTATGGTTGAGGCACTGTGCCTAACTTTAGGATTTTTTGTTTCGCTGTTTTCAGAGCTACTTCTGGGAGTCTGCAGTCCACTCCTGGGAGAGTCATTGATTTTTAGGTTTCTGCTTCTGCCTTTACCCAGAAAGAACTCCTGGCCCTTTGTGACTAATCACATGTTCTCGCCATGCTTTAATTGAGACCCAGAGCTGCTTATAAGTAATAGAATTGCTAATCAGTGCCAGCTGCACTTAGTGCTAACAAAGGGTCCCTTGTGATCTCTAACTAGTTGCCTGACCCCCTTACCATCTATGAGTTGACAGCTCCCAAAACTGTTGCTTTGCTGTCTAAGGCACTTGCATGCATGTTAATAGTTACCTCTTTGTGACTTAACACACCACTAGACTAAAATCATTGGGAGCAGGGTTCATGTCTTATCCATACATTATTTCTACCTCCATTGTCTATTTTAAGTTCTCTTTTCAATGAGTTGAACACCTATCATGTGTTACTGAATATCAGATATGAATGTTGACAAATCTTTACTCTCAAAAGGTCCTCATAATCTAGTAAGGAAATGTGTTGTACAAATTTTGATGCAGCAGCACTAGAATAGATTTAAGGTAGTTTATTGATACATAACCAAGCTAATGTTTTAGGATAACAGTAATTCAGTCAAGGATAGGATGCATGCAGCCTCCCTTGCTCCCACTGTTCCATGAGTCAGCATACAGAATGGAAATCCAGATATGCTGTATGATATGACCTCTGTTCAAAGGCACAAAGCTATATAGTTATATAGATTTTCTTTTCTTTTTTTTCTTCAAAGCAGTTAGGTTTAAGTGACTTGCCCAGTGTCACATAGCTAGTAAGTGGCAACTGTCTAAGGTCAGATTTGAACTCAGCTCCTCCTGACTCTAGGGCCATTGCTACCTAGCTGCCCATTTATATGGCTTTTCAAAGGCCTGATAAAGAAGCTAACCTCTGAAGAAGTGAAGTCAGGGAACATGAACCAATAGCAGAAGAAAGGTCTAAAGTTTGCTTAATGAAGAACTAAGGGGACCACTTCTAATGGGCATTAAGAAGTTCAAATTTTAACCACCATATCAGTAAGCTTGTGCAAGAATTCAGCAGCTCATGTTAACTAGAACCAGTACAATTAAACCACACAGCCTTGTGTGACAGAGATCAGGTCAGGGAGTGTGGTGCATTAGACAAATATGACTTTTCAGAAAGAACTTTAGTGGTGAACTATGCAAATGTGATTATGTGCGTAGAAGATATCAAACAATGGTAGGAATAATTGGAGGGAAGGATCTTTTTAGATGGAGGAACTGAGTGAAAAGAGGAAGAAAGCTTAATGGAAGTGGACTGTGAAGGATAACACTCAACATACTAGAGTGTAGTGTGAGATAAAGGTGGAAATACGGGTTGCAGGCAGATATTTGATGGCCTTGAATACTACACCAAGGTATTCAGACCAGACTAGGGAGTTCATTTTGAATGGGAAACTAACATTTTGTGACATGAAGAGACCTTTGAATTATTAGGACAATTATTTGGAAACTATATAAAGGATGGATTGTAGAGGAAGAATAAAAAAATGGGAGACATGAGTAGGAGGTTGTTAGAATAATTCAGTGGGAGAGGTAATGAGAGCCTGAATAAAGACAAAGTGAAGTTTTGGCTAGATGTTTGTGCCCTGAAGGAATTTGTAATCTAGCAGATTAGAGATGGAAACTAATGATACATAGAATACCCCAAACTATCATACAGAGAGATTCTTTGGGAAGTCAGAAAAATTGTTTATTTTTTAAGAGTAGCTTTTGAAAAGTGTTTTTCTCTAAATATTAAGTACAAATAAAGACACATCATTGAAAGAAGGGAGGAAATACTCATTTTTTATTCAATTTTTTTCTCAAAAAAATAAAAATGATTATTTGATTTACTGAAGTTATTGAAATTTTTGAACATAGTAATCAAAAAGCCATAGCCAGTAATTTATTAAAACTTGTCCCCATCCCAGTGAAACATTTTGATGATTTTTTACGTATTTCATATCCCTTGTTTTTATTATTGTGTATTTTTGTAGTTAACAGCTGAGGAACTCAGATTGCTTCCCAGATACTTTAATCCAGAATTGGGTTAAATACCTTGGAATTTAGACCTGGAGGAAATTTTGATTTTTTTCCCTAAGAGGAGGGGACACTTGTGGAGCCCAGGGATTGGACCTTTGATTTAACTGATACAGAAAACCGCTGAATGAGAGGAAACCTTTTCAGCAATTTACAGTCTTAAAGAGATGCTTTTGACATGGAAGTTAAAAGCAACTTGCCCAGGGTCATGCAGCCAATATGTATTAGAGGTGAGGCTTGACCCTAGGTCTTAACTCTGAATTAGGCTATGTATCAGTCCATACTGCTTCTTGGGGTCTTCAGAGACGATCTCTAATGTTGCACATTACTCCAATATTTGAATATAAATGAGCTGTTTCTATTACCATATTTTGCTCAAGTTATTCTTCTGTTAGCTATTATTTGGATAATTGCTCTTTTCTAGTTATTGAAAAAAAATATTGCCACCAAAGTCCTTGGCACTGCCAAGTAAGTTTAACATCCAGAAATTAATATAATTTTTTTCAGTGGAAATTGCATCAAAGAAGAGGAATGAACATCCACTTCGCTGCTATACCCTAAGGACAACAACTTTTCCATCTGACTTGCATGTTAAATCTCTTTATGTGTTTTCTCCCCTAATAGAATGTAAGCTTCTTGAGACTAGGGATGGTTTTCTATTTGTATCTCCAGTGGTTAACACAGGGCTTTACCTATAGTAAGCACTTAATAAGTTATTCTGTTCATTTATTCTACCCCAAAGAGTGCTGGTTTGGAGTCAGAGGACTTTGGTTTGAATCTCAAATATGCCACTTACCAAGCAGGTCACTAATTATCTGAACCTCAATTTCCTCATCTTCAAAGTAAGAGAATTGGTTTAGATAAACCTCTTAAGGTTCCTTCCTGCTCAGTCTATGATCACATGATTAATCAGTGTGTTTGGAGTAAGTGGTTTAATAGAGTCTAGCAAGTAATGAGTACTAGGAAAGACGGAAGAGCAAATGCTATGATAATGCAATAGCATTTTGAAATTTTTAATGGTTTTGCTATTTATTATTAACCTGATCAAATTAGTTTGTTCCCCTTGCACCTAAAAGTACAGTAAACTTAAAAAAAAGAAACCTAATCAGTAAGCCCAGAAGGTAGTTTTAGTGTCTCATTTCTGAAGACTGTAACCTCTTCCTTTGTACATAGTACACTTAACACTGGATCAGCTAGACCTCTCCGATTACGGATAAATAGAGCAATACTTTCAATTTAGCAGGTATGGAATACGTGCCTGCTCCTCCCCCTTTTTTCCCTTGCATAAGAACAATGACTAAATACTTAGCTTCAAATCCTGCTTTATTTAATACCTTTATAATGCTTCATAATTTTTAGTTGGGAAATGTTTTTAGATGTATCTTTGAAAACCACTCCCAGCATTTGCCCTAATTGAAATAACAGCTGAACAGAGCTTAAATATAAATAGAGTTTACAGAGAAAATAATTATAGATAGCATAGTGGTAATAATAGGAGAGGCTAGGGAAATGAGTTTTTAAAAAGTAATAAACTGCTAGGGAAGGAGTGATTAAAAGAAATTTGAATACTAGTGTTTAAATCCAAATTACATAAATTCAGAATTTTGATTAAAAGTCATAAGAACATGTTCATTTGAGTATTTTTTCTTGCTAATATTGATTTCCTAGTTAAAAAGCTTTTCTACCAGGACTTGAAAATATTACTCACATTGAGAGGACAGGGGAGAAAGTTTAAAAGTTAACAATTTCTCCTACAGCACTTGTTAGTGAGTTGAGAATATACTCTCCTCTGTCTATTTTTATTTGTAACTTTTAATTTAATCCCCAAGAGGGTGCCACAGTATAACCTTGCTCTTAAAAATTCACATTTTTCAACTTTGTTACATATTTTGTGCTTTAAAATTTGACATCAGAATGTAGTACAGAAAAAAAAAATCAAAGTTAGAAGAGAGAAAGAAGTTAAGTTGTTCCACACATAAGTCAAATACAGTATTGGGAAATTATTCCAGGATCATTTTTTCAACAAAGTTCATGATTATGGCTTAAGAGATTGCAATGAGGTTTTATTTCACTAGCCATCCTCTGGAAGATAAAGCACAATGTATAAATCAAGAAAATACAGTTAGCATTTGAGGTGAATGTGTGACTACACATATGCCCTGTAATAGATAAAAGGATGAGCTCCTAAATGATTTCTAATGCTTAATAACCACAGTTTGTTGTGTTCAAGGAGCTCAACAGAAGATGGGTAAACTTTGATTGTTCTTAGTACCTGAAGGTGCTGGATGCCCTGAAGTAGGAAAGGAATTTATAGCAGAGGCTCACCACGAAGTACCAGATATTCCGGGCCATCTGTGATCTTGCAATGAAAAAGCGCCAGATGATGAGAAAGAGGACTGTGTTAAAGAGGTAGTAAATATTTCTGAGCCTGAGGAACAGAAAGACACGTGATTAAAAAAAAAAAATGAAACTACTCTAAATCCAACAGTTACCCAAGTATTTATTGAACACTCACAGAGTACATAGGATTGCCTTTCAAAGAATGTGTACCTGCTATCAGGGACACAGGATTAAGAAATTCTCAAGTATAAGCTGTAATAAAAGCAAGTTAATCTCTCTAAAGTGCGTAGCATGCTGGAAGCAGTTTCTTTGCACCTGACGGAATGAGTCTAGTTTGTAAAACGGAATTAATGTGCTATCAAGTTGTTTAAATTCAGGAATTTGGTTTATAACCTAATAGTTACAAACAAGACTTTTTCTTAGACTGTTGAGGCTCTACTAAATTTAACCTTATCTAATTTTCAGAGGAGCAGCACATGGTCTGAACCTTCTTATTTCATGTACTTAAACGGTAATGACTAGCTCTATCTAACCCAGAACAGCAGAGCCAAGTTAAACCTTAGTATTCTGTTCTTTCTATAACAGTGTTGTGAACTTCTGAAAGAATCAAAAAATGACTTGTAGCTAATTCTTTATCTCATCCTATACTAAACAAAATAATATTTTTCCTAGTCTATTTATTTCCAAGGAGATAGACTACCAATAGGAATATCAGTAGTAAAACTAATTAGAGAATTCCATCACACAGCATGGATTCAGCGGTTTCTAAATTTCCTAAACTATCCTACATTGCTAACATCAGAGACCACATGTTTCTCGCTAATGTCCAAAGAACTGGTTCAAAGTCACTCTCTTTCCTTCCTCCCCCAGTAATTTGGATTTGGCCTAGCCAGTGGTTCTAAATGAAGTTCTTTGGTATAGGTTGTATCCCAGCCTCACTTTCATCCATTTAGTAAGCCACTTGATAGTCAGCAGGTCTTTGGTGCTCTGATTGCACTGTTCTACTTAACTAACTGCATGTTTATTCCCCTGTGAACACATGCTTATAAAAGGCCAGGTTCTACCCCTCCTCATACCATGCCTCTTTCCAAAAAGTATCACATGACTCAGTACCTATAGTACATAATATTTGAAGAGACAATTTTTAAACTATATTTTAGGGAAGGAGACCACTCCTTTTCACCAAAGCAAGTGGTTGGCTGAGCTTTCAAATCAGTAGTAGGCCAGCTAGGAATTGTTGTGATTGGTTATATGTGTGCTGGCTGTGCTGATAATAACTGATGCTCAGACAATCAGTAATGGAATGTTGAAAGAAGTTTCCTCTTTTTCTCTTTTTTCCACCGATTGAAAATAAGCATTGTGTTCCCAGGCAGGAAATCTGAGGTTGCTTTGTGAACACTTGAGCATCTAAATATTAATGTTTGCCTGGCATTTAGTAAGCATTTAACATGATTTATGTATCAAATCCTCAGGATGCTTATTGTCACCCTCACTGCTTAAAAAGCAATAGAGGAAGAGAAATTTTGAACTGGAGCTTAATTGTGCCTAAATAGAGCTGTGCCCTGGGTATTACAGCCTTGTAGACTTTTATACTTATGTAATGGGAGTTTAAAATCTTCCCCACCCATTCATAGGCTATTAAGGGAGGCTTGATTAGGGGAGGCTTGTTTCCAATGAAGGTTCGTACCTGGGTCACCAGGGGGTAGTGCCCTCTGACTCACAGAGTATATATACTCTGAGGTGAGGTTTTGCTTTGGAGCTTAGATTTTGGAAGAAGGTTTGTGTGTCAGATGGGACTCTGGGCATCCATTTTAAGAAGCCCCCGACTTTGAAAACCCAGATGTTGGTGCTTCTCTCTCTGGTAATGATGTATGTATTACGTATGGTCATACAGTGGGAAGTCATGTCTATTGGTCCTGCGTATATTTTCTCTGTTGGTATATGTAATTAAAGTAAGATTGTTTACCCGTCTTAAAGTTGCTTTCCTATTAGAAAAGCAGATGTAAGAACCTGTGCAGCAGGCCCTCCTGGGTGCCAGGGGTACTTGCTGATACAATTTAGCACAGAGATAGAGCAATACTGTTGTGGAAAATGTTTTCTGCAGTTCACCTGAGTTGAATTTAGAGGGAGCTGTTAATTCCATTGGTAAAATTACATTAGAAATTCATTTAAATGCTAGGTGCTGGAGATAGAAAGGCAAAAATAAAACCACCTCCTGCCCTCAAAGAATTTGCGCTCTACTGGAAATTTCTACTAGAAACAACTTTTCTTTAGATTTATTACTCCTTTTCAAAAAGCAAAAACTTTGCATAACCGCCAGATACTCAAAAACTTGAAGTTTTCTTAATATGCTTAAAATCTTGGGAGTTCACTTTGACTTTATCCTGTATTCCTTGCTTCCCACATCCAAGTTACTCAATTGCAGTCTTTTTGTAATCTCATATCTTTTCAAGTTCTACTGTTACTGCTTTGGTTCAGGTTCTTATGACATCTTACCTCAATACCAATAATAGCTTATTAAGTGGCTTCCTTCTCTTTATCCTGTCTGCTCTTCCATCTTTTGTATGTAACTTTGACAAATACATATTCATAAAAATATTTATATCTTATTAATGTTAATAAAGCCTCAAACTTTGTGACTTCTTGTCTAAGCAGTAAACTCTAAACTTAGGCTAGCATTCAAAACCCTTCACAATCTGACTGCAACCTACTTTTCTTTTCAACTGTATTTTTCACTGTGACTCAATTTTATTCCTCCAGCTGGACTAATTGGTCATTATCCTATAAACAAGTTTGTGTATTTATTGCTTTCATGCCTTTGCTCCTTTTGCCCCCTCAGCCACCAATACCTAAGCACACAGACATGATTGGAATGGCCATCCCTCTGAATACCCAAACGTCATCGCATAGTTATTTTCTTCCTATTTTGAAGTCTTTAATACTTACTGACTAAACCTTTCATTTTGAATTTTTCAGACATTACTTTGTGTTGTTTAACAAATTGTTCATGTGTCTGTCTTGTCTGCGTCTCAATTTTAAGTTTAAGTGTGTAATAACCCATTGTAGGAGCTCAACAGCTATTATTAATTGACTGTTTACACTTACATTCTTAAACGTCTCTTTGCTTCAGGAATCCCAGCCATATCCTCTTTCAGTAGGTATTTCTTAATTCCCAAGCAATAGTTTTCAGTGTACTCCAACCAATTCAAGTGACGCACATCAAAATCGAATAACTGAAAGGAAATAACAATGGTTTAATTGCTAAGATTGAATAGTTGGGCAGTAATGTAATAATCCAAAATTGAAAAACTTTTATATATGTATGAGATTGCCAAGGTGTTTTTTTTTTTTGCTTGCTTGAGGAAAGATTAAAGATAATGAGATGAAGAATTAGATGGCTCTAAGTGGATGCATTAAATAATTGTTATTTAAACACTTCCTAAGACCTGTGAGAGGAAAGGTTAAAGGCTAGGATGGTAAATTGAGAAAAGTTTTTAAGTTAAATTAAGTGGTTTTTATTAAGGGAAAGTTCCTAACATTAGAACTGTTTAAAAAAAAAAAAAGTGGAACTGATTACCTTGGAAGGTACTAGGTCTCCCCCCTAACTCCCAGTTTTGAGATATTTAGGAGAAAAGCTGGGTGACTACTTGTCAGATTTGTTAGAATGAGATTTCCTTTTGGGTAAAAATTGGACTAGATGGCTTCTAATTCTAAATTCTGCAGTTTTGTAGTAGCCACCTTTAAGAATTTGAAGGGCTTCCAAGACAATTCCAAAGGACTCATGATGGAAAATGCTATCCACATCCAGAGAAAGAATGGATAGAATCTCATGCAGCGCTAAGCATGTGATTTTCACTTTCTTTTTATCATGACTTTTTTTTGGCTTGTTTCTTGTTTCACAACATGACTAATAAAGAAATATGTTTTACATGACTGCACATACGTTACCTATATCAAAGTGGGAGAGAGTGAGGGAGAAAATTTAAAACTCAATTTTTAAGTGGATATTAAAATGTGTCTTTACATGTAAATGAAAAAAATAAAATACTACTTAAAAAAGAATTTGAAGGGCTGTCGTGTGGAGAGGTATTAGACTTATTCTTGAAGCCAAAGACTCAGAGATAAGATTATGAATGGAAAAGTTTCTAAGAGGGTTATTCAGCAGTGGCATTTTTAGTGTGTAATTGATATGACTTGATTGAGATTGTGCCCTAATAATTTGAAAATTAAGAAGATAGTTGAGCGATGATTGAGTAGCTTTTCCTTTTTTTAACCATTCCTGTAAACTAGGCATTAAGTGTTCAGTTTAAAATTTTAGTTTCTTCTAAATTTCAATGTCCTTGGGCAAAGTCATATCTCAGACCTAGTTTTATTTCACTTATGCTTTATAATATTAAGAATCCAACCTACAGCCTCAATGATGAGTTCAGGTGAGAAATAGTCTTCCAACTGCTTATTAGTTTTACTATATGTGTGTGCAAATATATATATATATCCACATATATACAAAATGTAAATGGCTATAACAAATGTGTGTAAATGTATATCCAAAAACTGGATATCTTATATACAACTTAAAGTTGTATCCTGAACTGAACTCATCATTCCCCTTTAACTCTCCCCATTCAAAACTTCTTTATTACTCTTGAAGGTACCACTTAATCACTTGGGCTCACAACCTAAGTTGTCTTTGATTTCTCATTCTCACTGTATCCAATCAATTGTCAAGGTCAAGTTTGGTAATTCTATTTTGGTACCATCTCTCATATATTCCCCCTTCTCTGATACAATAACTGCCCTGATAGAGGCCGTCATCACCTTCTTGTATCTCCCCACTTCAATCCATCCTCCACTCAGTTGTCAAATTAATCTTCCTAAAATACAAACTAGTCATATCACTCTCCCTCCCCCCATTCAATGAACTCTACTGTCTCCCTGTCACTTCCATGATCAAATATAAAATCTTCTGTATAGCACTAACAGCCGTTCACAACTTAATCCCTTCCTGGCTTTCCATCCATCTTATACCTTCCTTCCTTCCATGTATTCTGTAATCAGTGACTCTAGCTTCTTCATCTTCTGACTTCATGAATTTTCACTGGATGTTCCCTTTGCAGTATTCTCCCTCCTCATTTCTACAACTTGGCTTTCTTAAAATCTCAGCTATGAGAAGCTTTTTGTGATCTCCTTAATATTAGTGCCTTCTCTTTATCCATTTATCTTGTAAATATTTTGTACATAATTATTTGCATTTTCTGTTCCCCATTAGACTGTAAACTTTTTGAGAATAGGGGACTGTCCTCTTTTTTTTTGTATTCCTAGTGCTTAGTGAAGTAGGCATTTAAATAGTTTTTGATTGACTATATATACATACACGTGAATATAAATGTGTATATACTTATGTACATACATAAACACATCATTTTTATATACATTTGTATAATATATACATACAACCAAGTTAAATTATTAAGATAGTCTTATACTATCTTATACATATACAACTTACATATCTTATTTCAGTTTTTAGGTTATAGAAGCCAGTAGGCCTAAAACAGCATTGTCAAAGAAATAAATCAATCACCACAAACATTCTTCCTTATCCACGTGATAGCCTTTCAGATATATCAGCTCTAATCTTCAAACCCTGCCCAAAGTCTATACTTTTACAGACTAAAAGCCTCCAGTTTCTTCAACTATTTCAGATATGAAGTGGTTTCATGTTATCCCACTCCTCTGATCATTTCTGGATATGTTCGTTTGTTGTACCACTTTCAATATCCTTCTTAAAATATGACATCCAGAACTGAACAGAATACTTCAGGTGTAGTCTAAACCACACAGAATTCAGTAAAACTATTCTTTTTCCCTTCCTGGATTCTATATAGTATTAATGAAGCCCAAGAACACATTAGCTTTCGGGGCTGCCATATCCTACTGTTGATTCACTGAATTTACTGTCAACTAAAACTCTGATTATTTTTTCCATTAATGATTACTTAGCCATATATCTTCCATGTAATTATTTGTCCTGTTCATTCTTTTTAGCCTGAGGCTTTATATTTATCCCAATGAAATGTAAACTTTTTTTAGATTTGGCATGTTATTGAGATGGTTTTTGAATCCTGATTCTGACAAACAGTAAGTCAGCTATCTATGAAATTTGGCAAACATTTTGGTATTGTTATCTGAACCCAATCAAAGATATTGGCCAGAAAATGATCTACAAAATTCTGAGGCATACCAAGAGAAAGACTTTTCTCCAAGTTGACAATTAGCCTATGAGGAGTATATCCCTGGTTTGAGTCGCTTGACTCAAGCGAGTACATCCAATACTGAGTACATCCTCAGTAAATGATACTCCATAAAGGGTATCAGAGAGCTGCAATGTCAGCAGGCAAATAATGTAAAGGTCAAGAAATGGCTTGAGTAGAACGTAATGCTCTTGAGGGGAGGGGCTGTTTTCCAGTTTTGTCTTTAGCATTTATTGTGGTGTCTTATATAAATATTTACTTAGTAAATATTTATTGAACTAAATTTTTGACTTTTAGATCATAAAAGCTCAAATTTAGTGAGAAGTTAGCTTTAAAAGCCAAATTACATTTCAAAATGTGACACAGGAAATTTTCCTCTGACCAATATGAAAACACTTGTTTATGAAGTGCATATGATTTAGGGGAAAACATCCATCAAAGAGTCATTTGAATTAGCTAACAACTAGAGAGAAACCTGTTAAGAATATTCCATGACTATATAGTTTTACCCCATTAACATTACCAAACGAGTCCATAAAAACATGGCATTAAGTAAGGCAGCAATATAGAGAATTCAAGTGAGTTAAAACAAATTATTCAGTTTGCTTTTCCAATGTATTAGTAGTTATAATGTACTAAGGACATGGAACATTTTTTAGATGCATATAAAATAAATTATAAATTAAGGATAAATTTCATTAAAAGCTTTTTTAAAAACAAATCTGAGGCTAAAAATTAAGAGTTTCCTTTAAAGTCTATAGCATGTAACTTTTCTAACAAATACTAACTTTAGCCAAATGTTTTAGGAAAATGATTAACATTAATAAAAAAAACTTCCCTTATTGTGAATTACTGGAGTGAAGGTCAGTCCAAATTACCAACTAGAATACATTTTTTAAACGATAACTTTGTTACTTTCCAGTTACTTTTAACTTTACTAAAGTAAAATTGTCAGTGAGTGTGAACAACTGTGGTTACTTAAAGGAAGAAATCAAACTTTCATAATCAAATATACTGAAAGTATTTGGGAAGTTTATTTAATGGCAGTCGGAGCAGCAGATACTGTGTAAAGAACTACACTGGGTGCTGAGTGGATATGAAGATAGACACCATGGTCTTACAGTCTAGTGAGGGAGACAGAATAATGACATTAAAAGATAAAAATACCAAATATATGTGGTAATATATTGTAGCATAAAAATGAATGGTATAGATCAAGATCAAAAGCGGTTCTTAGAATGCAGCCTTCTTGAGAGCAAGAAGTGTTTCTTTACCTTTGTATCCTAGTGCCTAGCTTAATCAGGTTCATAAATAGAGTTTATTAAATATTTGTTCAATCTCTGAAGGCTAAGGGAGTTGAGAAAGGCCTTATTTATAAAGAGGTTGAACCTGAATTGTGACAGTATTTACAGTGTAGAAAAGCAGGGAAGAGGAGGGAGGCTGAGTGTCCAGGTAGGAGAATGGAATAAGCAAAGGTTTAAAAACTGGAATGTGCATGGCATATTCAGCATAATTAGTCTAAGTAAAAGGTTCATGTTGGAAGCAATGGGAAATAAAAGTTGAAGAAGGTTAAGCACAATCTATGTAGAACCTTTAGAATAAGGAATTTGATACTTTTCCTATAGGCCACTGAAGGTCCTTGAACAAGAAAATATGCCGATTATATATTTAGAGTGGTAGAAGATAAATCTGGCAGTAGCTTCTAGGATTGATTAGCACATTACATATCTCTGTATATTGGTTAGCACATTATACACACGCACACACAAGAGATTCAGTGCTTGGTTCAAAATCAGGGAGTGCTGAAGGGGCTTCTTGTCATGATTCCAGTGACTTTCTCCATCTTCAAGCAATATAAATATCAGTGAAGAAGACATTGAGGGCTTGAACTATGTAATAGCAGTGGAAATAGTAAAGAGGAAAAATACTGAGTCCTTGAGAGAGAGAGAGAGAGAGAGAGAGAGAGAGAGAGAGAGAGTGAGCACAGGAAGGAAGAATGAAAAAGAGAAAATAAGTATGTCAGTCTGCACTCTTGAGTCCATCAACTTTTTCTCTGGAAGTGAATAGCATGCTTCATCATGAGTCCTTTAAAGTTGTGGTTGTTCCTCTCATTATTTCTTACAAACACAATGGAGGGGGTGAGATACAGGAGTGGGTCCAGTCAGTATGGTTTTATATACAGAAATGTTCAAGTAGTTTGTTCTCTGTAATTTTGTTTATACTGTTTATTTATTTGCTTTGTAAAACCTTTCTACAGTGACCAGCTTATTCTGGTCAAATCATCACGAATTCTAAACTATTGATATCCAAATTAAAGAGGTTTCGTATTTAACACAATACTTACTTTCTGGTCTTCGTTACTCAACTGAGACATTAACATTTCTGTGTTGTGTGTACTCCACTCCCAATTGTGATTGATGAAATATTCCAACATGGAAATGGTTTTCAACATGCGATTCATGAGTTTTGCCATTCTGAAAAAGAGATCAAACACAAGTAAATGGTACTTTGTATATTGGCATATCTGTTTTCAACTTATCTGTGAAGTATTTCTACTTGGCAATCCAAGCTGTGAGAAACAAGTTATTTTTAAGAAAACATTAAAATTACTTTGAACTGTATCTAAGGTTTTATGTGAAAACTCTTATTCTTATTTTTCCAGTTATTACCCCATTATCTGAGAGAACTGGCTTGAATCTTAAAATGCTAATTATATTTTCAATTTTCTTATAGCCCCATTTATTTTTTGTTCTTTATACCTTTCCACTATTCAGTTCTTTGAGTAGCAGACCCAGTATGCCTTTTTACCTTTACTAAATATACACAAACACACACACACACACACACACACACACACACACAATACATTCTTTGAATTTAGTAGGAAAAGATGAGAATTCTCTATTCAGGCCAGGGAAAATCTCATCCCTCCTTATAACATCACATAATGCTATACATCAAAAAAGGGATATGTGATTACCCATATCATAGGAGTCATAACTTCATTTAGTGTTCATGGAGCCTAAGTAAACCAGCTGTCATAATAGAGCCTTAAAACAGAAAGTCCTTTTTCATTCCTTTACTGGGAGTCAGACCAGTTTTGCTGCATTAGCCATATGTGAAGTACCAAGCAAATAATACTTAGGCATTGGCATTTGGCATAATTTGGCAATTAAAAGAATTCAAAATAGTGTTTCTTCAAGGCAATTTGAATAACCATAGTAAAAGTTATTACAGATAAATCCTATTATCAATTAGTCAATGAGCATTTATTAAGCATTTAATATGTGCCAAGCACTGTTAAGCACTAGAAATATGAAGAATGGCAAAAACGTTCCCACAGGAAGCTCACATTCTAATGGGAGAGGTGACATACAAAAATTATGTGGATGATATATATATTGTGTATATGGAAAATAATAACAGAGGAAACATACTAGAAATTTACACTGTGACCTTCAATCCCTCTGCTCTTCAGTTCTCTCCCAGCACTTCCCTCTGCACTAGCCAATCTCTCCTCTTTTCCCTCTCTTGACTGCTTGATGAACTAATTCAATTCTAAAGTACTCTCTTGAGTCCCTGATCCCCTTATATCACTGATTTGCTGTGCCAAGCCTCAGCCTTGAATGATGACTCTTATCATCTGCCACTTTCAAATGCACAGGTGGAGAAAATCACATAACTGTTCTGAGTCCACTACAAATTTACGTTATACAACCTCATCTAGGTCCTCACTGCTACTAGGCAATCCTTTGGCAATTCCCTTATCAACTCTCTATCCCATTCTTAACAGTGGTTCTGCCAAATCTTTTCATCTTTCCTTAAACCTCTCATGGACTTCCCTCCTTTTCCTCCCCCTTCTCCCAACTGTAAACCTTTCTTGCTTTACAGGGAAAACAATGGGGCCATTTGCTGAGAGCTCCCCCTCCTCCTCATTTCTTATCACTCAACTGTCTACTGCCATTATCTCTTCATACCCCTGTTTCACACAAAGAGGTTGCTTTACCCTTTCCTTTTGAGGGTCATGAATCATTGTTTATTATTTAAGTTCTAGAACAGGTCATGTAGGGGGTGGGATGGGGCCCTGGGGGAAAGGGAGGAAGGAAGGAGACAGGGAGACAAGAGCCTCTCATCTGTGTCTGCTCCAGATGGGGTTGATCCTGATTTTTGAGCCTTGGTCCAGGGTACACACAAAGTAATGATAAATAAGGTTCCAGAAGGTACAGGTTTAGGAATACATCAAGGGGTGGCCAGAGTTACACATCCAACCAAAGGCCGGGGCTAGGATTCTTCTTGGATCAACAGCACTGCTTCCCTTTATGGAACCGAAGCATAGTGATGTTCCATCCCACTTATTTCAGATCTTATAAAACATTCTTGTAGTTAAGGTCTTTATGCTAAAGAATTCTTTCATTACCTTTCTAACTTCTTGTACTTTGCTTCTAGTTTCTTCGAATATGCATCCAACATGTAAGCTGCCTGCTCTAGAGTTCCTGCTTGCTCCTCAGTTAAAGTGATCTGATTCAGATAAGGCTGAAGTGCTGCATATTTCTGGTTTAAGTCCTTTAGGTTTTTACTTATGTTTACTGCAATATTTTTCATTTTTTAGATACTTCATGGTAGTCAGTTTGTTCATATTTTCCAGAAATGTTCACTGGTGACTGTCAGCCTGCCTGTCAGGTACATGGCCATTTTGAAGAACAAGTCCTGGAACAGCCCTCGATGTCCTGCTCAACAGGCTCCATAGTCTCCTTGGCCATCTCTACCACTGCATAGGCTAGACTGGGGAGGGGAGGAAGGAGAAAGCATAGAGGGAAGGATGGGGAAGGAGAAGGGAACAAAGTGGGGAAAGGAGTGTAGTGAAGAAGGAAGGGGAGAAAAAGGGAAGGGTGAAGAGTTGGAGAAGAAGGGGAAGAGGTTGCTTTACTCTACTAAGATCTACCCCTCTAGAAGTGGTTCCATTTCTTCCCACCTCTGATGGATTTCCCCTTTCCATCATCCTCACTGTTATCATTTCAATCTCCCCTAGTTTGCTGGCTTATTTCCTACTGCCTACAAATATGTCCATGTCTTTTCTGTACTCAAAAAACCTTCACTTGATCCTTTTACTCCTTCTAATTATTTTCCTTTATCTCTTCTGCCTTTGTGGCCAAACTCCCTGAAAAGGTCATCTACAATAGGTACCTCCATTTTCCTCATTCTTCTCAACCCCTTATAAACTGGTTTATAACTTTATCATTCCTCTGAAATTTTTCCTCCAAAGTTACTAGCGATCTCTTGATTGTCAAATCCAGTGACCTTTTCTCAGTCTTCATTCTTCTTGAGCTCTCTGCAGTCTGGCATTGGTGATCATTCATTTCTCTTTGAAGCTCTTCTAAGTTTTTGGATAGCACTCTCTCTTGGTTCTCTGTCAGATCACTCTTTAGTTTATTTTCCTGGATCCAGGTCATGCCCACTTACTGTAAGTGTCCCACAGGGGTCTGTTCTGTGCCTTCTCCCTTTCTATTACTTTACTTAGTCATCTCATTAGCTCCTAATGGATTGAATTGCAATCTTTGTTCTGATGATTCTCACTTAGTCATCTCATTAGCACCTATGGATTGAATTACAATCTTTATTCTGATGATTTTCAAATCTATCTAACCTCTGTGCAGACCTTTAATCTTGCATTTCCAGCTGATTTTCAAATATCTTGAACTGGATGTCCAGTTGTCATCCTAAACTCAACATATCCAAAACTTAACTCATTATCTTTCCCCCTAAACTCTCCCTTCCCTCCTACTTTCCTATTACTGTTGAAGGTAACACCATTCTCCTAGTCTCTCAAGCTCATGACCTAGGTATCATCCTTGATTCCTTGGTGTTTCTACATGCCCCACCCCCAATATCCATTTTGTTACCAAGGCCTATCAATTTCATCTTTGCAATATCTCTTCCCTCCTTTGATACTGCTACCAATCAGGTAGAGGCCCTCATCATATCCCACTTGGACTATTACTAGCTTGCTAGTGGGTCAACCTGCCTGAAGTTTCTCCTCACTTCAATTCATCTTCCATTCAGCTGTGAAAGTGATTTTTCTAAAGCATGGATCTGACCATGTCATCCCTCTACTCAGTAAACTCCAGTGGCTCCCTATTGATTCCAACATCAAATACAAAATGCTCTGGCATTCAAAGCCTTTCATAGCCTAGCTCCTTCCTCTTCCACATTTCCAGTCATATTTTTTCTCCGACATGTACTTTTTAATGGAGTGACATTAGGTTCTTTGCTGTTCACAAAAAAGATACTTTATCTCTTGACTCTGGGTATTTTTTCTGACTGTCTCCCATGCTTGCAATGCTTTTCATCATCATCCTCATCTTCTGACTTCCCTAGCTTTCTTTAAGTTCCAACTGCAATTCCATCTAATACAGGAAACCTAGGGCAACTAGATAGCACAATGCTGGACCTGGGGTCAGCAAGACTCATCTTTCTGAGTTCAAATATAGTCTCAGAGACTTAACTCTGTTTGCCTCAGTTTCCTCATTTGTAAAATGAACTGGAGAAGGAAATGGCAAACTATAACAATATCTCTATCAAGAAAACCTCAAATGAGTCAGAAATGACTGAAACAATTGAGCAACAATTTGATTGTAATACATTCCTCCTTTTAACTATTCCTTTTACATCCTGTATATAGCTTATTTGTACATGAGCATTCTTGATGACAGGAACTGTCTTTTGTCCATTTTTGTGTCCTCAGTGCTTAGCGCTTAGTAGTCACTGGATAAATGTTTATTGGAACACCAGGAGGGGCTTTCTGCAGAAAGTACATGTTGACCTGAGTCTAAAAGAAAACCAGGAGGGAGAGGTCAGGCAGAAGAACATTCTAGATATAAAGAAAAGGCATAGAGATGGGATGTGGAGGAAGTGAATTAGCAGGAGCTGAACTGCTCTTGTTCCTCCTCTGTTCTTGAAGAGGACCAATGACGCCAGGAGCATGATGACCGACCTGCATATGAATTGGTTTTGAGTGTGTCAGAGTGTGCAGTGACATCAGTCATGCTCCATCCTCCAGGTCATTGAACTCTAGTGGCAAGATAAAGGTCAAAATGACTGGTGATGGCCCAGGATGCAGTACATGACCTTGTCCTTTTCTGAATTAAAGTCTTTCCAAGTCTGTTTGTCTGAAGCCATGTCCATTTAGTGACTAAGGGTTAGGTAAGAAGGTGAAAGGTGACCCAATTTACCATCCTACAGATGGGGAAGACCCTCAGAGTTTCTGGCCAGAACAGAAAACAATTGCTATTTAAACTCATTCTACTCAATCAGTGCCTAAACAGTGAGCCATGGGCAGAGAAAGATTCTTCACAACAGAAGTGTCAATGCTACTTAAGCCCTTTACTTCTGGTAGGATAAAGCTGATAACTATAATAGTAAACTTTGCTTTTGTAAAAGATTTTGTACTTTTCTGACCCGTTTCATGTACTTCAGAGGAATACTCCTCTGATCTTCACAGTCTGAGACAGAAAAGATCCCTTGATCCCCATTATAGATGAGGAGACTGAAGCTAGAAGAGTTGGAATGACTTCCTTAAGTCATTCCAAAATGACCACGTTTCAAAGGCAGTGGTCAGACCCAAGTCCACTTGCTCCAAGTTCAGTACTCTTTCCATTATATCATATTCTCTGATATCTTTATTCATATCTGAAGAGTGTTTACACCTTGAAGGTGTTCCAAACTCATTCAGCATGAATTAGTTTCCTCAGAATCCAACCACTCAATGACATTTTTTTCCAGACTAGTTTATCTTCTCACCTGGGCTTTCTTCCTGTGAGGCGAAGATAAAAGTCATACATCACTGCTGGAGCCGTGTGACTAAGAGTATTCCAAATTTGTATTGTGAACTTGCTGGTTGTGAAGTCAGCATTTGGCCTCCTAAATACTTTCTCAAGGGGAGCTTTTTCAAAAGTGGCTAAGACATTGAGTCCTGGAAAACAGTAGACAGAGAAAGCGATAATACAACACAAAACTTGTTGGAATACATGAAGTACCATGTAAGTGAAAGCAAATAATATTTATTGATCTTTTAAATGATGAGGTCTCCCCCTTTCAGAAAGCAGTAAGAATTTTTTCCTAGTTAATGACAAATTTTAATATCCAGAATGTGTTGATCCCAACCATTCCCACCATGGGCTATAGAGAGAAATTTACTTTGGATACTGACTTTAAAAACAAAGCATCCTTTATTCCTAGATCAACTTGTTATTGTCACTAAGCACAAATTCAAGTGGCAATCAGCAGATTCAAATACATAAGAATTCTGTTTAAATATTCAGAATGTGGCCCTTGTTGATAAATTTTTAACTCTAAAACAAATTTGGAGAAAAAATGCTACTAATTTGTTCAGATCAACACAATTTGAGCAGTATTTTCAATTCCTTATATTCTAATGATCTAATATTTTCCTAGAGTCTCAATAATAGAATATTAAGTTAATATTAAGTTTTGCAGTAATCATTTATTACAAACCTATTGTGTGCCAATCACTATATTAAGCGTTTGGGATACAAGTAGGGCAAAAGACAGTCACTGCCTTTGATGAGTTTGCAGTCTAATGAAGGAGACTAGATGCAAACAATATGTAGAAATAAACTCTGTGCAGAATAAATAGACAACCAATAGAGGGAAGATACTAGAACTAAGGGAAAAGCTCATTGCTAAAGGTGGGATTGTAGCTGAGACTTGAAGGACACCATGAGGTAGAGATGAGGAGGAGCATTCCAGATACGAAGGACAGCCAGAGAAAATGTTCTGGGTTGGGAAATGTAGTGTCTTGTTTGGAGGACGGCGAGGAAGCTAGTATGACTGGTTCAAAGAACTGGGCTACTCTCCAATCAATGAGCACCCTCTCAGTTTCCAGTTCTTTGCTCCCACAGAGAGCTGATTTAAAAATGTTTCTGCATATGGTTCCTTTTGCTCCTTCTTCAATCTCTTTGGAGTACAGCCCTAGTAGCACCATTGGTGGATCAAAAGGGTGTGCAAAATTTAATAGTTTTTTGGCCATAGTTTTAAATTGCTTTCCAGAATGTCTAGACCAATTCATAGTTCCACCAGCATTGCATTTATGTATCTGTTTCCCCATATCCCCACTAGTATTTGTCATTTTTCCCTTTTTGCCTATCTGAGGGATATGAGGCATAATCTCATAGCTATTTTAATGTGTATTTATCTTATTATTAGGGATTTAGCATAATTTTCATATGGACTATTGGTGCCTCAGATTTATTTTCCTCCGAAAACTGTCTATTCATATCATGCTCATTTATCAATTTATTGTTGTACTTTTGAATCAGTTCCTTATATACCTTATAAGTGAGACCTTTACCAGAGAATCTCACTGCATAGAATTCTCCCTCATGTCCAATTTTCTGCTTTTCTTCTAATTTTAGCTGAATTGATTTTGTTCGCAAATTTTTATAATTTTATGTAATCAAGATTGTATATTTTACTTCTTGTTAACCTCTCTCTTATTTGGTCATGAATTCATCTTCTAGCCAGAGATCTGACAGTTAGTTTCTTCCATGCTCAAATTTGTCACCTTTTATATCCAAATAATGTATCTATTTGCAGTATATCTTGGTATGTGATGTTGGTCTAAATTTAGTTTCTGCCATACTGTTTTCCAGTTTTTCTGGTAGTGTTTGTTGTATAGTGAAATATTGCTCTTCTTTGGTATATAAAACAATAGGTTCCTGTATTTCTTTGCTTCAATATACTGAATACTTAATCTGTTCCACTAATCAGCCTCACTATTTCTTAATCAGTGCCATATTCCTTTGATGATTACAACTTTGTAATATAGTTTGAAATTTGGTATTGCTCAGTACCCTTCCTTCCCATATTTTTATTATTTCCTTTACTATTTTTTTTCTCTTCCTCCAGATAAATTTTGCTATTATTTCTTCTAGCTTTATAAAGGGATTCTAGTTTGATAGTATGGTACTGAATATGTAAATTAGTTTTTGCAGTATTGTCATTTTTATTATATTGGCTTGGCTTACCCAGGAACAATGAATATTTCTCCAATTATTTAGATTAGTATTTATGTAAAGAGAGTTTTGGTAATTGTGTTCATGTGGTTATAGTGTTTTTCTTGGCGGGTTCCAAGACTCTCTGTACTTATTTAAATGCAGTTACTTTTTTTCTCTCTTTCTAATGGGTCTTGTTGGTAATTCACAGAAATGCTAATGATTTGTATGGTTTAATACCCAAAGAGGAAAAGGACCTATGTGCAGAATTATTACTAACGTCATCATTTCAATGATTATTTTGACTCGGCAGTTCTCTAAGCAAACCACCATATCTGCAAAGAGTGATAATTTTGTTTCCTCTTTTCCTATAGTCAATTTCTTTCTTCTTGTCTTAATGTTACAGTTAGTATTTCTAGACCATATTAATGATGACACTGGACATTCTTACTTTACCTAATTCTATTAGAAAAGTTCTAGTTTATCTCCATTATAGATAATCCTGGCTTTTTATGGTTTAGATAGACACTGTTTATGTTAAGAAAAGTTCCATTTAACCTTATGCTTTCTAGTGTTTTCCTTATTTCTAATCTTATAAAGCTGTCATAATAATACTACTAAAGTGCAGGCCTGTCTATGTCACTTAGCTGCTCAAAAATATTCAGTGGTTCTGATTTGCCTACAGGGTAACATGGAAACTCCTTGCCTATCAATTAAGATTCTCTTAATTGATAATAAAATAGATAAAATAATAAATATTTTACTCGTACTCATTAATTGACTCCAATTTATTTTTTCTTAATATTGTGCTTCACAAACTGGGTTATTACTGTTTGCCAAACTTCTTCCATCTTTGTTCATGAGCATAGACTGCCTCTGATGCCTGAAATGTCCTCTCTCCTTATTGTCACCTTCTCCTTGAAGCCTGTGCTGATGCTCCTAGTTATTAGTACTCTCTTCCTCATACTACCTTATATTTGCTTATATGCACATACCTTGTATTCCCTAGCAGAATGTTAACTCATTAAACTTAATTTTAATTTTTGTTTTTCAATCTCCGCCACCCGACATATTGCCTTTCACATAGAAGACACTCATTTAATGTTTGTTAAATTGAATTATAGGAGGGTTATGATATAAAGATTAAAAGAAAATGCTAGTGTATTTATATATGCTATATATTAATATATATGTATTGCATGTATGAATTTGTAAATTATGAATAGATAGCTTAAATTATTAGGAATTGACACCCAAGCAAAAAAATGCATTTCTGCAACTTTTACCCATTGTTCTAGTTTAATTCTCTGGGGCCAACGAGAAAGGTGGGATTACCCTCTTCTAGTTGACACTCCTGTAAGTATTTGAAAGACATCTATCATGTTTTCCCCAAGTCTTCTTTTCAAGATAAACATCCCTAATGCCTTCAGTTTTTCTTCATATGGCATAATCATAAACATCTCATTAGCCTAGGTGCTCTTCCTAGATACTGGCAACCAGAAACTAACATGCCACTTAAGATATGCTTCGAACAGAATGTAATATACCAGTATACCAGGACTTTTACTTCTCTAGTCCTGGACACTTTGCTTTTCTTAATGCAACATGACTGTTATAGATTTTTTTTGACTGTCATATATTTGCTGACTCATATCAATTTGACAATCTATTAATCCCCAGATCTTTTTCAGATAAACTATTATTATGTCTCCCCACTCTTGTGCTTGTGAAGTTGATTTTTTTTTAACCCAGTTACAAAATATTTTTATTTATTAAATTTCATCTTGGGGCAACATTGTATAGTGAGCACTAGGTCACTTAAAGTCAGAAAACTGTGTTCAAAACCTGTTTCTGAAACATTGGCTGTGTGACCATAGGTAAATCATTTAACCTTTCTGTGCCTAAGGCAACTCTCAAAAACTGTGAGCTGTGGACAGATTACCAAATGAATGGAGAGTATCTCCCCACAGGACATTCACTACACCAACAAAATTAGGGTCTAGATTTCCTCCTCATCTACCCTCCCCTCCAATCATCTTTGATTTGGACTAATACTTTATTCTAACATGTTAAAGTATGTTGTATCATTTGCAGATTTGATAAGCAAGTCATCTGCCTCATTGATAAAAAATGTTAAATAGCACAGAGTCAAATACAAAACTTCTGAATACTCTAGCAGAAACTTTACAAGTTGACTAACCTAAATCAAATCAAGCCAACAAGCATTTATTAAGCAACTATGGGTCATCGTACTGTGCTAAGGAGTGGGACTACAAAAAAAAGTGGGGGGGGAAGGGGAAACAGCTTCTGCTTTCAAGGTGCTCATGGGGAGGACAACATTCAAACATGTATGTATATGCAATATAAGATGGAGACAGTATCAGAGATTAGGGGATTGGGAAAGGCTTTGTATAGAAACTGTAATTTTACCTGAGGCTTGAAAGAAGCTAGAGAAGCCAGAAAGGCGGATGAACAGGAAAGAGTTTAAATACATTGAAGTCAATACAAGAAACAGCAAGGAGGACTGTGTCACTGGATCACAGATTAAGTGAAAGGGAAAGTAAAGTATAAGAAGACTACAAAGATAGAAGGGGCTAACTTTTGAAGGACTTTAAAAGCCAAATAATAGTAGAGTGGAGAGAGACAAGGAGGGAGACCAACCAGAATCCTCTTGTAATAGTTCAGATGTTCAGTAATGAAGCCTTATACCAGAGTGATGTCAGAAAAATGAAGAGGGGGGAGCATATATGAGACACAGTAGGAAGGTATAATCAAGATATAATCAACAGAATTTGGCAACCAATGGAATATGGAGGGATGAGAAAGTGAGGAGTCAAGGATGATTCTGGGTGACTGGTAGGATAGTGGTGTCCTTGACAGTAAGTGGGAAATTATAAAGAGGGTAGGATTTGGATGAGAAAGACAATGAGTTTATTTTGGTCATACTGAATTTAAGATGTCTATTGGACATCCAGTTTAAGATGTCTAATAGAAAACTGGAGATGTAAGACTAGAATTTAGGAGAAAGTTTAGGGCTAGAAAGATCTGCTAATGGGACAGCTCTTCTCAGTCCAGTTATTCAGTCAGTTCTAAATGCATTTGACCATTATTGCCTAGTTCATATCTTGTCTAAATTTCGTCTCTTCTATTAATTGAAGTATTTTATATTTTAAAAATATATTCATCAGTTTCATTTAAATTTTCACTTTTGTTGATATATAATTGATAAAATAGTTTGTAGCAATTTTCTGTGTTTTCTCTTCATTTTTCCCCCCTGAGGCCCCATTCTCCTAAATGGTGATTTTTGTTTTCTAGATCAGGGCTTCTTAAACTTTTTCCACTAGCAAGCCATTTTCCCTTTCAGTAGCAGTTTGTTGGCATTGCATGGCTGGACTGCATTCTTTGTGTTCCTGAATCAAGGCTACAATGAAGTTGTGCTATGCAACACAGGCAAATGGTGCCAGAAATACCTCAGATTTATTACGTTTGACTTTGAATTAATTTTTGGTTGTACATCCAGAAACCTTTTACTCTTGCCAAATGGGGTCACAACGCACAGTTTAAGAAGTGCTCTAACTATACCATCGTTTAAGAGGTTCCACAGCCATGTTCACACTCATAGCATTTCAACTTACTCAATGAATTTCTCTACTTTCCTGTCAGCCACCTTGCCTGCACACAAGTACTTTTCCACACACCTCCCCCTCACCACTTTTGATCTCCCCTTTTTGTGTATGTAGTCTTCCCCATTAAAATATAAGCTCTAGTGTAGGAAATATCTTCATTCTCAGAATTTAACACAATGCCTGGGACATGGTAATTGCTTAATAAATGTTTAATCAATCAATCTTCTGTTGTGAATTCTTTTTAATTTTTTATTTTAGTAATTTGGTTTCCTTCTCTCTTAAATCAAATGAGCTAATGGTTTGTCTGTTAGTCTTAAGAAAACTTAGCTTTATTTAACTCAATATGTTTTGTTTTTTCCTTCAATTTTATCTAGAGCCACAGTGACAGAATATTAGATTACTGTTTAGTTAGTAGGCATTTAATAAATGCTTATTGACTGTTGTGCCAGGCACTGTACTAAATGTTAGGGATTCAAAGAAAGGCAAAAACAATCACTGCTCTCAAGGAGCTCACCAGTTAACGGAGGAAGCATCATGCAAACAATTGTGTACCAACAAGATATACATAGGTTAAAATGCAATAGTCTCAAAGGGAAGGTCTGAGATTAAGAGGGACTTGGAAAGGCTCTTATAGAAGATGGGATTTTGACTAAGACTTGAAAGAAACTAAGAGGCAGAGATAAGGAGGGGGAGAGCATTCCAGGCACAGGAAGCAGTCAGTGAAAAAATACTGAGTAGGGAGTTAAAGAGTGTTGTGTGAGAAGAAGAGCAAAATCAAAGGAACAAGGAAAGACAAACTCAGGAATAGTTTTCCTCTGGTTTATATTATTTTAAGAGAAGAAATAAAAGGTAGAGAAAAGGAAATACATGAAAAAAGAATGAGGAAGTAGAGTGAGACAATGACTATTTCTCTTAACTCGGCTACTTCAAGAGAAAACTATGCAGGCAAGGGAGAGGCAGAGAGAACCTAATTGTTATCTGAACTAGGACACCCAGTACTCAAATGGATTTGATCAGATGCTTTTTTTGTAACTGTTATAAACACAAGGGGAATTTATATTCTCTATATCTTTCAGCCAATTGTGAAATGATAAAGATGTGATCCATTTTAGAATATCTCTTGTGAAAGCTTACTTTTTCCATACTAACACCCTCTGGAGAATGTTCTCTAGTTGGGATTAGATGATTATTTGAATAAAAATTATACTTAGATGGAAAAACAAGCATATGTGTTGGTCAATAGGTATTCATGTATACTTCATCTTTTTTGTTATTAATGAGTTCTGAATTTTTTAAAAAAATTATTACATATTTACCTATACATATGTACTATTTATATATAATTGATCTGAAAACTTTGGATTTAGTCTTTGACATTTCTGCTGAATTTGAGATTCCTTGAAGCCTGTGACCTGTGAAGAATTGCAGAGAGAGAGCCAGGCTCATCAAATAGTAGCTTCAGATTCAGATGAAATGACATAACTCATTATGTATATATATTGTGGGTAGGAATACTGGTCATACATTACTGTCCTCCTACATCCACAAAGTCAGTCACGGTACGTAGTCAAACACACACACACACACACACACACACACACACACACACACACCCACACACACACCCACACAGAGTTTGATCAATGACCAGAGGACTTATGATGAAGCACAGTTACCTATCTCTCAATAGAGAGGTAATAGAGAAACATTTTTTGACATGGTGATGGTGTAGGTGGTTTTTTTTTCATTCAGTTGTTAATGGGGAAAGGTTTGGAGGGAAAAAGAAGGTTTAGCCATAGTGATGTCCAAAAAAAAGGGATATTCTCCATTTAAAAATAATAAATAGAAAGTAACAGAAGTACCTGAGATATTTAGGACAGTTTTGAAAGTAATTTGAGAATTTAACTTTTTTTTTTTAAAGCAGATGGTATGAAATGGAGATTCATAGTTTTATGTACGATCTTTGTGTGTTCTCTTGTATAAACGGATATGCTCATTTGGTGTGTGTGTTCTGAATAAAAAAAATTAAAAATAAAATGATTAAATAAACCTTATATGAATCTTTTGTATTTCAACATTGCATATTTATCTTTAAAATCCCCCAATTTTTTTTTCTATTACTAGGTGTGAGTTTAATTTTATTAAACTGGAATGTTTTAAATATTAAGAAATCATAGAAAACCCCAAACAAACTAAGAACTCCTTGGGGAATTCCCCACATATTAGTCAGAAATATGTGACAGGAAGTGAGTCAAAGAAACAACTAACCTTACAGATCCATAGTCTAGGCACCAACCAAAGCATTGAGACTGTAGGATAGATACTCTCAGTTGGGCCCTCATGACCACATTACTTCTCTCTAATTTCCTATCACATCCCATATGGGAAACATTACAAATCCTTTCTCATCAAGTCTCCCACACTATCCCCTTTCTCCATGTTCTCAGCAAAGGATCTCACTCCATCATTTACTTAGAAAAGGAACCATTTGCTATGAGCTCTCTCTTTTTCATCCATTTACTTATTTGGTTTACTTAGTTTACTTAGCTACATCTTAAAACCCTTTGACATCACACCTTACTCTTTCCTTATTTATTTCAGGTTCGAGTGAATAGGTGAGATTCCAGAAGCTAGATGATGCAAGGGATAGAGGACAACCTGGAGTTGGGAAGATCTGAGTTCAAATGTGATCTCAGATACTAACTAGCTCTTTGACCTTGGGCAAGTCACTATTTGCCTCAGTTCCTCATGTAAAATGGGGACAAACTGAAGAAGAAAATGACAAACCATTCTTGTATCTTTGCTAAGAAAATTCAGAATTGGACACAACTAAATGACTTCACAACAACAAAAGTGAATAAGTGGCCCTTCTATCCACCAAGGCCAAGCCTTCTTCTACATGTACTTGCTCCCATCCATTGTGTTCCTCCAGAAGGTTGTCATTGTAATGGCCTTACTTTTCTCTCTGATATTCACTCTCTCCCTTTGCTGCCTACAAATATGGCCTGGTCTCTCCTTATCCTTAAAAAACCCTCACTTGACCCTATTGTGCCCTTGAAGTATCATCCTATATCTTTCCTTTCTTTTACAGTTAAAACCCTAGAAAAAACGTTGTTTTTGTCTCCATTTCCTTTCCTTTCGCCTCTCAGTCATTTGCAATCTGATTTCTAACCTCGTTGCTTCACTGAAATTCTTCTTTTCAAATTTATCAGTGATCTCATGATTGCCAAATATGATGTTTTCTAAATTTTTGGGGTTTTTTTTTTTTGACACTACTTTACTGGTCTCTTCTTCATGTCTGACTGCTCCTCAGTTTCTTCTGATAATCTCAGATCATCATTCTTATCCAGTCCTCTGTTTGTTGTCCCCTCCACAGTCTGTCCTTGGCTCTCTACTCTCTCGTTGATCTTACAAGCTCATAACAGTCTAATTAGTATGTCTATGTAGATAACTTTGTGATTGATATATATATATATATATATATATATATATATATATATATATATATATATATATACATACATACATACATATATATCCAGCCATGGTCACTCCTGAGCTCTAATTCGGCCATACCAGTTCTTAACTGTCATTAAATTGTGCTCTTTCAATGTTACACTTTTTGCACATTTCTTTGTAATAATATTCTTAAAGACCCTACAATTAATAACAAAAGAGAATAATGAAACATGCATATGACACAAAATACAGCACTCAACTAATTGAGAAAAGAGGGGAAACCAGCTTGATTCATTTTCATGAGGTCAGGAGTTCTAAGTCAGTCTAATGTGAATAGAAGTACACATATCATTGCTTTGACAAAATGAAACCATATTGAAATGTCCCAAGGAATTCACATACCAAGCTGATATTCTAGAAACTTACCCAGGTCTATCCACAAACAAGGATTGAGATTTCCACTTGTGCAGTGATAAACTAAAATGGATTTTGGTCTGAAAAATAAGAGGAAAATTAGATAAGTACAGCATTGTAGAGGAGAAAATAAAATCATATCTCAGGGGAAAGTGGTTGTTAATGGTAGGCAATGATTTTTGGTATCTTAAAGTTTCCTATACAAGCCAGAACCATTCTCATTTTCTCCTCTTATTTTAGAGTTTATTTGCTAGTGTAGCAAAATGAAGCTGAGGTGGAAGAGGAAGGATGTTTGTGGGTCAAACAGATGGGCAATATTTGTTCATGTCAGGTTTATAGCGATTCAAGATATACTATGGAGATGAAAACTCTTCCATGGACTACAGGTAACTCTTGAACATATTTGTAGAGCAAACAATTAGGCAGTGTTTTTTCCTCAATGTAATTAAGGCATTCTGGATTGGAAAACATCTAACCATTTGATTTTCCATATGGTAAATGACATATTACTACTATAAAATTACCAAAAGAAAAAAATTGGGGCTATTTACCATGAACTTCATTTACCTATTTTCCTCATATTCTATCACTCAGATGTTTTATCCCATTTTCTTCTCCTTCAACCCTGTCTCACATGAAGTGGCCTTACACTTAATGATGCTAAGCCTTCTTTTTCTTCAAGTGACCCCATTTCCTTCTGTCTCCTCCAAAAGATTGCCCCCCTGCCATCATCCCTACTCTTTTACTTATTTTCAATCTCTCCCTCCTTACTGGCTCATTTTCTACTGACTACAAACATGCTCATATATCCCCTATCCTGAAAAATACCTCATTTGATCCTTCCATCCTAGCTAACTATCATCCCAACTATCTCTTCTGCTCTTTGTAGCTAAACTTGAAAGGGCTGTCTATAATAGGTGCTTCTGCTTTCTTTCCTCTCACTTTCTTCAGGTTGGGTGGAGAATTGTCCATCTTTTCTTTGCTTCCTTGTGAGTTTTCTTTGGTTCTCTCTGTGCACTGTTTTACTTTGTTCTTTTCCCCCTAGGCCCCAGAAGGTTACGATATATTTTTTCTATTTATATATATATGTATATATATACATATATATAAAATATGTATATATGTATATACACACACACATATACATATATACAAACATATAGACATATACTTTTCCAAACATATTCTACTCCCAATTTTTGCTTTTATATTTGTGCATATCTCTTGTTTCCTATCCCTCCTGCCTTCTCTACTTTACTTCTACCCACTACCTTGCCCCCCTGTTGCTTGCCTAACCCCCTCCAAAAATCCCTTCCCTACCTCCCATTCCCATAAATCTAAACACCCTTCTATACCCTCTTTTACTTATTCCCTCATTTTTCCCTCTAAAAATATCTCCCTTGTCCTCTCCCCTCTCCTATGCTCCTACCGTTTTTATTTCTTCTGAATTTAGAAGTCTTTTGTACTCTTCTAAATATATATATATATATGTAGTTCCCTCTTAAACCCATTCCCAGTGAAACTAGGTTACCAGAACTACCAGCCCTCTTCCCCCATCTAATTCCTCTGTATCCATTCTTCCTCTTGCATCTCATTTGTATAAAATAATTACCCTTTTTTGCCGTTCCTAAATGGTTTTACTTTTTAAATTCATATCAGTCAAGTTTACCCAAATATTTCTTATGAGCTACTCAATTATTAATAAGAATCTTAGACATACATTTCACATATATAAAAGGTAGGAAGTTTATCCATATGAATCCCTTATAATCTGTCTTTGGTGTGTACCTTATATTTCTCTTTGTTCTTGTATGTTGAATCTTCTATTAAGTTCAGGATTTTGTTTTAATAAAGTTTTGGAAAGTCTGAGAGTATCAAATATCCATTTTTTCCCCATTCAGGATAATACTTAAATGTGCAGGGTATGATATTTTTGACTAGAGCCCCACTTTTTTAACTTTTCAGTATGTTGTGTTCCAAGACCTGTGGCTCTTTAATGCATCCACTGTTAGGCCTTGTGTAATTCTGATTGTGGCACCATCATATTTAAATTGTCTTAATCTTTTTTTTTAAAATAAATTTATTTAACTTTTTACATTCATTTTCACAAGATTTTGGGTTCCAAAATTTTCTCCCC
>CM053770.1:172793672-172965607 GCA_028658325.1 Potorous gilbertii
TCCTAAAACTTTAAGTTCCAGTTTCTCCCCATCCCTCCCTCCCCACCCATTCCCTTTGGGAAGGCAGGCAATTCAATATAGGCCATGTCTGTGTAGTTTTGCAAATGACTTCCATAATAGTCATGTTGTGTAAGACTAACTATATTTATCCTGGGGGTTTTGGAATTTGACTATAATATTCCTATGAATTTTCCTCATAGGATCTCTTTTAAGTGGTGATTGATGGATTTTTTTTTCTATTTCTACTTACCCCTCTTGTTCTAATGCTTCATTACAATTTTATTTAATTATTTCTTGCATCAAGATTGTATCAATATTGTATTATTGTAGTAAGATTCTTTTTTTGATCATAGCTTTCAGTTAGTCTGATTATTTTTATATTTTCTCTTCTTGATTTATTCTCCAAATATGTTGTTTTTTTATAAGTTGTTTCACTTTCTCTTCTATTTTTCATTATTCATATTTTTTAAATTATTTCTTGATCCCTTATAACTTCACTGGTTTTGCCTGGCCCAATTCTAATTTTCAAGATGTCATTTTCTTCCTTAAGATTCTGGATCTCCTTTTCAAATTGCTTAACTTTCCTTTCATAATCTTCTTGTTTTTCTTGGATTATCCTTATTTTTAAAACTTTTTCCTCCATCTCTGTCACTTGACTTTTAAAGTCTTTTTTAAGATCTTCGATAAATTCTTTTTGGGCAGGTGACCATTTGACATTACTCTTTGGGGGTTTCTTTACCTCAATATCCTCCTCTGAAGATGAACCCTGGTTATCTCTATTTCCATAATAGCTTTCTATGGTTGGATTCTTTCTCCTTTGCTTGTACATTTTTTGTGGTAATGGCTTAATTTTTGTAATGACCTCTAGCTCTGGAGTATGGGAGATATGGTGCCTCTTGCCCAGGATCTTCAGTTCTCCCCTCCTGCCTGCAGTTTAAGGTAAACTTCCATCCTCCTGTAAGTGCCCACAGCCAGGGGCTTTCTGCCTCACTGTTCTGCACTCTCCTGGGCATGTGCTGGTCTCACTCCTTCCTTGGCAGCACAGCTGGATCTGGAATTCCTTATCAGCAGAGGTTCCCTCAGTCTTCTCAGGCTCAAAAGTTTCACACCCCTCACTATCCCTGGGAGGCAACCTTTCAGACCAACTAACCCCAGGGCTCGCTACTTGGTCGTTAAAATGGAACCTGGCTTGAAAGTGTTTACTTTTCACAAGGACCAAACCTTTTCTTCTGATCTTCTCAAATTGTCCCTGGAAGACCCAAGTTGAACTCCAATTCTTCTTTATCTCCATCCACACTTTGTTCACCCTAAGGTGCTATTTTAAGTCTTTTGTGTGTGTGTGGGAAATCTTGAGAGCTTGGAATTTTCTGACCTACTTCACTATCTTCCTAGAATCCTCTCCCTCTCACTCTCTTCTTAACCCCTTATAATTCAGTTTCTGATATCATTCCACTAAAATTGCTTTCTGCAAAATTACTAATAATCTTTGGTTTGCCAAACAATGACCTTTTTTCAAACCTCATCTTGACCTCTCTGCAACCTCTGACAGTTGACTCTCTTGATATTGTCTTTTTTCTAGGTTTTTGGAACAGCTCTCTTTGGTTCCCCTCCTGCCTATTTGACTACTCTGTCTCCTTTGCTGGATTCTCTTCCAGATTACACTTTCTAACCATGGGTAGCCCTCAGGATTTTATTCCTGTGCCCTCTTCTCTTCTCCTTCTATATCATTTCACTTGGTAATCTCATCAGCTCCCATATATTTAACTACCATGTCAATCTGATGATTCTCAAATTGACCTATCCTACCTCATACTCTCTGCTTGACTTCCAGCATCACGTTTCCACTTGTCATTCAGACATCTCTAACTGGAACTCATTATGTCCAAAACAGAACCCGTTATTTTTCCACCTATACCCTGGCCTGTTCCCTCCTTCTTCCTTATTAGGCAGCACCATGCTCTCAGTCCCTAAGGCTCACAGTCTAGGAGTCATCTTAGATTCCTATCACCAATCCTACATTCAAGTTATGCCTAGTCAATTTTGCCTTTTTGATATGTATCAAATATGTCCCCTTCTCTCCTCTGATTCTGCCACCACTTTAATGCAGGCCCTTATCACCTTATGCCTGGATTATTGCAAAAGCATGGTGGTCTCTGCCTCAAGTCTCTCCCCATTTCAATCCATCTTCTGTTTAGTCACTAAAGTGATTTTTCCAAAAGTACAAATCCAACAATGCCACACACATACTCTGCCCCTTTTCTCAATAAACTCCATTGGCTTCTTGTCAGTTCCAGGACTGATACAAAATACTGTTTGGAATTTGACTTCTTGAGCAGCTAAGTGGACAGAGTACTGGACCTGAAGTCAAGAAGACTCATTTTCCTGAGTTTAAATTGACCTCAGACACTTACTAGCTTTGTGACCCTGGGTAAGTCACTTAATCCTCTTTGCCTCAGTTTCCTCATCTGTCAAATAAGCTGGAGAAGGAAATGGCAGATTAATATCTTTGCCAAGAAAACCCCAAATGGGGCCATGAAGAATTGGACACAATTGAAAAAACAACTGAACAGCAACATTTGACTTCTTAAACTCAGTATGTCCAAAGCTGAACACATTATCTTTCTCTCTCAACCCTCCTGTACTCCTGCCTTTTCTAATACTGTAGAAGGCAGCACCATTTTCCTCAGACTTGCAATCTAGGAGTCATCCTAGATTCCTCACTATCTTTTACTACCACCTCCACCCCTATCCCCCATATCTAATCTATTACCAGGTCCTGTTGATTTCATCTTTTACAACGTCTCTGAAATATGAATATGCCTTCTTCTCTCCTTGGACACTGCCACCACTCTAGTACAGGCCCTTAATCACCTTATACTTGGATTATTGCAATAGCGTACTGGTGACCCTCAAGTTTTTCCACTCCAATTCTCTTTTATTTAGCCACTAAGGTGATTTTGTAGGTTTGATCAGTCAACTTACTTTCTCCTCCTGACACATTCCTTTTCTACCCTAGCAAACTCCAGTGGCTTCTTACTGCCTCCAGGAACAAATATCAAATACTCTATTTGACATTCAAAGCCCTTCATAATCCTTTGCATTCTTATTACACCTTCTGCTTCCATATTTACTCTTCCATCCAGTGACACTGGCTGTTGCAAGAACAAGATACTCCACCTCTGCTTCAGGCATTTTTTTCTGGTTGGCCCCCATGCCTGAAATTCTCTTCCTCCTCCACTCTGACTGTTGATTTCTCTGGTTTCTTTTAAGTCCCAACTAAAATTCCACCTTCTAGAATTTCCCCAACTCATCTTAATTCAAGTGATTTCCCTGTGTTAATGATTTCCTAATTTATCCTAAACATAGCTTGCTTTCTATATATTTGTTTGCATCTTGTCTCCCCTCTTAGACTGTGAGCTCCTTATGCTTATTTTTGTATCCCCAGTGCTTAGCACAGTACCTGGCACAAAGCATGTACTTAATATTGATTGATTGGCTTATAGAGCCAGATAGACAAATAAACATATAAATTCTAGCAACAAAATTCCCCATATGTGCTACTAACTTTTAACATTGTTCTATTACCAAGCTAATATTTGAAACACCCCATTTTGCCCTCACATCTTAATTTCCCTTTACAAAGGGAAGATCCTTTTGGGAATCATAGTCTATGGCAAGCACACTGGATTTTGAGTTATATATTTGCCTTTTTAAGCTCTACAATTGTGCTGAATAGTTGTGAGGCCTTACACAAATCCTTTAACCTCTCCGCCTCAGTTTTGTCATCTTTAGAACGAGGATAATATTAATTTAATTAATCATATAAGTTATTAAATTATAATTAAAATATTGATTCATAATAAATATAAATAACTAACATGATGAGGATATTACTACCTATTTTACAGGAGAAAAAAGCACTTTGTAAAAATACAAAGAATTATATAAACATGATAAATTTATATCATATATAGAAATACTAATTTTTGTGGACTTATCTATTTTACTGAAGCTATCTAAAATCACAAAGCTCTCTGATTACTCTGTACCTAACAAAAGTAAAACAGTTACCAGCAGTAACCACAAGATTTGTTGGAAAGCTTAAACATTTCATGACCATGTGAGTAAAGCCTTTATAACGCACCCTAGGACATACAGTACTGTTCTCGGTTCTTTCAAAAAAAGACAAGCTTAATAGACACCATTTCTCAGACTTGAGATCTTCCATTAGAAATCCCCTTTGTTTTAAAATGCACCCAGCACATTAATCTTCCTTGTTACCAGTATTACAAGAAATGCATCCATACCTGTGAACTGCAGTGTACCACCCTACTGCCAGGGTGAGGTTTATGACTAGATCCACTGGGACCACATCTGCCACAGCTTTTGGAGTGGCCTTTATAGACCGTAGAAACCCTTTCCCAGCCTACACAATGGACAAGAACATAATTAAAGTCAGATTTTAAGTCAGTACTGTAGTTCAAATACATTCAATTTTTAAAGTCTCACTTGATTATTCTTTGGTACTTGGAGGCACTGACTGGCTTCCCTTTGCCCATCAGATCAAATCTAAGATCCTCATCCAGTACAGAATTGTTGACAGACTGATTAACTTTGAGTCAGGAAAAACTGGGTTCAAATCCTACCCTTGACACTTATTAGCTGTGCTATTGGCTACTTCCTTATCTATAACATGGGGACAATAACATCCACAGTTGAGAGGTAATGTGGTGTCAAGAAGACATGGGCCAGGGGAAGTCATTTATTTAACTTCTCATTGCCTTAGATTAGCTCTCTAAAATTATAACTGGAAAAGCAGGTACAAATATGCATTGATACAGTCAGTGTATTTTCTCACTGGAAATTCCATATGCCAGTAAAATCAGAGGTTCACTTTAAAAACAACAATGAAACAATACACTTATAGTATTGACTTCACTGTGTTTTTGTGTGGCTGTAATGAAATGATGTATGTAGAATGCTTCTCAAACTTTAAGGTGCTACAGAGAAGTGCAAAGTATTATTAGCTTAGATTTTAAGACTGTCTCTAATCTAGCAGGTATCCAACCCTGTCTTCTACTACCACCTAATATGAACTCTCTTCTAAAGGTGCTAAGCATTCATGTAGTTCTCCTTACCTTTCCTCGCCTCTAAATTTCTCTAAATTCTACCCATCTTTCAATCTATTTCAAGGCTCATCTTGTCCATAAAGCTAATAGCTTTTAGACTACATTGGTCTCTCTCTTTTTCACAGCTCTTACTGTCAAATTTGTGTGGCTTAGGGATGTCTCAAACTTAGCGTATCCAAAACTGAATTCATTATCTCCCCCCTCCCCCCTACTCTCACCACCCTCAAATTTCTCCCTCTTGCTATCTTTGCTATTTTGTCAAAGGCACCACAAATCTGCCAGTCTCCAAGATTTTTTAACCTTAGTATTATCCTTGACTCCTCTTTCTCTCTCAACCCAAACAGCTGTTAAATCTTACTGTTTCCACCTTCATTGTATCTCTGGCATCTGGCCCATTTTGTCTACACATACAGCTACCACCTCATCACCTCTTGCTTGTATTACTGCAGCCTCCTGTTTAGTTTCTCTGCCTCCTGTCTCACCATTCTGGTCCATTCTACACAGTGCTGCCAAACTGATTTTCCTTAAGTGCAGCTCTGACCATGTTACTTCTGTACGCAATTAATTCTAGTGCCTCTCTGGTACACCCAGGAGAAATTATAAACTCATAGGTTTTTTTTTTTTAAGCCCTTCATAACCTGACTCCAAGCTCTCTTTTAAGCTTCACTGTACTTCTCTCATATTCTTTGAGACCAGTCAGACTGGTCTCTCTTCTCCTCAGACATGATACTCCTCTTATCCCTGTGCTTTTGTACTGGCTGTCCCCATGTGCTTGGGAGACACCTCCCTTCTGTCTTAGAATCCCTTTCTTTTTTCAAGTTACAACTCCAGTTTCTACCTAGAGTTGTTCCTGGTCTTCTCAGCTGCTAGTTTCTTCCTTCCCAAATGTCTTGTATTTAATTACCCTGTATTTATTTTCTTTAAATTTATTTTGGACATATTTATATATGTCTTTGTTGTCTTCTCTATTATAGTATAAGGTCCTTGCAAGTAAAAAATATTTCATTGATTCTTAATATGCTGCCTGGAATACATTGATATCTAATAAATGCTTGTTGATTAATTACATTTTATCTTATATTATTCCATGATCCATTTAAGTTCTTTGAAGGTAAAGACCATTGAATGTATTAGTTTTGCTTTCCCACTGTGACTAGTACAGTGTTGATCACTTTGCATGAAAAGTAATGTGTTGTAGAAGAGAGCTGAACTCTCTGTCCAACTGAGAATTGAAACCTGGCTCAGACACTTATTCACTTGTTAGTCATTTTTCAGTTGTGTCCAACTCTTTGTGATTGCATTTGAAATTTTCTTCGCAAAAGATACTAGGGAACTGAGGGAAACAAGGCTGCACAGTTAGTAAGTTTCTGAAGCCAGATTTGAACTCATAAAGATAAATTTCCTGACTCCAGTCCCGGTGCTCTACCACCTAGCTGCCCACTTACTCACTAGCTACATGATTATTCACAAGCAACAACCACTATGAATTTTAGTTTTCTCTTCTGTAAAATGGAGTTATTAATAATTATACTGTTTCATCAGGTTGTTGAAGAAAGCCCCTATAAAACTTAGAGTGTTAGACAGATGTGTTATTTTTATTATTGTAGTAGGTACTCATAAATGCTGCTTAAACTTGAGCTGAATTTAAACTGAAATGAATTAGGACCTAAAAAATAGATACTACCTGTTCCTAGAAATGGTGGAGGTGAAAAACATTCATTCTCAGACCCCTGGCAATTTGTCCAGAAGGGAACCTGGGAGATCCTGGAACTACATTTTCTTCATTTCTACTTCTGCCGCTGGATATTTGGAACTTTTTACTCAGTTGAATTTAGTGAAAAGTTGTTGAATTTAAAGTATTTAAAACCTGACTTGAGAAAAAGATCTTCTCTGACTGGAGAGAATATCCAATATTGCCTCTCCCTAAAATAAATTATTTTCAAGCAAAAAATAATAAAAATAGGCTGTGTTGCTTCTCCCTAAAATAGTTTTAAAACAAAGAATGGTAAAAATAGAAATGTGGACTAATAGAATTCATATTAGTATTCTGGAAGTCTTGCACCTTTCTGGGTGAAAATAGTTGTTCTTTGCAAAGTTCAGAATCAGGAATGAACACAAAAGTATTAAGAGCTGAATCTGGAAACATACCAGTTCAGAGGCTACTGGGTTTGGTTGTGGTAACTTTTTTACTTATGATAATCCTGGGGGCAGAGCCAAAGTACAATAAAATCATGGCATGTTAGAGCTAGAAGACCATCAAGTCCAGCTCTCTTATTTTATACATGAGGAAATCAAGATACAGGGATGTTAAGTAACTGCTGAGGTCATAATTACTAGGATTTGAATTAGAACTCAGATCTCTTAATTTTTAGTCCCATTTTATCAGCCATACTATTCTGTGTCAATAATACTCTTAAAATATATAACATTTCAGGTAAAAATATGGATATATATAGTCAGAAATTTTCTTAATCAATTAAACTCTTATCTAAAATACATTATAATCTGTATTTCCCATTTGCAAAATGGGGGTAATGTGTTCCAACCAATGTTAGTAAAATAATATGTTTATATGTATTATGTAAATAACCTGCATATGTAAATATGTATTTGTATATGTGTATTAGACACATGTATTTGTGTATACACATATATATTTAGTTATGTATTATATACACATGTATTTGTATATACAGTACATTTGTACTGTATATACATTACATATTGTGTATATATATATATATATATATATATATATATATACATACACATATATATTTCACTAACATTGGTTGGAACACATTTATATATGTTACATGTGGGTGTATATATAGACCCTGCTTTCATAGTGTATATTTATATATCCTATATTTAGTATATATATATATGTGTGTGTGTGTGCATGTGTATATATATACTAAATATATATACATATATACACACATACATATATATATATATTCTACTACTATTACTCCTGCTTAAATCTTAGAGAAATAAATTATTGTTTCACCATTATACATACCGCAATAATGAGTCCACTTGGTCCATTTAAGTTATCCACCCAACCCTGAAAAACAAAGTTCTGCATTTTACACAGAGCATGACTGTGAGATTTTTCTTTTTCTGAAAATGAAAGCAACTTCAAGGCATGCACTAGCTTTGTCAGTTCCTACCAAGCTAGGGAGTTTAAAAATTCTATAGAACTGAATCTCAAAAGATGTAATTTCAATATAGGCATTTGGGGGCAGGAGAGAGAAAATTTGTCAAGCTGTATAGAAGCATTTTATGGGGGATAATTATATTTCATAATCCATTAAATTGCCCATAAAACACAGTATATTATTTTTAAACAACTATAGCTAGAAAGGAGTAGAGTAGATTTAAAGGAGGGTACTATGCATCATACCTGATGCATCTAGGATGATTATTATGGAAACAATTTATTATAAATTTTATTTACACGAAACTAAGCTATTGGTTAGGAGAAAGGGTTAAACTAGGACTTCCAATCAAAAGGAAGAAAACAAAAACAAGTTAATACTTGGTTGGCAGGAAAATTTATGACTGGGGGAAAATACTATCAAATTGCATTCATACATAAATATATATACTATACTATAAAGAGAATACCCCATCATGTTTTCCTGTTTAAGTGAACTCCCCATATTATTCCTTCCCCAGTCTCAAGGAGCTCCTGAATTCAAACATTCCTGTTTAATCATGAAGCAAGAGAGGACACAAGGAAGTCAAGGAAACACATTATTAGCTGACCAGGAAAGCTGGGAAAGCTATTTAAGACTTTACCTCTTGGTACCTTTATCAGCCTAAGCTAAATGAAAAACAAAACAAAGAAACAAAAAAACCCTAAAACTGTAGATACTATGAATAAGATATACATACATATATATGTATGTATGTAGTTTTTTAAAGGTGTATTTTCCCACCATCTCAAAGCAAACTCACCCCTAATAGGTCATGGAAATTTGAGCTTTTGAAACTCAAGGGAAGTAAATAAACCATACTCCTTTCACTTAAACTGTTGCTTCTATACTGAGATGCCCCACACTGTAGTACTGGAGTGAAGCTAAAAGTCATAAGCTGGTCATTAAAATTGCTACATTCTTGAAACTAGTCCAGTTCTAGCTAGTGACCTTGGAGTCACTCAGAACTGCTTCAGTTTAGTCAATTCCCATGAAGTGGCCTCCGTGTTGGGTCTGAGACAGACCATTTGGCTAGTGGGAACAAAAATGAACTAGCACGTGGATAGAAGCCTGGATTCTTGTTGTAGGTTTCCCACTAACTAGTTGTGTTGGCCTTGGACAGATCAACTCATCGTTTTCTTTGTGTTTCTTGAAACATGAAACTTTATAGGTTGTAGTGACTATAGAATGAAAACATAGAAGCATGTCTTGAAAAGTATAGAGTATTTTGCCAGGTATCAGTATTCCCAATCTAATGCACAAACCAGTGCTGTGTCTTCTTTTTTTCACTCACAGCACCTTCTTATTCCCTAGAATTTGAGGTTGGTGACACAGGAAATCCCCAGTGCTATCCTGGACAATTTGAATTCAGGAGCTCCTTGAGACTGGGGAAGGAATAATATGGGGAGTTCACTTAAACTCACCCCAACCAAGGCCACTGTCAGTACTGGGAATGCTCCTCCCAGGGGAACCCTAGGTAAAATTTCTATATCCATCCATCAGGATTTTGCTTAAACTGGATCAATATTCAGAACATCACAAATCCATCTCATTAAATTCCTTCAGATATCTGAGCAGGAAAGGAGGCTGTCAAAGTAAAAGGAGTCTGGAAGCATCAGGAAGCCAAACTAGGAAGCTAAAGGAGTGGGTAGGCTTACTGGAAAAGGCTCCTGCCAACTAGCTCCAACGATGGATGGTCTTATGATGGCAATATTTAAGCTCCCACCTTCTTGAAGCACCATCATCTCTCCCAAGGCCTTGGTATATGTATAAGTGTTGGGCCGATTCTCAATTAACTTGGGTGTGATTTCTTCAATGATTGAATCATCTAGCCACCTGGAGGGCAGGGAAAGTTAAAAAAAATCTGTTAGTATCTATTACTATCTAGATTAAGAAGAAAATAGTAGGTACATACAGGAAATCAGCAGAGGAAGGATTGCTAGCATTTATATAGTGCCTTAAGGTTTGTGAAGCACTTTACAGATATCGTCTCATTTTTTTCTCATGACTACCCTTAGGAGGTAGATGCTATTATCATCTCCATTTTCTAGATGAGGAAACAGAGGTTAAGTAACTTGCCTAGGTTCATTTTCAAAGAAGTCTAATGACACAAAGGAGTGATGTCTTGACTTTCATGTAAATTAGTTGCAGACGTGTAAAATTGTCAGCTTCACTTTCTCTTCCAGAACATCAAAGTTCAGCAACAAGACAAAAGTAAAAAGAACTGGTGACATCCTGAAATGCAGTGGTTGACTTTGGCATCTTTGATGTCTGAATAACTTAAGTAACTTGCAATCAAGTAATTGTTAGAGAGGGGACTTGAACCCAGGTCTTTCTGGGTTCCTTCAAAGGCAGATCTGGATTCATAATGCCACACTGCTTTTCATAATGTAGACCATATTTGAAAATACATGGTATTTAATATTCACATGATGACAATATACTTAATGAACATGAGCCTCTTCCTGAAGCACCATACTTAAGTCTTATTGATAAGCATGAGAGGAAAGGGAAAAAAGATTTCCTACTACTTCTTAGGCTTTTTTATTTAAATTGTATTTTATTTTTTCTCAATTATATATCGAGAAAAATTTTTATCCTTAATTTTTAGAAGATTTTAAGTTCCAAATTTTTCTCCCTCTCTCTTTTGAAAATTGTAGGCAGTTTGATATAATTTATACATGTGTTGTTGTAGAAGCATTCTGCAATGCCTGCTTCAGTTGCCTTCATAGCTGTTGGAACAAATTGTCCTCATCTACCTGTTCCACCAGAGGAAGTCTTCACATGCTTGGAGTAGACATTCCCCTAATCACTGATGGGTTTGAATGAGGCCTGTTGCGTATATTATTCTATTTGAGCTTCCTAATAAACTGGTACTGTAGGTATTACAGGTAATCTTTAACAGATGAGGGAACTGAGGCTAAGTAACTTGCCCATTCACACATAACTAGTAAATATCAGAAGTTGGATTTGCATTTAGGTCTTTTTGTTTCCAAGGTCAGCATTCCTCTGCCCACTCTATCAAGCTGCTCTCCCAAAGGGCCTCAGTTTGAGGTGTGTGATGTTGGGAAAGTCACCTTCTCTGAGCTACCAAATTCCTAAAACACAGGTTGGACCATGACTCTCCTCTGATCCAGGTGCTTCAGTGGCTTTATATTGCCTTTAGGATCAAATAAAAACTCCTCACTCTGGCCTTGAAAACCTTTCATAATCTGGTTCCAACATATCTTTCCAGACCAATTTCACGGTACTACCCCTCATACGGTCTATATTCTAGTGGATTAACCCACTTGGTATTCTACATTCTACTCCTGATCTTACCTGCATGCCTTGCACTAGTTGTTGCTTTTGCTTGGCATACCTTCTCTCTCCAGTCTCTTCTCTGGTAATTATTAATTCCCTTTAAGACTCAGTTTACGTCTCCTAAATAAGGTGACATAATGATCCCTCCAGGTGTTAAGTTCTTTATAATTCAGCTCCTTCCTACATTTGCCGTCTTCCTAAAACTTATTCCTCTCTACATACTCTGCTATCCAGTAACACTGGGCTTCTTGCTGTTCCTTGAACAAACGTATTTTCACTGGTTGTCCTCCATGCTGGGACACTCTTTCTCTCCTCTTGGCTTCCTTAAAATCTCAGCTAAAGTCCCATCTTCTGTGTAAGAAGCCTTTTTTAATCCTCAATTTTCTTGCCTTCCCTCTGAGACTCTCTATCTATATTTATTGTGTAAATAAATGGTTTGTACATAGTTGTTTGCATGTTGTCTCCTTCATGAGAATGTGACCTCCATGACAGCAGGAACTATCTTTTGTTTTTGTATACTCAGCACTTGGCACAGTGCCTGGCACATAAGTAAACACTTAATAAATGCTTATTGATCGACTCAGCTCATATAGTTACAGAAGGCCCAGCATGCAATCACAGTGTTAAGGTGGCGTTAAACTGAATATATATATATATAAATATATTTATATGAATATAGAATCATATATATAATTATACGTCCACACCCTGATCCCTTTATGAGGTATAAATATCTTTCTGAATCAAGAGGGCAACAATATGATTGGCTGAGAAAGCAGATTGGTTATAACTATGGTGTTTTAAATAGCTAAGCCTTGAGGAGTTATGTTTTGAACTAGTGATGTTCTGTGGTGTTACTGGTGGGGTACGGTGGGGCTGGTAAAAGGTATTTCTTTTTCTTCCTCTCCCCACTCTACATTGGTCACGACATCTAGCAGTAGAGTGGTAGACACCAACTACATTCGACAGTTCAAGAGTGGAAGAAAGTATAGACTAGGAAGCTTCTTATGGAAGTGATTCCTATAAAAGGGGAAGAGGGAATTTCTTTTTCCTTTCCCTGGCCCTCCCTGACCATCAGCCATGCCACTCTGAATCAGAGCTCCTTGACCAGCAGAAAGACACTAGATCCATCAGGGAGCAGAGACACATTCCAAATAGACAGTGATACACAAAGTCACCAAAGGGAAGAAATAACTGCAAAGAAATAGCTGTCAATTAATATTTGGGCTGGTGGGAAGGAACAAAGCTCTTAGGAGTCTAGCTGAACAAACCATCCACCCAGCAGAGACACTGTATCCAAGAGGAACTGCAGAGAACCCTGCAAAGAGAGAAATCCAGGCCCTGTGAGTTTCTGTTGCCATTCATATATCCTCCATATATGCTTCATCATCATTATCTAAGTTTGAACCCTATCTTCCCATGTATTTGAGGTGTTAGTTAGGTAGCACCATGGAGGAGCCATAGAAAAATATAGGACCTGCATATATGTACAGTGCTCCCTCATTTAGCTTAAGGTCATATTGAAGAGAAAAGACTGAAGACTCACAGACATGAAACAGAATCTTAGGATACTACAGTTGAAGAAAGATTGCCTAAATTTCAATCATGACCCTACTATTTATTACCTTTCATGCCCCTTAACAAGTCACCAAGAATCAGAATTGTTGAATCCAATTCCCACTAGTCAGTTTACAGATTGGATTTCTAGAAGGGCTAGTTGGGTTTTAAGTGTAACCCTGTGGGTAGTTACTCCTACAACTCTATCTCATGAGCTCCTACTGCTGTGTTTCTCATTCACAGTTAGCCTGTGTTCTCAGCAATTTTTTTTGGTCTGTGTTTTCTTTCACAACATTAGTAATATGGAACAATGTTTTACATGACTATATAACCTAAATCAAATTGTTTGCCATCTTACAAAGGAGGATGGAGGGAGAGAAGCTGGAATTTAAAATTTTTTAAATGTCAAAAATTGTTTTTACATGTAATTGGAAAAAGTTATTTTTACAATAATACAAAAAACAATGAGCAGAACTCTTTGGGGTTCAAACAGAAAAGAAATATCTCTAAACCTTCGGAACATCCCTAGTATCCTGAGATGGAAACATAGCAAGTCTGGCTCTGGTTATTACATAAGACTCAGAGTTATTATTCCATAAGGGATTTTTAGTTCTTTGTACTTCCAAATTCCCACTTCCTTCTTGGCTATTCAGTGTCTCTATGTGGAAAAGTGAAAATAATATCTGCCGTGTAACCCTGAGATATTGTGAGGCCAAGTACAGAAGTATACATTTGTCTACTTCATTTATAAATAAAAGGAACCCTAATAAGTATGATCACTTATCATATAGTATCAACTCATGTTATATTATCTTTTTTCCTTCATCATTTTTTCATCAGTGATTTGGATAAAAGCATAGATGGTCCACTTTTAAATTTTTCTGGGAAGAGTGTCTAACCCTATATTGGAAAACAGAGACCAAATACAAAAAGATCCTAACAGGCCAGCATAAACTTAATAAGATGAAAAATAATGGAGATAAATGTAAGAAGTCTTATATAGGTCTAAAAAAATCAGCTTTACAAGTACAAAACAGGTAACATAAAAATCCGAAACTTTTGGTGGGATGCAATCTCAATATCATATGGCAGCCAAAAAAGCTAATGTAATCTTAGATTGCATTGGGAGGAATAATGTCTAAAGTGAAGGTAATGTTAGTTTTGCTGCACTGTACCTTCATCAGACCACATGTTGAATTCTGGTAGCTATGTAGGAAGGACATTAATAATTTGGAAAGCACGTGGAATAGGGCAAACAGGGTGGTGAATGGCCTCCCGATCATATCATATGAGAACTGGATGGAGGAACTGGAAGTGAGAAACTTGTGACGATGTGAGTAGAGGGTGAGACATAATAACTGTTTTGAAATATTTGAAGGGCTGCCATGTAGAAGACAGACTAAATCTTCTCTGTCTGAATATAGAAGGGGAGAACTAACAAGGAGGGATAGATATTGAAAAGATAAATTTCAGCTGGATGTAAGGATGTAATTATAGCTATCCAAAAGTACAACAACCTGCTTCAGGAAGGGGTGAAGTTCCTTTTTCTTAGAGGTCTTTGAGAAAAAACTATTTTGACCATGTTATGTTGTAGGAATTCTTATTTAGATATGTATAAATTGGACTATAGGCCTCAGGGTCTCTTATAACTCAGAATTTGAGATTCTCTGATTCTCTGAAGGCTCTTTAGAAATCATCTAACTCAACCTCTTCATTTTGTAGATGAATCAAATGGCATATCAATTGACAGCTCTAGGTCTGAAGCCAGCTATAAAAAGCAATAAATAACTAAGAAGAATTTTAATAAAAATCAGAGCAAAGCTCACTACACTGTTATATTTCATATTGCTTGTGTTCACTACTGCTTATATAGTTTGAAATAACTTTTAGGACATTTTAAAGGCTTATAAAATTTGATGGGTTAACCTGATTCAGAGAATTTTAGTTTCATGAAATCTGAGAATCAAGTAAGCAATAATTTCCAAAATAATTCTCACTTCTCTCTTGGCTGTTCACTGTCTCTATGCAAAAATGGTAACAACACCTGTCTTTTATCCTTGAAATATTGTAAGACCAAGTGCAGAGTTATACATTTATCTACATCATTTGAAAATAAAAGGGAACCTAATAAGTACAATCAGTTATCAATTATAATTATCAACTTATGTTATCATCTTAAAATTTACAGGATTTGAAGATGGAGGAGAGCTTAGAGATCATCTAATTTAAAACTATCTGTTTTTAAAATGAAAAAAAAAATGAGGTCAAAAGTGGTTGTAACTTCTTGTGGGGTATACACTATCAGTAAATAACAGAGCTAGGATTTGAACTTAAGTTGCCTGTAATAATAATAAATGAAACTGCAATTTAAAACAACCTGGTGTTGAAATGGTCAATTACTCATGCTTTTGACTTCTTTCAACATTCTTTAGGAATATTTAAGAATAAAGTAACCCTATTATAGAAGCATAGGTGGTGTAGAAGAGAAGGAAAGAGACAGAATGTGAGAACAAATAACAGTGTTTATAGTGTTTCTGAGAGCAGTCCTTGGAAGAAAGTTATCCCTGGAGAGGATAACAGAAATAGAGAACTTCTTTTGTTGAACAGTTAGAGGGAAAGTAAATATTATTCCACTTGGGTAGGTCAGGGGCATGATGGCCTTTGCCCAATATCTTAAAATTGAAAAACAGCTTATAACAAAAGTATAAAGGAAATTCCTGCCCTTTCTTAGGAGAAATTGTTCTGGTTCTAGCTAGTAGTATTTTTATTATTAATTAATTTTCTCACTTATCACTTATTAAGTAATCTTAGCTTACCTTTTTGGGGGACATACGATATTCATTAGAAAATGTAGAATTGCTGCCTTTTCTGATACTTTCAAAGTACTTCATGTGGTCTTTGGAAGCTTAAGCCTTTCCTTTGGGATTTTGCTAACTCTTTCCACCTCTCCTTATACCCACATACTCAAAATTACTTTTTCCTCTCTGAAATAGGAGAGGCCATGGGCAAGGTAGACAGAACCAGCATCAATGAAGGGAGTCTTACATACATAACTACTTCATAGTCTTGGAGGGTGGTGGTAGGGGAGAATTTCTATAGAAAGCAAGAACAGGTAGGAGTAAGGTGAAGAAAACCATTTTGGATACAACTTACTCTACTGAGTCAATCAGTTTCTTGGGTTCCACAGAACATGGGTAGATAATTTCATCGATGTACTTCAAGTTACAGTTTGAATAGGCAGTGGAGACATGGATGAAGACTTCATGCTGTGACATCTGGCTGGCCATCAACAGAAGCTGCTGGGTGGCAGTAACGTTGAGCTGCAAAGCATGTCTAGAGGACATGAGGCAGAAAGAAAATCAAAGGGGTTAAGTTTGTATTTTTGTATTCCTGTAATGGTAGCTATAGCAGTAATCAACAAAGCTTATGTTGACTATACTAAATAAATACTAATATCAATCACAGTGATAGGGGCTGAACCTTGGATCACTTTGGTATTGGGAACTTCCAGATGAAGAAACTTCCTCTACAAATGCAGATTGGTACCTTCTCTGCAACTGGTATTAAAGACTTGCCTAGAATACTGAGAGGTTAAGTAACCTGCAATCAAGTAATTGTTAGAGAGAGGACTTGAACCCAGGTCTTTCTGGGTTCCTTCAAAGGCAGATCTTGATTCATAATGCCACACTGCTTTTCATAATGTAGACCATACTTGAAAATACATGGTATTTAATATTCACATGATGACAATATACTTAATGAACATGAGCCTCTTCCTGAAGTACCATACTTAAGTCTTATTGATAAGCATGAGAGGAAAGGGAAGAAAGATTTCCTACTACTTCTTAAGTTTTTTTTTAATTTAAATTGTATGTTATTTTTTCCCCATTATATATCAAGAAAAATTTTTATCCTTAATTTTTGGAAGATTCTAAATTCCAAATTTTCCTCCCTCTCTCACTCCCCTCCCCTCTTTTGAAAATGTGCTATTGCACCAAATGTATTTCTATATTTATCATAGTTGTGAAGAAACAGATTAAAAGGAAACAAAAGCATGAGAAAATAAGGTAAGTGAAAAAATATTCTTCGATTTGCATTCTGAGTCCATCAGTTCTTTATCTGTATATGGATAGCATTTTCCTTCATGATTCTTTTATAGTTGTGTTGGATCTTTGTGTTGCTGAGACGAGCCGAGTCATTCATAAGTTGATCAGCACATGATGTTGCTGATATTGTGTACTATGTTTTCCTGGTTCTGCTCATTTCACTTGTACACATCTTTCCAGATTTTTCTGAAATCTGCCTGTTGGTCATTTTTTATTGCATTTCTTATTGCATATTTTTATTATATTTCATTCCATTCATATACCTCAGCTTGTTCAGCCATTCCCCAATTGATGGGCATCCCCTCAATTTGCAATATTGTGCCACTACAAAAAGGACTGCTATAAATATTTTTGCACATGATCGTCCTTTTCCCTTTTTTTATGATTTCTTTTGGATACAGACCTAGTAGTAATATTACTGGATCAAAGGGTATGCACAGTTTGGTTGTCCTTTGGACACAGTTCCAAATTGTTTCCCAAAGTATTTGTATCAATTCATACCTCCATTACTGTCCCAGTTTTCCCACATCCTCTCCTTTCTTTTTCCTTTTTTTTTTGTCATATTAGCCAATCTAACTGATGTGAGGTGGTATTTCAGAGTTCTTTTATTGTACATTTCTTTAATCAAAAGTGATTTTGAGCATTTCTTCATATTTTTTGACCATTTATCAATTGGGGAATGACTTGTATTCTCACAAATTTGACTCAGTTCTCTATACATGAGAAATGAGGCCTTTAGTAGAGACGCTTGCTGTAGAAATTGTTTCCCAGATTTCTGTTTTCCTTCTAATCTTGTTGCATTGTTTTTTTTTTTGCAAAGCTTTTAAATTTAATATGATCGATTATTATTATTAACATGATCAAAATAATCTATTCCACATTTTTGTATTGCTTTCTATCTCGTTTGGTCATGAATTTTTTCTTTCCCCATAGATCTGACAGGTAGGCTATTCCTTATCCTTTTAATTTGATTGCTTTCATTGTCTATGGTACCTTTTAGCAAGACGTAATTTCCTTTCTTATCTCATTTGATTAGTATATTTTTGCTTTTATTTTGTATAAGATCAGGACTGTCATCCCTGCTTTTTTTTACTTCAACTGAAACATAGAAGATTCTGTTCTAGCCCCTTGCCTTTACTCTGTGTGTGTCTCTCTGCTTCAAGTGTGTTTCTTGTAAGCAACATATTGTAGGATTCTGGTTTTTGATCTACTCTGATACCTGCTTCTGTTATGTGTAACAACAGTGCATTCCATTTACATTCACAGTTAGGATTACTGCCTGTGTATTTCCCTCTATCTTTTCTTCTTTCTGTTTGTCCTTTCTCTCCTTTCACCCTTTCCCACCTCACTAGTGTTTTGCTTCTGTCTACCACTTCCCCTCATCTGCCCTCCCCACCATCTCCCTATTTACTTAATCTCCTTCCCTCCTACTTCCCTATCAGGTAAGAGACATTTCTGTATTCAATGGATTTTGTATATTATTCCCTCTTTTAGCCAATACTGATGAGAGTAAGGTTCAAGTAATGTCCATCACACACCTTCCCATCTTCCCTTCCTCTGTAGAAGTTCTTTCTCACATCTTCATGTGAGATAATTTGCCTCATTCTACCTCTCCCTTCTTCTTGCACCCTTTGTACTCCTCTTTCTTATTTCTTAATTTTGGTCATTCCCTCAAATTCACCTTATATCCATATCATCTTCTATGCATATTCTTTCTATCTGTACTGTTAGTAATAAAACTTTTAAGAGTTGTAAGTATCATCTTCTCATATAGGAATGTAAACAGTTCTATTGAATCCCTTGTTTTCTTTTCCCTTTTTATCTGCTTTTGAATCTGTTTTTTCTTGGGTCTTGATATTGGAAGTCAAATTTTTAGTTTAGTTCTTGTTTTCTCCTTATGAATGCTTGAAATCCTTCTATTTCATTGAATGATCATTTTTCCCTTGGTGTGTTATGCTTAATTTTGTGGGATAAGTGATTCTTGGTAGTCCTAGCTCCTTTGCCTTCCAGAATATCATATTCCATGACCTCTGATCCAGCTGCCAGGTCCTATGTGATTCTGATTGTGACTCCTCAATATTTCTTTCTGGCCACTTGTGATATTTTTTCTTTGACCTGATAGTTCTGAAATTTGGCTATAATGTTCCTTGGTATTTTTATTTTGTGATCTCTTTACTGAGGTGATTGGTAGATTTTTTCAATGCCTATGGTTCCCTTTCGTTCCAGGACATCAGGGCAGTTCTTGATAATTTCTTGAAAGATGCTGTTGAAGTGCTCCTTTTCATTATGGTTTTCAGGTAGTCCAATAATTCTGATATTGCCTCTCTTGGATCTGTTTTCCAGGTCAGTTGTTTTTCCCATGAGGTATTTTACATTTTCTTCTATTTTTTCATTCTTTTGTGTTTGATTGATTCATGATGTCTCATAGGGTCATTAGCTTCCAATTTCCCAATTCTAATTTTTAAGGTGTTTTCTTCAATTAACTTTTGTACTTTCTTTCCCATTCGGCCACCTGTGCGCTGTAAAGAGTTATTTACTTCCTTTTGTATCTCCTTTTCCATTTGATCAATTCTACTTTTTAAGCAGTTTTCCAAGCTGTTGACTCTTTTGTCATAATTCTCTTGCATCACTCTCACTTTTTTCCTCAATTTTTCTTCTTTCTTTCTTATGTGATTTTTAAGTCCCTTTTTGAGCTCTTCCATAAGAGTTCTCTGGGTTTGAGACACTTCCCATTTTTCTTTGGGGTTTTGCCCTTGGGGTTTTGTCATTGCTGTCCTCTTCTGAGCCTGGGTCTTGGTCTTCTTCTCTGTCACCACAATAGCTTCCTATGGTCAGATTATTTTGTTGTTGTTTTTTGCTTATCTTTTTTTTGGCCTTTTTCTGCTTCCAGGGTGGCAGGGGCGCTGTCTCCTGCTTCTTATTCTAGTGGCTAAGGGCTCTAGCTATTTAATCTGGTCCTGCACTACGTTGTCCTGAGGACCTTGGGTGACCCTCATGTTTGGTGCTGTGCTGAGGGTGTGGAGCAGAGGTTGGCTGGTGCTACTGGAAGCTGTAGGGGTCTGGCAACTTATCTGGTGCTGAGCTGGGGTTCTAACGGTGGTGTGTGCATATGCTGAGGCTGGTGGGGTGTTTCTGCATTTCCCTGCAACTACACTGAAGCACATAGTGGTCAGGCCTCTGGAGGATGCCTGTTTGCCTGGGGATATGGTATTTCTCAGAGCTGGAATCTGCTGGCTTCCCTGGCTATGCTAAGGCATATAGGGAGTCCTGGTGTTGGTGTTTGCCTGCTCCACCGTACTGGGGTTCAGGATCTCCTGCTGGTTTGCTGAGGTACAGCTTGCTGTTGAGTTGCTGGAATGCTTCCCCTCCTGGGCTGTGCTCCTCTTTCACTCCAGTGAGACAGACCTTTCATGCTGATCTTCCAGGTTTCTTGGGCTAAAAGATTGTTCCACTCTGTCTTTTTGCTGGTTCTGCTTTCCAGGATTTGTTTTGAGGCTCTACTTTATGGCTGTTTGGAGGTGAGTATGGGAGAGTTTAAGTTGTCTACTGCTTACTCCACCATCTTGGCTCCCAGAAGTCAGATTTTCTACTACTTTTAATATAAATATAATATTGATCAAATCATCAAAGTCACCTGCAATTCAGATGTCATAGAAATAGAATACAGGCACCAGGAAATGCAGCATCTCTTTCATCTTTTCTCAAGCCCTTGTATGGTATTCCAGATCCTACCTTCTTATCCTCAGATCTTGCTTCATACTTCACTTAAAATATTGAAAGCATTCACCAAGAGCTTCCCTGTTTTCAAACCCTACTATATCTTCCTTTACACTGGCTTGAATGAAGAATTGGTCTTTTTCCTTCTGAAAACTAACTCCTTTAAATGAACTCTTGATCCCATCCACTCCTACTTCAACAGCGTATTGCCCCCTTTATTACGCCCACCGCCCCAACGTCACTCTCTCCTAATTACTGACACCCTGCCACTTACACACATGCCCATGCCTTCCTTATCTTTAAATCCTCCCCCATCTCATTTCATCTTACTGTCCCCACAAGTCAACATCCTATATCTTACCTTCCCTTTGTGACTAAACTTGATAATGCAGTCTATACAGGGTACTACCGCTCTCTTTTCTCTTACTTTTTTCTTAACTAGCAACTCTGGCTTCCAACTGTATCATTAAAATGAAATTGCCCTCTCCAAAGTTACAAATGATTTCTAATTGCCAAATCTTACAGCTTTTTTCAGTCTTCATCTTTGTTTACTTGTCTGCAATTTTTGACTCTGTTGATCACTTTTTCCTCCTGGGTACTCTCCTCATTAGTTCCTTTTTTTTCATACTGCTTTCTCTTAGTTGTCTGACTATTCTTTCTCAGTCTCCTTTGCTAGTTCTTTATTCATGTCATGCCACTAACCATGGATGTCCCCAAAAGAGTGTGTTTTAGGCTTTCTCTTTTCTAGATATACTATTTCACTTACTGATCTCATTAGCTTCCAAGATTCAATTATCATCTCAATATAGATGATTCTATATATCCCTTCCAAACCTCTCTCCTGACTTTCAGTCTTGTATCATGAACTGCCTTTTGGACATTAAGAACTGAATGTTCCTCAGGTTCCATAGATATCTTAAAATAAGCATGCCCTCAAATAAAACTCATTATCTTTCTCCTCAGACCCTTCTTTCTTCCCAACTTGCCTATTCTTGTTGAGGGTAGGTTGCCATTACCCTCCTAGTCATGTAGACTTACAACTTTAATTGTCCTCTACTTCTCATTCTCATCTCACGTATCCTATTTATTGTCAAATCTTATAATTTATACCTTCGCAATATCTCTTTATATATCTCCTTCTTTCCTTTCACATAACCACAATTCTTCCATTCGTGAAATAGATAAGGATGATTAGTTTCCAATTACATTTAGGCAATGATTTGATTCTGACTTTGAGAAAAAAAAGAAATATTCTAATTTGTGTCCTCACTCATCTTGGTGATGATTTTGACCACAAGCAGGCATACGGGGGCCTAAGGAAGACTGTCACTACAGGACAGGTCCCTTGGTCTAAACCCAGTTGTGAAACAAAACAAAAAAACAAAAGCCAGTGCCACTGGCTAAATTAATGCTTTTTGTTTGTTTGTTTTTGTTTAATATAGATGCCTGATTTAAGGCCTGATTGCCAAATCACATCTGATTATGTTGGATTAGACAGATTTCTCCATTATTTAGATTTATTGGCCATTATTTTTTACTCTGAACTAAAAAGAAAAAAATGGGAACATACCTTAGTGGATCATCAAAGCGAACTGTTGCTGCACAGTGGAAGATAATATTGGTGTTGCTCAGGAGCTCCTCTAAATCTTCCTTGCTGATACCCAAATCTGGCTTTATGAGATCTGAATAAATAGGTCTGATCTTCTCCAAGATATTTGGGCAAATTTCTTTGGCCTTTTCAAAAAGCTGAAACATAGATGTAGGTCAATTCATACCTCATCACTACCTAATTCTTCCTTTTGACATTTACTATATTCAGTCTTGAAAACTGGCTAGCTTTCCTGATAAACTCAATAAAGAAAACTATCATTGTAATTTTTAAAAAGTATTTATTCTACACCTATTTTCTGTGTTTCTTATGCTCTAAACGAGATAAATAGCTTTTAAAAAATTATAGATAACTTTTATCTTGACTGAAAAAGACCAAAATGTATGCCTTACTCATTGCCTAGCAGCATAGTGATAAGACATTCAACCAAATTCTCTGATTTTCCTTATAATAAGCAGCACAAATATACTGGAATCCTCTGCAGCTTCTAATTGGAAATATAATTTCTCAGGCATGCAGCAGATTGTTGGATTTAGTGTCAAAGGACTTGGGTCTTAATTTTGGCCCTATTGTTTACTGCACCTTGGACAATTAATCTTTCTGGCCTGTTTTCTCATACATAAAATGAAGAGGTTGGACTAGATGACCCTGTTGATCCTTTCAAGATCTAAGTTTCATATCCTTTGATCAGATATCTATGCCCTTGGACTCAGAGCAATATGATCTGAAGTAACTGGGTTAATTTAGCCCAGAATAAGAATTATAAATGGTTAAGGCAGTGATGGTGGGTTGGAAGAACACTAGATCCAGAATCACAGTCAGGATTAGAACCAAAAGACCTGTGTTCAAACCTGAGCTCTATCACTTATTTCCCAGGCAAATCATTTGCTTTTTCTGGGCCTCTGAAGCCACTGGGTGAAGGAATTAAGTCCCAGATCTGATCATAACTTGCTCTGTGACCATGGGCAAGTCATTTAACTATTATCTCAGCTTCCGCATGTGTAAAATGAGGGGAGTGGATGAACTCTAATCTAATGGATTAGATGCACTCTCAGATCGCTTTTAACTTAAACATTTTAGATATAATGCTAAAAAAACTGGGGTCAAAAGACTTGTGTTTGAATCATAATTCTACCACTTATTAGCCATGTGACCTCCCATAAGTGACTTCAGCTCTGAGCCTCTGTTTATCCTGTGTAAAACAGACATAGCATTAAATAATCATACTACACATTCAATAATGCATGAAAAGTGTTTTATAAAAATAAAAAGATTGTTTCTCTGTAAGTTTCTATTAAAAGGAATACCAGAATGTTTTACTCCCATTATTAGGCAGATAGAATTATTATTATTCAGGTTGACTTGTTCTTTTTTCTCTTGTAAAATTCTTTGGACAAATTGCCAATTTTCATTTTTCAAAGAATATACATTTTAAAAAATAAAATTTTATTGATATCTTTTTATACTGCATACATTTTCTAATATATTCCTCCTTACTCCCCTCTCAAAGCCATCAATTAAAACAAAGAATAAAAAAAGAAAAAAAGGCAGTCCAGAAAAACCAATCAAAATATTGATCAAAGTTTGACATTTTATTTAATTTTTTTATAACTATAACCCTCTACCTCAAGAAAGAAAGTGTTCTATGGGGGTGTCTTCTTTGTTCAACTATAGCTATTTCTTTTTTAAAAACCTAAATTATTCTTAATTCATCTCACACACACACACACATACATGCACAGTCTATTAATAACAAATAATGCTCTTGAATTTAACAATATGAGCAAACTGCTCCCTTGCAATTTCCTTGGAGGGCCTAAGTTAATCCTCTTTGTCACTCAACAGAAGACCTCTGTAATTTTTACTTTGCTAACAAAATATTATTCTTCACAATAAATAACTAGACCTACAAACAGGACCCTAATTAGTAAATCTGTTCACAACTGTTTCACAGATAGCTGGATAGATATTAACTATTTATATACAGTAATAGGGTGGGATGTGGGGGAAGAGGACCATATGCAAAATGCTCTGCCTAGTATTGACCCACATGAAAGTACAGTGATCCTGGTTCTGGAAATGCATGATGTCGAGGGGCCTGGCTCTAACTGAGAACAAACACAAGTATCTTGATTGGCTTATTGTATAGTGATGGAAAACCTTTTAATTGGCTGAAACTGTATGTGAATATAAAAGACTATGCATTAAAAATGTACATAGCTCTTTGTTTTTACTTGGTAGTAAGGCAAAAATTGTGGTAAGAGTGAGGTTGGAAGAAAGGTAGTATCAGCAGCCTGTTTTCTGTACTCAGGCCACCATGTGGTCATGAATCTGTGGCACTGTTGTTTCTTCTCTCTCAGTTGTCTTGTGTCTCTCTTATTTTTTCCTGATCTTAGGTGACTAAGTAATAGACAGGTATAGATCCAAGTATGACCGTGTAGATATCAAAAGGGTGGGAAAACCATGTGGAGGGGGACTAGCAACAGTAGTCTACTGCAGAGTCCACTGCAGCTGCATCAATGAATGTATGATAAACTATATATACAGGGAGCTTTGGGGGACAATTTGAAAGAAGATGTGTCATTTCTAGTTAAGGCAAAACATTAAAAAGGACATACTTCATTGTTTGTTTCAAGTGTCTGTATAATGTTTTGGATTAAAATGATGAGATAGATTCTTTTTTACTCCCTCTGGTATTGACACATCTATGGAACCAACCAGGAGTTAATGACATGGCTCTGATAACTCTTGGCTTGACATCATCTGAAGATCTTTTTATGGGAAAACTAGAACCTTCCCAAATCCCTGGTGACATTTAAATTCAATTTTGGGCATTCAATGAAATAAATAATTTCAAACAAATGATTGGATGGATGAATAAATTAGTACAAAAGAAGCAATGAGTTTCTTTATGGGGGTAGGCAGAACACTAAGGATTCTCTGAAGTAGAGGGAGAAGGGTTGGGGATAATTAAAAGGTATGAGTATTAATGCATTAATTATATTTGATAATTACGTATTTAAGTAATAATATTTGACTTTTACTCATCACTTCCATACTTGTAAAGCATACATTATAGCTTTTGACCTTCATAATAAAACACTGAGGTAGATATTACGGGAATTAGTAGCTCTATTTTACAACCTCAGAAGTAGGATATAATTCATAATAGCAGTTTTGCGGTAACCAAAAACTGAAACCATCATCTGGGAAAGGCCAAACAAATTGTAGAATATGGTGTATGATTGTGCAGAAACTATAATGGACATGAGGAATTCAAAGAAACCTTGGAACACATGCATGAATGAACTGCTGAAGAACAAACAGAACTGAGATGTCCACAAAAATGTATGAGAACAATTCTAAAAACATAAAAATTCAGATTCATTTCCTAACCAAGAAATAGAGTTAGGAAAAGGATACAATAATTAAAACTCCAATGCTGTAGATTATACTGAACATTGTGTAAATTCTATAGGAAACATTTTAGAATTCAGCATAAGAATTCAAAACCACAACAGATGATTTCTTTCTCAAAGATGGATGGTTCCAATCTGACTTAGGATTTGTGCTGGTGAGATTGAATCCCTGGTAAAAGATATGCTCTTTAGACATAAATGACCACTATTGGTAATGTAACAAAAATCCTCTCTGAGAAATTTTGTTACCAAAAGAATTTATCTGGATGGAAAAGGAGAGGTTAAGAAAGAAAGTATAATTTGTAATTTTATGGCTAAAGTTTCTGTGAAGAAACATACCTCCCTCCTCAGAGTACAAGAATAGTATTGTGGCCCATAGGCAAGACAGAAAACCTGCCAGGCCAACAATGATGTTAATTGAGAAGAGTGAGAAAATGGGTTTCTCATTTCAAGAACCTCTCTGTCTCTGCTTCTCCTGCTAGATACTTAATGTTTTCCCTTGTATAAGCTAGCAATTCCTAAGACAGGAAGCATTTTAAAAAACATTACTATAATTCTCTTGGTATAAGTTCTCTGTAGATTCCCACATCCTGAGGGCTAACTAAAATTCTGACCAATTTCTTGTGTCCTTTGAACTTAGATCCCCCCTCCCCCGCCCCAGGCTCTTATTTGTAGTCAGTCTCTTCCTCCAGTGAGAGTTTCATTGCCAACCAAAGGTACTTTCTTTATATCATAATCATTTTCCACTCCCTTTCCATAGTAAATATTCTTCTATGACTAAAAAAAAATTAAGCAAACACATCTGATATTGAGATGATATCTGAAAATATGTACAATATTCTGGTTTACTGGAGGAGGTATGTTTCATTATCTATTCTCAAAGATCTTCATTGGCTTTCAGTTATTCATTTCAATTCCTTTCATGGACCTTTTCATTTACCTTGGTAAAGTCATTGTGAATATTATTCTCTTGATGCTGCTTATTTTGAACTGTATCAGTTTATGCATCTCTTCTCACATTTCTCTGAATTTTTCATTATTACTTATTGTACAATAATATCTCATTACATTTATACATCATAGTTGTTTTCTCCACTCATTCTTAGTCAATAGGCACTCCCTTTGTTTCCAATCCTTTGCTACTCAATGTGCTACTGTGAATACTTTGGCATGTATTAAATTTTTGCTTCTATTTTTTTACTTTTTTGTAGCATATATATGCTCAGGAGGCTGAATGACTGGGTCAGTAGTATGATTACTTTAGTCATTTTTGGTTCTGTTTGAATGTATCAATTTTCATTTGTTTTATTGAATTTAATACCAGTGGAAACCCTTCTATTATGTTAGCCCTCATTCCTCCAGTTTGGTTTCACATTAGTGTTAATAAAGTACTCTCAATATCTGTGATAAATCATCGTCGATGACAAAAATAGTCACCATTTAGCCAAAGACTGATTCTGTGGCACTTCACCTTGCATGATCCCTCGAGGTTTATACTGAAATATTGACAATAACCTCCTCCTTATGAATTAGTTCCATAAACTGACAGAAAATGTTTTAAAATAATTTTCTTATTTATAGGATTTGAAAGGGACCTTGGAGAACAGCTAGATCAACCAGTGCTTTAGAACTGCCTTCGTAGTCATTGTCCAAGGAAGCAACTCCTATAGAAATAGGTCAGATATCCCCACCAACTGCCAACCAACCACCATTCATAAGGCAGATGGGCTAGTCTAGCTAAAGCTGGAGGCAAACTGAGGGAGAAACAGGAGGCAACATGTGCCAGGCAAGTTGATGTAACTATCATCTCCACGCCGACTCCACTGGAGACACTGCAGGACCCTGAATACAAGAGCCTTTGGAATAGCAATGCTTTCCACAGCTATCATCCGGGCAAGCAACCCCTATGGACATGTAGCCTGGCCCCTGTAACTGTAGGTACTACAGTCATATCTGTGAAGATCCAGAAAAGAAAGCTCTCATCACTAGAGTCCTCAGAAATGTCATGTGGTTCAACATCAGAGAAACTGATATGATTTTTTTCCAGTGGAAACAAAGAAGAGGCATTACATTTGCATTGCTGCTGCTGCACCCTATGGATTTGAAGCTGAAACTTCTTGTATGTGTTGTCTCATCCACTAGAATGTGAGCTCCTTGAGCGCAAGGTCTGTTTTATTTTTCTGTTGGTAATACTAACACTTAACAGAGTGCTTTGCATATAGTTAGTGCTGAATAGAGTCTTCATTCATTCATTCATTCTTGGATATTCCCTTTCCCAACTGTTATTTGAAATAGCTCTCAAAATGCTAACAATAATAAATTAACTAAGCTAACAAAAATAAATAAATAATAAGACGAGAAAGAAATTAAAGACAGAAAGATGGTTAAAGGGGAAACAAAATTGTCCCTATTTGCTGACATGATACTTAGGAAATCCTTATCCAAGAAGCTAATTGAGACAATAAATAGCTTCATTAATATAGAACACTATAAAAAAGCCTGCAAAAATCATTAGCATTTTAATAAAACTAGAGAAAATCTAGGATGAACTAAAGAAAGAGAAGTCATATCCAAATTAATTGCAAAATGTTCAAAATATTTCAGAATCAATCTGTCAAAGCACCATTAAGACCAATGTAGATATAATTATAAAATATTCTTTAAAAAATTAAGAATGATTTAAATAACTAGAAAGTGATAGTCAATGCTTATGGCTAGGTTTTGCAAACATAGAAGAAATGATCATAACACCTGACTTTATTTATAGATCTTGTACTATGCCAATCAAACTACCAAGAAGATACTTTGCAGACGTGTGCAAAAATAATAATGAATTTTATTCTGAAGAACCAAAGATCTAGAGTTCTGAGGAAAATAATGAAAAAAATAGGAATGAAAGGGAAGACAGCATTTCCATAACCCAAGTTATAGTTAAAAGTAGAAATCATCAAAACTCTTTGATAGTGGTTAAAATAGAACAAAGTAGATTAATGGAACAGACTAAACAAGGTCAGAAACAATCCACAGTTCAGTAAATTAAAAAACCTGAGAACTCCCTATTTGATAAAAATTACTAGGAAAACTACAAAATAATCTGATAGAAGTTAGGTTTAGAGTTTTTCTCACACTCTGTGTTACAATAAATTCAAAATGAATATATGACCAAAATATTAAACATCATACTATCAAACAATTAGGAGAGAAAAAGATACTTTTCATCCATATGACTAGGGATGAACAACAAATAAGGGATTGAAACAACCACAGGAGATAAAATAAGTAATTTTAATTTCAAGAAATTGGAAAGCTTTTGCATGAATAAATTTAACATGACTAGGATAAGAAAGGATACAGGAAAAAAATTGATATCAAATATATAAATAAAAGTCTGATATTCAAGCTATATTGGAATACACACACAAAAATTATGAGTCAACATTATGATACGACAAAAAAGCTAAATGTTCTAGAAAATGAAATGCATTTAGATGATTGATATATTGAGTTGGACTTTTAGTACATATATCAGGGGTATAGACTTCAGATATACTATCAGAAGGGAAGCAAAGGGGAAAGAAAGTGGGTTGGATTATATTGAAGAAATTGAATAGGACTTTCAACAAATGGACTGCTCCCTGACAGAAAAATCTGTCTTTTAAATATAAATATCCTTTCAGTGAAGTTATTTGGTTTGTAATCATGAAACATTAAAACTTTTTTAAAAATTGAAGTTAAAGGAAACTCAATGGGCAATTCAGAGATGCATAATAGTTGTAGGTTAGTTATAGCATGTTGCCAATGGAAATCTGTGTATAAGAAGTGGTGTAATGATGTAATTCAGGAACATACTATCAGAAGTGGATGTGTTGATTTGACTCAGACACCATATTCTACAAGCAATGGAGTAACTCATCTATCATTTATGTCACACCCCTATGTCACCTTGGTAGGTCACTTTCTGCAGGAAAAGAAAAGCATCAGGGAAAATGCCCCTTATTTTGTGTGTGTATGGAGGCAGAGAAGGCTGGTCAGATGTTTTGTAGCAACCTCTTTGAGTCCACTCTCCCCAGGAATTCAGTGAATGTATAGCAGGGAGAGTCACAATTAACAAGAATGCTTTTGTCCTTTGGTCCTTGCTATATCTTCTCAGTAAATATCCTATTTAAGAGCAGATGTAAGTTACCTGACACTGGGGACAAGTTAACTGGTTAAATGATATTAGATAGAAATATGCCATATTAAGGTTGAGTGGAACAGGCATATTTAGTGAAGATCCCTCAGGGATCCCTTCGCGTCAACTCTGTTTGTCTCACCTGGCCCTGAGAAACTGAGAAACCAAACAATAGAGATTTTGTATTTTTTTTTCTTGAAATTCTTTTTGTGCTATGACATAGTCCTTGACAGAGTTTGCCTTTGCTCACTCCCTTATCTCCTTTCCTAGACATTATGTGGCAGTCCTTGAGCAGGAGTTGCTCACTCCCATATCCCCCATTTTTCTCAAAATTACTCTTGTACAATTACTCTTTGGTGCTGGCTTAGATTTTCCGTGGATAGACTGCACCCTCAAGGCCCAGCCAGTGGGCTAAGAGGAAGGGGGTTAGGGTGGGGGTATTGTGGTCAGGACCTATAAAAACTACTGTGCAGGGCACACCCTTGCCCTCCTCAGTCATTGCCATCTTGAGTGCAGGTGGGAGTGCCCTTTTTCAAGAAAGCTGAATAAATATCTTTCCTTTTTACTCCTTTTTTCAAGACTCTAAGTTTATTAAGAAGGTCATCCCACACAAGGCTTAGCCCCTCAGGGTTATATCTCTAGAATTTTGGAGGACAAATACACAGCCTATGTGGTACACTAATTAGAACTGTCTGAACAGTTAGAATTGTCTGGAAGTGGAATGGGCTGTTTTGGAATATAGTGAATCAGGTCACTAGAGATCTTCAAGTTTAGGCTAGAGACAACTTGCTAAGGAAGTACTATTCTAATTCAGGGTGAATTTGAACCGAGTAACTCCTGAAGTTTCTTCAACTCTGAATCCAAATCTTTTATAGGCACCTCTGTTTAAGTATTCCAAGCATTTATGGGTTTGTCAAGGGGAAGAATCCAGAGGTTCTGAAACTCAGTCACCAATAAGTTATATCCTTATTTATTGGATGCAGTGTTAGAGTTGTTTTAAGTTCCTAAATGTGGAACTATTCAATATTGGAATGGGCAAGCCTAAGGAAAGGAATAATTTGACATGAGGTATAGACACTGGAAGCCCCTTCTTACTGGACAAATAAGTACATTTTTCTTATTCACTAAAAGTTGTCTACTTGGAGAAAGATATGAACAATTGTTCCAGTTCCTTAATTTTTTATGGTAAAATTCTCACCAATCTGTGCTTCAGGTCATTAGTTTTAGCTTTTCTTTAGAATATAATTGTACCTGCTAAAAGAATAGTTCCACATTTCCCGAAATATAAATATTTTAAAAGTCACTCTTATGGTTATAGATTATAGATGAATAAACTAAAGAAACTTCATAAGTTTGGATTTATACAGAATTTTGGATAATTTTCTCAGTATATCCAGATGTCACTGGATAAAAGTTCCATTGTTTCCTGATAAATATAATAAAAACAGCCTTTATGTGTCATTCCATTTGTTGTATATAAACTTTCCAGATCCAGAATTACCAAACTTTTCAAAATGTTAAGAAATACCAGTGAAAATGTCATAGTACATAAAAGGTTGGCATTGAGTCAAATTTGGGGGAAGATGGTGGAGTCAGAAAATCCCAGGTTCTCAAGATTTTCCCCCATAAAAGAGTTAAAATAGCACCTTAGAGTGAACAAGGTGTGGGTAAAAATAAATAAGAATAGGGGCACAACCTGGGTCTTCAAGGGATAATTTGAGAAAATCAGAAAAATTCCAGGAGAAGATTTGTTCCCTGTGAAGAGTAAACACCTCCAGGTTAGGTTCCATTTTAACAACAAGCCCTGGGGTTAGTTGATTTGAGAGGCTGCATAGGCTCCAGTCAGGTGAATTTCCCTCCGCTGGACTAGTGAGGGAAATTGGGCATTAGAATCTGGGAAGGTAGAAGGAACACCTGCTGATAAGGAACTCAGACCCAGCTGTGCTGCAAAGGGAAGGAACCAGCACATTCTGGGTGAGTGCAGAAGCAGTGGGGCAGAAAGTCCCTGGCTGTGGGCACTTACAAGAGGTTGGAGATTTGGCTTTGGTTCTAGGCTAGAGGGGAGAACTGAAGATATGGGGCAAGAGGTACCATCACCCATACCCCGGGGGCCAGAGGTGTTTACAAAAATTAAGCTATTACCACTAAAACTGCACAGGCAATGGAGAAAGAATCCAATCATAGAAACCCATAATGGGAATAAAGATGCCTGGGGTTCATCTTCAGAGGAGGATACTGAAGTAAAGAATCCCAAAGAGTAAATTCAAATGGTTACTACCCAAAAAAGAATTTATAGAATATCTTAACAGACTTTAAAAATCAAATTACAGTGATGGAGGAAAAACTAAAATAAGAATAAACCAAGAAAAACAAGATTATGAAAAGGACCAATTATAAAAGGAGATCCAGAATCTTAAGGAAGAAAATGACACCTTGAAAATTAGAATTGATCAAAGCCAGTGAAATTATAAAGGATCAAGAAATAATTAAACAAAATATGAATAATGAGAAATAGAAGAGAAAGTGAAACATCTTATAAGAAAACAAATTTAAAGAATAGATCAAGAAAACATAAAAATGATCAGACTAGCTGAAAGTTATGATCAAAAAAAGAATCTTGATATAATGGTGCAAGAAGTAATTGAAGAAAATTGTTCTGAAGCATTAGAAGATGGGGGGAAAGTAGAAATAGAAAAAAAATCAATTGCTCATCACTTAAAAGAGATCTTATGAGGAAAACATAATACCACAGTCAAATTCTGAAACTCCCAGCTCAATGATAAAACGTTAAAAGCATCAAAACAATTTAAATATGATGGTGCCACAATTAGAATCACACAAGACCTAGCAGCAAAGACATTAAAGGACCACAGGTCTTAGAAGACAATATAAACAGCAAAAGAACTGGGGCTCTGGCCAAAAATATACCCTGTAAAGTTAAGCATTATCCTGAATGAAAAAGAAAAACGGACATTTGATCAACTCTCAGATTTTCAAGACTTTGTTAAAAAAAAACAAACTCTGAACTTAATGGAAGATTTAACATACAAGAGCCAAGAGAAGCATAAGGTACATAACAAAGACTAATTATAAAGGATTCATAAGGGCAGACTGTTTATTTTTTATATATGTAAAATGTATGCCTAAGATTCATATTAATAATTGGGTAGCTCATAAGAAAGATTGGGGTAAACCTGACTATGATATGAGTTTAAAAAGTAAAACCATTTAGGAACAGCTAAAAAGAGTAATTATTTTATACAAATGAGGTACAAGAGGTAGAATCAATACAGAGAAATTAGATGGGGGAGGAGGGTTAGTAGTGCTGGTAACCTACTTTCATCAGGAATGAATTTAAGAGGGAACAATACATATATATTTAGAAGAATATAGAAGTCTAAATTCAGAAGAAATAAAAATGGTAGTGGCATGGGGAGGGGGGAGAGGACAGAGGAGGGAATCTTTAGAGGGGAAGGTGAATGAATAGGTAAAAGGGGTTGTATAGAAGGGTCTTCAGATTTATGGGAATGGGGGGTTAGGGGAGGGATCCTTGGAAATGGGTAGGCAAGAAATAGGGGGGCAAGGTAGTGGGTAAAAGTAAAGTAGAGGAGGCAGGTGGGATAGGAAAAAGAGATGTACAAACATAAAAACAAAGACCAGGAGTAGAATTTGTTTGGGAAAGTATATGTCTATATATGTAAGTATATATGTATATGTGTATGTATATATCTAAAGCTATGGAGAAACATATCCAAACTTAACTGTAGCCTTCTTGGGGGGAGGGGAAAAAAAAGAACAAAGTAAAAAAATGCACAGCAGAGAACAAAAGAAAACTTACAAGAAAACAAAGAAAAGATGGACAGTTCTCAACACAATGTATATTATTTATCATACAGGCTTTCCTGAAAGGAAAATTTATTCTTACATATTTTGAACCCTTATATTTATTCTGCTATGCACATGACATGCTTTTTTTCCTTTCTTACTTTTTATTTAAGTTTATGATTGTTTTTGTTTCTTTTATCTATTCTGTATTTGTGTGTAAAATTTGAGTGTAAAATTTAAAAAACATTAGGGTTTTGGAAAAAAAAAAGGAGTCAAATTTGGTTTCAAATTTTGCTACTGTGTCACCTTGAGCAAGTCACTTAACCTCTTTTGATCTCAGTTTATTCATATGTAAAATAATAGGGTTTTATTCAATGACCATTAAGAATGTTTTAACCTTTAAATAGATGATCTTATGCACAAATAATCCCTTTGTCAATCCATTTTGAAATGAATAATAGGCAGTTGATGATGTGGCACTAGAGCTCAGGAGACAAAATATGGCTATACTGATATAGTAGTCATGAAGATGATAAGTGAACCCTGTACAGCTGATGGGGTCACCACGAAAGAGAATATATAGAGAAGTGGACCCTAGACATAGCAATAGGTTATCTTCATGGATGATTCTAGTGAAGGATGAGGAAAGGTCAGACTGAAAAAGAATCAGGAAAGAATAGTGACATAAATGTTTAGAGAGGAGAGAATTTCTAGCAAAATAAGATGACCAATGGTGTCAAAAGCTATGGAGAGATTAAGAAGGCTGAAGACTGAGAAAAGGCAATTGAGGATTGAAATCTGGCAATTAAAAGATCATAAGTGATTTTGGAGAGAGCAGTTTCAGTAGTGAGGTCAAAAGCCAGATTGCAAAGGCTTAAGAAGTGAGTGAGAGGAAAGGAAGTAGAAATGTTATAGGGGGAAAAAGATCCTTTGCTTATAATTTAGAGTATAAATCACTAAAAAGCTTTATTTTGTTCAGTTGTGTACCAAGACATGAAGAAATGTCAGTTGGCCATAGAAAAGAGAAATCTTTATGGGGCAATTAGGCTTCTGAGAAAGTGGTATTTCTCACAGGTATTTGTAATCTGCACAAAGGTATACAGATATTCTCTCATGTACGTAAATGATCTGCCACTGTCCTTGGGGCATGGGAGTAGTTTGTTATAGTTTAGGGAAGGAGACAGAGATTTTTAATCTTTTAGTTTGTCATTTGCTCTAGAATGTGAGAGAGAGGAGACTCCATCTTTTGATGGGCCTTGTAGGAGAATTGGGGTAGAAGTGAATGAAAATATAGTGAATGGCTATGAATTTCCATTTAAACTAAATGGAGTCTAATTTTAAAATGGGGTTGTGAAAATCAAGAGAGGGAAAATACAGCAGCTCTCACTATAAAGCCAATGAGTACAGAAAGATTTTTCTAGGGGTTTGGTTGGAAAAAGGAGGAGAGATAAGGGACAATAGTTTATGAGGATTGGAGGAGACTTGGGCCAGATCAAAGTTATTGGAAGAATTTGGACAGAGATAATGAACAAAACAACAGCTTAAGAATTGAGTTAGATATGCCCAAAGGGCAATCAATTTATGCATACCCTTTGATGCAGCAATACCATTACTAGGTTTATATCCCAAAGAGATCATAAAAAAGGGACAAGGAACCATACATACAGAAACATATATACAGCAGCCCTTTTTGTGGTGCCAAATATTGGAAATTGAGGGGATACCCATTATTGGGGAATGATTGAACACATTGTAGTATATGAATGTAATTGTGCAATAAGAAATGATAAAAAGGCAGATTTAAGAAAAACCTGTAAAGACTTGATGAACTGATGCAAAGTGAAATGAGCAGGAATTGTATTCAGTATCAGCAATGAAGGACTGAGATCTTCTCAGCAAAGCAGTGATCCAAGTCAAGGACAAAGGACTCAAGAAGGAAAATACTATCCATATCCAGATATAGCACTGATGGACTCTAAATACAGATTGAAGAATATTTTTTTCACTTATTTTATTCTTTCTTACGTTTTTTTCTTTTCATCGGTTTCTTCTTTCACAACTGAAACTAATATGGCAATATTTTTACATACTAGTACATTTATAAATAATATCAAATTGCCTACCATTTTCAGAAGAGGGGAAAGGAGGTATGGAGGGAGAAAAATTGGAAACTCAAAATATTTTAAAAATGAATGTTAAAAAAATTTGGAATGCAGGGAAGATATAATGCTATTTAAAAAAAGAATTAAGAGTTCAAAACAATTACTCAACTCCAAAGAGCTAGGAAAGTAACTTCTCGTGAAACTGACTTTTAGTTGAGGGAGAGAAATTAGTTCCAAAGGTCTTTGGGATAGGTGTAGAGATAAGAGCAACCATTTCTGGAATGAGGTGGTTGCAAAGAAAGCAGTTTTGATATGAACTCAGATATACTTGGAATCTACCTCCCAGAAAAAACCTCTGTAGGAAGAGCTATAGGAAAATATCCCAGCTGGTCTAGAGGTGATGTAAAACAAATTAGACCCTGCAGCCAAATGTATATGCTAAACTAGACTAAGTTGGACTCCACAGTCTTTGTATTTGAATTGCTGATTGGTTTATATTTTATAATCTGGGATTCTTCACACTAATCAAATGATTACTTCTTTGGAATGTCTGGTTGAGTGTATCATGTGTCAACCAGTATCTACAAATGCCTAAAGTTTTGGCAACAAAAAAGAACTAGATATCCAATTTCAAATCAGTCAGTGAGTTAATCAACAAGCGTTTATTAAGTGCCAGGCACTGTGTTAAGTGCTGGGAATACAAAGAAAGGCAAAATTAGTTAAGGGGTATGCATTCTAATACAGAAAACAACATTTAAAAATTGTATATATTACATATACAGAGCACATGGAAGGTCACTGGAAAAGAAGAAGATCCTAGAAGTAGGGGAAGAAGAGCAGGAAAGACCTGAAGAAGGGAGAACTTGAACTCAGTCTTGAAAGTTACCAGGGAGATGGAGATGAAATATTAGAGCATTTCAGGCATGAAGGATAGTCAACAAGACACTAGATGGGAGCTGAAGGGTCCTGTTGAAGATAATGCGAGTAGACTAGTGTAGCTAGATCGTAGAGTACATAACAAGGAGTAAATTATAAGAAGATTATAAAGGTAGAATGTTGATGAAACAGAGATGTGACACCTAAGGAAAAGAGGTTCTGGCTGGTGCTCTCTTGGTTGTAGCCCCAGGATGATTAGATGCTATTCTAGCATAGGAAGAAGACAGTCCTGTATTCTACTTGGACATGATGGTGGTAGGAGTCACAGATATCCATGTAGAATATGGACTCCACTAGTAGTATTTATACCAAGGACTCTTGGCTGCCTCATAACATCTTTCTTTTGTGTTTCCTTCTCCAAGTAGGTGACTGAGCAGCAACCTCAAAATGGATGTGTTTAACCAGAGACTTCATGAATTCAGAAATGTTAGAAGGTCCTGGAAGGCCTGCCAGTGCTGGTGACTATGGTGTCTCTGGAATGACAGTGGCTGATGGCAGAAAGACAGAGACCACCAGAAGAAAGATACAGCTAGAGTATTAAATCAGACAATGCCAATAGAGGAGCAAATGTAAATGTTTAATTAGTAGCCTTGTTTTATATTCCAATAAGTCTTGAATGTTAACTTCTCAGCTGATTGTATTAGCAGTAATAGTTACTGACTAGAATTCTCTCAGATTCTCAACTGTCAACTTCTCCAAAATGCTGGAAACATAGCCCCCCCCAAAATCAGTTCCCTTTAAATTGTAGTTAACTTAGTTCCACTCAGAATAACATTTTACTCAGTTCTCAGAAATGTCAGTTAACTAGTTTACTCTAGAGAATAAGATTTAACTCAATTAAGTGTTCATCAGGAATGAAAGATGGTTAAACTACTTCAGTTCCCCTCATGAAGGCTTTACAGAATAACTTTTCCACTGCTAGTTATAGTCTCCCAAAGAAGACAGCTGACTGTCCTAGACCAGAGTCCCGGACCTCTTATCCAAAGGCAACAGTTAACTGTTAGTTCAGGTAGGACAGTTATGTTCATACTTTGTATCTTATGAGTACTCTAAAGTTGATAATTAATTTCAGGTCCCTCCCAAATTTGTTCTACAATGGCTGTTAACCTTTAGTTACTGACAAATTCTTTCTACAATGACGATGATGATTCTCTATTCTCAAAATTTTCTTAACCCTTTTCTTAAAAGTACAGTATAATAACAGAATCCAGAGTTCTGTGAGGGGGTATTTTTCGATAGTATTTTACATGTAAAATGGGGGGAAGGCAAGTCAATGTTTTGTACTGATCTATTTTCTTTTGTTAAAAATGTTTTTATTGGCGTCGTTTGTTTCTTATGTTATTGTAGTTATCTCCAAGAGCCTTCTGCCTCCTTCAGCCAAAAAGATATCCCATATAACAAATAGTATTTTTGTAAAGAGGAAAAGAATCCAGTGCAACTGATCGATATGTTGAAAAATTCCAAAAATATTACAATGTGTAACACTTGTAGAATTTCCACCTCTATGAAAGGGTGGGCTGGGCAGGGGGTTCTTTTCATGTCTCTTCATTCATGTAATGCTTGATCTTTATAGTTTTGTTACATTAACTTTTGAGTTTTTAGATGTGGTTTTTCTTCCATTTACATTATTTAGTTATTGTGTATATTGTTTTCTGGGCTCTGTTTAGTTCACTCTGCATGAGTTCATGTAGATCTTTCCATTCTTCTTTGTGTTCATCACATACATAATTACTTACATGCCACTAATATGTATTATCCATGTACCATGATTTGTTTACCCATTCCTCCATCACTGGGCATTTATTTTGTTACTAATTCTTTGTTATCACAAAAAGTGCTGCTACAAATATTTTGGTGTATTTGGGAACTTTCTTCTTATCCATAGCTTCCTTGGGGTGTAAACCTAATAATGAAGTTCCTGGTTCAAAAGGTATGGATATTTTAGTCACTTTATTTGCATAATTCCAAATTGTTTTCCAAAATGGTTGTACCATCTCACATCTCAATAAAAATGTATTAGTATGCTTATCATTCCACAACCCACCTAATATTATTACCAATTTTTGGTGATCTTTGACAATTTCCAGGGTATGAGGTGAAACCTCAGGGTTGTTTTTATTTGCATTTCTCTTACTATTGATGATTTCACACATTCTTTCATGTGGTTGTAAATACTCGGAAATTTTTCTTTTGTGAACTAATTGCACATGTCCTTTGACCACTTATCTATTGGGGAATGGCTAGTAGTTATACATATCTATAAACTTACTCATGTATCCTATATATGTATATACAATAGGTATGTATCAATATATCGCATACATATTGCCTATATATCTTGGAAACCTGACGATTATCAAAGAAATTTGATACAAAGATACTTCCCCCCATTTGACAACTTCCCTTCTTATCCTAGAGGCATTGATATTGTTTGTTCATTAATGTTTCAATTTCATGTAATCAAAGTTATCCATTTTATCTTTTATAATTGCCTGCTTTTCTTATTTGGTTAAGAATACATCTCCTATCCTTAGCTATGAGAAATATATAATATGCATCTATTCTATTTTTTAAAAATAATCTGATTATTAATATTAAGGTGATTTATACATTTTAAAAGTATTTTAGAATATGGCATCAGGTACTGGTCTAAGTCTAATTTCTACTGGACTACTTTCAAGTTTTTCTAGCAGTTTTTAAAAAAAATCACATAAGGAGTTTTTTCCTAGGTATTTATGTTTTCTTATTTATCAAACATTGAGTTTTCATTGTTTCTGATTCTTTCTTGTCTAGTTTGTTGATCTCTTTCTCCATTTTAAAAAACAACACTACATGGTTTGGATGTATGTTCATCCTTCATTGCCGAAGAAGACCATGCCATCAGAGAAATGATGATGTGACTTGCACTTGACTTTGTTTTGAGTGAGGGAGGGCTGTACAGGTCATCACTTCTCCTCCAGAGCCATCTGAATCCAGTGACCAGATAATCATCAGGATGACTAGCGATGACCCAGGATGAGGCAATTGGGGTTAAGTGATAAGGTCATACAGCTAGTGAGTGTCAAGTGTCTGAGGTGAGATTTGACTCCTGACTCCTGCACTGTTGTTCTGCACTGCACCACCTACCTGTCCCTACATGATCTTGATGACTGCTCATTTAAAATATACTTTGAGTTCTGGAAGTGCTCTTGATCCGCATTTCTTTTCATCAATTTCCCTGATATTCTAGACCTTTTCTTTTTCCAAATGAATTTTGCTATCATTTTATCAAGTTATATAATAGTATTAAAAGTGTAAATTAACTTTGGAAGAATTGCTCTTCTAAAAATTGGTCTAGTACTAAATATTCCCCCAGTTATGTAAGTTGCTCCTTAATTCTTAAAGAATTCTTTCTAACTGAATACATACAAGTCTTTTGTGTGGTTTTGTAGGTCGATCCTTAGTTATCTTATGCACGTATTTTGGATCTGGGTTATTTGTGATGGGGGTTTCCCTTTTCATTTCTGAATCTGGGTTTGATCATTATTATACATATAAAAATACTGTTTTTGGAAATTTATTTCATAGCCTGCAACTTGCTGAAGCTATTGCTTCAATGAGCATCTTTGCTTATTCCTTAGGGTTTTCCAAGCACACCATCATATCGTCAGCAAATAGGGACAATTTTACCTCCTCTTTACATATTTACATTTCTTTCTCTTGTCTTATTGCTGTTGCAATCATTAACAGAACTCTATCAAAGAAGGGGGAGAATGGGCACCTTTACGTCACTCCCTTATTTATTGAAAGAGGTTCTATTGAATCCCCATTGTATATGATACTTCAAGGTAACATTAGATTCTATTCTATGGATGATACTAAAAAGAGAACCCTCTATACCTATATATTGCAGGTTGTTTTTTTCATATAAAAGTGCTGCACTTTGTCAAAGGGTTTTTTGGAATCTTTTGAGGCACTTTTGTGGTTCTGAATGTTTTGATTTTTATATGATTAATTATCTTGGTTGTTTTTCTAATGTCCAACCCTTCTTGCATCCCTGGTATAAATTTTACTTGGTCATAAAGAATGATTTCTTGGCTAAATTACTGTGGTCTGCTTGACAGGGTTTTGTTCAGAATTTTTGAGTTAATACTGATGAATGATATTGATCTCTAGTTTTCCTCCTATGTTTTATGTTTCCCTGGTTTAGGATTGGAATGATAGCATCTCACAGAAAGATTATGGCAGTGTTGTCTGAACCTTTGAGAATAATTTTTGAAGTATTGGTTTTTATTGTTTTTTTTTTAATTTGATAGATTTTCCTGTGAATCCATCAGGACTATGAGTCCTCCTTCCCACCCCCTTTGGCAGTTCCTTTATAGAAGATCTAGTTCTCTTGTGATAGTTTGGGCATTTTATGTTTCAAGTTGTTCATCTATTTCTGTTGTGTTCTCAGTTTTGATACCCAATAATTACATAATATTTTCTGATTATTCTTTTTATTTCTTTTGATTTTGTTGTATTTCATCTTGCTCATTTACTATTTTATTTATTGGATTTTCTCCCTTCTTTTAACTATTAACTAAAAGCTTATCAATTTTACTAGTCTTTTCAAAGAACTTGCTTTTAAATTTTATCTATAATTTCTGTATTTTTTGTTTCCAGTTTATTTCTCAATTTTTAACATTTCCTCTTTTGTGCTTAATTTAGATATGTCTTTTTCTGATATGTTTTAGAAATGCCTATTCAGTTCATTAATCCTCTCTCTTTCTTTAATTCATGTATGTTTGTAGAGATATGTTTCCCCTCTTGGGGGCTACTTCAGCTCTATTACACAACTTTTGGTATGTTACATCATTCTCATTTTCTGTCACATAATAACGAATTGTTTCTATGATTTGTTCTTTTGCACACCCATTATTTAGGATTTCATTGTTAAATCTCCATTTGGATCTGTGTCTTTTTTGTGGTCCCTAAACCAATAAATGTATTTTTAAAATCACATTATAGTCTTTAAAGGATGTATTAACTATTTCTGCCTTTTTACATTTATTTGCAATATTTGTGTATCCTAGTATATGGTCAATTTTTGTAAAAGTTCTGTGTGTTTCTGAGAAATCTTTATTAGCATTTTTTTGTCATTCTAATTAGAAGATACCATCAGTCTTTTAACCCTAGTTTCTCCTAAAGTTTATTCAGTTCCATATTTTCCTTTTTATTTAGCTTTCTGTTAAATTTATCCCAAACTGAGAGAGGGATATTGAAGTCTCCTGTCATTACTACGTTACTACTGATGTCTTCTTTTAGCTCAGCTAATGTTTCTTATATTGATTCTTATAATGATTATATACTTCTTAAATGAATTTGAATGTTAAGGTGGAGTATATAATTTTATTAATGAATATTGATTTGTTGTCTATGTTTCCTTCCACCATAATATAGTTTCCTTGTTTTTTTTAAATTCACTTGATGCATTATGTATCGTAATATATCATATTTCTCTTCATTTGCAACAATCTGACTATATCTTCCCCCTAAGGTTCCTCTATGTACTGATCTCTTTACCCTGGCAGCCACTGAAATAATGAACTCAGTTGTCTTTTCTCCTTTAAATGGAATAGTAGAATGGCTTTTTTTAGAGATGATCAGATGAAATGGATAGGGATCTAGTAACTTTTTAAGTTAAAGGATAAGTTCTCTTATGCGGTACCATTATATGAAAAAGATATAGACTGTTAACAAAGGATATAGTTGTATAAAAGTATAAAAGATATAGTTGTTAACAATTATGATCATGGCTATCAAAAACTACTGAAATGTGTAAAGCAAACATCCACTGCACCAAATAGCTGAGTCTGGTATCTTATTTGAGTATATAAACCAGTTTATTATATAATTTTTTCTCTTCCTCTTCACTGTCAATCTGTCAGCTGCCCAATGTTGTAGCTATTAGCATGTCTACCTTTTAATGTTTACCTTTTCTAATTTGATAGTGTTATTTTATTGTAGGATGAGAGACCAGATGATGAGTTGGTTAGAATTCTGCTGAAATTTTTTAAAAAAAGAGTAAATAGGCAATGAGAATCTAAAGGATTCATCAATGAGAAAAATGCACATGTTTTAAGAGCATGGATTTTTTGACATTTATTTTGACTGTTCAAAGGACTTTTTTGTTACTTATATTTTAGTTACGGAGCATGTTCTAGATAGCTGTTGTTGATATCTTGGTAAGTAACACGTTACTGTATTGTCACAGCCTACCCAATATTGTGCTTTGTGTACTATATACAATAAGTGAATACTGTTCATCTAGTATGCCTATATTCTGGTTTGTTTCTTTCCTACACATGACCTACCCAGTCATTATTAAGGAAGTCTTCCCACCATAAGAAACCACAGAGTATATCTTTCTCTTTGAATTATTTCTTTACCTATGGACATCACATCACTCTCATATGAAGTATTTTCAAATGAAAGCACTATTCTTCAGAATTTTTATTTTTTAAGCCCTGGTATTGATTTAATATAGGGTAATGGAGGGGGGGCTGCTGATCAATAAAGGCACAGTCATTGGTGCAAGCATAGTGTTCTGTATCTTCTGCATATCCACATAAATGCCTGGCAAACCTACTTTCTAACTTGCAGAATAGGAAAGAACACATTGGATGATAGGCTCATGAATAATGACATTTTAAAAAGCACTCTTGGAGTAGTCCTTGGGGTTATCCCTATAATCTTGAGAGTGATAAGTAGTCAAGCCCTGAGGACCCAGCCCACCACTACTAGAGGGGATTGGGAGAGTGACTACCATGCTTATATGCCTTTCCACTTATTATACAGACCAATTTCTATGAGTTCTAATAATATGGCTTTAGAATTAAAGGAAAATAGTACATAGCAAATTCATTTGGTAGGAGCAATCTTGTAGGAGATGATAAACTCAATACATCTTAGAATACATGTATCTAATCTAATTTTGAAAAGGGGATTTTGGAAAAGAAAACCATTCCTTTGCAAATCAAGGTCCAAGTTAAGTCATATGTAGTAGTAGCTCTGTCAAGTGTCTCAGGTCCTACATGTGTAGGATGTGTAAGGTGTTATCAGATAAGGATCTTGTACTGATCAAAAGACTGTGATACAACATATATGAAGAAATTCCTCAAGCTAGGAGTGGCAAGAGTCAACAAAATTGCCAGTCTAAAGATGTGTGTATGTGTATAAACAATCTTTAATAATAAAAAGTTCATTTAGGAATTAAGAAGAGCAAGAATTTTATGTAAATAAGTAATTGGAAGGACAACTAAGATTTTCATTTTCAGGATCTTTCTTGTTGCCATATCAGCCCTGCTGTTATTCTTCTAATAAAATATTAGATGCCATAACTATTCCTGTTATGTAAGATTACGAAGGTATTATTTGTTGAGGGTGTTAACTGATTTTCTAATATGAATTTTGGTAGTTGTAATTGGACAGTTATAGTTTCCACAAGTGGTGTCAATCTTGGATACCTAAGGGCCACATATTGACTTAAAAAATTACAAATTAATATTATCTATCTTATATTTTATTTATATTTATTTTATAAATATAAACATTTAAATATAAAGTTAAACATTTATAAATATAAACATTTAAATATAAAGTTAAACATTTCTCATTTCATTTTAACATGGCCCAGTGGTTCAACCATGAGTTTCACAACTTTGGTCTACATGGTATCAGTGAGATCACTGGTGTTAGCAAGCAGTCTGTTCTGTATTGTTATTGTATCAAACTCAAACACTCAAAGGAATCTACGATTGTTTTGCTTCAGAAGTACCCTCTAATACCTCTAATAGGCATACCATATCCTCTACAACTGTTACTCATGTCTTCCTGAAAGTTTGTCCCACAGGTCCACCCAATTTGATTGAGGCTGTTCTTGCTTCCTCCTAGGACTGTGAGCATTCATTCTAGTGTAGTATTGGTTGGTCTGCTTGTCATCCCTTACCACATACAAGCACATGTCCTATCATGTATTGTCCTTATTATATAATTAACTCTTAATTTCTCTTTGGAGTTCCTTTTTCATGCACACATACACACAGAGTTATCTCATACCACTTTGTGATATTTATTTATAATTCTTTGGAGAATGTTGTGTTTCTAGTACTATAGAGTACTAGAATAAAAAAAAGATGAGGGAGCCTTTTGCATGTGTGTGTGAAAGCTAGGGATTAGGGATTATTAAAAAAGTTTCAAAATTTCTGAAAGGCAATTTATCATACTATTTTCCTGATTAATTCTGGGTATTACTCATCCACTTGTATTGTATATCCCAGATATGCATACTTATTTACTGTGAGGATTGGCCTTTTTCTAGACTCTAGGGATAGAGATGTGTGCCTGGAGTCAGGAATTCTCATTTTCCTGAGTTAAATTCTGGTCCTGGACACTTCCTAGCTTTGTGACCCTGGGAAAGTCACTTAATCATGTTTGCCTCAGTTTCCTCATCAGTAAAATTATCTGGAGAAGGAAATGGCAAACCTCTTCAGTATCATTGTCAAGAAAACCCCTAAATAGGGGTCATGAAGAGTAATTGAACAACAACAAACTGACAGAAGTGACTCATATTTAATTGATCCACCCATATACTAGGAAATTCCTATGTCCTGTGAAGAAAATTTTGATACCCCTACTCAATTAATCAGTATTTACTCAGTTCATGGTGATTTGATGGGTGTCAGTGACTGTATTAGTGACTTAAGCCGAATAGAATTAAGGTTGAGTTAGTTATGTAATGTTAATGCTGTTAGGATAAGAGTTATATACATTAGACTGAAGAACTTCTTTTGTATTAGTGATACTGATACTGTATATTCATGACATAATTGTAGGTTATAGGATAAAATCATATGACTGGTATATAGTATTACATAACATTAATCCTGGAGCTTGTTATTGCAGCATCAACACCCCCTCATGCCTATGAATCTGTCACTGTTCCACTGTGATCTTTCCTTTTTCCCATCACTTCCTTATTTCCTAGGATACTGCTGACCAAAACACCAGATACTTGATTTCATATCAAAACCTCTACTGAGGTGGCGGGGGAAACACTTTTACTGAGAAAAACCTGCATTTAGTAACTTAAAAGCTTTCTGACAAAGTAGTTGTGACTGGTGGACATGCCCCTCAACCAGTCATTTTTCTGGTGTTAACCCATCATGAAATTGTACCCAAGTAGCTTGCATCCAAGGGTAGGAGTCTCAGATCGGGAGAAAGATCTTGGAGCCAATCAATTATGGACCCCTGGATTCTCTAATAAATTGATTCATTACGCTTGAACTCAGTGATTTTTGTTACAGAATGAAATTTTCTGGCCCACAATACCAAATAGTTGGTTAGGCAAGGTCTACAAGGTTCTCCTGGTCATAATCAGTGTATCAAATTTTCCTAATCACAATATCTAGGGAGGAGTCACAGTACAGCAGCTTGTCGATTGACTGTCCCTAAGGTCCCTCTTTCCACCCAGTATTGTGAGTCTGCCCAGCAACAGCAACCAGATATAAAGAAAGAGGCCCAGAATTCAGGGCTCTAGACTGTTGTATGCATTCCATTGAATGCTGGAGCTACTGGGCTTTCCTCTGAAACTAAAGCCCTAGGGAGCTACATGCTTGTATGTCTATGAATAATAAACTACTTAACTTTGATCCTTGAGGGCTTTGTTCCTTCCTGGTACTTAACTCAAAATCTTTTCACATGAACAATCTCTGTAGATGGGCAACAGACATTTTTTATACACTTTATACACTTGGTCTTCCCTGTGTGAATGGTCAGGCCAAACTCTTTTGGGTCATTATGAATCACTTCCAGCACAAGGTTCCAAGGCTTGATGCAACCAATACAATGTTATCCACAAACAGAAGAAACTGGAAGACCTTACCATTCAACTAGCTCTTTTACTTGACTTCTGTGCTGGATCTCCTCTACAACAATAGCAAAAACTTTTGACAAGTATACATTTCTCTACTTTATGTTTCACTTCATATTTTTGATCACAGAATCATTGAATAAGGTTATTTTTATTTTTAGATATTTCAAGGGATTTTGAATGTATGGTAATCACTTTGTTAAAAGTTGTTTAAGATGGAGTTGTGCTCTATTAAATCAATTTTTCATTAGAAACAATAAATACAGTGAAAAAATATATTCTGTATACCTCAGTAAACTTTATGATAGCAAAGACATAGTCTACTACAGAATATGGTCTGTGAAATACTATCTGGTAATATCTGTATTGACTATGCATTTGATACATGTCTGGGCATTTTTTATAGATAGGAAAGTAGGCATATAAAATATTAATTGTAGATGTTCTATTGATTATCACTTTTAAAAGTTATTATAAGATCTGAAATATTTTCCCCTTCTCCCCACTACTTGTTTTTTTCTCTTTCACATATCTTATGAATTCATCCTCTAATGTCCAAAGAATTTTGACAACTCTGACATAGTATATTCTGCTAAAGAATGCAACTCTTTATCACTTTTTTTGATAATGTGGAAACTTTATTAATTAGTAGATTGCTGCCTATTTATAACTTAGTAGATAAATCTTAAAGAAGGGCTAAGAGGGCTTGTGACTTGCACGTGGTCATACAGCTGGTTAAGTGTATGGTAGCATTTTTTGAGCTCAGGTTTTCCTGACCAAGTCAACCACTCTTTCTCTCTGCCAGATTTCCTTTCTGCATGCTCATTCAGATTTGGTAATCTAGAAGCTATGCCATTAACATCTGCCAAGAAATATAGTCATGATGGCATTTTACTTCCCCCCCAAATTTTAATCTTTTCTTTTCCGAAGTGTGTACAAGATAATATATCATCTTTTTGTCCCACCTGTGATACTTGGGGCACTGCAGTAGTGATTATAGTTTACTCATTTGTGTACTGCTTTTCTTGATCTTGACATGGCATGACAGGCATGCCACTGTATAATTATGTGGCAAGGGAATATAATATCCATAGGTGGCCACTAGATGGCAATCTCCTTAAGCTATTTCCCAGATAACTATCTCATTTCTTCTTGTGCATGGGCTAATTCATAAGGTCCTAGAATCTTTTGTTCTTTGTCCAGTGGCAGCATGCCCACTCCTTTCTCCTTCTCTGTTTCCAGTTCCCTCTAAACATAGTAACTTGGAAGTCTGACTCTCAAATACACATGCCCACTCACACATACTCACAGAGTAACTTGTAAGTCTGACTTAGCAAACTAGGCTCTCAATGCAGCTGCAGACCAATGGCAAACAGGAGAAGTTTGAATCTTAAAAACAATGGAAGGAAAAAGGAAGGCTGCCAATCTTGTATGCAAGCATTTCAATCTTAGGTCTCCATTCTCCTGTGTACCTTAACACACAAGGATGATTTGGGCAGTATAGTTTCCTAGTGTCTTAAAAATTCTGCTTCTGTCTTTTTGAATTACTGGTACCCACATGGCTTCACAGAAATGAATGATGCTGAAGAACCACCTTTTTATAATACTAGATATCAAATTTTCCTATGTAAAATATATATCCAAATTTCTAGGAACTTACTTTCTTGGAAAAATTAATATGTGTACACTTAATGATTACTTTAATTCCACAGTTCAACCCCTCCCACTTATGACTTTGTTTATACACTATGTCAATTTATTTGTATACATTTTATTTTGCCTCTGAAGGCTGGGACTCTTGTTTGTCTTCACATTGCCAGTACCTAGTACAGTGCCTTGCATGTAGCAGATGCTTAATAAATATAGAATTGAACATGAAGTAGTCAAGAATAAATTAATTTTCAGGCATAAAAAATTCTTAAAACTTGCAGGGGGAAGCTCTCACACGGTTTGTATGAACTTAGGACTAATACCAATTCTCTATAAAAAGTATAAGATAATTATTTCCATAGACCAAAATGTGGCAAGTTCTATAGCATAGATTATATTTATCATTTGCGTACTTTTCTTTTAGCTTTTCTGAGCTAGTCACTCAGATTTCTTCAGCTTGAATCACCAGCTTGCTGTTTTATCCTCCCCATCAGTCCACTCAAAGCTAGTGATTTCTATTTTAGTTCAAGGGTATGAGATGGCAGCATAGCCAATCACACTTGGAATACTGGAATCTAAAGTTGGTAATGAATTTAGAGATGATCTAGTCTAATCCTGTCATTTTATATTATGTTTTATACTTGGGGAAACCAAGGTCCAGAGAGGTGAAATGATCCAAATAATTTGGGAACCTACCTTACAGTTAATCATCTGGGATACCCTCTGTTGCAGAGACTGTCCAGATTTGGGTCTCACAAGGATATAAATAACTTTCACGTCTGGGCAGGTACGAAGAAGTTTTTCCACAAGCACTTTGCCCATGAAGCCTGTGGCTCCAGTGATGAGTATTGACTTGCCACTGTAGAAAGGTGCAATTACAGACATGGTGATCTCTCCCTTTCTTCTTGCTGGTTTCCTGATTGAGGTACCTGAAAGTGCAAACAAAGGTCCAAAGATGACACTCTGGGAATTTCCAGAATATGGGATTCCTGAAAAAGTTTCTAATAGAGTAGAGAAATTCAGAAAATGTTTCTTTGATTATCACAAGCTTTAAAAACCAGGTGCCAGTTCTGAGATTTAATGTGATATGCAGGGTTTTGACCTAATATAATAAAGGTATCAGGGAACAAATCAGAGACATCACAAGCGTTAAGGTATCATTTACTTAGTTTCCTCATTTTATTTTCAAATTTATGAGGCAAGTAAACATTTTCTATAGATTACAAATTTACTAATATTTTTTCCCCCTTCATATAAGAAAAACCACTTTATTCGATAACATTGCTTTAATACTATATTGAGCAATGATCATAAGATCATGGAATTATCACACTAAAAGGGACCTAAACACACTTTAATTGAAATCCCTTCATTTTATAGATTCAATTACACAAATTAACAGTTATTTAGTAGGGGCCAACTATGTTAAAATACTATGCTAAGTGTTACTTCAGATCAGTTTCTTCTGGCTAATCCAACACTTTTGTGAGCACTTTTCACATTTTTTTTCCCAAAGTCAATGAAGTGCTAGGTACACCAATACTTCCAACTACCTTTTTTATAAGCTACTGAAAAGTGGAAGGTTCACTTTGCATCTTGAATAGATGAAACTTTGGCTTTTCTTTGTTTTCCTCTGCCATAAAAATCTGCTAGTATTTATTGCAAAAGCCCAGTGTTAAAAATCATTGGCCACCTAGCAAACAGTTCAAAACATTTTGAACTCTTAACATAGTGTATTAGTCTACTGAATTTTTCTTGTTCAAAATCTGGAAGTTGACACATGGAGTTTCTCCTTTGAAAAGGATTAAAATTTTCTTTATTGAGTTCTACTCCCTTTGGGATAGTAAATTAATAATCTGTATTTCACTGTTAAATGCATCTAGCATCTGACTAAACTGAAACATTTGGCTAGGGCATTGTTAGACTCTTTCAAAAGAATCAGAACCCTTGACTCTGCTAGCATCAAAAGAAAGCCTCCTTCGGAATCTCAGCTCTGAGGTCCCAACTTAGAGGATCTCACCTCCATGCGTCAAGTTTTCTCTCTTTAAACCTCTTCCCCAGAGTTGGTTCCCCCATCTTTAAACTGTCTCTCTCAGTAGCTCAGAGAAATGGATATCAAAGAAGGGGCACCTAGAATGAAGCAATATGAGTAAGTCCCATACTCTAGGGAGGGACTCCCAGGGGACAAATTCGTTATCTCATGATAATGGCCAATCCTTAGTCAAGTTTCCTGACTCTTTAATATGCAAAAATAAATACTTAAGAAGGGAGACCTTACGAACTTCAAATTGTCTGACACTGTATCTGATAGATTATGAGTTCTATTAAAGGACATTTTTAAAAACAAGCCCAACACTATGAGCACTATGGCACACAATCACTTTTTCTTAAACTACAGATAGTTTACCATCTTATTACATATGGGCACATTCATTGAACAGAACAAAAGTCTAATTGGAAAAACCAGATACTTTGTTGATTTCTTAATATCCCTTGTCTCACCTCAGAATGAATCTCAGAGGGCAATTAACTAAATGTTTAAGCTGGGTAGTGGCGGTGGGGAGAATCACCACTTTTTTCCTGTATCTTTCTATTTACAGTCATTTACCAGGGACCAAAGGATACTGTGGAAAGAACACTGGTTCTAGAGTCTGAGGACTTGAGCACGAATTGTGCTTTTAATGCTTACTACCTTGCATTACAAATATAACCACAGGTATCACTTCATCTTCCTGAACCTCAGTTTCCTCACCTGTAAAAATGTAGGGGTTACATTAAGTGACCTCTAAGGTCCTTTTGAGCTCTAGATATATGATCCTAAGAGAGAAAGAACTTAGTTTTTAAAAGAATTATGGATTCACTTTAATGTAATTTTAAAATATGATCGTCTGTTTCGGAGATTAATGGAACAGGTCCAGTTCATAATAAACCTATTTAGCTTAAGATTTTATTTTTAAGGATATTCCAAATGATATCACATATATTCATGTTGCATCAAAGAGTGATTACAATATAAAAAAATGGAATGACATTCATAAAGGGAAACCCCAATCATGAATAAAAGTCATTCCAATACTACTTAAAACTACCTTGACATTTTTGGGCCAGTAATACTAGAACGAAAAAGCATCAAGCTATTTTAGGTGAGGCAGAAACACTAATAATGAAGAGAGAGAAAGACTCTTGACTACTTTTGTTACCTTTGCAGCATACCACATCTATTTCACTAATGTAGAATACATGCTCTTGACATTCAAATAAGTTGTACACATATGTAAACATGTAGGTATATGTAAACAAACTATGTGTGTCATCTATCAAATAAGTTGAAGAAGGAAATGGCAAACTACTCTAGTATCTCTGCCAAGGAAACCTCAAATGGGGCACAAAGAGTTGGACATGACTGAAAATGACTGAACAACAATAAAGAATTCTTATAGGATTCTGAATGAAAGAATTAAAATGGGCACAAAAGAACAGCAGTATTAATAATTCCCAGCACCTACTATTACTTCCCTTAAGAATTATTGCCTTAGTAAAAGAAGCCCATGGAATCATCTCAAAAAGTTGGAAAAATTCAGCAAAAGCTTTGTAGAAACTGAGGATTTTAAATTGTCTTTGATACCTGAGTTCTGTCAATACAATTAGTCTAAATCTTGTTTCATCAAAGGAGCTTCTGGCCTCAAGCAGAAGGATTATATTCCCTTCAAAACACAATAATTGGTTAAGATTCTTAGTTTCAATACATCTGCCTTAGAATGATAAAGGAAAGATGCTGCTCACAAAGACTTCAGAGGATATACTGTTGCAAGCATTTATTAAAACCTCCTTTTACATCATTTCTTCTAACACAATATTACCATAATTTGTGCCATTTCTGATTTGTTTCAATATATCTTGCCTTCTTGGGTACCTGAACACAAGCAAATACTATTCTTACGCTGTTCACCATAATGACTCCAAGTGGGGTCAGCCTTCAATCCTATGACAACCCATCTATTTCTTAGATTCATAAGAATATTTACATCATTTTGACCATGTGCTACCCAAGTTAGTAGTATAGCCATAGCCAAATTGGCTGATATTTCAGGGTTCCTGTCAGACCTTCACTTCACCAAAATCATCTCAGGGCAGAGTTCCTACTACATATTATCCTGGTTTGCATTTCCTCCCCTTCTGTCCTCCCTCTTGCCAACAACACTCATAATAGTTTGGGCTTTAAGGGGGTTTGTTATTATAAATAGGATTATTATTTTAAGATTGCACTGTGAATCCTGCATCAGGTATAAACTCATGGTATTTCCTTGCTTTGAGACAAAGGTCTGGAAAGGAATGAAAAAAAGCATAGAGGGAATATATATATCTTTTTTGTCAGAGATTGGGTGGTGGTCACAGGGGCAGTAGTGGTGGTGAAGTAATATAGCACCATAATGCTTTTTTATTTGTGTTCTACACTGAATTAAATATTGGAAAGCTTTCCTTGTAGGAGTAATTCATCCACTTATAAGGGAAATCACTGTCAGAGCTAATAATTTTTCATTACCAAGACTTTATTGGAATTCAATATCAGCTAGGACTTGAAAGAAATTAAAAAATGACCATATCTCTATATTCACAGATAAAATATATTCTCTCTGAGTCAAAACATAGGCAGGCATCTATTCTGAGCTAGTGACTAGGATGCAGATATCAGCCTGATGCAATACTTTAGAGTATTCCTGTGAAGCAGTCATTAAAATGGTGACAGAAACAAAGACAACAGGAGTTTCAGAGATCAGTTCCTACAAGAATTATATATCACAGCTTCCTGTTCTTAGATAAGTCCATAAAAGCCTACACATTTACTACAAAGAAAACAAGAAGGGCAGGTTCTAGATGACCTTTATTCTCCCATATATCATTCTTTAATATTTATAGGATTCAAGTTAGTAGATAAGAGTAGAATCCATAACAAGATTTTGGTCTTTGATCATTTTCCAAATCAATTCTTGCCCTTTTATAGCTAAGCCCCTAGGGTTTAGTGACTCCACAAGATGCCAGGTATAATCCAAGGATGAAGTAAAAAGATCTGCGCTGATAATGCGAGTGCCATAAGTTCCATGTCAGTTTTAGAATGGAATATGACAAATATTCTAGTGATATAACTTACTAGAGATATGAAAATATATTAACCAAAAGGATAAGGCACTAGCACAAGAAGTAAAATAGTTTTGGAGTGTTGGCTAAAAGTAAACAAGTGGAGGGATAAGTATAGGGGCTGATTTTAAAATCAGTGGTGCCAGCATTTGCTCAGTTCTGTGAGTGGTGGTGTGCTTGTGCTTGGTGGGGGCTATGTCATTGGCGTCAAGATCTGCAGCATGAGATGGAGATTTATGATCCAAAAGAAGATTATGAATTAATTTAGGGATACTTTTGGGAAGATAGTTTTAACTCTGAGATCAACATTCCAAAAATTAAAAGATAAACTTCTTAGGTTCAGGTTAAATGTGAGTATGGGAAAAACCTATTCTCAAACTTATTTTTTCTCCTTGACATACTAATTTAAAGTAGATGGATCAACTGTCCCAATTTCTTCAATTCAGAAAATCAAAAGATCACAGCTCTAGGTCTAGAAGTGACCTCAGAGACCATCTAGCTCTACCTCCTCTTCAACCACCTCTCCTCTCCAATCAGACAAGGTCATAGGGATAGTAGGCATCAGAGGTGGAATTTGAACATAGATCCTTTTACTTCATATCTAGTGATCTTTTCATTGTATCACTTATCCAAGAACCACCTTTTATCTTGACAACCATCTCTTTCCCTTTCTTTGCTATAGAAACCTCTCACTTACTCTTTTCTGCTAGAGGATCACAGATTCCTGGAACTAGAGGAGGTCTTGATAGCATCCTGGTCCCCAAATAGAATAGCCTTGCACCCACTTCTGAAAGACAGTTTCCTCCAAGATTTTTACAATTCCAGACAACATCATTCCATGGCCTGCCTCAAGGGAGGAACTCTAGGGTTCATGCCCTTTAGAGAAGAGGAAGTGCTTCCTCAGATATAAACTCAAGCCTCTATTGTTGCATCTTCTATGCCATAAGGAGTTATTTATTCACTATGCTGCATGTAATCTTGCGAATGTCTATTTTGGATCTTACATTATAGACAGAGAAATGGGTTGAGGGTAGGGTAGAAATCATGTCCTTTACATAAGAAATTGTAACCTCAGCTGCCTAATATAATATTTTTTCTATTAATAAGATGGAAAGATATCATTACAATAAAATACAAAATGTTTTGGAAGTTTTTGTTATATTGGGGAAGAAGAGAACGCCGCTAAAGAATTTTGCAAAACTTAAAGCACTACGTATGATAGCTATGGTTGTTGGATCAAACATTGTTTGTAGTGCTCAAGGAGTAAATAGAATTTAGAAGACTGAAGTAGAAGTAGACTGATCTGTTTTAAAGGGTAACTTGGGGTCAGACAATCCAATGATTGATGTCACAAAACTATATGTGATAAAGTGTAAAATGTAAGATATAAACAATAAGTATTAAAAATTCACAAGAGGGGTAGTCAAGATAGTGGAGGATAAGCAGCATCACCCATTTCATCCACCATTCCTCACCAAACATGCCCGTGAGCCTGGAATTCTTAGTACATGTGTATTTTCAGTATATTTCTGAAAGCTGACTTGTGTGGTTTGTTTAGAGTGCTGCAGCACTAATGGTATTGTCACTCAACCCAATGAAGGGCTGTAGGTGAAAGGGGAGCAGGTGGGCAGGTGAAGATGCCATGAGTAAGTCACATAATATGATAAGAATTGCGTCATCCAGTGCTAGCTAAACTGTACACTTCATCTGCAGTGATACGTTAACATGCAAAGCATTTCCTTCTGATTATGGGTAAATATAAAAACCATTTCAAGCTGGAAGTGATTTTGTTCACTGAACAGCATGAAAACAAAGGTGTGGAAACAGTTTTCAATGAATGAAAAGTTGGTGTGAGGCTGGCAGAAATTAAAAGACAAGTAATACTGGCACAGCTTTTCTTAAAGATTCACATAAAGGTTGCTCCCCACGTTTTTACAAAAGAAATTGGCATAAAATCTGCAATGATTTTGCAGTGAAATACGGAATTTCAAGAAACTATAAAGGAAAATTCAGACAAAATAGAAATTGAAAGACTCCACCAATCACTTCCTGAAGGAAATCTCAAAGTGAAAATTCCCAGGAATATTATAGACATGTCCCAGATCTCCAGGTCAAGAAGATACTGCAAACATCTAGAAAGAAATAATTCAAATATCATGGAGTCACAGTCAGGATCACACAAGGTTTAGCAGCTTCTAAGTTAAAGAATTGGGGGGCTTGGGACATGCTATTCCATAAGGCAAAGGAGCTAGGATTGCAACCAAGTATAACCTCCCTAGAAAAACTGAGTACAATCCTTTATGAGATAAAAATGAATACGTCGTGAAATAGAAGACTTTCAAGCATTTTTGATGAAAAAAATCAGAGCTGAATAGAAAATTTGACATTCAAATACAAGACTCAAGAGAAGCATAAAAAGGTAAACATAAAAGAGTAACCATAAGAAACACAATCAAATAAAACTACACTCCTATATGGGAAGATGATACATGTAACTGATAAGAACTTTACCATAATCAGAGTAGATGGAGTCCATTATTAGAAGGAGTCTACATAGACAAAAGCAAGACTGTGACTTGAGAAGAAGAAGGAGAAGGAGGAGAAGGAAAAGAAAGAAGGAAGGAAGGAAAGAAAGAAAGAAAGAGGGGAGAAGGGGAAAAGGAAAGGTAAATTTTTTTCCCATAAAAGAGATACATAAGGAAGAGCTTTTATAATGGAGAAGAAAATGGGAGATTGTGACAATGCTTGAATCTAATTCTCATCTGAATTGATTTAAAGAGGGAAGATCATACATACATATTTGGTTGAGTACAGAAATCTTTCTTATCCAATAGGGAAATAGGAGAGAAAGGGATAAAAAATATAGGGAGAGTGAGTGATAAAAGGGAGAATGGATTAAGGGAGAAAGTAATCAGAAGCAAAAAAGACTTGAGGAGGGACAGGATGAAAAAAAGAGAGAGAAGGATAAACAGAAGAAAATAGGATATAGAGAAGTAAACAGTAATCATAACTGGATGTTGATGGGATAAGTTCATCCATAAGAGGGAAGCCGATAGCAGAACTTATTAGAAAACAGAATCCAACAATATGTTGTTCATAAGAGACATACTTGAATCCCAAAGAGATTTTAAAAAAGGAGGGGAAAGAAACTATGTGTACATAGTTATTTATAGCAGTTCTTTTTGTGGTGACTGAGTTGGAAATTAAGGAGATGTCTATCAATTGAGGATTTATTGAATAAGTTATAATATATAATTATATTGGAATACTATTTTTCTATAAGAAATGATGAACAAGATGATTTCAGAAAGACCTGGAAAGACGTACATGAACTGATGCTGATGAAGTGAGCAGAAGCAGGAGAACATTGTACGTAGTAACAGTAAGATTGTACCATGAACAGCTACGAATGATTTAGCTATTCTCAGCAACACCATGAGGCAATCCCAAAGAATCCCAAAGATGAAAAATGCTATCTGTTTCAGATTCAGATTCAGAAAGAACAGATAGGATCTGAAGACAGAGTAAAGTACACTATTTTTCACTCTCTTTTTTTTGAATTCCCTTCCCCACAAAATAACTAAGATGGAGCTATTGTAGCATATGATTGTGACAGAGTACTATTGCGCTATAAAGAAATGATGAGGGAAGTGGTTTCAGAAAAAAAGATGACAAGACCTCTATGAACTGAAGCAAAGTGAAGTGAGAAAAACCAGGAGATCACTGTGCACAGTAACCTCAATGCTGTAATGATGATCAACTGTGAAAGACTCAGCTACTCTGATCAATAATCAAATCAATAGGGGTCAACAAACTCCCTGATAGGGAGCTTTGAATGACAGGAAGTGATCTAACAGAATTCCAAAGGACTTCTGAAATAAGCTATCTACTTTCAGAGAGAGAACTAATGAAGGCTGAAGGATAATTTTCTTGCTTTATCGATTGATTACCTTCTTTTGTGATATTGCTAATATGGAAATATGTTTTCATTTTCATTTCAGGTGTATAATTAATATCACTTGCTGGCCTTCTCAGTGGGTGATGGAGTGGTAAGAGGAAAGGAGAGCATTTGGAACTCAAAATTTAAAAAGAAAAGAATGTTAAACAAATTAAATTAAAATTTTTATTTTAAAAAATTCTTAGGAGGAACAAATGGCTTGGAATAAAAGTACTTGGGTATGGTAGAGATTGAATTGGGCCTTGAAATATGGATATAATTTGCATATATTTTGAGTTGTATTATGGACCAGGAAATCTGAGGTATGGATTTGTTCATTGCCATTAACTTTCATTGTTTACTTAAGAGTAACTTCCTAATAGGGAGCTTTGAATGACAAGCTAAGGAGTTTGGATTTTATACTGAAAATAATTGGAGGCTACTAAGGGAACATTTCTACAATGAATAAAGGAACTCAGACCAGCTATCCCTTGTTTAACTGGCTCAGCTGCTGACTCTCTGAACTTCAATACCACCTTCCTGGTGGGGACCTTTCCTCTTCCTTTTCAGCTCCCTTTTGTGTGTTATATTCTCCTATAAGAATTCAGGTTCCTTAAGGGCAAGGACTATTTTTCTTTTCACTTTTACTTGTATTCCTAGTATTTAGCATAGTGTGTGAGCTGTAAGTGCTTAATAATTGATTATTCACTTGCCTATAGTCATATAGTATAATGGCAATTTAAATGGGAAGGTCTTTCCCATTCATTAAAAGGCCCATGTGACCTGCTTAAATCACATGGGAAGCCTAACTCACATATGGTGAGAGAAGTTTGCTGAACAGGTGAAACAGGAAGGGTGGAGCAAAACTGAGAGGAAGTTGGTCAGGCTAGTCAGAGCTGAGAAGGCCACAGGCAAGCAGGCACAGCTAGGCTCCTGGGTGTTTGTTTGTGGGAAGGCCCAGTGGGGATTGGGGGTGGTGGGAGTGGGGGTAGTGGGAGTGTGTGGGGGTGTGTGGAGGTGGGGTGGATGGGAAGGCTTGGAAAAGCCTTTGTCCCCTGGAGTGCTAATGTCTATTGACTTCTCAGTTACTATGACGAATTTGGCTGTCTGGTGTTGGGAGCTGGCTTTCTGGTGTCTGAATAAAAGTTTTTCTTCTGCCATCTATATGGAGAGTTGGTTATACTTTGTGATTTAGAACTACGTCAACATGGTGCTGTGAATGTTGCCTTGGTGATACTTGCTGAAAGGGGTTAAAACTAGATTTTCCAGCTCTAAATATATTCCTAAGATATTATGTTTTCACCTGTTGGGGACAGAGGATGAGACCAGATGATGACTTCTGATGACTTCCTGCTCTAAACCCTATTATTCTACTGCATGAAGGAATCCCATAATTTCAAAGAATCTTTTGTTACCTTGACCAACATCTTCAAAAACTTCTATTACCTTGAACCATATTATTTATTAGGCTTTATTAGTTTTTTTTAACAGCTTTAATACTTTAAACTTCACTATTCCCTGTTTTGTCAAGTGGTTTCTAATCAATTCCTAATCACTTTGGATCTTGTAGGGAGAACTACAAAATACTTGTTGACTATTTCCAAATTCTATATTAAACATTTCAAAGTACCATGCAAAATTCAAAGATAAACAATCTTAAATCCTTTCTAGCTTCTAAAAGAATTTACCACAGGATACCTGATTTTCCAAAAAATAATAACATTTTTATATATTCATTTGATCCTCACAAAAACATTGTAAGGTAAGTGCTGCAGGAATGGTTATCTCCATTTTGCAGATTCAGAGACTCAGACAGATTAAGTGGCCAGGATCATACAGTTAGTAAGGATAGGAGGTGGTATCTGAAGTCAACCTGCTGATTCCAAATTTCAAAGTCTTACTACTATAATACACACTGCCATTGTTGTTCAGTTGTTTCAGACTTTTCCTGAGGTTTTCTCGGCAAGGGTGCTGGAGTGGTTTACAATTTCCTTCTGTAGCTCATTGCAAAGATGGGGAAACTGAGGCGAAAAGGGATAAGTGACTTGACATGGGTCACATGACTAGTAAGTGTCTGAGCACATATTTGAACATTAGGTCTTCCCGACTCCAGGCTCAGCACTTTATCCACTAGGCCACCTAATGGCCCTTTGTTATACTAAATTATACTATACTTGGCTTTTAACCTTACTGGGAAAAATTGATGGTCCCTAAAGATAAAGAAACTAAGGCAATGTTTCAGGGATTTAAAAAGTTCATAGAATCTAAAAAAAAAAATTCAATGTATTACAGTTTCAATATTGCCACTTAATCTCCTTTCCCAAACCAGATAGTGTTCATCCCCTGAGGAAATCACTGGATATGTATGCTTAAATATTGTTCTGTCAAAATGTGCTTTAATATGTTCACATAGTAAAACAACAACAACAAAACAGAAAACTTTAAGAAGCAGGGTTAGAATAATTTTGAAGTTTTTGGGTGGTTAATATGTCATTTTAAGGAATTTGGAACAAAATAACTACTGATATGGCCAGCTTCAAAGGACAGAAGGGAGGAAGGAATCAAGCAGAACTGTCAGGGAATCCATTTCTGGATTGGAAAGAGATCAACATGGACCTGAGAGACTTGTATAGTTTCCTGACTATGGGCACATATGTGGGTAGCAATTGCCTTCTGGTTAATTGAAACCCCAAAGGCACATAAGTGTCCAAGAAAAAAAAGTTTCCTCTTAGAGTGAATAGAGGAAGTCTTCAGAGAGAGAAAAAGAAATGCTAAACAAATATTTAATATCTTTTTTCTAGTAAGAAGAAAATGATCACTTAAGGATTTTTGATGTCAAGGCCGAAGCAGAAGCAGGCTGCAGCAAACTATGAAAAATATGAATAAATGCTTACAACTATTAGCTAAATATAGTTAACCTCAAGTTATAAGTTTCTCCTTAAAGAAAAATAAAGAAGAGGCAGAGTCAAGATGGCAGAGAGAAGGCAGTGACTCACCTGAGCTCTCCCCTAAACCCCTCTGAACATCTTTAAATAATACCATAAATCAATTCCTGTAGCAGCGAAACCCACGAAAGGACAGTGTGAACTAATTTTCCAAGGACAACTTAGAATACTGGCAGGAAAAGTCTGTTGCAGGGAGAGTGGAGTGCATTCCAGCATAGGCTGTGCCAACACACACCATGCCTCAACAAACCAAGAACAGGCCTAGGGAGCTACTGAATTAACAGCAGCATCAGCTGCTTGCAGAGCTTTCAGCCCGCAGACAGTAAGGGGATTGAACATCTGATCAGAAGGAGATTACAAAGGGTCTCTTTGCTAGCACTGGGGCAGGACTCTGTTGCTTTGCCCATGCTCAGATCTGGGGCACAGTACTGGGTAGCAGTCCTAAGGGAACACAGAAGACCAGCATAACAGAGCTTGTGGGGACCCTGATCACAGTTCCAGGGCAGAAAAGAGTCCTTGTGATCACTCAGAGACCAGAGTACAGGTCAAGGGAGGAGTAAACACCTCTCCTTAAATCGTGGTATTACTTTGGAAGAACTGAAAATTTACAGTTCCCTAGAAATAAGCTCTGAAGCTTGGGACAGGCCACTCTCCACCTTGGAAGCAAAGTGCCACTTCACAAAAACATTAAAAGTCAAGAAATAGAATGGAAAAATAAGCAAATAACAAAAAAATTCTGACCACAGAAAATTACTATATTAAAAAGGAAGATCAAAACACACATTCAGAATAAGGTAACAAAGTCAAAAGTCCTAGATCCAAAGCCTCTACCAAACATACAAATTGGTGTCAGGTCATGGAAGGGCTCAAGAAGGATTTTGAAAATCAAGTAGGAGACATAGAGGAAAAATTGGGAAGAGAAATGAGAGAGATGCAAGAAAATCATGAAAAACAAGTCAATAACTTGGTAGACACAAAAAATGCTGAGGAAAATAATACCTTAAGAAACAGACTAGGCCAAATGTAGAGGAGGTACAATAATTTTAAAGAAAAAAAGGAAAAAAACTCCTTAAGAGGCTGAATTGCCCAAATGGAAAAGGTGGTACAAAATCTCACTGCAGAAAATAATTCCTTAAAAATTAGAATAGCAAATAAAAGCTAACAACTTTATGAGAAATCAAGAAACAATAGAACCAAATGAAAAGACTGAAAAAATAGAAGAAAATATAAAATATCTCACTGGAAAAGCAACTTAGGAAATAGATCCAGGAGAGAGAATTTAAAAATTGTTGGACTACCTGAAAACTAGGATAAAAAAAGAGCCTATACATCATCTTTCAAGGAATTATCAAGGAAAACTTCCCTGATATTCTAGAACTAAGGGGTAAAATAGAAATTGAAAGAATCTACCAATCACCTCCTGAAAGAGATCCCAAAATGAAAACTTCCAGGAATAGTCCAAATTCCAGAGTCAAATTCTAGGGCTCCCAGGTCAAACAGTAAGAAAGAAACAATTCAAGGATCATGGAGTCAGAGTCAAGGTAGCACAAGATATAGCAGCTTCTACCTTAAAGGATGAGAGGGCTTGGAATAGGATATTCTAGAGGAGCAAGGATTACAACCAAGAGTCACCTACCCAGCAAAACTGTGTATAATCCTTCAGGGGAAAGTGGGCACTCAATGAAATAGAGGACTTTTGAGCATTCTTAATGAGAAGACTAGAGCTGAATAGAAAATCTGACTTTCAAATACAAGACTGAAGAGAAGCATGAAAAGGTAAACAGGAAAGAGAAATCATAAGGGACTTAATAAGGTTAAACTGTTTGCATTCCTACATGGGAAGATGATACTTGTAACTCATATGAACTTTCTCATTAGGGCAGTTAGAAGGATTTTATATAGACAGAGGGCACAGGTGTGAGTGAATATCAAGGGATGATCTCTAAAAAAATAAAATTAAGGAGGGAGAGAGTAATGTAATGAGAGAAATGGAAAGGGAAAGGTAGAATGGGGCAGATTATATCAAATAAAAGAGGCAAGAAAAAACTTTTATAGTGGAGGTTCTTTCTCATTTGCCATTGGTTCAAAGAGGGAATACCATATATATTCAGTTAGGTATAGAAATCTATCATACAATACAAGAAAGTGTGGAGGAGAAAGGGCACAAGAGAAGAGGTAGTGATAGAAGGGAGGGTAGATTGGGGGAGCAAGCAATCACTTTTTTCTTTTTAAAAATTTATTTAGTATCTTATTTTTCCCCAGTTACATGTAAAAATTTTTTAAATTTGTTTTTAAAACTGAGTTCCAAATTCTCTCCCTCTCTTCCTCCCCCCTGAATTGAGAAGGCAAGCAATTTCATACAGGTTATACATGTGGAGTGATGGAAAACATTTCTATAATGGCCATGTTATAAAAAAAATAGACAAAAAAAGAAAGTTAAAGAAAGTATGCTTCAATTTGTATTCAGACACCATCAGTTCTCTCTCTGCAGAAGGATTGCATTTTCATCCTAAGTTCTTCAGAGTTGTCTTGGATCATTGTGTTGCTGAGAATAGCTAAATCATTTACAGCTGATCATTGCACAATATTTCTGTTATTTTGTATACAGTACATTTCACTTTGCATCAGCTCATATAAGTCCAGCTTTTCCTGAGAGCATTCTGTTCTTCATCTCTTATAATACAATAACATTCCATTATAATCACACACCATAACTTGTTTAGTGATTCCCAAATTAATGGGCATCCCCTCAGTTTCTAATTTTGTCCCCAGAAAAGAGTTGCTATAAATGTCTTTGTACATAGAAACCGTTTTCCTTTTTGTTTTTTATATCTTATAAAGACCTAGTAGTGGTATAAGCAAAACACTTCTGAGGAGAGAGAATAGAAGAAACAGAGCGGGAAATGGGATGGAGGGAAATAGCAATGGTAACTGGGAAAAAAAATTTTGAATAAAGTTTCTCTGATAAAGGTATCATTTCTCAAACATATAGAAAACTGAGTTAAGTTTATAAAAATTAGAACCATTCCCCAACCGATAAATGATCAAAAGATATGAAAGGTTTTCCGATGAAGTAATAATCTTCGGAATATGGTTATAGATAGCTATAGTCATATGAAAAAATGCTCTAACTGTTGAATGAAGAAATGCAGATTAAAACAGATCTGAGATACTACCTTATACCTATTAGATTGGTTAATAGACAGAAAAGGAAAATGACAAACGTTGGAGGGGTTGTAGGGAAAATGAGACATTAATGTACTATTGGTGGAGTTGTGACCCAATTCAATCATTCTGTAGAACAATTTGGAACTGTTCCCAATAGGCTGTAAAATCATGTTTACCCTTCGACCCAGCAATACTACTACCAATTCTGTGTCCAAAGATAAAAAACAAAAGGAAAAGGACCTATACTTACAAAAATATTCATAGCAGCTCTTTTCTGGTGACAAAGAACTGGAAATTAAAGGAATGTCCATCAGTTGGGGAATGGCTAAACAAATTTTGGTATGTGTTTGTGATGGAATACTGTTGAGCTATAAGAAATGATGAGGAAGCTGCTTTCAGAAAAAAAAACCCAGAAAAGACTTACAGAAGCTGAGGCAAAGTGCCATGTACTGTATACAAAGTAATAGCAACATTGTGCAATGATCAGCTGTGACAGCTATTCTCAGCAATATAACGATCCAAGACAACTCTGAAGGACTTATTATGAAAAATGCTATCCCTTCCCAGAGAAAGAATTGATGGTGTCTGAATACAGATTGAAGTACACTTAATTTACCTTATTTTTATTGAGTTTTTTGTCTGTTTACTTTCATAACATGATGGTTATGGAAATGTTTGGCATGACTACACATGTATAACCTGTATGGAATTGCTTGCCTTCTCAATAAGGAGGGAATGCGGAGGAAAGGAGAGAATTTGGAATGCAAAGTTTTAAAAATGAATGTTAAAAATTGTTTTTGCATGTAGTTGGAGAAAAATACTAAAAAAAAGAAAAATAAACAAACTATTGTCCAATTATTTAGCAATGGCTAATAACAGTTGAAGTTTAATCTGGAAAATATGTAAATTATGTTTATATTTCTTTAAATATTACTCAATATTTCATTCTTTTTAAAGATTACATATAAATATTTTTAATTAGTGATTAGATTCATTCAATTCAACAAGTATTAAGTACTTACTATATGCAAACTGCTATGATAAGAATATAAAAAAATAAGAGTCCCTGGACTCAAAGATATTATTTTAAATAAATAATGTTTTTAATAAAATAGGAAACATAATTAGTATGGTAATTTATTATATTCCAGTTCTTTACATCTATAAAAGTTGCTAGTTATTTGGGTAGCATAATTATGACCTAGGGTACTACAGTTAAACATTTAAATTATCAGCATAATGCCTATCACTCAATCAATCGAGAAAGCCCTTATTAAATATATACTCTGTATTGGTACTGTATTATGTCAATGAAAGGAGATCCAAAGGTATAAAATGACAAATGTCACAGGCTCACATCCTGAAATTGAGGGCTCTATTTGCCTTTAGATTTTAATTTCTAGAAGTACTAGAAAATAGTTTCTAAAAAGTACCAGAAAGTTCTTTTAAGAATCAGACTTTCATCTTATTTTTTTCCCCCTCTGCTATTAGAAGACCTAGAAACAAGTGTTTCAGATAGGTAATCAATGGGCCAAGAACTGAGTCCTAGAAAAGTTTTAAGCTGAATTGCATTTGGGAAATTTCATGACACTTTCAATGAATCCTATTTTGTTCTTCAAAAGGCCATAACTTTAACCTCCAAAGTCTCTTGGTGATACTATATGGATGTGAACTATTGGGCAAATTGTTCTCTAAAGATTTAAAATTATGACTTGAGATATTTATAAAGTGCACAGTGCCTAGGACATAGCAGGTGCTATATCAAAATGATTATTCTGTTTCCCTCCTTTACCCCTATCTCAAGGTAGCTGACAACATTAGAAAGAACCTAATATCCATTCATGAATACCTCTAAGACCCTGCAGAGATATCACAAGCGGACCTCTGGGGACCCACTTGCTTAGTGGATGCATAAATTGGGAGAGTAAGTCCAATTCTGATCTATCCTTTGGAACAAAAAGTTTGTTTTAAAGGGTAGTTCCTAGAAGGGTAGTTCTTTGAATTGGACTTCATGATTCCAAATTCCACAAACATTTGGCAGTCCTTGATAGAGGCAGTGCCAGAGTCCCAGATGATGCCAGCAAAAGTCTTAACTGGTAATGTTATCCAGGAAACCAAGTTCTTTGATGATGACATCCTTGTAAGTGCATCCAGAGTGAGACTTTTCTATATGTACGTATTTCCAGGATTTTGGTTTTGGGGAGAGGACAGGGGAGGGAAACTGTTTTATTGTCCTCCACACACCCTTTTTTGGCACCACAACCTCTAACTCCCTTTCTGGCAAAAAAAATAAAACAAAAACACTTGTAACCACCAGATAACCATCTCTGTACAGGCAGTCAGATGACTTTCTCCTACCTGGTGACCAACCTCCACTGACCAGACCAAACTCACTAATCCCAGAACAGGACAAAGAAGAAAGTTGGAAACCCATTCCAGGTATAAATACAGTTGGATGAACATTAACCATTAACATTAACCCACCTTGTAAATATCATCCTCTCTCCTCTCCTTTCCTCACTCCCTCCCCTTGACTCCACTTCTTTTTTTTCCCACCTGTTTTTGGAGAGAGTTCATTTTTCAAACCCATGTTTAATTTTCAAATGTTTCATATGTCTTCATCAACTTGTAAACTGAACTGTAATATTATGAGAAATGTAATTAAGATAAATTTGTGAATTAAAACAAAACCAAAACAAAAAGCACACAATTTTCATATGTTTCACATGAAAGCCCCCATTGTCTATGTTCATATTTTTATTCTGGAGTTCCAACAACAAAGAAATATTTTGATACCAATGTTATACAAATGACAGTTCTCCAAGGTTTACACATATCTATTGCAGTTTTGTGACCTCCTACTTGTAAAAAACAAAATGTATCCTCTTCCTAGACTCCGATTGTTTCTTCTCACATTTTGTTTTCACTTCCAGCTACACGACTATTTAAATTCAATTCTGATTAGATCTCCTCAAGATGCATCCCACCTCTGTTTGCTTTAATTTCTCAGCAGAAGAATTTCTCAGCACTCATCTGAAAAATTCACACATTCTGTTTAGCCAAACATCCACTAGCACTAATTGTCATGCTTTACCTTTTCACCTTTGTCCCACTTTCCTTAACGCTGTGCTGTAAGTATAAATACTGGCCACCAGAGGGTGGAATTTTATTTCTAAAATCAATTCGTGGTCCTGCTCAGAATAAGTAACATCTAAAAGTGTAGGGGAACAAATTATAATTTATCTCATAAGAATGTGTTGCTAAATATGGGACATGGTTTCAACATAGTAGAAACTTAGTCTGAACGAGTGTTAGTGGTTGATTGCACTACAAGTGGATGGCTGTTAACTATTAGACTTACTGATACCTTTAATCTTTCAACATGTTTCTTTTCAAGGTTTTGAAAATTGGATCCAGGCTATTAGTTACTCTGTGAATTCCTCCCCATTCGTGAAATAAAATAGTGACCAGTGCTTTGGACTTTGCTCTTTTACTATTGTTATAACATTTAGAAAAAATGAACTTTGCTTTCTACCTTACTATTTAGGGAGCTGACATAGAAGAGTCAGAGGGGCATCTCCAGAGATTATACCTCACAAGTGTTAGTTATATTTTTTCCAATTTTGGTGCAAGAGAGTCTGGATAGAAATGCTCATAATTATAAGTCCAGGGAGAACTCTTATAGAGCTCATGGTCCTAGAGGTAGTCAATCAATGAACATTTATTTAGCATTTAACTGTTTATAGAGGGATGTGTTTAAGTACTTAGGGAAACACAAAAATTGGAAGCAGTAATACAACTAATATAAGTTTGTATATAATTACATACAGTGAAAGGTTGCCAACATGTTACAGAAAGACCAGGCCTATGAGCCAGGAAGCCTTGAATCTAAGTTCTGCCTCTGATATATACTGTTTGAACCTACTAGAACTAACTTAGTAACAGGCTTAGGTTGGGGGGAGAGCGGGCATCAAAATCACAGATACAGAAGAACCAGATTAAAATATAATTGAGAAATGTTGGATAAAACAAGTGAAATGTTAATTTGTGATTTTCTAAGTCAATATGTAGTCATTCCTCAATGTCTTCTGAAATTGGCTTCTCATTCATCTAGCATCTAATGCTGAAAATCAGTCTCCTTAGTAGTGACCCACCTCTCTTAGGTTGAAAAACTTCAATTCCACATGTCTGATAGATAATTATACAAATAATTCTAGACAACTGTTTCATAGTCCCCAAACAGTCTTTGATTTAGAGTTTCCCAAGAATAAATTCCAAAGTCCAAAAAATAGTCATTTTCAAAAAAGCTGCTAGGAAACAAGGTACTGAAACCATTTCTAATTTCAGTCAGTCTGTCTCTGTCTTCCTAGTTTAGAATGTACACTAAATTTGTAATTTACTAGTTCTGCTACTCATCTTTGGCAAGCAGCACCTAAATTGGCATTGGACAAAATGGCAATCCATACATACACACACACACACACACACACACACACACACACAGAGTCTTTTAATTTCTTACTGATAGCCTACTTCAAAGTAAAGAATTTTAGGTTCTATATGGGACAATAGTAAATCTTCTGTTGTTGAATGTAACAGGTTTTCGATGATTACTCTCTTGGTATGAAACTGTTTTCAAACCTTCTAAGGTAGCCATGATATTTAGACTAAAGGGTTTACTTGGGCCTCCATAGGCCAACACTAATACATACATGAAGTATTTAACTGAATCTTGAAAAGCTTTTTCACTTTATTCATCCTAACATTCTCTAAATGGCTATAATGAAGTTATATCAAGCTGAACTTTCTTGTCCTTCTGCTACCTGGTCCACTACGCTGAAAAGGCCAGAAAAGAAGTATTTAGCATAGCTACTTTATCCAAATTATAATAATGTACTGTCAATCACCAAATGCCATACAAAAGGCACATAGGATTATTATAAAGGAGGTCTGTACAAAGAAATACAGGACATTTCCACTTTCTTGAATGAACAATTTGTTTCCTCACAGGGGTTGAAAAAAATGTATTCATATGAGAAAGAGTAAAGTAGCTCAAAGAGAAAGAAACACATACAAGTCTAAGGACTTGAGAGAAAATAGTTGCTCAGATAGAAGTACTGAGAATTGAATGAAAGCAGTATAGATGCAGAAATAACTCAAGATTGATGTTAGAGATCGTTGTAGCACATTGCTTCCCAGCAGCTAATTTGAATATGACTATTCTTAGGTTTTTGCAGTTTATTTCTGGAAATGTCTGAATCAAAATACTAATTGAGAACTATGGGACAATTGTCTATGGACTCTTTATGTCATACTGTCTTTATGTCATAATTGACAGAAATGTGGATTTTAGGTTTTAGAAGTAGGTTACTACACAGAATTCCATGATTTTATGCATAAGATGTAATATGAGAAAAGGCATTTTGAGAAGACACTTGATATGTCAGCTGAGAGGACTCAGAACTCATAGAAGATGGGCTACCAAAGCTTTCCAAACTAAGAATTCAGGAGAAGAGAAACTGAAAAAAGGTTATTAAGAATAAACAGAGTGGAGGACAGCTGAGCACAGCTAAAATTAGTGAACATGTAGGGAATAGATGAGATAGAAGGGAAATAGCTGATTGGAGAAAGAACTGAATGGGAAAATGATACCTTGCTTTCTAGTGCCATCTTCAGTTCCAGAAAGAGGAAACCTCTTAGGAACTTATTGACTCAAGAGGGGAAAACTCCCTAAGTCTAAGAAGACCTAACTAGCTGGGCAGCTCCCAGGTTTAAAGGAATCTACTTTTCACCAAAAGTGTCATTTTCTCTAGCCAGAGGAGCAGATCTGGAAGGTTTTTTTTTTAAAAACTTGTTTTTAAAAACAAAGTGAAAAATTATGCTCCAATCTGCATTCAGACTCCACCAGTTCTTTCTCTGAAGGTGGAGAGTATTTTTCGTCGTAAGTTCTTTGGAATTGTCTTGGATCGTTGTAATGCTCAGAATAGCTGTCATCACAGTCAGCATACAATATTGCTCTTACTATGTACAATGTTATTCTGGTTCTGCTCACTTACAACAACCAGGAAGGACGGCATTGTCATTATTCTCATTTTACACTTGGGGAAACTGAGGCAGACAGTGGTTAAGTGATTTGCAAGGGTCTCAGGTAAGATTTGACTTTAGGCTTCCTGTACTTAAGTGTGAGGCCCAGTACTTAAGTTCCCACTGCAACATCTAACTGTCAAGGCATTCTCCAGAGAATTTGGGTCAAATAGCATGCTTTCCACATGTAGCCTATTAATTCCTGCCTTCTATAACATTGACCTCTTCACCTGGGTAGTCAACAAATCCATTAAACAGTTCTTTGACTTCAAAGCATTGTTTTAAAAAAATCAAACCCTCACATCTTCTGCTATGTCTAATAAGCAATGACCATTTGTTTTTATTCTCTCTGTGTTGGTGATACTCCTTTTCCATAGATTTAATAAGAGCCAGGTGATGTTCAAAATTCAGCAAGCAATTGTGGACTATAATCTAGCTAAAAATCACTTCCGACTCAATTTTATCTCCTGATTGCTTTACCTATCCACCTGCTTACCTGCATCTTGATAATTCTGACTTGAAGCCTGTTCTCTTGATTAGGGAGTCTTTGATAGGGATTGCCATTGTTTGAAGGCCCCAGCCCTGCTGCTCTCTTTATTCTCTTTGTCTGACTGTGTCCCCTTCAATCTTTATTCCTCCCTTTTGACTCCTCCATTAAAGTGTTCCTGGGGCAGCTGGTGGTGTTGTGGGTAGAGCACCAGCCCTGGAGTCAGGACAACCTAAGTTCAAATCCTCAGACACTTACTAGTTGTGTGACCCTGGGGAAGTCAACCCTAATTACCTCAAAAAAAGTAAGTTTCTTGAGATTTGTCTGTCTATCTAGCTATCTATAGCTAATCATCTAATCTACGTTAGAAATAGGAATGAATCTGGGATAGAACTGGATCTGTGATTTATTTTGGTATAAATAACTCCCAAGTGTGGAACTTCCCTCTACCAATGCAGGTTGGCACATTCTCAACAACTTACAGTTTTAGAGAGTTGCCCTCAGCATAGAGAGATGAAGTGACTTGCTCAGAGGTACATAGCCAAGTGTCAAGTGTTAAACCCAAGTCTTTTTGACTTTGAGGTCAGTTTTCTTTCCATGATACTGAACTGCCTCTACTAATTGAGAATTAAAAGAATACAGTTTAAAAGGATAGAAAGAGTATAAAAGTTAATCCCCTCCCACCTTTTTGATTATCATGTCAGAAAACTCAAGGGACTGATCCTAAATCCATCAGTCGAAAAGCATCCAATCAGCTTGGTATTGGTGAGGAAAGTAGAAGTTCAGCAGTATTCTATGACTGACTTTTCCCTTTCTACTTAAAGTAATGGATATGTATGGCCAAACTCCTACTACAAGAAGATTGAGAAGAGACATCAGTTTATAAATTAGTATCACTTCCCCTTCCCTCCTTTTCAAAGCACTCTCTTCCATAGCCCAAATACTCCCAACTTTTGTGTGGTTCAAATTCAATCTGAGGTAGAAATTTGGAGTAACAGAAAAGTGAAAAATATAGAGAAGCATATCTAATTTCTTCACAACTCACAGGTGCAAAAAGAAAATATAAAGGAAATAAGGGAGATTTTCAAAGTTGAATAGCATGACTAACCTGCACTTTCATCTTAATCTGATACCTCTTTCATTTGGAAATAAAAAAAAACTGGAATCAGTTCTGTGAGAGGAAGCCAACTGTGGCCTTTGGTGCCTGGAGACACACCAAAGGGACTTAACTGTTTCACAAAATTTTGGCATCTTTGCTTCATGTGAAAATAAAAATGCTTCTTGACCTCCCACTCAGGTTTCTACTAGAAGCTTCGTACTATCTATCATGCCTGAAATTGGCATCAGTCAATAAGTATTGATTAAATGTCCACCGTAAGTCACTGTTCTGGGTGTTGGAAATATGTAAACAAAAATAATGAAACAGTTCCTTCTTATGGAAGGGAAAATGACAGTTACACATATAAGCAAAATGAAGGTGGAAGAGAGAGAGTATAATGGTAGGTCAATCAGCTAAAGGAAAAAAGTCCCTCAATAGAACAGAGAAACTTTTTTCTTTACCATATTGCCCTTACCATTATATAGTACATACATACATAAAATACATACATACACATAAAATACATTTATACACATAAAATATATTTATTGTTGTTCATTTGCTCCATTTGTGTCTCACTCTTTGTGATCCCATTTAGGGTTTTCTTGACAAAGATTCTGGAGTAGTTTGCCATTTCCTTTTCCAGCTCATTTTACAGATGAGGAACTGAAGCAAACAGTTATGTGACTTACATAGCTAGTAAGTGTCTGAGGCCAGATTTGAACTCAGGAAGACTCATCTTCCTGACTCCAGGTCTGGCACTCTACCTATCAACTGTGCCACTAGCTACCCCTCAAAAGACAACTATACAGGAATATGTATATACATATCTTTTACAGAGGAACTTTTTTCAGGGAAAGGAAGTCTAACAACTTGGGTCGGACATCAGGAGAGGTCTCCTGTAAAAGCTTGCAGTTGAACTGACCTCTGAAAGAAGCTAAGGAGCTACAGGCAAGAAGGGAATACATTCTTGGCAAAGGAAAAAAACTGTTTTAAAGCACAAGAATGTTATATATAAGACATGGAAAGTAGGTCAGTTTGGTTGGAACAAAGAGTGTGTGAATGGGAGTAATGTATACTCAGCCTCAATAAGTAGGCTGAAGTCAGACTGTTTTTGTTATTGTTGTTGTGTCCAACTCTTTGTGACCCCACTTGGGGTTTTCTTGGCAAAGATACTGTTGGAGCCGTTTGCCATTTTCCTCTCCAAGTCATTTTGCAGTTGAGGAACTGAGGTATAACAGCTAAATGACTTGCCCGAGATTACACAGTCTGAGGCTGGATTTGTACTTATGAGGATGAACCTTCCTGATTCCCAGCCCAGTGCCTTATTCACTGTGCCATCTGCCTCTACTGCCATACAAAAAAAGGCTTTAAATGCCAAAAAGAGGAATATGCATTTTATCCTTGAGGTAACAGGAAATCATTTGAGCTTTTGGAGCAGGGAGTAACAATGATAAGGTTTGTGCTTCAGGAATAACATATTTGAAGGACGGAATGGAAATGGAGAGATTTGAGTGAAGGAAGAAAAATCAGTCCAGGAAGGAAGTGACAAATGGTGGTGGCCATGTGACTGGAGAGAAGGAAAATAATGCAAGAGATGTTATAGAATTGACGAGACTAAGCAACCAATTAGATATAGAGATAAGGGAGAGTGTAGAGGCTGCAAACTTGGGTGACTGAGATCATTCTTGCCAGAAACAAAGGTGAGACAGGGAAGGATGATGCAATCTGTTTTGCGCATGTTGAGTTTGAAATAGTTACAGGATAAGAAGACAGTTACATACGTCAAAAAAGCAACTGGGGATGTAAGGCTTGAGCTCAGAAGAGAGACGGGCTGGATATAGAGATCTGGAAATCATCAATATAGGGCTGATAATTGCAATCACGGAAACTGATGGAATAACATGCAAATGGAATATAAAGAGAAAAGAGCAGGTCAACCACGACAGAAAACAGGACACCCTACAGCCAGGATTTGGGGGGAGTCAGAGGGGTAGTACATGGATGATGACCTGTCAAAGGAGACTGAGAGAAGGAACAGACAGGTAAGAGGAAAACCAAGGTAGAAGAGTGTCATGAAAATCCAGAGTATCCAAGGCAAGAGGCTGATTAAGTGTCAGATGTTGCATAGAGGCCATGAAGTAAAAGGTGGGGAAAAGCTTTTTGAATCTGGCAATTAAAAGATCATGGTAAATATAGAGAGAATAGTTTTTTTGAGTGCTGAAGTTGGAAGTTTTATAGCAAGGGTTGAAAAATGAGTGAGAGAAATAGATGCAAAGATTATGAACAGTTTTCTCACAGAATTTGTAAAAGAAAAAAGATGTATTAGGGAAAACAGGGGTTGATCTTAAGGATTCAATAGATGAGCATGTTTGTGGGCAGGAGGAAAGGAGCTAGTGAATGAAAAATAGTAGAGAATGAAAATAGGAGTAGGTAGGAGAGAATGACGCTAGGGGCAAAGGAAAAAAGGTTAAGAGGGGGCAGATCTTTTCAAGGAGAAGGGGCTACTTTTCACCAGAGACTGAAGTGGCATGACTAATATTCCATTCATTATATCCCTATAGAACATGAAATCAATGTACCATCCAAAACCTCTTTATTCTGGCAAACATTGTAAAAATACTGTCATCTTACTATGATGCTTTGTTATTCTCTAATCTACCATATAACTCTCTTAAGTTACTGCAAACTGTGACTCCTTTATTACTAAATAAACATTGTTCACTTATTATACTAACACTAATGTTCAGTTATGTTGCATAACTTTATATAGTCTTTATAGTACTTTGCTAGTACTGATCTGAATTGTAAACAGCAAAATTAAGAGTCACAAGACACAAGATGCTTTTAAACATCATTCTAAAACCCTTGTGTGACCGTGGACAAGTTACTTAACTTTCTGGACCTCAGTTTCTTCATTTATAAAAAAAAAAAGGGGGTTAGGTTAGATGACCTCTGAAATCCCTTCAAATCTAATTCAAATTGCTTAGAGCACTAAGAAATATGTCACTTTTGCAGGTAAAAATCTTATATACTTAATACAGGTAAGAAGTTGAAGCAAAAAGAGAAGGAATGTTTAGCCCAGAATACCCAATGCTCAATTTCCCTTCTGAAATAACAGAACTGATTTTTTTTTCTCCCTTTGGCCTGTTAACTTTCATGAAGAAAAGTATTCTTGTTACAAGCGAACAACACTATACAACTTCTGAACTAGATATGGAGAAAAAGGATCTTCCTTCTAATAAATCTTATCAAACTAAACCATCAAACTTAACAGATATATTTGAAATATTATATTTTATCCTGAAAGATGATCCTCCATGGGTTTGATTTTAACTACACATTTACCTCATATGTAAAAGGATCTGATGAGACACCTGCAATAGCAACTCTTGGTTACAGCACAAACGCAAGACAGAAATGAATTTCCAAGTTAAGTAATAATAACATTCCCCCTGCAAATGACTTAGCATTCCATTGTGCATATGTAATATCCAAAGAATCTTCTTCATTTACCTTGCCAAAGTTATTTGGTTTGTACTTTTCAAAGGAAAGTGAGCGAAAAATCTTTTGTCATTCCAGTGGGAAACTAACAAATTTCTCTATCTGACTTTGAAGAAATGCAACCATCAGTATAGTCTGTATTTCTGCAGAGATTTAGTTCTTGACTGAATGGAAATTCTAGAATAAGAAAGGAATGCCACATTTTCTTGTTCTAAAAGTGTTTCAGATTGACAGTATCACTTTCTTTCCTACAAATTTCAGAGAAATATAACCTTAATTTGTTGTTATTTTCTCCTTACCTTCCTGTCTTGCTTCCTTTGTTTCAGTTTTCTTTAGAACTAAAAGGTGTAGCAGAGAGCTACATATGACGTGCAACAGAAGAATCTAAATGTAGCCCCAAGAATTCTTCAAGGTTGTTCACAGGTACTTGTCCGTCACTGGCAGAGTCTCACTACCAAGAGAATAGAGGCTTCAACATAGGATGCTTTTATATCCTTAGCCACTACAAGCTGTGGGCTGGACCTCCCACATGTAATTGCAACCACCTTTGTATTGTGCAATATAGGTAAAAGCTCTCGGTCCTTAAAGAAAAGCCCTCAATAGGTCAAAGTTTGTGAGATACTATTTTGTTACCACTTTGGCAAGCTAGCACCAAACAGGTTGTAGGAAAGTAACAATCATGAAATTAGGTACTTTCCTATAAAATCTACTGTCTAGAGATTAAACATTTATTTTAATGTTTAGTTTATAATATTTCTTAATAATATAGAATTTGTCATGGGAAGGAACAGGGGAAGAAAAAAGAATGAATTTTATAGAAATGTTCTTAGTGTGTGAAGATAACTACAAATTTATGAGTTTTCATTAGAGCTGAAGTGCTCTCCAATATCTGTTAGAAGAGTATCTTGGATTTGCTGTCAAGAACACTGTATTGGAAGTCAGAGGATATGGTTCTAATCCTTACTCTGTTTCGTAATATCCCCACCTCCTGTCCCTGCGTGACCTTAGAAAAATCATTTCACATGGGCTTCAGTTTTTGTAAAACAAGATATTTAGACTAGGTGATTTCTAGAGTCTCTTTCTATTCCTAAATCTAGAATTCTATGCATGAGTGTACTTTAGAGAGACTGGAGAGAGGGAGAGAGAGAGGGAGAGAGAGAGAGAGAGAGAGAGAGAGAGAGAGAGAGAGAGAGAGAGAGAGTTCTCTATACTCTCACTAATAAGTGATCTCATTTTCATGAATTCAACTATAATTTCTTTGATGACTCTCAAATCTACATAACCAGTCACTGTCTTATTTTTTTTTTTTTGGTTCTATAAATGCATCATCAACTGTCCACTTAACATTTTAACCTAAATTTCCCTTTGTCCTCTCAAACTCAACATGTCTAAAACAAAATGCATTATATTTCCTCTTGAGCCCATCCCTTTTCCTAACTTCCTTATTTTGGTCAAGGGCACCATTGTTTTCCTCTTTGCTACCTAACATTCACTCTTGACTCTTCATTTTCTTTTCTTCCTATATCCAACCAATTGCCAAGCATCATTGATTCCACCAGCTAGCCCAAGATCTTGCCACTTACTATAATAGTCTCCCAATTGATATCCCTGAAACCAGTGTCTCCCTTTCCGATATATCTTTTGTACATCCGTCCACATGGTCATCCTATGGCACAGATATGAATATATGTTTATTCTTCCAAAGAAATTTTGATGACTCCCTGTTACTTGTTTGGCATTTAATTCTCTTTACAGTGTCTTTACCGGCTGATTCAACATTATTCCCCCTACTGCATTGCCCTCATACAGTCTTCACACCAGCCAAACTGACCTGCTTACTGTTCCTTGCACATAGCTCTCCATTTCCTTTTTCTGGACCTATGAGCAAATTGTCCCCCATGTCTGAAATTCTCTTATTCACTTCCTCCTCTTGGAATCTCTAATTCTTCAGTGGTAAGCTCAAATTCTATCTACTTCAAGAAGTCTTTTCTGAATCTCTTGTTTATTTTTCCCTTTCCCTCTTACTGTGTATTTGTTTTGTATAGTCTGTATTTGTCGATTAATATGCTGTCTACCCTTTGTAGAATGGAATCTTTTTGAGGGCAAGATCTGTCTTGTTTTGTATTTGTATCTCCAGCACCTAGAACAGTTTCTGGAATAGAGGAAGCACTTAATATTTATTTTTTTAATTGATTGATGCTGTATTGAATAGGAAATAGGAAGGTCATGAATGTCAAGCCTTGTAAGTAACATCTGAAACATTAGAACATTATTTAGAACCTACTAATAGGTCCTTAAGGCACTACTGGATCCAAATGTCATCTTGAAAATACTGAAATGGTAAATTTTGTTCTTTTGAAATTAGATAGTATTTCTTTAGAATAATGACAAAAGACAAATGTTTAGATAGGCTAAAAGGGCTTATGAAAGGGCCAGTCATCTAGATAGTGCTTGGTAAATGAAATCCTATGAAAAATAGTGAAAATATCAGATCATGAAAGCAAACATCAAAATGTGTGAATGTTTTTCTGAGACTATCTTCAGTATTTCATTTCAGAGGAAAGATTTCCAAAGAATTTTTTTTCCTTTGGAATTCTCTTTTGGCTGACTTGGGGGGCAAACTCATGTACAATCAATTGCAGAAACTATTGCAGTATCAAACCAGATTTACATCAGTACTATTTCAACTTAGCCATAAGACTCTGTCAGGAAAAAATGATCTCTAAGAAAGGAAATCCTGACTGGAAAACTCCATTTTGTTTAAAGCCTCTATTTAGCTGACCAAACAGCCAATCCATTAAATGACAGCCAAAGAATTGGTATAAATTATAGTATTATTGAGATTTTCCCTGGTGGCTCAACCAACTACATCACTCTCAGTTCAGCATATTGGACTTAATTTCTGTCTCATTCCATTTATTCCCCAATGGATGGACCAAAGGCAGCTGCTCATCATTTGATGAATTCTGGAGTGAGAATAGCATTTCCATTCATGAACTATGCATTACTTTTGTCTTTCAGTTTTTGATAGGTCAGGGGACACTCAGGAAGGTGATTGCTTACTTTTGTGACATCCCTTTTATAGGAGCTTGGTTGACAAGCCAACAATATGGGTAATTATTTCCTCCTGAAGATGATTTGTTCCTGTTTCCCCAGCACTTGGTCTGTTGATTATGAGCCTTTTCTACTGTGTGGTGATGTTCCAATTCCAATATATTTATCACAGGTGATTTGGGCTCATGCTAGTAGAGGGATTGGTGTTGATAGTGTTAGCAGAACATCTTGGGTCAAGCCTTTGCTTTCTATAATATACTGCCAGGGATGTCTTTTGCATAATGATGTATATAGTTTGAGGAACAATCATCTTTTGAGTCCAAAGCATGAGTGGTATATAAACCTTCTCATTCTCCTCTTTACAAAGATGAAGTCATGAAGTCTCCCTTGTATTTGACTTCTAACCTAGAGGAAAGGTCTGAGGAAATTGAGACTAGAGGTATAACTTATTGCATAATCTCCTTTACATGTTCTAATGAATTCTGTTGATGTGGACCCCATTCAAAACATTTTGATTTCCTTGTAACCTCATATATCAGACCTGAGGAATGTGGTTTCTCCAGAGTCCAAACAATGTTATCTATGCTTCCTTCTTGTCCTTTGGTGGTAGTAAGCTTCTAGGTAGTGCAGTGGGTGGAATACTGGGTCTGGAGTCAGTAAGAAATGAGTTCAAATTCAGGCTTAGATATTTATTAACTGGGCTAGTCATTTAACTCCTGTCTATTTCCTCAAGCTTTACAATGAGGAGAACTATGACTACTATCACCATGCGTCATTGTGATGATCAAATGAGATAATATTTGTAAAGTACTTGTCACATAGTAGGTACACAATAAATGCTTGTTCCCTTCACTTTCCCCTAGTAAGACAATGATCTTTAACCACTAGTTGGGGAATAGATATTTCTTCTCTGTACCTTTTGTGGGGTAACTGCCTATCTCTATTATCCAGGCCTTCAATAATCATGTGAGCGACTTCCTCTCCTTTTGTTTGCTGTGGCCCCTAACCAATATGTCCTCCATGTAATTCTGAACAAGGTTGCCTGGGTTAATGCTATCTATGTCTTGTTTGCACATATTATGGCATAACACTAGACTATGAATAGATCCTTGCAGCAATCTGCTCTTGCCCATAAAGGACGATTTCCCTTGACTTTCTTTAGCCCCTGGGACCACCAAAGTCCATCATGTCCTTTAATTTCATCGGTCATTTCCAAAATGTTAGAGAAGGCTCACTTGATGGATCTGGTTTCAGCATCTAGTCTTCTATAGTTCCCTATGACTCTCCATTCCACACTAGTCTTTTTCACTGGCCAGATTGGAAAGTTGTAAGGGTCAATTGTTTTCTAAATTACATCTTCCTGTTCAAATCCTTTAGGAATGTGCCAATTTCCTAATCTCTTCCTTTAATTCTACTTTGAGAAATGTTTACTACTTGACTTGGGACAGAGAATACAATTTCCTACTAGGAATGTTACATTAACTTCTTTTTTTTTTTACCAACGTGTAAATTTTTTGTGTAACTCATGCATTCCAATTACTCTTTAAACTTCTTTGGGTCAATTTGCAATTTTTAATTTTCTATATATTTTCCAACCTAGGGTTTCAGGATCTCCAAAACTTTATCCAGGTCTAGATATGGAGGGTTTTCTCATTTTCTCTTACTGTGTCTGGTATTACAGTTACTGGTATTATAGTTATTGGGAGCCAGTGTTTGGTGGGGCCAACATGGAGTGGTATCAACCATCATTGCGTTGAATGACTAGTTCTAGAAAGGGGTGATTATCCTCCAGTTTGATCTTAACAAGGAGACCACTAAACCCTTATAGTGAAATTAGGCCCTGTTCTATCAAAGTTCCAGTACTGGTTTTGGCTTGATTGACCTATACTTGAAGTAGAGGGGGTTGAAAAGTTCTATTTCTTCTTTGGTTCTGTGGGAGAAGTTGGGTTTTCATATCAATATCTTTTAATTCTGACCATGATTTGCCATTAACAAAATTGAAAGGTATTCCTCTCTGCCTTAATTTGGAACATATTTCTCTTTTGATGGGACTTAGTTCATTATATGATCTATTCTGTCCCTGACCATAATTTCTGACATTGCCTTGGTTCCTATCATTTCATTCCCTTTCAGGCATTATTGTCATTCTGGTTAGGTCTCCTGTTTTTCAGCAGGAATACATATTTGGTTTCTGAGTTCACATCTTCACTTAGTCTCAAAGCAGTTGTTGCATGTTTCTCCCCCTGTTGAAAGGGAAAGGAGTAGAGTTTTGTTGCTGTTGGAACCTGCTTTAGTTAATATTCTTTTCATATACTCAATACAATTTATCAGTCCTGGCCTATCATTTAATTTTAATCTGAATTTGCTCATTCTGTTATGGCATTTTTTAGTAACAGGTGAACTGCCTCAGACATAGTTTTCTAAGGCTTAACTATGCTGTCATTGGTGTGATGGTAGACCATCTTCTCCTCCAAGTACAGAAAATTCAATGTAGGAGAGTATTTCCACTAACCCTCTGACTTCTGCTGCTAGATTAATAGTTTGGACCAGCCTTTCATCCCTGCTAATTATTCATAAACTTTTAACCTCCTTGCAATCTAGCCTCATAAACTCTCCGCCTGACTTAGTAACCAGGTGGCACCTGTTTCTTTTGGTTTTTGAACAAACTTTATAAACCTGATCCATTCTTTTTAAGTTTTTGTGCTGACAGTTCTTTCTCTTCACCTTTAAGTTTTTTTATTATCTGTTAGAGGACTTGAGACCCTCCAGGAGTCAGACATGTCCTCGTATTTTCCTGGCAATGTGTCACTTGACTCACCATAAAATGGTGGATCCAGTCACTATTCCTTCTTTACAATCCACATGTGGCTCTGGTGTCTCTATATTTAAAGGCATTTTTTTGACAAAATACTTCTAAAACAACCCCAGAGCATCTGTTTGTTATTTCTATAGCTTCTTAGCTTATTTTCTATCTCTAAAGGGATAGAAATACACTTTTTCCTGTAGAACTGACTCTGTTCCTTTTTCCCATTTTAAAAAATAGGAACTCTTCTATGTTTTAAAAGGGTATATTTTTGAATTTTAGTATTGGCGATTGTGGCTTAAGCCAAGTCATAGGGCCTCTGACCACTATACTATCTTAGTATCATTATCTGGGCCATCTATGGTTCTTGGAGTACATCCAAGATCTGTAATAGTTTACTGCTGCAGGATTTATGAGGTCTCACCTTGTCTCTAAGGGACCAGAAAAAAATTGGTCTCATATGATACTTTCTTTAAAAAAAATTCTCTTAATATTTGACAATATTAACTTGACCTCAGTATGTATTGGGGGGGGGAGGAAGATAAGGAAGGATGGATGGATAGAGGCAGAAAGCAGGGGAGTAGAGGAAGAAGAAGAGGGAAAAAGAGAGAGAGAAGAAGAAGGAGGAGGAGAAGAGAGTAGGCATTGTGTTGACTTCTATATAAGGAAGGGATTCCTTATTACTGAAGTATGGGGTTCAATAACTCAGCTCTTGTTCCCTTCAGAGAAGACAGGAAATGCCAGCAGTTATTGACCTTTCTCCACCTGTGAAAGTGCAACTCCCAAGAAACCTAGGCCGAGTCCTGGTCAGCAATTTACGCATCTAGAGGATTCCCTTTTTGCTGGCATATAGAGTTTAGTGTCTCGGTCCTTGCTCTCTCTAGGGAAGGCAGGAGCTATCTGCAGAGCTATTAAACTTGTCCTGTCTGCAGAAGGAACAACTCCCAAGAGACCTGGTCCCAGCCGTGGTCAGCAACTTAGAGACTTAAAGGGAGGTAATAGGAAATAAACTCTAACTGGTCTCTGTTTCCCTTCAAACCTTATAGTCTAACCTGTCATAAGAGCCCATTCTCCTCATCAAACATAACATACAGTATACATGTCAAACTGTGCCACTGTGTATGTTGACTAGTACAGTGGAAATGCTAAATCAGACTAACACTCTTCAAAAATGAAATAAAAATTTAAAAATCTAGAGAAAACAATGACCTATTTGGTAATAAGGAACTACCAACTTGATTCCTAGATATCCCAGTATGTACATTATTAGTTTTCATGAAAAGACTCCCTCAAAGCTCAAAGGTCATACGCCTGTCTCCCTCTGATATGGTCATCTGGCAAGTCTATAAATCTGTTAATTAGTTAAACCATCCTCAAGTGAACAGAGTGTGCTCAAGTCATATGTTTAGAAACACAGGAGTATGTCCTAGTCCCAAGAGACCCAAGAGACCCAAGAGTCTAGGGCATTAGCTAGTTACACTCAAATTCTTATTGTTCATCTATCACCTAATTTATTTACCACATAATTTGTTTGGTAGGTAAGCACACAACTATTGATAAGTTATTCACAATACGTTTTTCATTGATTTTCTGTCCTATCTTTTGGTTCATATATATTTTTCAGTTGTTAGAAACAGGCACACATGTCATTTACCAAACTCTACCACCCAAATGTTGGTCTTGTTATTGAAAATGATAGGAAAAAAATACCTACTAGCAAAACACATCAAAATACCCCATTACAAAGTGGAGGTTAAAAACAATATGGAGTTGATTATGTTATTCTCACCACATTTAAATAATTAGCTGATCTGAAAAGGAAATAAACTAAATAGACTGGATTTTTGAAGTGGAAGAACTTTTAGCTTAAGTACACTTGAAGGTTAGAAAAGCCATACTTGCACTACACTGGCATGGTGCCTTTTAAGGCCCATTGTTTCAGATTTGAGAACATATGTATGCTTTCAAATTGTTTTAAAATATGTTTTAAAAAACCCAGTATTGGGATGATGGTGGTACAGAAAAAATTGGTAAAATAGGTTAAAAAATAAGATCTTATATTTATAATAAGATATGATTTCCTATTAATTCATTTGAGAGAAATCATTGTTTACTTGAGGGGTGCATTCTATCGCACTGTTCCCTCAGTTCTTTCCTGCAATTATAGCATCGACCATAACAAAATGAAATTTAGTCACATTAAACTGACACAGAAGCTCAACTAGTGATTTTGGAGAGTCATATATGCCTTTAGGATTATTTCAATTTAAAAATATGTATCCTATACTAAAACAATTTTAGTCATGAGATTCCTATAGCGCCCAGTTCATGGGAAGGAACTAGTCCAAACCATCACCAGTATTCCCATAAAAGGGTTGTGATTGTACTCTAAAACCAAATTTATACCAACCGTCCACAGAGAAAGGTCATAATAAGAAAAACTGTCAAGACTGGGTTGTGTCAAAAAGTAATTGTGGAAGCATAGAACCCTGAGTCCTCAGTGGTGTTATAGTACACGATACGCCAAAAATTTAGACTTGAATAATTTAAAACTGCACTAACCCTTTGGGGAGATCATATGTATCACTCCTCTTTAGTCTATAGTTTGGGCAAAATGACCTCCTCTCTGGTTATTACCAATAGAACTACATTTCCTGTCTCCTTTGTACAAGCTGTTCCTCATGCCTGGAATTCACAACCTCCCCACTTATACCAGCGAGATCCCTATTTTCTCTCAAATTACTTTCTATGTGACATCTTTCCTAATCCCTTTCACCAAGTTATCTTGCATTTATGTATTTGTACAAAATATTTCAGCTTCAGTATAATCTCCTTGTTTCCTGGTTAGTGAAATGGAAATAACCCATCCTTCCTGCTTAACTCACCAGGTAGGTATTATCTTCTCTATTTATTGATAAAAGGTTTGAACTGAGTGTGATTCACAAACATCTTTGAATATATCTTGGAGAAACTTTTGTTATGACTGAGGATATAAAACAAATATAACCCAGAGTAACAAAGAGAAGCTTGAAGAAGCCACATGCTACACTTTGAAATTTTACATATAGTTAGAAATTTTCATCCTCAGTAGGGGGCACAGAATCACTACTGAATTTGTCCACCTCTATAAAAAATGATACAGTGACAAAGAAAAAACAGATAAAATTGGAATGTCCAGTAGAATAATCTGCCATTTTGGCATCAATCTTGAGATGGAACCAAATAACTCCACAAAGTATGAGCCACAGATCCATCTTTTGGGGTCATTTTTATTTACTTGGAACCGATTTGTCAACTGCCACCACCTAAATAATGCTTGGCATAGAGGATGTGTTTAAGAATTGTTTTTTAGGATCCTATCAAATTGAAGTAACCATTGCCTACACACACGGTTTTACTTGGTTGGGGATGTAGTCTGTACTTGACACAGGTTGGTTCCCTGGTGGTTTAGGTCTGATGCTAGAATTAAATGAGATACTTATAGGGTCATTAAACAATTGACAAAATGAGGTTTAGTCATAGAATGGAAAGGATACTCTATGAGGACACAACACTCAAGTGGGACGTACCATTTCCCTTGTTTCCCTATATGAATAGTACATCTGGTCAGTAGAGTCCTATATAGTAAACCCAATGGCCTTAGGATATTCTCTAAGTCTTATGAGCTCAATGCCTTTAGGTGACCAGGAAGTCAGGTCAATGCTATCTGAAGCAATTAGAAAGCTGAATCAACACACAGAGAAAAATATAGTTCCTTGGGACTAATACTGGGGAACTTCCTTGCCTTCTAGGGATAGAATGAACCTAAACTACATGAGGACCTGGTAGAGATTGATCCTATCATGGATTGACCTTTGGCAGTGTTATGCAGCAGTAAGGGAAAGGGTTTTAGAAGACCTGGTTTACAGCCCAAACTCTGATAATAAGTTACGTAGCTTTGTGCAAGTCATTTAAATTTTCTGCACCTGAGGTACTTCACCTATAAAATCACAGAGCAGGAATATTATTGTTGCTCAGAGGTTTTAGTTACGTGTGACCTCATTTAGAGTTTTCTTGGTAGACATACTGGAGTGGTTTGCCATTTCCTTCTCCAGCTCATTTCACAGATGAGGAAACTGAGACAAACCAAATTAAGTGTCTTGCCCAGGATCGCACAGCTAGTAACTGGCTGAGGCTGATTTGAACTCGGGTCATCCTGACTCCAGGTCCAGCACTGGATCCACTGCACTGCCAAGCCGCTGGGACTGGAATAGAACATTTCTGACATTCCCTCCAAAACTGAGGGGGATTGATATCAAGGACCGAAGGATATCCCACGTCTTTTATATGATGAATTGAAGTAGGGAAATTGCTATATAGTAGACAAAACAAATACTTTAGGAGCACAATGGGACAAAATTTTAAGCAAGAAGGAATATTTGTGGGATGCTGGGAAATAAATATAAAACCTAGGGTACAGCAAACATACTTGGAACAAAGTGAAGATACTCATAGTAGAATATCAAATAGGTAACAATTTAGTTATTTTGACATCTGTATTGATTAATGATTACGTAACATACTAACATTCATTCACTTATTCAACAAGTATTTGTTAAGCACCTTATATGGCATTGAGTTTAGTGCTAGGTGTATAAAGATGAAAAAGGTAATTATTAAGCATAGCAATATGATAGATAAGAGGTTCTTGTCTTTATTCTTTTAATCTTAAATTTTTTTTTAAATTTAAAAACACTTGGAAGATATAAAAGCCGGCATCCTGAATACAGAGTCAGGAAGAGGGGAGCTCAAGTCTTATTTCAGACACATATTAGTTGTGAAGATGAATATATTGATTACCCTTTCAATGTCTCAGACCACAAAGAGTGCAATTTGCAGAAGAATTGATCTTCATTGGTGAAGGGAATTTTAATATTATAGGAATATGCCATACCAAAGAAATCATAGGCTAGGACCAAAAGATTGTTGTGGCTATAGTCATCTCTATACATTTTCTAGGAAAGACTTGTCTTTCCTAAGCACAGAAAGCTCACCCAATCCACAATGCTGCATCTTCACTTTTTAGAATCCTCCCCATTTTTATTTAAAGCCTAGTCCAACTCTATCTTCAATGAAGCTTCTTCCCACCACCACTCTCATCCCTAGGAAACAATGATCATGCCTTAGAAAACATAAAGCACTTTATAACTTTCTTATGCTTTTATCATATTTTATTTTGCATAACAATTAATTGGGGCTATTGTTTTCACTTTCTCCTTCCTTCCTGGCTTCACATTACCCCTTTACTAGATTACAAGCTCCATGATAGCAGATTGTGGATTTTACTCCTCTCATCTTTGCATTTCCTCTACACCTTCCCCCTCCCCCTAGCACCTAACACACCATTAGGCATTTAATAAATGTTTGTTGAATGGAGTAATTGGATAAAGTAATGAGATATATTTCTTCCTCTACATCTTCCACCTGTCATAAAATTAAAGTTCCTGGAGGGAAGGCACAACATTTTAGCTCATCTTTGTAACTCCAAGGTCCTGAGCAGCGCCGTGCACAAAGCAAACACTTAAAGGCCTGTCAGGGAATTTGATCTCATTACTCTATAGTCAAACCTTGCATGTTCGTATATATAATTAGTATCTTTCTTTTAATCAGAATGATTTAGTGTCATTTCCCATTTATGGCAATAAAACTGTTCCTCATAGTTCTTTTCTATACCAAGCCAGTCTAGCCACTCTTACTTCACATTTTTTTTTTCTGACTGAACAGGAAACTCAGGGCCACAAGGGTTGAGTCCCACAGTCTGAGGCAATAGTTGAAGTGATGCATTCAACCTGACTCAACCAACTTGGAAAGAGGACAGCCAAAACAGCCTTAGCCTTCCTCAATTTTAATTTAAAAATTCCCCATTCAGCTTCCACAGTGAGCATCCTGGGCAACAAGCCCTACAAAGATGCACCTGGTGACTGTTTCTACAGGTGCAGCACCCATCTCCTCAGCAACCACAGCTACTAAAAACCCAATAACAAAGTTTACTTATAGCAAAGTTCATAGTACTGTCAAATAGTTGGAAATCAGAAACAGGACTTTATAGGTCAAAACAACATTAAGGATATTGCATTACTACCTTCTCTGCTGATGCACCTTGAGGACCATGGGACCTTTCTATCTTTCAGGTGAAACCTTCTGTATGTGTTGTATTCCTCCATTAGTGTGTGAGTTCCTTGAGAGCAGGCACTGTGTCTGCTTTTCTATTTGTATCTCGATTGTTTTGCACAATACTTTGTCTATAATAAGTACTTAATAAATGCATTTTCCTTCTCTTGAAGGAAACAATTATATGACTGGCAGACATTTAATCTAGATTCAGCCCTGTATAGATGAATGAACTAGAGACTGATCTAATTAAAGTCTCTGTGTAACAGTCATGAATTTTATCTTTTTTTCTGTCCTGATGCTCAGAGAACAAAGTAGAACCTCTGAGGAAGGATCAATCATGATTGCAACTTGAACCAAATCACCTCTGAAGTCTCTTTCACACCTTCAGTTATGTGATACTGTGAAGAGGCCTGAGTACAAAAAAACAAATAAAAGAAAACCTTCCTTGTTTTTTTCGACCCTATTGATCAATTCTAGGGAGAAGAAAATCATTGACAAAGGTTCTTACCACCTTTGGTCATCCCTATCCAAGCCAACTCAAATACATTTTTATTTCACCGAGGTTAAAGGGGTTTCTCTCCCCTTTCCTTTCTGTTGTTACAAAGCACAGAGTCCCTAGTTAATTTAGGGAGAGTTGAATGTTGTCCCTTTCTCCCTCAACCCTTTAAATCAAGAGCTCCTCAGTAATCTAGTCCTCAGTGCCTAGGAATCTCTAATATTCTGAGAGCTTCTTTTAGAAATTTTTATAAAGTGAAATAAGAGGACTTGACATACTTTCTCTCCTTTGTCCTCCCACTCAAAAGAAAAAGCAAATGGAAATTGCTTAATATGACAAATTACCTAATTCAATGAAATTTTCTTAATCACTGCCAATTCCAAAGCAAAGAACTTTATACTTGGAAGTGCTGTCAATAAGACTATCACTCTTGTCAACCAACATGCAATATCTAGGCATGAAGAAAGTCTTTGAGCCTGACTTTATTACATCCCACACTTGAAATTATCTTAAATATACCATCTGATAACAGAGGGTTATATGATATACCATAATACATGGAGGCAAAGAGTTGCCCCAACAAGTTATCTTGAAGATGGGTAAGGAAGTATTTACCTATTCTAAAAGTCTTCAGAGACTCTATAAGAAGTTAAAAGCATGGAAATGACACTGCTTAGCAGGCCAAATCTCTATGGACAGTCAAAACATGCCATAACTCAGTCCTCATTGATTAACAAACTTTTCCCTTGTCAGACCCTCCCTGTCCCATTGATTCTGAACTTCTAATGCTCCGTTTCTCAATGCCCTGTCCTTTATACCCCATTCCCTTCAACCCATCTATCCTAATCTCACTCTCTAAAGCTATCCACCTTTTACTTTGTGTTCTCTAGAATGTTTCCTCCCTTGGCAAAAAACCAAACAAAAGAAAAAACAACTTGTTTCAATCTAAAATCTTTTCCTTTATTACTCCTCCTTTTTTTTGGTTCTTACTGAGATCTGTCATGACATAGTCTCCCTGTCCTCCTTTGTCGGCACTGGTTGCATTTTCACTAATTCCCTTTATCCACTCTTTGAGATGAGGGAATCAGAATACTTCTTGCTCTCCAATGCCATTTCTCCCTCTTCCATTACTCAATAACTTCTCCCTTATGGTACACTTAAGCTATACAAAATATCCAATCAAAATTCTCTTTCCTTTGTTTGCTGACCTTCATTACATATAACTTCTTTACTCAAGTTCAATGCCTAGTTCACATCTTTCTTTTTCTCAAATCTTGCCTTAATACAAGGGATCTCAAACATACATATTGCTATTTGCTCAAGCCCCCTAACCTCACACAGTTCCTTAGCTTACTCATTTTACATGACTTACTTATCCTGCCTTAACCAAACACAAAGATGGTCACATTTATGGGCCTGCCACAGTGCCCAGTGCCTCATCCACAAATACACAACTAGTGTTCATGAATTTTTAAATTCTCTTCTTTGATCACAACCTATTGTTATTCCACCACTCTCTCTGCCTTGTGACCCTGAACCTTGTTCTTCATCCATACCATGACCTTCAATCTCTCTACCCCTCAGTTTTTTCCCAGGCCATCACCCCTAAACCAGTTACACTCTCTTTCCTTCCCTTGGTGAACCAGTTCAACTCCATACTGTCCTGTTCTCTTGAGTTCTTTAACTCCTTATCTTATTGCCAAACTTGCCCTGATAACTCTTAGCCATGGATCAATTCCACCATCTTTACTCCTACACAGAGACTGCTGAATAGAGGTGGAGAAAATCATGAAACCATGCTTATGGGTCAACTCCAAATTTAGGTTACATAACCTTGACTGAGCCCTAACTGCTACTGGGCAATCTTTTTATACCTCCCTAATTAACTCACACTCCCCCTTCCATTGAGACTTTTCCAAATCTTTTTATGTCTCATCATAACTCACCTTACCCTATTAGCTGAGAATTCTGCCTTCCATTTTACTGAGAAAATTTTAGATCATTCACTGAGAGCTCCCTCTTCTCCCATCCTCCTCATCATTCAGATTAAGAGTGATATTTCTGCCACTATCTTGTCCTTCATCACTACCTCACAAAAATGAAGTGGGCCTATTCCTTACCAAGGCAAATTCCTCTACATGCACAAATGATCCTATTCCATCTTATCTTCTCTGACTGTCTCCTCCATCATCTCCACTCTCTCACTTATTGTCAATCTATTTTTACTCACTGCTTCCCTAAGGCCTAAAATATATCCACCTCTCTCCATCTCCAAAAAATCCACCATTTGATTCATTCATCCCTGCTAGCTATCATTCCATATATTTTGTCCCTTTTGTGGCTAACCGCCTTGAAAATGTTGTCTATAATAGGTGCCTCCAATTTCTTTCTTCTCACTCTCTTTCTTACTCTTTGCAATCTAGTGACCTTTTAATTGCCAAATCAAATAGTCTTTTAGAAATCTTTATCCTATAAAAAACTATTAATTGGAAAAAATACTGCTACTAATAAAGAAATCTTCACTCTTTTTTACTACTCTGCAACTTTTGACCCTGTAGATCACTTTCTTTTCCTGGATACTCATATCTCTGTAGGTTTTCATGATAGAGTTCTCCTCTTATCTATCTAACAACTCCTCAAGGTGACTTTGTTAGATTTTCACCAAGGTTATGTGTGCTAATCATGGATGTCCCCCAAGACTCTGTCCTGGACTCTCTTCCCTCAGTACTATCCTTTTTTGTGATCTCTTCCCCTTCTATTCATTCACCATCTCTGTGCTGATGATTCTCCAGTCTATCTAGCCTGAACCTTCCTCCAAAGTTACAGTCTCACATTTCCAAATACATATTATACATCTCAAACTAGATGTCCCATAGACAGCTTCAGCACAACATGTCCAGAACATCTCCTTATCTTTCCTTTTCCCCCTCTACCTAAGTTCCCTATTACCACTGAGGGCACCACAATTATCCCAGTCACTCAGGCTTGCCACTTAGATTTCACAACAACAACTTGCAACTCCTCATCCTCTCTCACTCCTTACTCTGTACCTAATAGGACTATTGCCAAGACCTATTGATTTTTTTCTTCAAAAAATCTCTTGGATAAGCCCCCTTATTTCCTCTGATGCCATATTACCCTGGTACACAGCCTCAACACCTGGACCACTGCAGTAATCTGCTGGTTGGTTTCCCAGCCTGCTCCTGTAATGGTAATTTCAATGGGAAGATCTTTCCCATTCATTCATAGGCCCATGTGACCTGCTTAAATCCCGTGGAAGCCTAAGTCCTACAATGCTTGTCTGTGTGAAGGCTAGGGGGAAAGCGATCAGGAGGTGGGGGGATACGCTTGGGAATGCCTTTGTCCCCTGCAGTGCTAATGTATATGGACTTCTTGGTTACTCTGATAAATCTGACTTTCTGGTGTCTATGTAAAAGCTTTTATTCTGCCTTCTATATGGAGAGTCTGTTACACTTTATGTGACTCAGAACTATGCTGGCATATTCATAGTTGCCCCTGGTGCTGTGAATTCCTTGGCAACCTACCCACTACAGGATCTTTGTCATCACTTCCTCACCATTCACTCACTTCTCAGCACCTTGCAATTTGTCTTCCATTTGTACTACTCTACTAGGACTGCTCTTTCAAAGATCACCAGTGTGATTACTACATGCATCTGAAAATTCATCGCTTCTCTTTGCAACCAACACTGTTAATCATCTTTTCTTTTGATGATCTCTCATCTCTTGTCTTCTACTACGCTGAATCCATCTGTTTCCCACCCCTACCCTCCTAACCACTCCTCTTGTTCTTTTCTTGTTGACAGTTTCCCCTTTCTGCCCTCTGAATATGGCCTTTTGTTCTCTCTCTATACTCTTTCTTCATAGTCTACTATTCTTTCTTTCTTTCCTCACACTGTTTCAATTATCATTTCTATTCAGATAATTCCAAATTCCCAGACTTGTATTTTCAACTACCCTTACTTGATGGCCTCCAGATTAGAGATGAAATGAAATTAAGAGAATAGTTTTGGACATGTTCACTTTAAACCATCTAGAGCAATGGTGTCAAACTCAAATAGAAATGACCTACAGAGGGGAGGAGTAGGGAGAGAAGAAAAGAGCTGTAATGTTATCTCTTATTTTGTATTTATTCTTTCTTTATCTTAGGTAAATGCGTATTTGGTCCCACTGGCAATCAGAGTTGGTAGCAGAATCCATAAAAGTAGTAGTGGCCAATGACAGAGTAGGCACCTGCAGAAGGAACTGAAAAGACAGTATGACTAAGAGAAATGCTGACTGTAGACTCTGGAAAGGCACTGAATCTTGGATCCCAGCAGAGAGCTACACTTAAGGTAAACCGCAGGAGGACTCTAGCAATAGAGAAAAAGATTCCTAGGGCCAAGAGCCTTGAGGTTCCTGTGGCCACACATATTCTTTTTCACATTTTTACTGTGATTTAACTTGGAGCCCATTCTCCACAGAGACCTTTTGTGTGTGAGGAGGGAATATTTTCCAGTATTGTGTGTGTCAGGCAGGGGAGAATGGAATTGCTCTCTTAATGATTGTTTTTGCCATGTCTTCTCAGTAAATCCTTTTCCAAAAGTTGAAAGGGTTCTACTAGTTAATTGATGCATACAAGCATACAAGATGAGTAACAGTGAAGTCCCTCAGGGTTCCATCTAGGAAGGGACCCAAACTCCCAATGTGAGGTGGAGATGGGAATTATCTGACACTTGGAATTATACTTTTAAAAGAAGTTTTATTAATGTTATATTCATTATATCACACTCATTTTCCACAGCTAAACACTGACCAACTCTCCCTAGTAGTTCTCCCTCTTTCTACCATGAACAAAGAGGTACTTTCCATGATCAATTCTCCAAGATATTCAGTGGTTTTTCATTTATTTAAAGTTCAACTTCCTTTTAGTGATAATTTTAATTTACATGTTTGTAATTTACATATACTGTTCTCTTGATTCTGCTTATTTTACTCAGTATCAATTCTTATAAATTTCTCCACATGCTTTAAATTCCTCATATTTTTCACTTTATGGCACAATAATATGCAATTAACATTCATATACTGTAATTTTAAGTATTTATTAATATATAGGTACCCGTTATGTTTGCAGTATTTTTTCTACAATAAAGGAGTGGAGTGATGAGTATTTTGGTATATATCAAATTTTTCCTTATATCTTTGACCTCTTTGGAGGAATACCAAATAGTGTAATTTTGGTGCTGGTCAAAAGGTATAGATTATTCACTTTTTTGTGCATGTACAAAATTCCAAATTGAAATTTATCATGGGAATTATTACAATAATAACTATATAATTCCATTTTATCACTTCTTTGTTGTTGCTTGGTCATTTTAGTCATGTTCAACTCTTCATGACTCCACTTTGGGGTTTTCTTGGCAAAGATACAGGTTCTGGTGACCTGAGGCAAGGGGTGGGTTGCCGACCCCTTGAGCAGCTGTGGCAGTTGAGGATAGGATGAGGGGGAGCACTCTCATTCTCCCTGATGCTGAGTCTGTGAACCTGGATGGTGGTGCTGGACATAAAAGAAGCCAGGCTCTCTCCTTGGGACTTTTCAGCAACAGTGGCAACAGAAAAATAGATTTGAGGGGCTGTGAGGACTTCTGCATATCCTCCCAATCTAGATCCAGCTGCCTCCCAAGTACTGATCATAGCCACCATTGTTCCTCTGACTTCATGCTGGATGGTATCTTTTTTCCACCCTCATCACTGCTCCTTGGTCCCTGGAGACAGCAATCTTGTGGAAGTGAATGTTGAAAACTAAACTAAATAAACAAATAAATTGAAATGAAATTGTAAGCTCCTCAAAAAGAAAAGAAGGGATTTCTATTGGACACTGAAAGAAAAAGCTCCAGATGCAGCTCATTTTTGTGTTCTATGCTAAGCAGCAGACTTTGGTAATGGATACTACATGGCTATGTCTAAACCTCCTTATGGCATTCATTCTAGGCCCTCTGTAGTCTGATCCTAACCTCTCCCTCTAGCCTTATCTTGCTTTACTTTCATCCACAAATGGTTCATCTAAGTCTCTTTTTCTCTCTTCACTTAAACTTCACCTTAAACGTGTCTTACTTTTTCTTGTTCCTGCCTTTGTCTTTAATCACATTACCCTAAATACAACTCTGATTCTTTTCTGTTTATGTATAAACACCCTATCTATGTATAAAGGTCCAGTTTAAGTCCAACCTTCTCCATGAAGCCTTCCAATTCACAGCAATCATTTCCTTCTTTGAACTTGTTAACCCTTAGTGTCTATAGTAGTCATTCGGAATCCATTCTAATGTATTATTCTATCTCGCAGTCTACAAAGAATTGCATTTCAAGTTACAGAGGACCTGAGTTCAAACCCTGACTTTGTCATTTACAAATGATGTGACCTAGAATAAGTCACTTAACTTCTCTGAGACTTAGTTTCTTTTTTGACCTTGATTGTTCATTTATTTATTTTTAACATTCTTTTTTTTAAAAAATATGAATTCCAAATTTTCTCCTTCCCTCATACCTTCTCCTCTACCCATTGAAAAGGCAAGCAACATGGTATCAATTATACCTGTGATAAGACTCAGTTTCTACATATGTAAAATGAGGGGTGTTGGATTAGATGACTTCATAGGGCCATTCAAACCCAAACTATGCTTTTGTGTTAGTTAATACTGTTAATTAACTTAACATATGTTTATATATTCCCCCTAAGCTCATTAAGGGCAGGTATAATTAGATTTTTCTTATCCCTCCTCCCCACTTCAGTGCCTCAAACATAGTAGGTACTCAATAAATATTTGTTGATCAATTGGCACTGTCAGAGGAATCAGCTTGTTCCAAATGAAATGAATACTTTGTCTAAAGCACACCCAAAAGAACTATATGTTAAAGTAACACCCCAGGTTGAGCATGGCAAGCAAACTAGTACTCAGGAAATGTTGAGACAAGTTCCTCAATCTTACATAGTACTGAAGAGCCAAAGATATAGATCAGATAAATACTATAATCACTTTTGTAAATGTTAACCAGATTGCTCAAGTTTCATGTTATCTTATTAATGCTGTTGCAGCAATGAGAAGATACTGAAGTCAAGATGCAAAATGTCATGGCAAAAAATTAGAGGATTTGGAGGATGAAGAAATTTAATCTGACTCAACTGAGCATTAGGGTGACTACTACTAGATGCTCTGGTAATATCCCCCATTTAGCCCTGGGGAACTCTCTCAAAAGCAACTAACTGGTGGTGTAATCTCATTCTCACTGGCTAATAAAAAATGCTGGATATTCTGTGAAGGGTAGTATTCACAAACCATGCTTTATACTATAAATTCTGACATGCTTTACAACACAGTAAATGTGTAGGGGTATAGCTTCTAAAACTATGGTCATTATATTTCTGCTCTTTGGGTACTGAAATTGCAAGATACATTCATTGGACTCTATTTGAACCTCAAGAAATTAATTTTTGAAATGTACTTTCCATGGTGATTATAGGTCTACTGATAGGGTGTTTAGGTACATGTGCCTGGGCCCCAATTCTAAAATCACATTTCTCTTTAAAAATCACATTTTTCCCTAGCCTCAAAATACTATCTCAGACAGTTTCTCCTCAGTCCAAGGACACAGTCTGCCCCAGCAACAACCATTATCTCCTTTCCTGATAGCAGCCAGCTGTACCTATAGAACTATGTACTGACTGAATTGGCTGTGCACTGGGTTATAACAACATTTATTACTCACTTACCAATCATATGTATCCTAGACTCAGACATATGTATACTCCCTTACATTTATCTTGTCTAACTAGGCATTGATGAGAACAACTTGGTATTTCTGAGCCAGCCCTGACCTCTAGTTGACTTAGTGACATTTCAGACCTAAAATCACACCTCTATGTAGCCTTGCTTGGGCTATTTCCCAATGAACTTCAGGTAAAATGCCTGCGCAGTAGATACCCAAAGTCCTTAACCACTCCCTAATCCCACCCCAAAACACCTAGTTATCATATTTGGCACATGTTTCCTATATGATATCCTATATAAACTTTCCCTGTACCTATCTAAGGTTGCAGGTTCCCTAAAAACTCTTGCCCACTGAAAAGTGTAATAAATCTTTACCTTGACTTGAGTCTGTGAATTCTTCTCCAGATGACCTACCCCTGGTACCCTGGTCTCTGTGGGGGTCTCCCACCCCCCTTCCCACCCTCATCACTACCACATGGGAGAAAAATTAAGAATTTCTATAGCCATTAGAATAACCCAGCATTTTATTTCCTTTTATATTTATTTTATTTTATATCATAGGATCATACAGTTTTTGAGCAGGGAGAGACCTTAGAGGTAGAGTCCAAATCCCTCATTTAGCAAATGAAGGAGTTGAGACTGGAGAGGATAAATGACTCACCCTAGGTCACACAGCTCATATAAGTATCTAAGGGAGGATTTGAACCTGGACTTCCTGACTTCAAAGTCAATGCTTTGTCTACTTGTATCACATTTCCTCTCTTTTTCTCTCCTTTAAATTTCAGACTCAAGAATCCAGAATCGTAAAATTTGAGAATTGGAAGGAAAACTCTGCAAACATCTACCCCAAACCATCTACAAAAGGAATTCCTACAGTAGCATGTTACCTACCTTCTAACAGAGAAGGGATCAACTCAATTGTAGAGACATATTTTTGAACATGCCCAATGTATGCTTTTGTTTTGCTTGACTACGTTTATGGTAACAAATTTCTTTCTCTTAGTTTTTAATGGGGAGGGGTTGTTTGGTGGAGTAGAGGGAGGTTAGCAATAGTGTTGCTAAAACAAAAGGGCCATTGAAACATTTTTTAACTGCACAGAAGAAAACAGAAGGAAGTTCTGAAGGAAGCAATCACAAGCAAGACAGTTTTGAAAGTAACATGTACAATATATATTAGTATATACTTTTTAAAAAAAGGAGACAAATATAAAATGGAGACAGTTTCATAGAGAATCTTTTTTTGTCTTCTACTATATGGATAGTTAGTCAAATGCCAAATTGACATTACCTCTTCATCAGGAGATGAATGGCATATTTCATCTTCATTCTTTTTGACTCATGGTTTATCATGGAAATGACTAGAGTTCCAAAGTCTTTCAAAGTCATTTTTCTCTCAAATATTATTATTGCATCATTTTTCTACTACTTCTGCAAACTTTACTTTTGCCAGTTTATAGAAGTCATGCCAATTTCTTCTGAAATTATCCATTTCATTATTTTTTATGGCACAATAATATTGTTATATACTATCATAATTTGCATAGCCATTCACCAAATAGGATGACAACCCTTTAATTTCTAATTTTTGACTACAATGAAAATATATGCTACAAAAGTTTTTGTACATATAGATTATTTTTAGTGGGGGGGGGTGTTGTCATTCATTTTGATATGTCTTAGGAGACTGTTATGTCTTGGATATATGTCCCAGGAAAACAATAGACCTCTTGTTATCATATGACAAATAGTTGCTTTGATAACCTGGGATGAGTACAAGCAACAACTTTGACTCATCTGTTTCTTCCTCTTCCTGGATTTCACTTGCTAGTTTCTGTGGTTCTGTTGGTTTGGTGGTTTTTCTACATTACTCTTAAAACAGCTTCTTCCTCCTCAGAGTCTCCAGCTGATCCCTCATGTTCAGGAAGAGCATTAAATTTGTTTTTAAATTCTAATAGTGTTGGTATCCTTTTCCTTTCCTTTCTCCTGGGTAACATTCTTCCTTTCTCTAGCATACCAAAAAGGGTGAAATCTCCCCTCTTCCACCTCAGAAATGTTTTACTCATTGAAGCCTTGTTTCTGTTTCCTTCAGGAACTCTAATCTTCCCTAAAATCTTAAGAGTGTGAAGACCTTCTAATCCCTTCACTTTCTCCTCTACATGAGACATCAATTTGTACTTGTAACAAAGATAACAACTGCTTGGCTGTGGCAGAATTAAAAAAAATAAAAACATCACAAATTTGATTCAAGTCACTGCCTAATTTTCCCTCTATTTACAATGGTTGAAATATTCAGCTTGTTTCTTGAAACTGCTTGTGGGTATTTATACCTCAAGTCTAATCACCTCATTTAAACGCTTTACAATCAAATATTAATTTTAAAAAGTGAAAAATTTTATAACTACATTGGCCAAATCATTGAGTGATGCTGGGGGTTGGGAAGGGGGATGGAGGTTTCATAGAGGGTCCATTGCCAGGAGGACTAAGGAGGGTTCACATTTTATCCCAAGCTCAACACAATATGTAATTCTCATCTCTGGTGGGCATGGGTCTTTCTAATGCCCTAGCTGACTGAAGCTGGCCCTGTCTTCCAAATTTCTCCCTCATTACTATAAACACAGCACTGAAGGGAAAGGGCAGTCTCTAAGAGACGGTGAAGAGCAAGCAGCTTCCTCTTTGGGCCCATTGTAAAGGACACTAATACACTAAGAGTTTAAAAACAAAAATGTGTGAATTTGTTTGACTTTCTATTTGTTCCACTTAGTTTGTATTAACTACTAATTATCTTCTCCTTATCTTTCTTGAATGAAATCTTCATGTTCTCCTCTTTAGTCCTTCTTTATCCTCCTTTTAAATAGTACAGTGGGTAGAATGCTGGACAAGGAGACAGCAAGATCTAAATTCAAATTCTGCCTTAGCTACTAGTTGTGCCACCGTAGGCAAGTCAAACCTCTCAGCCTCAGCCGGCCCATTTATAAAAAGAGGAATGATAGCACATACCCTCTAAGGTTGTTGTGCAGAGTAACGTGACTGCACATAAGATGCTTTGCAAACCATAACGCACTATATAAATGTGTCATCATAAAAATGGCCATTATCATTGTTAATTTTTCTTGATCTCACTTCTCTTAAAACCCTAAAATATAATCTAGATCAGAATCTCAGGCTGACAAGTGTTTTCCTTCAAATTTTGCCAAATTTCTCCTCCCCAAATTCAACTTCTAACCTACTTTACTAGTCAAAGCACCTCCAGGTTAGCTAGAAAATTTTTTTCTCCTTATTCAGTTCAAGTCTTTTCACTTCCTTTGGATCTTCTACAATCTTATCCCACTTAAGTTGCGAATGGGGAAAAATATCCCAACTTTTCTGTTCCCTAGCTTCTTGCTCCCCTGAGACTTTTTGTGATAGCTAAGTTGTCACTCCTCCCCTCTTCATGGTTTCTCATCACCTCTAGGATCAAATACAAATCTTCTATCTTTAAAAGCCCTCCATAAGCTGGCCTTTACTCAGCTCCACATGCTTTACGATCCAGTGATACCTTTTTACTCCTCGTCACAGCAGCATCTGAACTCTGATAATTTTTATTGGCTGTCTAATATGCCTAGAATTCTTTTCTCCTCTGCCCCTGGTTTCCCTAGGTTCCTTCAAATCCCAGCTAAGATCCCACCTTCTACAAGAAGCCTTTTCCAATAGTATCTCCCCTATGTTGGTAATCTCCAGTTTATTGCGTATATATCATATGTGCATGGATCTTGTCGTTTCATTAGATTGTGAGATTTTTGAGGGCAGGGACTATATTTTACTTTTCTTTGTATCCCCAGCCATAGGTGCTTAATAAGTGCTTACTGACTTACATCAGCAGTAATTCATGAGCTGAGTCATTCTTGGGAGCCATAAGAAGAAAAGGCTGAACAAAGTACCCAAAATCCACAAGCTCAAAAGGGAAGTTCAGAGCAGATCTAGATTTAAAAAAAAGGGGGGAGTTAAAGCAAAAGCTCTCAGAAGAGGACAGTTTAATGACAAATTAAACAAAGAATATCTTTGTGGGTTGCCTTCAGTTATAGAAAATCCTTCTACACGTGAGGCAGAGGTGTCAAACTCAGGTTCCATTACACCTGGAATACTGCCTGAACCAGCTTAAAATATAATTGTGAAATGTTTAACGTAATAAATAAAAATTCAATAAAACACAGATACTGTTAATGTGTGTGTTTTTTAAAAGTCAGTATGCATCGGTAGAGATTTGACACCACTGATATAAAGTATATGGCCAAAGCAATTAAAAACTTAGATACTGAGAGCCTCAATATCTTTTTATACAACTGGTAGAATCCTCATGAGATTTCCTCCTGGGTGAAATGTATTGACTGACTGGGTTGATTAGCAGGCTTCATAGGGTCAGCTCTTCTCTAAAGCTCAAGTCTTGAATGACAAAGCTTGCTCTCTTATGTCTCAGATGTACTAGTAGCCAGTCTCCTTGCCGTGGAAAATCCCTCCTGTTGTTGTTCAGTCATTCAGTAATATCTGACTCTTTGTGACCTCTCGGGCCATAGCATGCCAGGCTCTTCTGTTTTATACTATCTTCCAAAGTCTAAGTGCTTGTTCATTGCTTCCATGACACTATCTCATCTTTTGTCATTCTCTTCTTCTTTTACTTTCAATCTTTCCTAATATTAGGGTATTTTCCAATGAGTCCTATCTTCTCATTATATGACCAAAGTATTTAAACTTTAGTTTCAATATCTGACCTTTCAATGAGTAGTCTGAATTAATTTCTTTAAGTATTGACTGTTTTGATCTCCTTGTTGTCCAAGGGACTATTACAAGTCTTTCCAGCACCACAATTTGAAAGCATCAGTTTTGCAGTGGTAAGTTTTCCTTATGGTCTTTCATTATATACATTACTAGTGGAAAAACCATAGCTTTAACTATTTTGCCAACTTTTGTTGGCAAGGTAGTAGATTTGATTTTTTTTAGTATGCTGTCCATATTTGTCATAGCTTTATTTCCAAGGAGCAAGCTTCTTTTAATTTCATAGCTGCAGTCACCATTTGGAGTGACCTTTGAATCCAAGAATATAAAATCTTCCATTTCTTCTTTCTTTATAGATACAGGAATGGATGGGACTGGTTGCCATGTAGTTAGTTTTTTTTTTTTATGAATGTTAAACTTCAAGCCAACTTTTATACTTTCCACTTTCACCCTCATCAAGAGGTTTCATAATTCTTCACTTTTTGCAACTAGAGTGGTATTATCTACATATCTGAGATTGTTGATATTTATATTTTTTTCTGGCAAGCTTAATTGTGACTTTTGATTCATCCATCTAGGCATTTCACATAATGTACTCTTAGATTACTGCCTTGTTTATGGCAGAAGGGCTTCTCTAGCTCAATGAAATTATGAACTATATGATGCAGGATTACCCAAGATGGAGAGGTCATAGTAGAGAATTCTGACAAAAAGTAATCTACTGGAAAAGGAAGTGGCAAACCATATCAGTAGATTACTTTTTGTCAGAATTTCTTTGCCAAGAAAACCCCATGCACAGTATTACTTTTTGTCAGATTTTCTTTTTGTCAGATTACTTTTTGTTAGAATTTCTTTGCCAAGAAAACCCCATGCACAGATTACTTTTTGTCAGAATTTCTTTGCCAAGAAAACCCCATGCACAGTATTAAAATAATAGAAGAGGGGCAGCTAGGTGGTGCAGTGGATAGAGCACTGGCCCTGGAGTCAGGATGACCTGAGTTCAAATATGGCCTCAGACACTTGCCACTTATTATCTGTATGATGCTTGCTGTATGGGCAAGTCACTTAACCCTGAATGCCTTGCAAAAAACTCCCAAAAAACAAAACCAAGTGATAAAGTAGATATGACATTGGAAGATGAGCCCCTCAGGTCAGAAAGCGTCCAACACGATACTGGGGAAGATCAGAGAAAAACTACAAGTAGCTCCAGAAAGGATGAAGTAGCTGGGTCAAAAGTGAAAGGAAGCTTAGATGTGGATGGGTCTGGTGATGAATGGAAAGTCCAGTGCTTTAAAGATGAATATTGCCTAGGAAAATGGAATGTGAGATCTATGAACTAAGGTAAACTGCATGAGATCAGACAAGAGATGGAAAATTTAAACACTGACATCTTGGGTATCAGTGAAATCCCTCTACTTGCTCCTTTAATCCAATTTCATCCCAACTCCTCCAGAAAATTGCACCTAATTCTGTCCCCACTTTACTTTTCTTCAATCTTTTCTACTATCTCCTTTCCTGCCACTTAAAACACATTTCATGTCTTCTTCATTATTAAAAAAAAATCAACCTCTTTACTTGATCCTACAATCCCCAGAAACTATTGTCTTAGGTTTCTCTTTTTATTATTTATTATTTAATTTTCCCCAGTTACATGTAAAAAGAATTTTTAACGTTTGTTTTAAAAACTTTGAGTTTCAAATTCTCTTCCTTTTTCCCTTCCCACCCTGCCCCCTATTGAGAAGGCAAGCAATTCCATAGAGGTTATATATGTGTAATTGTGCAAAACATATCCATAATAGTCATGTTGTAAAAGAAAACATAGAAAAAAAAACTTCAAGGAAAATAAAGTGAAGAAAGCAAAAAAACCAGAAGTTGCTTCAATCTGTATTCAGACACCATCAATTCTTTCTCTTCCCATTAATGGACTAGGGAAGATTTGTAAGAAGGTCCCATGTTTTTGTTAATGAGGCACTGGTTCTCAAGGGTTGTGATGCCCTCTGGCTCTAAAAAGTATATAAAGACTCTGAAGTGTGGTTTTACTTTGCGGCTTAGTTTTGGAAGAAAGTTTGTGTGCCAGATGAGACTCTGGGAAGCCACTAAGCAGCACCACCCCCCCGCCCCCGCCGGCTTTGAAAACCCAGATGTTGGTGCTTTCATCTCTGGTAACTATGTATGTAATGGTCAGACAGTTGGATCTGTCAATCTGTGATGTATGTATTGCTTATGTAAGATGGTTGGAAGTATGTCTGTTGATTCTGATTTCTCTGTATTTTCTCTGAAGTTCAGGCTCCTGACCTTTTCCCCCTGAACTAAATGAATGATACATCTGCTTGATTAAAGTGATTGTTGACTCCTCAAAAGTTGCCTTTCCTTTTGGAAATGCAAATCTAAGAACCTGTGATAGCAGACCCTCCTGTGTATGTCGGGGTGCTTGCTTTTACGCTCACAAAGCCTGTTCCTGGTCCACTGGGGCCAGGGCTGGACTGTGCTCCTCTCTCACCCAGGTCCAACAGACTTTTCCTACTGACCTTCTAAATTGTCCTTGGAATTTGTGGGCTGAGAAGTCTGAAAACTGACATAGCTGTCAGCAATTCATTCCCCTGAGGCCTGTGCTGGGTTTGCTGGAACCTGGTCTGTGCTGGCAACTGTGCCTCTCTTTTACCCTGATGCAATACCCTTTTCCTGTTAACTTTCCAGGTTGTCTTGGGCTGGAAATTTTTTTCACCTTGTATTTTTGTGAGTTCTGCTCCTCTAGAATGTGTTTTGTCATTTTTTAGAGATATTTGGAGGGGTTTAGGGGAGAGCTCAGGTGAGTCTCTGCCTTTACTCTGCCATTGTGGCTCTGCCTCCCCTCCCCTCCCCTCTTTTTTTATAGTTAAATTCCTTGAGAAAGCCATCTACTTCACTACCTCCACTTTCTTGGTGCCTCTCCATTTCTAAATACTATGCAATATGACTTCTGACCCTATTCAACTGAATCTACCTTCCAAAGTTACCAGTGATCTCTTAGTTGCTAAATCGAATAGCCCTTGCTCAATCTGTATCCTTCTTGGACTTCTCTGCAGTATTTAACTTGATTGATAGGATCTCTTCTTGGATATTCTCTCCCCTCTGACACATTACTCCTTCTTTGTTCTTTTCCTATCTATTCCACCTCACAGGCTTCTCTGAATCAGGCCATGGTTAGTTGTTTTGAGCCACAGTCACACACCAGTGTCTCAAACGTCTCAAATAGCATGTCCCTTAGGTATCTCAAAATCAACATATCTAAAACAGAGCTAATCATCCACTTACCCTCAGCCTTTTCAATTTCTAAACTTCCTTATAACTGTTGAGAGTACCGTCCTTCTAGTTATCCAGGCTTGTAACTTCTGTATCATCTTCAACTCCTCACTCTTACACCACATATCCAATCTGTGGACAAATCTTGTGGTTTCCTCCTTTACAGGATCTCTTGTATACATCCTATTTCCTTGAGTTATAGTATCACGACCCTATTTCAGATTTTCACCACTTCTTTCTGAACTTTCAGTCTTCTATATTTTGTCTTCCTACCTTAAGTCTCTCCTCACTCCAATCTGTCTACTCAACTACCAAGGTGATGTTTCTGAAGCATATGCCTGATCAAAATACTCTCTTGCTCAGTGAGCTCTAGTGGATTCCTTTTAGGATCGGATAAACTGCTCTGCTTTGGCATTTAAAGCTCCTAGGCCCTCACTCATTTTTCAGTCTTTTTCCAATTTACTCTCCTCCAAGCAGTCGATGATTCCCAGTATCCATGCCTACTTATAGATCCCTCAAAAAAATAACACTGTATCTCCTTTCTCTGTGCCTTTGCACTCACTCTTCCCAATCCTGGAATTCTCTGTGCCCTCATGTCCACATCTTAGTTTCTCTGAATTCCATCAAGACTCAGTTCATATCATGTTTTACCTTCTGCAGGAGGTCTTTCTCTGTGCTCCTAGTTGTTGACAGATGCCTTCTTTCTTTTTGTATATATGGTACATATCTAATTATTTACATGTTGTCTTTCATTTCTGAATATATGGTTCTTGAGGGTAGGGACTATTTTTCTCCTTCTTTGTGTGTATCCCCAGGGCTTAGCATAATAACAGCTTAATAAATACTTCTTGATTCACTATAGAAATTACTTAAATGTTTACTATTGTTTAAGAATGACCTTAAGTAATTGAAGAGGTATTCATTGCTCATATAATAAAAATAATAGTGCCTAAATTAACTTATAGATTTAGTGCTATACTAATCAAGCCTCTAAGGGAGTTTATTTTATAGAACTTGAGAAAATAATTTAAAAAATAATTTAGCAGGATATAATAGAAATGGTAAAGAAACACAGGAATAAAGATAGGAAAGTACTTAGCAACCTCAGATTATATTAGAAAACAGTAATACTCAAAATTACTTGGTATTACTTGCAAAATAGAAAATTAAACAAATTGCACAAACTAGAAAAGAATACTCATATTCAATAACCCATTGTTCTATAAATTTAAGAACATAAATTACTCAAGTAAAGATTCCCTAATTGGGAAAGAATTGATGCAAAAACTGAAAAGCAATTTACCAAAAAAATGTACACCAACATATTGCAACATATATCACAATTAGCTCAAAATGGATACAGGATGAGTATCAAAAGTTGCAACACAAATATACAAATAAAAGATATGATCATGTAACTTTTCATATTTATAGCTGGGGCAAGAATCCTTAGCCAACCAAGGAATGGTACCATTGCGAAAGATAAATATGTAAGTATATGAAATTAAAATGCTTTTAAATTAATAAAATCAAGGCAGTTAGGATATAAAAGGAAAGCATAAATTAGGAAGAGGGAATTCTTGCACCAAAAATCTTTAATAAGGGTCTCTTATCCAAGATGCATCAAGAATATATCAGAAGTATATAAGACACATGAAGAGCCATGCCACAACAGACAAATAGACAAAGGATATGAACAAATATTTCTCAAAGGAAGAATTGTAGACTATTAACAACCACATAAAGGATTACTCCAAATCATAAATAAGAGAACTGCAAATCAAGTAGCTCTGAAGGTTCACCTTACTCTGAGCAAATTGACAAATACACACACATGTACAGTAGAATCTTAGTTTATGAGTAACCTGGTTTATGTATGCTTCACTGGACAAGGAAAAATTTTTCATAAAATTTGTCTTGCAGGACAAACAAAAATTCTCAGTATGAACATCATATTTGGACTTGAACAGCTCATGAAGGGAATGATGCTCAAGTAGGAAAATAGTTTTTTTGAACCTATGTAAGATTGCATGCCATCTTGGGGAGGGAGAAAATTTAAAACTTATGGAAGTGATAGTTGAAAACTGAAAACAAATAAATTTAAAAAATCAAAAACAAGTATCATTAAATAGACTCCTAGTCAGAAGTGAAAGTAAAGAAAAAAACTCACTGAGTCAACACATTAAAGTTATTCTAAAAAACAAAAAATAAGTGAATGTAGTAGTGTCAATCTGACTTTTAGTGAAAATACCCTAAGAGAGAACACCCCCAATGTTGAAATCCCTGATGTTCTCATAGATGGAGAGTCTTCTTCCAAGCAATAACCCTTCCTCTTCCTCCCTATCATCTCCCTCATGTCAGCCATGACTCTTCTCAAAGGTACGGCGCAGATTGATTTATTTTATTTTTGGTTTATATTGTGTACTAATTATTGCTATTGTATTTCAGGTGCATTAGGGACAAAAAAACTTACTTAAAATTATAAATAATTAGTTTTATATGAATATTTTGGGGGATGTGGTACTGATCACCCAACTTTACATTAATTCCTGTCAAAAAATTCACTTTGCAATATGAACAAATCACATTACAAACAGAATCTCTGAACGAATTAAATTCATAAACTGAGGTGGAGCAGCTACAGAAAATCATGTTGATTAAAGATTTAACTCCTAATGTGCCATGAAAGTCAAGGAGATTAAAGTCACATATACACACACATATATGTATAAATACACAAACATATATATCTATATATGTACGTATGTATTATATATTCATAGCAGCACTTTGTTTACCTCATCTACTTATAATTTGGTTTCTGATTTCATCATTCATCTTAAACTGCTCTCTCCAAAGTTACTAATCATCCTTAAATTTCTTTAAACTTAATGTTTTCTGTTTCTTATATCACCATATTATCCAATGTATCCTTGCCCTTCTTCTTAGTTATCTCATATGACAAATAGTTTTATTGTTTAGTGAGAAAAAAATCGGCACAATTGATTAATATGTCAAGAGATGTAAAACCTGTGCAATGTATAGACCCACTGACCTTCCACTTCCACTAGGTGGTATGTTGGGGGTGTCTTCTCATGTCTTTTACTTTGAGTCTCACTTTTATAAAGATCAGGTACTTCAGGTAACCATTTATTTTGTTATTTTTACTTGGGATTTTTTGGTTTGTTGTTGTTCTTTTAATTTACATTGTTGTAGATACTATGTATATTGTTTTCTTGGCTCTGCTTACTTCACTGTGCATCAGTTCATTTAGATCCTTCCATACTTCTCTGTATTCATCACATACACCATTTTTTACAGCACAGTAGTATTTCATTACATGCTTATACTACAATTTGCCTAGCTATTCCTCAATCAATGGGCATCTACTTTGTTTCCAATTCTTTGCTATCACAAAAAAGTGCTATTATAAATATGTTGGAGTATATGGGGACTATTTTCTTATCAATGACTTTCTTGGGATGTAAGCCCAGTAATATAGTCTTTAGTTAAAAGAATATGATATTTTCATAACTTTATTTTCATAATTCCAGACTGTTTTCCAAATGGTTTTACAATTTTACAGTTCACCAACAATGTATCAATGTGTGCCTAGCTTCCCATAATTCTCAAATATTATTGCATATTTTGATATTTTTGCCAATTTTCAGGGTATGAGGTAAAACCTTAGAACTGTTTTAATTTGCATTTTTCATTATTAGTGATTTAGATACTTTTTTCATTTTGTTGTGAATATTTTACAATTCTTATTTTGAGAATTGTTTATTCAAGTCCTTTGGGGAATGGCATACACATACACACATACACAGAGATGCATACATACACACACTTATTTATTGTTTATATATCTTGGATACCAAACCCTTATAAGCAAAAAATATAATGTAGGGGAGCCAAGATGGCAGAGAGAAGGCAGGAAATTGCTTGAATTCTCCCCAGTTTCCCTTGGAAACAACTTTAAATCATACCTCTAAATGGATTCTGAAGTGACAGAACTCACCCAAAGTTGGAGTGAAAGTTTTCCACTTAAGATAACTTAGAAGGACTTCAGAAAAGGTCTATCTCACTTGAGTAAAAGGGGAGCACAGCTTAGTGCAAAGTGTCTTTGTAAGCCAACATGAAGCTCTTAACTAAAGCACAGATCATCAACTGAGGCCCCTTGGTCTTGGCTTGGTAAGCCAACTGTGAGGCCTCCAGTACCATTGCAGCAACTGGAACCCCAGCAAAATAGGCATGACTAGACTAGGCCATCTCAGCTCAGTGGGCAAGCTGCAAATACCTGAAGTGACCAGGCCCTGTTACACAGCATAAGAAGCTTGGGATAGTGTCCTTCATGCCCTAGGAACAGAGCACAACTTTAAAAGTCATGAAATAGGCTGAAAATGAGTAAGAAACACAAAAGACCCTGACCACAGAAAACTACTGTGGCAACAGGGAAGATCAAAACACAAACTCGGAAGAGGACAACAATGTCAAAATCCCTATATGTAAATACTCAAAGGGGAATATGAATTGGTCTCAAGCCCAGAAAGTCCTCTTGGAAGAGCTCTAAAGGGATTTTAAAAATCAAGAGAAGTAGAATAAAAATTGGGAAAAGGAATGAGAGTTATGCAGGAAAACTAGGAAAAGAGCTTGGAAAAGGAAGCACAAAAATTGACCAAAGAAAGCAAATCCTTAAAAAATAGAGTTGTGTCAAATAGAAAAGGAAGTACAAATGCTCAGTGAAGAAAATAATTTCTTAAAAATTAGAATTGGCCTTCTAACTCCATGTGACGTCAAAAATTAGTCAAACAAAATCAAAAAAAATGAAAAAATAGAAGAAAATGTAAAATACCTCATTGGAAAAATAACTGACCTGGAAAATAGATCCATGAGAGAGAATTATTGGCCTACCTGAAGGTCATGATAAAATAAATAGCCTGGACAGCATCTTTCAAGAAATTATCAAGGAAAACTGCCCTGAAATTCTAAAACCAGAGGGTAAACTGGTCATTGAAAGAATTCACCAATCACCTTCTGAAAGAGATCCCAATATGAAAACTCCAAGGAATGTTGTAGCCAAATTCCAAAATTAACAGCTCATGGAGAAAATACTGCAAGCAGCCAGAAAGAAACAATTCAGATATCAAAGTGCCACAGTCAGGATTACACAGCACTTAGCACTTTCTACATTAAAGGACTACAAGGCTTGGTGTAGGATACTGCAGAAAGCAAAAGAACTTTGATTACAGTCAAGAATCAACCATCCAGCAAAATTGAGCATGATCGTTTGGGGAAAACATGGATATTCAGTGAAAGAGAGGACTTTCAAATTTTTCTGATGAAAAGATCAGAGCTGAACAGAAAATCTGATCTTCAAATACAAGAATCAAGAGAGGCATAAAAAAGTAAACAGGAAAGAAAAAAATGAACATCATTTGAACCATACTCATTGTATTTGGCTCAAAGAGGGAATAAGATACACACTCAGTTGGATATAGAAATTTATTTTACCCTATAGGGAAGTAAGAGGGGAAAGGAGGAAAAAAGGGAAAGGAAAGGGGCAGATAGAAGGGAGAGAAATAAAAGGAGGGGCTGAAAGAAGGGAGGGTAGATTGAGGAAGGTGGTAGTCAGAAGCAAAATACTAGTGAAGTGAGAAAGGGTGAAAGGATAGATTAAAAACATTACTAGTGGGAAAACAGGATGGAGAGAAATACAATTATTAATCATAACTGAATGTGAATGGGATGAGTTCTCCCATAAAACAGAAGTGGATAGCTGTAATGTTAATTAGAGAGTTAAAGATCTTCCCCACCCATTAATGGGCCTACTCATTAAGGAAAGCTTGATTAGGGGAGATTTGTTTTGAAGGAAGGCCCACACCTTTTCTTAATTTCTAATGAGGCACTGATTCTCAAGGGTTGTGATGCCCTCTGGCTCAGAAAAATGTATATATACATATATGTATATACTCTGAGGTGAGGTTTTGTTTTGGGGCTTACTCATTGGAAGTGTTTGTTTGGTCCAATGAGACTGGGTAGCCACTAAGGAGCCCCCCAGTTTTGAAAACCCGGATATTGGTACTTCTCTCTCTGGTAACTATGTATGTATGGACACACAGTTGACTGTGTCTGTTGATCTGTGATGTATGGTCAGACAGTTGGAAGCCCTATATGTTGGTCTTTCTTTTTGTAATTTCTGTTTCAATTTTCTGTGAAGTTCAGGGTGCTGAGTATTTCCCCTAAACTAAGTGAATGATATATGTGCTTGTTTAAAGTAGACTATGGGCCCCTCAAAAGTTGCTTTCCTTTCAGAAAAGCAAATCTAAGAACCTGTACAGCAGGCCTTCCTGTGTATTTTGGATCCTTGCTGATATAATAGCAGAGTGGATTAGAAACTAGAATCCTACAATATGTTATTTACAAAAAATACTTTTGAAGCAAAGAGATACACACAGAGTAAAGGTAAAAAACTGGAGCAAAATATATTATGCATCAGCTGAAGTAAAAAAAAAAAAGCTGGGGTATCAATCTTGTTCTCAGACAAAGCAAAAGCAAATATAGATATCATTAAAAGAGACAAGCAAGGAAACTACATCTTGCTAAAAGGTACCATAGATAATGAAGTAATATCAATACTAAACATGTATGTACCAAGTGCATCCAAATTCTTGAGGAGAAGTTAAGTGAGTTACAGGAAGAAATAGCAAAACTATACTAGTGGGAGACCTCAACCTCCCTATCTCAGAACCAGATAAATCAAACCACAAAATAAAAATGAAAGGAGTCAAGGGGGTGAATAGAATCTTAGAAAAGTTAGATATGATAGGCCTCTGGAGAAAATTGAATGAGGAAAGACAGAAAAGAATATACCTTTCCTCTGCAATATGTGGCAACTACACAAAAACTGACCATGAATTGGGGCATAAAAACCTCACAGTCAGGTGCAGAAAGGAAGAAATATCAAATGCATCCTTTTCAGATCATGATATGATAAAAATTACATGTAATAAAGGGTCATGGAAAGACAGGCAAAAAATTAATGGGAAATTAAATAATCTAATCCTAGAGAATGAATGGATCAAACAATAAATCACAGAAACAAGCAATTTCATCACAGAGAATAACAATAATGAGACAACATACCAAAACTTACATGATGCATCCAAAGTAGTTCTTAGGGGAAATTTTATATCTCTAAATTGTTACATGAATAAAATGTAGAAAGAGGAGATCAACAAATTGGAGATGCAACTAAAAAAGCAAGAAAAAAAATTTAAAAATCCACACTTAAATACCAAATAAGAAATTCTGAAAATCAAATGAAAGATTAATAAAATTGAAAGTAAACTATTAAATTGATAAAATTAAGAGCTATTTTTATGAAAAAGAACAATAAAATAGACAAATCTTCGATTAATTTGATTTAGAAAAGAAGAAAACCAAATTATCAGTATGAAAAATGAAAAGGGTGAATTCACCACCAGTGGAGAGGAAATTAAAGCAATAATTAGGAGCCATTTTGCCTAACTCCTTGCCAATAAATCTGACAATCTAAATGAAATGAATGAATATTTACAAAAAGCAAAAATATAAATTGCCCAGATTTACAGAAGAGGAAATAGAATGCTTAAATAACCCCATTTTAGAAAAACAAATTGAACAAGCCATCAATAAACTCCCTAAGGGGAAAAAACTCCTCTAGGGCCAGATAGATTTATAGGGGAATTCTACCAAATATTTAAAGAACAATTAATTTTAATACTATATAAACCATTTGGAATTATAGGTGAAGGAAGAATCCTACCAAATTTCTTTTATGACACAAATATGGTGCTCATACTTAAACCAGGAAAAGCCAAAATAGAGAAAGAAAATTATAGATCAATTTCTCTAATGAATATTGCTGCAAAAAATTTTAAATAAAATATTGGCAAAGAGATTACACAAATTTATCACCAGGATAGTACACTATGACTAGGTAGAATTTATACCAGGAATGCAGGGCTGGTTAAATGTTAGGAAAACTATCATCATAATTGATCATATCAATAACAAAATTAAATGCATAAAACAAAATATGAGGAATAAACATGAAACTAGTCATGTTAAAAATATAAGGATTGAAATGAAAATATAAGACTGCATAAGATTACAAAGGAAACCAATCTTACTAAAATATAGTTATCACAATATGTTCATGGATCCCTAGTTAAGAACCCCTGCAATAACTTCCTAAGTAGTTCCAGTGACACCGTCTCCTCCTTCTAACCAAGAGGGAATTTTATTTTATACAGATATAGCTGACAAATTTATATTCCTAGAATACAAATTTGACTGTATCACCTCCTATTCAGATATTTACAGTGACTCCTTATTATCCCCCAAAACACAATATTCTTAATTTTAGAAGTACTTCCATAATCAGGTTTTTTTTCTTTTTTTCATAGGAATACAGATTTAAAGTCGAACCCAATTATTTTACAGATATAGGAAACAGAAGTACAGAGAGGCTAAGTTACTTGCGCAGTTTCACATAGCTAGTATCTGAGACAGGATTTAAACTTAGGTCTTCCTGATTCCAAGTCTAGACTTCTTTAGCCATACCATGATGCTCCTCTTTCGTATTACTGCCTTCCACATACCCTCCAGGAAGTCCTTGATATACTCCATATATGACCTTTCATTGCCACTTCTCTCCTTTTGATAAGGGTTTTCCATGTCCATAATGAACTCTCCCTCTCTTCCCTTCCACCTACTAGAAGCCCTACCATAACCTCAAATCACAGCTCAGGAACTACCCCCCATGTAAGACTTTTTCTGATCATAAGAGGTTTTTTAATACTCTCTCTCTTGAAATATGTATGGGGGCAGGGTGATGTGGTACCTTCTCCATCTCAGTCGATATATCAGAATGTAGTCACAAATAATGATGTTTAATATGTAAACAAGATGTGTCTATGTCCTGTGAGCTTTTAATGAGGTGTGATCTTTGGGTCAAGAAGGGAACAGCATAACTGGCTGAACAAACAATTTAGCCACCCTTCTGGTGACTTTAAATAGTTGGATGAATTTTAACAGTCTGAGCTCTAGTTTGATAAATGGAACAGTCAAAGAATCTAGGCCCTGGAACACTGTGGGGGCAGATTCCTGTCATTGTATCAGAGTGTAGGGTGTGGGGGGGCATTAAGGAAGAAAAGGAAAGAAGACTTTTCTCCCCATCACAATGATATCATTAGAGCTACTGGACAAGTAGGAGCTTATACATCCACCTGAGAGCAGAGACACACATATACCCAAGGACAGGCACAAATACAAAGAAATAATCATGTAAGGGCTGAAGTATGTTCTATGAGTGTAATCTCTTACAGAAGAGGGCTGAGCTATGCACTCAAGATAGAATCAGAAGCTAGAAGCCCAGATAAAATATCCCACCCAGACAAGATGCTGCACTCAAGGGGAGCTATGTAAGGACTCTGCCTAAACCAATGAATCAGTGAATGAATGAATGGATGGATGGATGGATAAGAAGATAAAGAAATATATGACTTCCAGAAGTCATATATATTTTGCCACATATATATTCCAGACATGTGCCTTATTACTTCTGTACTCTAAGACTGAATCTACCCTTCCCATGGAGCTTGTGTGTATGAATGTGTCCCCAGACTTTTGTGAAAGAATGTTTGTACAAACTGTTCTCACTATATAATTTTAGTAAACTCTTTTGCTAATAGCTAATTGGCTCTGTTGGCTAATTGTTAATGAGAAGCATACCAAATATAGTGTTAAAAGGGCAGACTCACAGGGTCACTCCTAGAACTTAAGATTGGCAACTACCCTCAGGGGACACATCTCACAAGTATAAGTGCCAAACTGGGGAACTATTCCTACTGGGGTTGCTATATTCATACTACTTTGCACTTACCTGTTGTAAAATTATCATATTTATTTATTGGTATCTCCTTTGTGGGATACTTAGGTGGCACAGTCGATAAAGTGTTGGGTCTGGAGTTAGGAAGATTTATTTTCATGAGAGAGTTCAAATCTGGCCTCAGACTTACTAGAAAGTCTCTTAACCCTATTTGCCTCACTCCCTCATTTTTAAAATGAGTTGCAAAAAGCAATGACAAACTATTCCAGTATCTTTGCCAAGAAGACTCCAAATGGGATCACAAAGAGTTGGATACAACTAAAATGACCAGGCAACAACAATCTTTGTTGTATCCTTTCTCCCTACTCTCTCCACCAAAGAGTAAACTTGAAAGCAGAGATTTTTTTCATTTGTGTCTTGTTTGATCTTGCCACTTGTTTCCTGACTCCATGAATTTTCAAATGCTATCTCCCATGCCTGAAATTCTCTCCATCCTTATCTCCATCTTTTGATTTCCCTCTCTTCCTTAAGATTTCAAATAAAATCCTACATTTGGTAAGGAGACTTTCTTGATCCTTTTTTAATTCTAGCATTTACTCTCTAGGATTATCTCCAATTTATCCTCTAAATATCTTTGTATATAGTTCTTTATATGTTGGTTCCACCATTAGACTGATAATTCCTAGAGAGCAGGGACTGGTTTTTGTCTCGTTTTGTATGCCCAACACTTAGCACAGTTCCTGGCATATAACAGACACTTAATAAATGCTTGATGACTTGATTTAATTTGTTTTTTTTTATCTTCAGTGTTTTGTGCTTTATAAATGTATTGAACCAAATTGGTGAATTGAAACCAAAAGGAAATTTATCTGTTAAAATGAAGCCTAGCTCTATTCAATTGGCATAGTCAAATAACAGAGTATATGCCAAGAATATAATATTTACCAGCCCAGATGGACTGCATTGATCAGAGCCTAAACAATATTCCAAACTAATCCCCATAAAATGTGTCAATGATGAAAATTGTGAATGAGCTTTTGAAGGGAATTAAGCTCTGGGGAGAGGAAGGGAAAGGAAGGGAATAAGCATTTATGTAATGCCTACTATGTGCCAGGCACTGTACTAAAATTATTTTTACAAATACAATTTCATTTGGTTCTTATCACAACTATGTGAGGGTATTGTTATCATTTCCATTTTATAGTTGAGGAAACTGATGTAAACAGAGGTTAATGACTTGCTCAGAGTGAAACAGCTAGTCGTCCTGACTCCATATCTCCTGACTCCAGACCAATATTCTACCCACTGTGTCAACAACTTCATTAGTATAACAAATGGTTTAAGTTTTCATTTTGTATTTTCTTCTTTTAAAATATCTTTTCCCCCAGAACTCTTAAATATAAGTTAATCTCCTTGTAAGCTCAAAACAAACCTTTCACAAAAAAAGATAAGTGCAAGAATATAAACATTTAAAGAGACACAAAAGTCAAGTTCCAGTTCTACTCTCTATAGTGGATAGCTAGGTATCTATTCTGCAATAACAGTAAAAAGTAGACCTTAAATTGATGATGGAGAAATCTAATATTTGTTGCAGGAATTCTTAGCTCCAATCTATTACGTTGCCTTAATTTGGGGAAGATTTCCTATTTGACAAGAAATATCAGGAAAATTAAAAAGCTTGGTAGAAATTATGTTTAGATCAAGATCTTATCTGGAAGACAACATCATATATAGTGGGCAGTATGTTGGACTAGAATTCAGAAAGACCTGGGATTGAGTCCTGCTTTAGTTAATCAGGCCATAAAAATTTATGAAGTGCCTCCTATGTGCCAAGTACCATGGTAAGTACTAAGTAATAGTCACTGCTCTGAAGAAGCTCACAGTTAAATAACTGTACAAACAAGCTGTATACATGAAAAATTAGAAATAATCAGCGGAGAGAAGGCATTAGAAGAAAGAAGGATTGGGAAAGTCTTCCTGTAAAACAAAGGATTTCAGTTGGGACTAGGATTCAGGAGGTAGAGAAGAAGAAAGAGATCATTTTTTGGCATGGGGCATAGCCAGTGAAAATGCCTAGAGTCAGGGTGATAGAGTGTCTTGTTTGAGGAACAGTAAGGAGGCCAGTGTTGCTCGATCACAGAGCGTATGAGTCCTTGTAGTGGTATATAATATCTATCCATTAACTGTAAAGTGCCAGCACAATGTCTCACAAAGTAAGCACTATATAAATCTTAGCTATTATTAGTATCTGACACATAGTAGGTGCTTAATAAATGTTTATTAATTGATTCTCACTATCATCTTCTATCTTCCATTTTGTAATTAAGCTCCTTAAGAAACCCACTTACTTTCTTCTCATTCTTTTCAAACTTTCTGAAGTCTGGTTTCCAACCTTGTCGCTCAACTGAAACTATTTGGTTCAGTTATTGATGATTTCTTAAATGCCAAATGTAATGGCTTTTACTCAATCCTTATTCCTTTAACTCGCTGACATTGTTGATCACTCTCTTCTCCTTGGTACGTTTTTCACTCTAGGTTTTTGTGACCCTTCTTTCTCCTGCTTCTATCTGTCTGACCTCTTTTCATACTCTTTTTCTGGGTATTCATCCATTCTGCTAACTGTGGATGTCCCTAAAGGTTCCTTTCTTTTCCCTCTGTTTATAATATCACTGGTGATATTATTACTTTCCACGAATTCAATTATCACCTCTATGATGGATTGATCATTGGTAGATAATCATTGATCTAAGATGATTCACAGATCTAAGGATTTATTTTTCTAGTTCCATTCTCTCTTGTGAGTTCTAGTCTCTCATCTCCAATTCTCTACTGAAAATTTTGAACTGAATGTCCTGTAGAAAGCATATTCATATCATTATCTTCTCACACCCTTCCCTCTTCCAAACTTCCAATTACTGTCAAGGACACCATATCTTTCTTGTCTCCTAACCTTCTAGCTTAGGCTATCATTCTTGATTCTTATTGCCAGGTTCTGTCAACTCTACCTTCATAACATTTTTCACATATATTTCTTCTCTCCTCTGGCGTTGTCACTTCCCTGGTTCAGGATCACCTCATGACTGGTCTATTACAATAAACTTCCTGTTGGTTTCCCTGCCTCAAGTGACATGTGACATTCAGCTTACAAATAGATCTTCCTAAGTACAAGTCTAATCAGTCACTTCCCTACTCAATAAACTCCACTGGATCCTTATAACTACTAGTACCAAATATAAATTCCTCAATTTGGCTTTCTAAGACCCTCACAACCTGCCTCTTGCACGCTTTTCCTATCATCTTACATTTTATTCTCCTCCATCTAGCCTATGATCCAGTAAACTTTCTTGCCGTTCTTTGGATCTATCTCCTTCTAAGAAGGCAGCATTTAACTCCATCAAAAGTAAAGTGCAACAAAAATTCACTGAAGAAAAACAAACTACATAAAACATAGAACAGGTAAAATAGAAAAGGAGCTATGAAATCTCAGTGAAGAAAATAAGTCTTTAAAAATGAGAATCAAACAAATGAAAGCTAATGACTTCATAAGAAATCAAAAAATGATAAAATAAAACCAAAAGTCTTTAAAAATTAGAATCAAACAAATGAAAACTAATGACTTCATAAGAAATCAAAAAATAATAAAATAAAACCAAAAGAATGAAGAAAAGAAGACAATGTGAAATATCTCATTGGAAAAACAAATGACCTGGAAAGTAGATCCAGGAGAGATAAGTCAAAAATTATTGGACTCCCTGAAAACCATGATAAAGAAAGACCCTAGCCATGATCTTTCAAGAAATTGTCATAGAAAATTGTCCTGATATTCTAGAACCAGAGAGTAAAATAGAAATTGAAAGAATCCATCAAATAAACTCCTAAAAGATATCCCAAAATAAAAACTTCCAGGGATATTATAGCCAAATTCCATGGCTCCCAAGTCAAGGAGAAAATATTGCAAACAGCCAGAAAGAAACAATTCAAATATCATGGAGTCACAGTCAGGCTAGCACAAGATTCAGCAGCTTCTACATTAAAGGATCTGAGGGCTTGGCATATGATATTCCAGAAAGCAAAGAAGATGGGGTTACAACCAAGAATCACCTATCCAGCAAAACTGAGTATAATCCTTCAGGAGAGCATTGAATGAAACAGAGGACTCAAGCAATCTTGATGAAAAGACCAGAGCTGAATAGGAAAATCTGACTTTCAAATGCAAGACTCAAGAGAAGCATAAAATGGTAATCAGGAAAGGGAAATCATAAGGGACTTAATAAGGTTAAACTATTTACATTCCTACATGGGAAGATGATGCTTGTAACTCATAAGAATTATCTCATTTTTAAGGCAGTTAGAAGGAGTATATATGGACAGAAAACATAAGTGTGAGTTGAATATGAAGGGATGATACCTAAAAAAATGAAATTAAGGAGTGAGAGAGAGGAATGTAATGAGAGAAAGAAAAAGGGAGAATTAGAATGGGGGTAAATTATCTCACATAAAAGAGGCAAGAAAAAATTTTCATAATGCAGGAGAAGAGGGGAGAAAAGAGGGGAAGTGAGTGAACCTTAATCTCATCAGAATTGGCTCAAAGAGGGAATAACATAACACTCAACCGGATATAGAAATTTATTTTACCCTACAGGAAAGTAGGGAGGGGAAAGGGATAAGAGAAGGTGGGGTGATAAAAGAAAGGGGAGGGGTAGTCAAAAGCAAAACACTTTTGAGGAAGGATAGGGTGAAAGGAGAAAGAGACTAGAATAAATGGGGTTGGGGGAATAGGATGGAACTAAATACAGTTAGCAATAGTAACTGTGAAAAAATTTTGAAACAAGTTTCTCTGATAAAGACTGTGAAAAAATTTCTCTGATGACTGTGAAAAAATTTTGAAACAAGTTTCTCTGATAAAGACCTCATTTCTCCAACACAGAGAGAATTGAGTCAAATTTATAAAAATAAGAGTCATTCTCCAATTGATAAATGACAAAAAATTTCAAGTTTTCAGATGAAGTAATCAAAACTATCTATAACTATATAAAAATGCTCTAACACATTATTGACTGGAAAATAAAAAGTAAAACAATTCTGAGGTACTACCTCATACTTATTGGAATGACTAATAGGATAGAAAAGGAAAATAGCCAATGTTGAGGGGGATGCAGGAAAAAAATGATACATCAATGCACTGTGAGCAAAATTTGTAGAGCAACTTGGAACTATGCACAAAGGGATATAAAACCATGCATACCCTTTGACCTAGTAACATCGCTACTAGGTCTGTATCCAAAAAGAGATAAAAAACAAAAAGGAAAGGGATCTATATTTACAGAGCTATTTATAGCAGCTCTCCTCTGGTGGCAAAGAACTGGAAATTGAGGGAAAGCCTATCAATTGGGGAATGGTTGAACAAATTGTGGCGTATGATTATGATGAAATAATATTATGTTATAAGAAAAGAAGAGCAGAAAAACCTAGAAAGACTTACATGAGCTGATGCAAAGTGAAATAAACTGCGTACAAAGTAACAGCAATATTGTGCAATGATCAGCTATGCCTTAGCTATTCTCAGCAATACAATGGTCCAAGACAATTCTGAAGAACTTGTGATGAAAAATGCTATCCATCCCTAAAGAAAGAACTTATGATGTCTGAATACAGATTGAAGGATACTTAACTTTGTATTTCTTGAGTGTTTTTTCTTTTGGTCTATGTTTTCTTTCACAACATGACTGTTATGGAAATGTTTTGCATGACTTCACATGTATGGCTTATATAGAATGCCTTCTCAATGAGAAGGGGCAGTGTGGAAGGAGGAGGGGAGAGAATTTGGAACTCAACATTTTACTTTATTTTTTTACCATTCCAAATGTTTTAATAAGAGTTCTCCCCAAGGCATTTAAAACACCACTTTGTGAGGATAAGCTCCATTGGAGAGAGAATACAGAACTCAGGTAGCCACGAAGCTGAGGAATTTTCTTGATTTGGGGCAGGATCAGAGAGTCCACTCTTTTCTGTTCAGCCTTGTGCTGCTCTGTAATTTTGTATTTCTCCTTTTTCTGTGTCAAAAATCTCTCTTTTCAGGTATCAAGTTTTACGGAGCCTCTTCCTGAAGTAAGCATCAGTAAGATGATTTGCAATTTTTACACCTGAAAGGTTAACCCTGGTAGATGTGGCAATGACAAATTTCTGATAGGTCCTTCTCAGAGGAATACAGTTGATAGTGAGAGGTCTGGTCACCAGTAGCAAGCCACTAGCCAGCTGCTTCAGGAAAACCACTTACTTGTGGTGGCCAGTGAGTGTGATCACAACTATACCTGGGGTGTTGCTAGTTAGAAGTCTCCTCAAATGCTGGCTTAGAAGCTTTCTTAGGCATATCCTCAATAGGGTAATATCTAGGCACTTTGCAAATCTTTACTACATGGTAAAGATTTTATTCTTTTTTTATTTTATTTTATTCTTATCACCACCAACCAGCTTCAAAACAGTAGCAGACACCTTCTCTTTCTTCTCATTCCAGGTTTTTGGTGCAGTGTATTTCTGTTTGTACATGGCCCACTGGGAATACATTGCAGACCTGCAGTATCGACCAATCCCTTGGGCCAGGACTGGGTTCTGACTGCAGTGCTTTTCAGGCTTTTTCACCACCTTTTCAATCACATCCTCTTCATTCTTTTTTTCTTTCTTTTTTCTTGCCTTTGGTTCATTTGAGGACATTTTGTCCATCATCTTTAGAGAAGGGGAAGAGGATTTTAAAGATGAATGTTAAAAATTGTTTTTACATTGAACTGGGAAAAAATAAAATACTAAACAAAGCCATAAAAACCTCCATGCCAGAAACAATGTGCAAGCAAAGCTCAATGAGATTCACACTTCTTGACTCAATAAGAAGGCTCAAAATTTAGTTTTATGCTTTTATGATTCTGTGAAGGCCAAAGACTTTTGGTGCATCTCAACTACTCAGTGCTGATGGAGTAACACTGATTAGTGATAAGGACAAGATCTTGGAGAGATAGGCTGAATAATTCTATAGTATTCTCAACAGAACATCATCAACCAATGCCTAAGCCATCGACTGTATATTTCAGGTAGAAGTCAACTCCTCTCTAGCTGAATTTCTAACTGAAGACGGGGTTTTGAATGCCTCTCGTGTGGCAAAGTGCTTAGTGCTGATTCTCTTCCAGCTGAGTTTTACAAGGCAAGTGGTATGCAATAGCTGACTGAAATTTTCCAGATTCTATGGCAAGAGGACGTTATCCCTCAGGAGTTCAAGGATGCCTCCATTATCCATCTCTATAAAGGGAAAAGAAATAGGTTTTCCTGTGATAATCACAGCCGGGCCTCTCTCTTATTCATCGCTGACAAGATTTTTGCCAGAGTCCTCCTTAATAGGCTGATTCTTCATCTGGAAGATGGTCATCTACCCCTGAGCCAGTATGGTTCAGAAAGGACCAACGAATGATTGATATTGTGTTTGCTGCCCGACAACTCCAGGAGAAATGCCAGGAGCAGAACAGAGGTCTGTACACAATGTTCATCATTCTGACCAGGACCTTTGATGCTGTCTGTCAAGAGGGCTTGTGGAAGATTATGTTAAAATCTGGTTGTCCAGAGAAGTTCTTCAGTAGCATTGTATGTCAATTTCATGATGGCCACTTGCCCAGGTTCTACATCATGGAAAATGCTCTTGTGCTTTCCCAGTCACAAATGGAGTGAAGCAAGGCTGTGTGCTTGCTTCCATGTTTTTAGCATGATGTTTTCAGTGATGTTGTCAGAAGCCTTCAAGGAGGATGAAAATAGCATCAAGGGCAGCTACCACACTGGTGGTAAACTATTTTATTTGAAAAGGCTCTAAGCCAAGACTAATATGAAGAGTTGGTGTATGATTTTTTATTTGCAGATGATTGTGTACTCATCTGAAGCTGAGATACAACAAAGTATGGATCAGTTTTCTGTTGTTTGTTCTGATTTTGGCCTAACAATTAACACCAAGAAAACAGGTTCTCCACCAACCAAGCACCACACCATCCATATGTGGAACCATTAGTCACAGCAAATAGAGGAATTTTGAGTATTGTAAACAAGTTCATTTACCTTGGCAGGATGCTTTCCTGGGATGTACACATAGATGATGAGAATGATACACTCATTGTCAGAGCTAGCTCAGTGTTTGGGAGACTCCAAAGAAAAGTGTGGGAGAGAAGTATTAGGCTGCCCACCTAACCAAAAGTCTACAGAATTGTTGTGCTGACTTCATTGTTGTATGCCTGTGAAACCTAGACAGTCTACTACTGCCACAACAGGAAACTGAATCACTTCCATTTGAATTGTCTTAAGAAGATTCTGAAGATCATCTGGCAAGATAAGGTACTGGACACTGAGGGCCTTTCTCAAGCTGAACTGCCAAGCATTCTAATTCTACTATAGAGAACACAACCCTGATAGACTGGGCACATTGTTCAAATGCCAAATGTATATGCCTGCCTAAAAGACTATTTTATGGAGAATTCATTCAAGGCAGGAGCTCACATGGTGGTCTGAAGAAGCAATACAAAGACAGTCTCAAGTTTTCTCTGAAGAATTTTGTAACTGATTGTGAGATATGGGAGTCACTGGCACTGGACTATCCAGCTGAAATCCATACATCAAAGAAGGCACTGTGCTTTATGAATGAAGCAGATTTGCAGTAGCTCAAAAGAAATGTGAGATGTACAAATTTAGAGCTCTCCACTACAGATGTTCATATAGACTATTTGTGCCTGACCTGTAGTGGAGCCAAACAAAAAGCCTTTTCTCATGCCTGTCAGTCCTAGTTTCTTCCCCCAGATATGATCATCAATTTATCCTGCATATATCTTGAATATATATCATTGTTTACATGTTGTCTCCCACATTAGAAAGTGAATTCCTTGAGCACAGGAACTGTTTTTGCCTTATTTGCATTTCTAGAGCTTAGCACAGTGCCTGGCACATAATTTGTTGTTGTTCAGTCATTTTAAGTCATGTCCAATTCTTCATGATCTCCTTTTGTAGTTTTATTGGAAAAAACGCTCAAGTGGTTTGCCATTTCCTTCTCCAGTTAATTTTACAGATGAGGAAATTGAGGTATATAAGGTTAAGTGACTTGTGTAGGGTCACACAGCCAGGAAGTATCTAAGGCCAGATTTGAATTCAGGTCTGGCACTCTACTTGTTTTGCCATCTAGATGCCCTGCCATATAATAAGTACTTAATAAATACTTGCTAACTTGCCATTTCAGTTGAAAAATTTATCTGTTTCTATAATTTATTTTAATGCACATTATTTAGGATTACATTATTTAGTTCACTATTTACATTTAGCTATTTCTTCAAATATTTTTATTGATTATGATTTTATTGTGTAATGGTCAGTAATAAATTTTTCATATTTCTGCAGATATGAGTTTCTTTAATGTTCTAGCACCTGTTAATTTTTGTAAAGATATCACGAAAACCTAAGAAATATGTGTTTTTTCAGTTACATTTTCTAATAATCAACAAAGCTATAATAAGGCCTTTAACTTTTTTTCTTGTTTAAGGGCACACTGTGGTTTCCAAGTTTTTTTTATCTACCTTTCCCTGTCATTTGAGTAGTCTTTTTTTTCTTTAAGGTGTTAGAGCATATAAGGTGCAGAGCATATATATTAAGTGTTGATCTTATTTCATTACCTGTGGAGCCTTTATGCATAAAGATGACTTTCCTACTTAATTTTTTAACTTTATCTTTTTGTTTTAACTGTTGACTTGTCTAAGATCATGAATGTCAGCCCTACTTTTTTGGATTCATTCACCTGAGGCATGATAAATTCTGAACCGCCCCTCATTTCCACTGTCTTACTCCTTGTGTCAAGTATATTTTAAATTCTTCTTTTAAATCCATTCTGCTACCATTTTATGAGTGAGTATATCCAACTAATCTTCATGGCTATGATTGTTCATTGTGCTTTTACCTTCTTATTTTCTTTCTCCTTCCCTTCTTGTCCATCTCCTTACCAAGAAAATATGTGGCAAGAGAAAGAACATGATAAGCCCTAGCAACTAGTCTGATTTTACTTTTTTGTCCCACTTCTCCTCATCTAACATAGGCCCCAATTACTTGTTCTTATACTTTTTTCACCTTTTAATATTTTCTTTTTAATATTCCCCATGTAGGCGAAGTTTATTTTGCTTGCTATTTTTCTGCCCTCACTCTTAACTTCTCTTCTCCTTGTCCTTTTCTATTTACTGACTGTATTTCTACACTAAACTCTCTGTGTTCAACCCTTCTTTTTCTGGTTCAGATATTAATGAAACTCATGATGTTCCCATTTCTCATGAGCAAAGTAAGCAGAACCTGAACAAAAATTTATACATTTAACATTGATCATAAAAATTAACAATTTTGAAACGAACAAAACAAGGACAGTTTATACGATGACAATACTTAAACAACTTGTAAACTTATAAGAAAATATGAGCAACCATGAATGATGTAACCATTCTAAAGGATGGATATTATCTACCTCCTTACTGAGAGATGATAAATTTGGTTGCATAATGTGATACATACAAACTTACAGACACACACTATCTATATATGTGGGTATAGACATACAAACATACATATACTTTGTTACAAGGAAATTCTCATGGAGTGGGGAGCAATCTGGAAATAGTTGTGATGTAAAAACAAAACATGTCAATAAAACTTAGAAACCATAATACAAATTTCTTGGCTTGCTAATTTAAAAATTTGAATACTTTTTTCTAGTGCATATCAGTTATGAGAAATATTTTCTCATTCTTCTTCCTCATTTCTTCTCAGTAAATCCTTCTCTTTCTTCTTATCTTTTTTCAAACCAATAAAACAGGGGGAAAATCCATCCAAAGATCCCATGTTTATCTTTTTCTACTTTCTCTACTTGATTTCTAGAAGGCAAAAGGATTCTTAAGGGGCAGCCTCTCTCTTCCTTATTAAACATAAGCAGGAATATCTTTTTACCACTTCCTATTACTCATATATATTTACCTCTCTAGGTTTCTCTTGTCTCTTGGTGTTTGTAATCCAAGGATTATGCCCAACTCTAGTCTTTACAGCAGGAATGCTTGAAAGTCTTGTCTTCTATTAATTGTCCATAAAATTATGTTAGGTTTTTCATGATAGCTTATTTTTGTTTGCAAACTTTTTTCTTTTTAGAATATATTCCAAGTTTTTCTCTCCTTTAAAGTAGCTGCAACACAATACTGTGCAAATCTTACTGTGTTTCATTGACATTGAACTCATTCTGATTGTTTGAAAATTTTTTTAACCTATAATATCTGGATCTCAATAATGGAATTCCTGGTGAGGTTGATAATGGTAGCAGTTCAATCTCAAATCTCCTTCAAGGTGAAATTGGTACCTTGATCAAAGGCAGTGTTGCTGTGTTGCCCAGAGGGAAGGTGAATACTTTGATGGTGGCTATACTGATGGTCGATAGATATGATGATAGATAATAAATATTATGAATAGATATAAACTAAAATAAGAGTCTCAAGATAAACTGTGATAAAATGTGAAGAGTAGCAAGGAGGTCAAGATCACTGGATTGAAGAACAGTATGTGGGGCTTGTCGGAGGGGATGAAATGTAAGCTGTAAGAACACTGGAAAGGTGTGATGGTGATGGAGGGGGGCAGGCTCTGAAGGGCTTTTAATGCTAAACAGAGAATTTTATATTTGATGCTAGAGTTAATAGGGAACCACTGGAATTTACTGAGTAGGAGAGTAACATGGTCAGATCCATGATTTAGGAAAACCACTTTGACAGCTGAGCAGAAGAATGGGGAGAGATTTGTAGCAAGCAGAGGTACCAACAGGTACTGTAATAACTTAGGTTTGTGGTAATGAAGGCTTATACCAGAGTCTGGCACACAGGAGAAAGCTGTGTGACAGTTGTAAAATTAACAGGCCTTGGTAACATATTAGATATAGGTAGTGAGAATGAAATTTTACTGATTAAATTCACTTTTTAATCCAAAACTATACCAAAACCTTTGTCAGAACAAGCCCAAATGAGCCTGTAAGCTCTAGACACCTTCTAGACACTTTCGGATTGTAAAACACCCATTAAAATAATGTTTTGCGATTGTTTTTACTTCAACTGGATCTTGAAGTTTTGTCCCCATTCAGAGAATAATGAACTCTATCTAGTAAATATATTGATAATATGCCCTTGCATGATGTCACAAATGACAAAAATTTAATAAATTCATCCAAGATAAATATTCTTCTTTATCTTGAGAACTCACCTGATTTAACCCACATTAGGAAACAATGAGCTACAATCAATGCAAGACTTGGAAAAAATGACTCTTTGTTAAAGGTATACTTAATATACAATGTGATGAAACTTAGTATTAACTCAAACCCTCATTCTTAATACTCGATGTGGTTTCAAATTGAAGAATTAAAGAATGTGTATTCAAATCTTGTAAACAAGTGATTGAGGCAAAAGGAGGACATATTGCATGTTAAAAGTTTTTAAAAGACTCATTTGTATATCAATAAATTTAATTAACTTTGTCCCCAGCTAATTTTCACCCACTACATAAAACTGGAGAAGATTGAGGCCTAGATTCAAGGTTCAGATTCAGACATGTTCTGGAGTAACCAGGAAAGAAAGCTTCTACTCTTCTCACTTTATTGAGCATTCAAACTATAAGCCGGAAGATCTTCTTCCCCCTCCCCCAAATACTCCTTTTCACATTCCATACCCACCTGGTCTTAATTCTTAATTTTGCTGATTTTGAAAGGATCAGACTATTGATGAAGACCATAAAAGTATAAATAAACCAGGATTCTAGAGATCACTTTTAGTAACTTTTACCTAGAAAAGATTTCAAAGTATTGGTAAATAATAGAAAAGCACATGTGGCTGATATGTGTATTTGTATGAATAATCTAGATATTCTAGACCAATATTTCTTTGCTTATCAATTCCCAACTATCTTCTTCCTTTTTCCTTCTGAGATAATTACATCAGAAAAAAATTGAACAGCAAAAAAAAGGCAATTCATGATTTTTCACTTGTGATTAACAGTGGTATTTCCTGCAATAGCTGAAGAAAACTTCTTGCAAAGTTCTGTGATCTTTGTTTGAGTATATGCTCTGTTTCTAGATGAATTTACTAGGAAACTATTTGTATTAAACTAAAACATATATGTGCCTATATATACTATATCCATGTATTTCTTTATATTCTACATCTATAAAATTACCAAGTGGTCTTTTGTTCTTCATTAACCTTACATTACTGAAGGTAAGGAATACCTAAGGCTGTACACAAAAATTAAGATTTCATAGATAGGGCAGCCAACTAGAGAATCTTTTCTACTGTTCTGGGATTGTGAGTAGATAATGCTTCTTCAAGGACTTAGGACCAGGGTTTCTGAAAATAAATAGTTACTATAAAATTAAAGTCAGGTCTTTGACCTATTTGCCTCAATATAGTATAGATTTTAGAAGCTGGGAAAATTAGTGGGAATATCATAGTCCTCATAGGATCTAGGGGTTTCTCAGGAATATAAGGGAATCAGAAAACTTCACTGACTTGATTTCCCAGTTATTGTTGCATACAGCAGGGATCATCAACAGGCAAAAAGCCAGAGATCCAGTTGAACTAAAGGAACCTGAACCCTACAAGAAATTCTCAGCTTCCTCAGAATCATTTTCCTATAAACTGCTGTGAGACTAATGATAAGATGATTGCACCTAAAATATCTTCCCTATAAATTTTGCTTAAGAATCATAAAGTTGTATGTGTGTGAATAGTCTTAGTTCTCTATTGTGGCTGCTGGCTTACCACAAAAATCAGCTATTTAGGAAGAATTTACTACTAAAACGTGAGAGATATGTCTAGACGAGCCAAATGACATCACCAATTCTCCAAATCTCCTACATTCACTGCTCAAAAGAAGTGTTAATTGAAAGAACAGGAAATATGAAGCCTGGGAAAATAAGACTTAGGAAGGATATAACAGTCATCTTCAAGTATTGCATGATATAAAAAGGGACTAAATTTTGATTACTTGGTTTCAAATACAAGCTAAACAGCAGCAGATTTGGGCTAGGTGACAAGAAAAACTTGCTGAAAGGAAGAATCAACTGAAATCAGAATGGCCTACTACACGGGAAAATGGATTCTTCCTCTCTAGAGCTTCACATAGAGGATAGATGTACACTTGTTGGGAATATTTTAGAGAGGACCCAATGGCACTGGTTAATCTAAATTGCCTTTGAAGTCCCTTCTAATCCTGAGAAATGTATCCAAGAGATGGAGAGAAATATATTTCAATGGCCTGGGAACTCATCTGATTTAATCAACAGTTAAAAAAAAACAAAAAAGGGCTATAATCATAGCTAGATTTGGAAAAATCTTATTTCTTGAAGCTGTGCTTAATATCCAGTGTGATAAAACGAGTGACTTTATGATGAAGAATTAAGGAATATTTCAGAATCTTACGAACTCAATACCAAATTCTGTAAAATAAGTGACTGTAGCAAAAGGACCTTTGTATAAAATGTTATTTTGTAAAACACATATGGTTTATGTCAGCAAATTATTTTACTTTGTCCCAGTAATTATGTATATTACTGTAAGTTCTTAAAAGGGGAAGGGGAAGAGAATAAGCATTTATATAGTCTCTACTATGCAACAGGTACCATACTAAGTGCTTTTTACAAATATTATTTCCCTTGATCCTCAAGACAACACTGTAAAGTAGGTGCTATTATTAAGCCACCTTTACAGAAACAGTTAAAAAGTAGTTAAATAACTTGCCCAGAGTCACACAGATATTGTGTCTAATACCAAATCTGAATTCAGGCTCAAGGTCAGCAATCTGTCTACTTTGCCATCAATTGCCTCTAAAGGAAAAGCTAATCAAATTACAGAGAGAAATAACCACAAAAGAAGTATTGATGGAGACTTCAGTATGCCCCTTTCAGCACTAAACATAAATAACAAAAGGATAAACAAGAAAGAATTTTAGAAAAGTTAGATATGACAGACTTCTCATAAATATCAGGTAGGAATCATAAGGAATATACATAGGTCATAGGATTATAGATTTAGAGGTACAACAGATTTCAGAAGTCATCTAGCCCAAACCCCAGTTTTTCAGAGAAATTAAATAACTTGCCCAACATTACAAGTAGCAGAGTCAGGAATAAAACCAACATCTTTTAACTCCAAATCAAATGCTCTTCCCACTGTACTGCATTGATGCAATGGTTTTAATATGCCCTGTTTATTTAATAAAAGGGAGGACTTTTTGGGGGGGGTTGTACAATGAATTGTTGGGTAAGAATAGAGATGCCCATCAGAAGAACATCAATAAAAGTTTTAATAGTATTTAGAAGAAAACCAAAAGAAATTCAGAAGGAGATATTTAACAGGGCAATTTTATTATTACTGTATTAAATTTCATTTTTGTTCAAGTTGTTTTTCAGTTGTGTCCAATTCTTCATGATTCCATTTGGAGTATTCTTGGCAGATATGCTAGAATGGTTTCCCATTTCCTTCTCTGGTTCATTCTTCAGGTAAGGAAAATGAGGCAAAAGGAGGTAAGTGACTTGCCTAGGATCATACTGCTGGTATGTGTCTGAGGCCAGATTTGAACTCTGGAAGATGAGTCTTCCTGACTCCAGGCCTAGCACTCTAACCACTGTACCAGCTAGCTGCTCCAATTAAATTTAATATGCAGTTAAAATAAAAACCTAGATAATAGAAGTACGCAGTTTCACGTAGCTTCTTTTTTGTTCTTTGAATGATAAAATGCTTGTATTTCCTGATTACTGGAAAATCAATTAAAACAAAGAAAACTTAAAATAGAAAGATCATTCCATATTAAACTCAATTCTTTTTTTTTGTTTGTTTGGTTGCTAAATTGGTAGATAAGGAAAATAATGTGGAGATATATATATATATATATATATATATATATATATATATATATATATATTTATGTATGCCTAGATGTCTTCAAGCCTTTTGACAAAATGCCTCATGATATTCTTATTGGCTGGAAGGTGGTATGCTCTCTAATTCAATGACAAGACTCAAATATTATTAATCAATTAATGTCTGTGGCAGAAGCAATAGCTTGCTTCCTGACCCCTAAGCAACTTAGGTTAGTTTTTCCTTATAAGGGACTAGAACCATCTTTTGAGACTTAGTTGATTCAGGAAATTAAATGCTTAGACTATTGACATCACTTCCTGACCCACTGAGAAAAAAATATCTATAACAAACTCTGATGCTTATCAGATGTAAGGAAACTTTACTCAGCTGAATCAGCTTGTGGCATTCTGCTATCCGTCTGTCTGTCCGTCCGTCCATCCGTCCATCCATCCATCCATCTCTCTATCTAATCTTTGTTGACTATCCATTTCCTGCTGTGGCTAAGTAAATCTTCTTTTGTTAACTGTTGAATGAACTATGAGTATTTCATTTCCTTCCATTATTGAATTTAAACAACCAAGGGGCTGACCTGAGTCAGACTCAGCCCAGAGCAATCATAACCTAGAACAAGGGTTCTTAACCAGGGGCTTATAGACCTACATTGATTGCAAGGAGTATGTGAACTTGGCTGGGGAAAAAGTACATTTTCATTTCCATGAGTCTCTAACTGAAATTTACCATTTCCTTCAATTAATTGAAAACATTCTGAGTAAGGATCCACAGACCTCACCAGATTGCCAAAAGTGTGAGTTCATAACAGAAAAAATAGTAAGAACCTCTGACATAGAGGGAGGTTATTTGTGTAGTGGTTTTCAAAAAATATTTTTTGCTTGTCATGCAGTATTTTTTCCCATCAGGAATTATTTGCACACTGACCATTTAAGTCGGCAACCCCACAACAGAGCAGAAAGATGAAACGTACAATGTGTGGAAGGCAGACCTTCAAATGCAGCTTTCAAATTCACAACACATCTAGTGAACGATCTCTCTAGTAGACTGCCCCCTAGAATATTTCCTTAGACGAGTACCATTCTTATCACTGAGTTGGATACGGGTGATAATAGCATGCTTACAAAGTTTGCAAATGACACAAACTAAAAGAGATAGCTAACAAATTGGATAACAGAAGTGGGTACTGAAAGAGCTGACAGAATTAGGGACTGAATCTATCCCCAAAGAAGATGAATAATGTAAATTTATATACCTGACTTTTAAAAAATCAACCTTATAAAATATGGATTGGTGATGTGACTAGAGATAGTTCATGTGAAAAAGACCTGCAGGTTTTGGGGAACTGCATGCTCAATTTAGTTGATGGTATAATATGGCTTCCTAGTGTTCCAGAGCAAGGAAGAGAAAGTTCCCCAGGAGGTTGGCATCATGGCTATCCTCACAGCTGCCATGAAGAAGGAGTATACTTATTTTCCTTGCTTTAAAGGGCAGAACTAAATGGAAGTAAAAGAGAGATGGATTTTGTTTTGATATAAAGATACTTCCCAATGATTAGAGCTATACAGAAATAGAATGGGCTTTCTCAATAGGTACTGAGTGTCTCATCACTGAATCTTAAGGTGGAAACTTGTTGTGAACATTTCTAGGTGAAATGATAGAGTGTTGGGCTTGAACTTAAGAGGATCTGAGTTCAAATTTAGCCTCAAACACTTTCTAGCTGTGTGATCCTGGGCAACTCACTTAACCCATTTGCCTTAGTGTTCTCACATGTAAAATAGGAAATGATAATATCTCCCTCCTAAGGTTGTTGTGAAGAGTAAATGAAATAGTAATTGGAAAGTGTCTGGCACATAGTTAAATTAAATCTAACAAATGTTAACTATTATTATTATATTAGAGGGTGTATTCCTTCTCAGCTATGAATTGGACTGAATACCCTCTGAGGTTCCTAATTAAGGAAGTTCCTTGAAGAAAGACTTTAAAAAATTGGCTTTGTATTTCCAGTGCCTTACACATAGTAGGTATTTAACAAATGCCAACATTTTTATTACTAAGTTGAATGAGGGTATAGTTGGTATGCTTGCATAGTTTGCAAATGACACAAAGCTAAAAAGGAAAGCTAATATACTGGTTGACAAAATTGGGTATGAAAAAACTGATAGAATAAGTGGCACAATCTAGCCACAGAGATGGAATTTAATGGGAAGTAAATAGAAAGTTCTATGTTTGACCTTTATAAGATCAACTTTGTAAAATACAGAGCAGTGATATGACAAGGAATAATTCATATGAAAAACACAGGTTTTTGGCTTAGATGTAGAGGCCTATGTTTCACAGGGAAAAGTTATATGATAATGACATGTCTGTGTGTCTGTAACAGAAGGTACATAAAATGGGAGAAAAATAATTAGGGAATGTCCCATAAACATTTCTTTTGAGAGTGTCACTCTCTCTCATCCCTTTCTGCCTGGATTATGAATTCTTTATATTTAATATGGATTAAATATATATATCCATATATCCTCCTATGTGGATTCTTTATATGCAATGTAAAGAGCACTAGATTTGGAGACAGCCTAGGTTCAAATCCTGGCTCTGCCTCTTAGTTGTATGACCTTGGACCACAAGTCACTTAACCAACAAGCTTCAGTACCCTCATCTGTAAAATGAGGTAGCTGGACTAGAAGACCTTTTCATCTCTAAAATTATGATCTTCTCTCCAAACCATATCAAACACTTATGTCAGATAAATCTTACTTCGTCATTCTTCCACCTAAAAATCTTTTATACTGATTAAGCATTTATTAAATGCTCACTATGTGATAGGTTCTATGCTTATATTCCAAATTATATTCAGGATAAAGTCCAAGAACCTTAAATGGATATTCAAGGTACTTTACCATCTGGGATGGCAAAGCTGTCCAGCAGAAAAATAACTGAACTGAAAACATAGAGTCTTGATTTCTTAATTGCTTGCTTTATCACTGACTAACTGTGGCATTCTGAGCAAGGTGAAAGGGTAGTAGAGAGTGCTTCAGACTTGGCATCAGAAGACCCTGGTGAATCCCAGCTCTGTTACTTACTTGCTGTGTGTTCTTGAGGAAGTCACTCTACCTCTCTGGGCCTCAGTTTCTTTATCTGTAAAATGACTAAGATGTCCCAGATGCAATACTTATTTTGTAAGGTTATTGTGAAGTTCAAATGTGATATTTGTAAAGTGTTTTACAAACTTTGAAGCAATACATGTCCTTATTGATGGAGTCCTAGTAGAGCTACCCCTAGTCCCAACAGTCTAACTTCATTACAGTCCCATGGTACCTACCTAGCCCTGCCAACAATGCTCTAACCTCTTCATATATACTTCACTGGTCACTAGAACAATAGGAAACTCACAGTTCTCACAGAAACAGCAGGCATGGGAACCCAGCCACTGCCTCTGGCCAACCTTGACGTCCAGACCCATTGCCACATATTTGAACAGGTGTGTTCTTGTATTCAATCACAATCATATCATACATCTAGCCCAAGACAGGAGCACAATACCTATCTATCTTGACCAGACAGGACCACAATAGCTAGCCAATTGGAGAGTAACCATCAAACCACAGATAGGACCTCTCCTCAGTGATGTAATTCCTTAGCAAACTCCTTCTGCCTTTTAAATATTAATCATATTCCTATATTCTATGTAAATTTTTGTTATGTAATTGCATCTTTACCCTATAAAAATCCACCTTGTTTTCTCTGAAGTTGCTGGTTCCTCTTGGAACTTAGCCTGCTTCATGAGAGGTGTCAATCTCAATAAAAGCCTATATTTGGATAAGAGGTGGTTTGACTCTGAATTCTTTGAGACAGTTCCACCACATCACATCATGAAACCTCAACAATTTTTGGTGTCCCTGGGTTTAAACCTCAACACTTATTATCTTTCAGCCATCTTTGTCAGTCTACTTTGGGAAGAACCGATAGAAGTTAGAATTTTTTTTCACATGGGCTTCAAAGACTGGAATTGTAAGGCTACCTTACATTTTCATGGAACTATTGACTTTTTTCAAAGTATTTTTATAGATTTTTATCCTCATCACAATCCTGTAAAAGCAGGTAGTTTAGCTATTATTTTCCCATCTTTTTCATATTAGGGAACGAAAGCAGAGATAAAATAACTGGCTTGTTCATAGAGACAAAGATAGGGAGCAGCTCAGACATTTATACAACACAAATATCCCACCTCCGAGGAATAAGTTTTTTTCTGTTGTATCATACAGAGAAGTCTCACTCTTCAGGTATGAGTTCTTTGAGGACACTAATGTTATTCAGGAAGTTTAAAATATCCTTACTGAGCCTGTACTTGGATTTGTGAGGAAGAATGCATGTGCTAATTGGAACTGTTCATTAATTTAAATGTACACATACGAAACTTTTTTATACATGTATAGGGCACAGGGGATGGGGACAACAAGTTTAGTGTTCAGGAGCTAATGCAATAAGATAATGAACTTTCAGGTCTTTCCAGATGGAATAATTTAAAAAAACAACCTCAGTAATGCATGCTCAGGATTATGAAGAGCAAGTACGTAGGTCAAAGACAATTTGCTATTATGTACTTGCAATGTTTTCTAGTTAATTTAAAATAGATCAATGGAATGCTTTATTTAAAATTATTTCATGATTATCTGGTCTAACCCTTTCAAATTCAAGATAAGAAAACTGAGGCCCAAGTTTTTTGACTCCCAATTCAACTCTTGACAATCCTATTCAAAATAGATCAATGGAATGCTTTATTTAAAATTATTTCAAGATTATCTGGTCTAATCCTTTCAAACTCAAGATAAGAAAACTGGGGCCCAAGTTTTCTGACTCTCAATTCAACCCTTGACAATCCTATTCAAAACAAAACTCCGTTTTTTCCCTCCCATCTAGCCTCCCCCAAACCCTTTCCTCTTTCCAGTTCCCCTATCACTGTTGAAGGCACTGCTGTTCTCAGTCACCCAGCCTTCCATCCCTGATATATTTGGAGTCATCTTTGACCCACTACTTTCACTCATTCAATATATCCTTTCTGTTGCCAAATCTTGCAGTTTCTTCCTTCCTATCTCTTTCTCTCCACTTCCACAGCCACCAGCCCAGTATAGGTCTGATCACTTTTTACCTAGACTGTTACAATAATCTCATTGATACCTTTGTCTCAATTCTCTTCCCTCTCCCATTCATCTTTTACTCAGCTGCTAAAGTGATTTTCCTAAAGTACAAGTATGACTACTTACCCCACTACTCAAAACTCCAGCATCTTCCTCCTACCTCCAGGATCAAATATAAAGTCCTATGGCATTTAAAACCTTTCACAACCTAGTCCCTTTCTACCTTTCTAATCTTCTTAAACTTTACTCTCTCCACTTACTTTAAATCCAGCTATACTGGACTAATCGTAGTCTTTGAACACAATACTCCATTTCCCATCTCTGTGCAATAGATTGCATGCTCTTTTAGAGCAAGGGCTAGCTTTTGCCTTTCCTATCAATATCCTTGGTGCTTAGCTCCATGTCAGGTAGAAAAAAGGTACTTAATAAATGTTTATTGACTCACTTGAATTCTTTGCCTTCTGACCCTTGTCTCTTAAGTTCCCTGGCTTCCTTCAAGACTTGGCTCAAATCCCATCTTCTATGGAAGGCTTTTCCCAATCTTATCTTTCTCCACCATTACGTTCTATCTACTCCTTACGTATTTTGCATGTCCAGTATCTAGTTATTTACATATTTACTTCCCTATTATAATGTGAGTTCTTTAAGGGATGGGATAGTGTTTTGCCTTTGTATCCTCAATACTTAACACGGTGTTGGAAAATAGAAAACACTTAAAAAAATTTTATTGACTGACTTTTCCACTATGCCATGGTGAAGGTTCTGTTCATTTTTTAAAACAGCATATATAGTTTGATTTCCTTTTAAACTTACTACTTAATTAATGTCTCCCCATAATTTGAATTCTGTGGGTCTCAGGTCTATGATCTGAACCTATATATGTTATATCATATAAACTCAATTTTATGCGTAGTAGCTAAATTATTAGCTTGATGCCAAATACGTATAAGACAGGGAAAAGATTGTCATCAAATTCTCCTCCATTCTCGATTCTCTAGGTCCTTACCTTCTTCTAGGTGACAACTTTGAAAGAAATAGAGTACAAGTTCCTAGGTACCTTGGTGAACTCCTATGGTAAAACCACATTAGAGGTGGGAAAGGACAACAAGGAAATATACTACCCTCAGTAGTTACACGTAAACATTCATACAAATATATATATATATATATAAAATATACACACGTTAGTATTTATATACATGCATCTAGAGTTATATACATATCAGATAATCCAAACTGATGAGGGCAACTAATGATAAAATTAAGAATTGAGACGGAGACCTTCTTTTGCAAAATGGAGGAAAAGGTCTTATTTTATGACCCATAGGATGGTTATAAGCCTACAATAAGGAAATGTCAAAATATTCTGAAGTTGGAAAAGCCATACACAAATTTTTAGAGGCTCTTTCTTGATCTGGAACAAATCTGACACTGCCTACCCAGGGAAAGTTAGTATCTCTTACAGAGATTCACCTTTACAAGAAACATGACTTAGGAATAGGAAGAATATTATTTGCTCCCATTTGACAGTATAGAAACTAAGAGATTAGAAATTTAGCTAGGTAAGAACTTCATAAAGAACAAGGAGCCCTTAACAATTAAACTAGATAGAATGTTGGATACTTTGACAGTTGTCCCACTGTATGGTTTTGTTTTGAGTGTTTTTCTTTGTTATGAGAGAGTTCAATCTGGAGGAAAGGGAGGATTGCTTCTCTCCTCCATCTTCTTGAAGAAATGACTGTTACGTATAAACCATATATAAATATGCATTTTAAATACACAAAAAGAAATAGGGTTAGAAACCGCCATGAAAACTGGGTCCTCCAAATCTTTACTCCACTTTTGCGGAAACTTGTAGAACTCTGTATTCCTTTGTAAGGACACGTATCCCTAGATGTCATCATTTGCAAATACTGTCTAGTGTACAGGAGTTTAATTAAAATCACATTTCACCCTTAGCACTGTGATATTTGGATCACACCAAAGCCAAATCAGAGGCAAAAACCCATCAATCAACTCAGAACTTCCACAGGTGCACAGTTGTTTTAGCCACCTTCCCTGTCAAAGCTCCTACCACAATCTCTAAAGTTCAGGAAATAATCATATTTAAAAAAAATTCATTTGAATTTTCCTACCAGACCCTGTGGGAGGTTTTAATTAGGGCCGGTGACTGAAGAAGGGACAAAGCTAGCATCCTGAATGACCAGTTTGGAACGATATACAGTTAGCAGTTTAGGAGCTCTCAAAACAAACAAAAAACAAACGTCAACGACTCCATCACCTTACAAAGCAACGCATTTGAGCAAAGCAACAGCTTTATCCCATCCTCACGAACTGCTCATCACTCCCCAGTGACAGCAAAATGAATAGCGAGCAGGGCCACCCGTCTGGCAGCCTTCCTGAAGCTCCAGGCTAAGGTTTCAACAGTAATTGTGCAAGGACCGGTCCCTTCCGCGATGAACATTCAAACCTTAGCTGCCCCAGAGCGGGGCGGACGAACCCAGCAGCCTCCCCCAAACCCGCGCCTAACAACTGGGTTGCCGAGGCCTGGGGGCTTCCTCAGCCATAAGGGGAAGCGGGCACGCATTACTGGCCCGTCTGGGGTAACTGGGCTCTGCCAGCCTCGCTCCAAGATGCCTAGGCAGTAGGTGGAGAGGGAGGGAGGTTTGAAACTTCCGTCTGGGTAGGTCCCATCTCAACGAACGCCAGCTGCCGTTTTTATTGCATGGCGAGCTGCTTCACCTGCTCTTTGGACCTGCCTGGAGGGTGGGTTGGGGCAGGGGCAGGGGGACGGCGGGGGGATCCTGAGCCTGGGCACTGGGTAAAGAGCACTGCGCCTAGCCCCCAGGGGCTGGAAGCGGAGGGTGCCCGAGCTGCCCCCAGGCCTGCATCCTCCGCGCCAGTCTTCCTAGGAATCTCCCGAGGGAAGCCCTGCGGCTCCGGCAGGCCGCACCCAGGGCGCGTGCCACCGTCTCTCCCCAGTAGGGCGAACCCCAGCCCAGCGCCCGGCCCCCAGAGACAACCGAGTTTCCGTGCGGTGCCCGAGCCCGCGCTTCCCACATCCAGCCTCCTTCTCCCAGCCGGGCGCGAGCTGCAGCCTTCAGCGCTGCCCAGGTCGCCCTACGGAAGACAGCCGGGGAGCCCCGGACGCCTCTGCCGCCCCGGCCCCTCCAGCCCGCGCGTCTCCGAGTGCCCGGAGGCTGGGCCCCCGAAGCGGTCCGCTCCGCCCTGGCATGCTTCGCCCACCGAGAGCGAGGTGCGGGGGGAGCGGCAGCCAGCGTTACCTTTGTTTCGGTCCTTCCCCGCCTAGGGCAGGGAGAGACGGCCAGAGAGCCCGAGTCCGGCGGCCGGGAGACGCGGCTCTGGTCTTCCTCCTACACCCCGGGACTCTGATATCCGGCTGGGAGCCCGGGTGGGGAGCGGGAGGAAGTGGCTGCGGCTCTGCCTGCCTGCCTGCCTGACAGCTCGGGGGCGGCTGAACCTGTGCGCGCGGATCTGCGGGGCGCAGACGGCAAGGGCTCCGGCCGCGGCTCTCCCCGGCCTACAGGCCCCCCGCTCCGCCCTCGGGGGAGTAGGCTACCTGGGGCGGGCGCGAGCCGCGGCCCGGGGCACTGCTGCCCGAGGACCGAATGCGGGGCAGCATCCTCCCATTCACTGCGGGCTAAGCTTGCAGATCCGCTACTTCAGATCTCGGCCCATTTCGCGTTTCTTTTTGTATTTTGGGGGGAGGGAGGAGGATGAGGAGGGAGTGACTGTGGAGAAGGTCCTTAGCCCCGCTCAGGGAAGGACTTAGGGTTCTGCTTTTTCTGGGAGAAATGGGGGGGTGCAGGGGAAGGGGAAGGAACCTCAATTTCTGGTGGACGGGGGAGGGGTGGAGAAGGAAAGGCAGATGTCAGAAGCTTTAGGGCTGAAACGTCTCTGTGACACTGCCAGAAGTGAGAGTTTACGGTTTCTCCCACACCCTCCTATCTCCGGCATGCATGGCCCTGCGGGGGTGGAGGATGGGGGTGGGAGAAAAGACTTCTCTTCTGCGTGCCAGGTAGTCAAACTGCAGTTGTTGCTTTAAGAATCCAGAGCGACTTCACAAGGGGTACCCCAGTGCATGTGGCTTCTAAATGCCGGGCTGGACTGGATGGGGCAGGGGGGATGACGCTGGTTTGGGAGATGACAGATAGCGGTGTTAGAGGCTGGTGATTAAAAAAAAAAAACAAACAAAACCTCATTTCTTTGTCTTACTAGGTTTCTTGGGATGTCAATTCTTTCATTTTAAAAGAGAACAGCCATAGTTGACAAAAAGCTAAAGAAAGTATTTTATGTGGGGTGGGTGGAAATTCATCAGCTAGGAGATCACAAGAGGCTGAAAAAAGTGCACCTGCTTTTTACTAGGCAGAAAATAAATTGAAGTAAAACTACTATGACAAAGTAGAAGGAGAGGAGTGCCTTGAACTCATTTAGAAGTTTTTAAATAGCAGCCAATTAAGCTTGACATTCAGGGAAATAGGAATAATATAAAAATAACTCATTTCCTCACAATACTCTGCTGGGTTTCCCATTTTACAGAACTTCTCTAAGAAATTGAGTGTCTTGTCCAGGATCAAAGAATCAGTAGTATAGGTGGGATTCAGAATTGAAACTCAGCTCTCTCCTATAGTCAAATTGATAGCTCATTTCACTGAAGGCTCCAGTCCTTCTACCCAGTTATAGGTTTTAAACCCATCCTTATTTATATCCCAGAATTGAACAGGCTAAGCCTGATCAACTGAATTCTCCCAACTTCCCTGGCAAAAATTACAAAATATAAGGCACAGGTAACAAGTGTTTAGGTTTTTCCCTTTCGTTAAGTTTTTTCCCTTTTCAAATCACAATGGTCAAATTTGAATTTTATAAACTGACACCGGCCTATTCTTACCTTGTTGAAGAAATTTTAAAGAGATGTTTACATTTCATTTAGTCCTTTATTTCATTGGAGAAGTTCTTCAATCAACTGCTTAATGAAATTAGGATGGGTAGGGTGACTAGCTCAGTAAGGAGTCAGTCAGTTAATAGAGTCATCTCTTATGTCACGGTTAAGAAAACTATGCATGGTCAAAAAAAACCAAACAAACAAAACCAAAACAATATCAGTGGAACACCTCATTCAGAAGGAAAATGCCAGGTCTACCATTGAGCAGACTGAAAGAGTCCAGGTGTCCAGTTCAGCTGTTGAAAGAAGTAGGCCCAGGAAATCTAGAGGAAAACGGCATGAGCAGCAATGATGCTGCATCCAACTGGAATAGCATGAAGATATCATACAAAAAGATATTGGGACCCTGCAGTGCCAGAAGTGGCTTTGCCTATGTATGTTTCCTAAGTGTATTCCCTTATTTATGAATACATTGGGTATACCCAATCTTCCCAGTAATACCACATGTATTTGCGAGAGAGTGTGTCCCACATTTATGGGAGAAACATTACTACTTTTCTTGAGGTATTTTAACAGATGTTTTTGTTTTCAGTTAGTTGTATCAACTTGCTGACAACTAAAAGTTAGTGCACTGCTGGGGGCTTGTGAACTATAGCTTTAGGGATGTAGATTAATAGAGTACCTTCAATCCAGGATAGTTCTCTCCTGGGGAATCCAATCTTTGATTCTGCAGGAGATATTACATTTAAATTCTTTCATATGAAAAAATTTAGTCCATTTCAATCTAATAAATATTTCTTAGATGCCTATTTTGTGTATTGAATTCAGTTGTTTCTGATTCTTGCTGATCAAGATGCCACTTTTTGAGAGCTCAAAATATCATCAAAGCAGAGAATGGATACATCAGGGTTTTCCAAACTTATTTGGCAAGCAAAACTCTTTGGAATATGAGATGGTATTGAAGGACACCTTAAGAGCACTCAAAGAGAGACTGGAAACATCAGAATTTTTGAGCAAAATAGAGAAAATGTTCCTACTGAAAATGACCAAATATAATAAGTATTTTTTTGTATCAGAGTCCATATTCATTATTATAAAAACTTGGAAATTTTCTTTATGATCTCTTAGTCATATCATATAGTCGGAATTCCATAGAATACAGTTGGGGAAGTGAATGTAGGATGAAACAACCCCTAAATCCCTCAAACACTGGAGATAACTGACTCAAAGTAGGTGAAATAAATTAACTAAAAAACTAATTGAAATAATTCTTGATTTCAGAAAGATTGCAGGATATTACCAACAAAATCCAACAGGAAGAGATATAGAAATTCCATTTAAAATAACTACAAAATTACTTGAGAATCTACCTGCCAACACACACATGAACTATACAAAACATTCCTTATACAAGTAAAAGTATCTTTATAATTGGAGAATACTAATTGCTGATTGGTAGAATAAGCCAATATAACAAAAACAACCATAATACCTAATTTATTTATTCAGTGTCATCCCCATCAAACTACCAAAAATTACTTTATAGTTAGAAAAAATAATAGCAAGGTCCATATGGAGGTCAAGAATCTTAAAGGACATACTGAAAAATAAGGGAAAAGAAAGGGAATTTAGCAGGACTAGATCTCAAACTATACGGCAAAATAGAACTTATTAAAGCAATTTGATACTGGGAAATTAGGTATAGAAGCAAACAAGTACAGTAGCCTAGTTTTTAATAGACCCAAAGATCCCAGCTGCTGGGGATAAGAGCTCCCTATTTGACAAAAACTGTTGGGAAACTTAGAAAGCAATCTTGATGAAACTTGTATAAATCAATATTCAAATGCCATGCCAGGATAAGCTTCAAATGGATACATGACTTAGATTTGAAGGGTGACAGACATGAATAGGAGAAGTGAGGGAAAAACCTGACCTTTGAACTTCCTTCAGTCCTTGAGTAGGTAGGTACAGCCAGGCAGTCTAGTTTAGGTCTTCTGCTCCAAGATTCAGGTAGCAGCTGAGCTCTCCTTTGTCACAGGTTGGTCTTTTCAGTTTTCTTCCTTCACCTCTTATGGCCTTGGTGATTTTTCTGGCAGGGTTTGGGAGACTGATCACATTACTGATACTGCTCAGCAGTATAGGTCCCTACCTCTTCATCTTAGTCGTTTTTTCTTAACAGACTGTGTCTCTTTAATGATCCTAAGGAGTTCTACTTACTGGCTCAAATATTACAATGTTCTTAAATTGCTTCTAAAAGCTTAGAGGGAAATGCTTGTTCCTGTGAAGGACACATCTCAAGATTGTAATCAATTCTCAAATCTTTATTATACCTGTAATTTACAGTCTTAGTTGCCTAGAAGTACTGAGAAGTTAACTGATTTATCTCGAATCACACAGCCAGTATAAATAAGAGACTAGAATGGAATCTCAGTCTAACAATCTTTAAGACTGGCTTACTGGCACTATAACAGACTGCTTCAACAAAAAAAAAGTTAGAAAAATGTAAAAAGGTTGACAAAATAGAAAAAAAGAGAGTATCCACTATATAAAAAAAAAAAAAAAAACAACACATCACTGACTGACATGTAAAACTGTTCAATTAGAACAACTTAAGAATCGTTAGACTTCCTGAGGCACAGTTGGAATACTGGACCTGGGAATCAGGAAGATGAATCTTCCTGATTTTAAGTCTGGCCTCAGACCCTTACTATCTGTGTGACCCTGGGCAATTCACTTAACTCTCTTTGCTTTAGTTTCCTCATCTTTAAAATGAGCTGGAGAAGAAAATGGGAAATCCCTCTAGTGTCTTTGCCAAGAAAATTCCAAATGAGATTACAAAGAATCTGACATGACTGAAAAAATGACTCAGCAAAAACAACAATAAAAGACTTCCTGAAAACAATGACAAAAAAAAGTATGGTCATACCATATCTTAAGAAACAATAAATGAAAACTTCCTAGATCTATTCAAACCAGATGGCCAAGTAAAAATAGGAAGAATTCATTATCACCTCCTGAAAGGGACTTTAAAAAAAAAATCTCAGGAAAATCATAGTCAATATCCCAGAGCTTTCAGATCAAAGAATTAAAAAAATATATACAAGACAGCTATTAGGGAATTCGAAATATAATATTCCAAAAGGCTAAATATAAAGACTTGGAGACATTAGTAACTTCCACTACAAGATTGAGAATAAAAAGAAAGATATTTAATAGAATAGAGGACTTTTAAGTATTCCTGATGAAAAGACCAGAGCTAAGTAGAAACTTTGAAATAATAGAGTTTCCTTGCCAAAAGGGAAAAAAAATGATAGTCACTGAAGGACTTTTAGAAATTCATAGAAAAGAGCATAAAGAAGGTGAGAAAGAAAAGAAGGGTAATAAAACCAGCGAGTCAGCTTTGAAAATTATATGTTGAATATACTATATGCTTAAGAGGAAAATTGCATGTAATATTCACAATTTCATGAATAAACTTCTATTTTTTCTACTTTGTGCAAGTCCTTATTTCATTTTGTGCTTGTTGATTTCAGATTAATAAAAATAAAGGCCACTACAGGAATGAAGAGACTTATAGAAAGGTAAATACATTTGAATAATCAAAAAGGGCTAATAAATGGTGAAGTACTTAGATTCTAATGAGGTCAAGGGTGGGGAATCTGGGGTCTCAAGGCCACAGCCTTCTAAGTTCTTGTGTATGGCCTTTTGACTGACTTCAAGTTTTACAGAACAAATATTTTTATTAAGGAGATTTGTTCTGTAAAGTTTGGATTCAGTCAAAGAGTCGCACTTGAGGATCTAGAGGGTCACATGTGACCTCTAGATGGAAGGGTCCCCAACCTTATACATGGAAAAGAGACAAATGCTCTTTTAGGATCCTAATGACTTCAAGTCTTCAAAGTAAGTCAAATAAGACAAAAAAAAAGGATTAGGAGAGGTTTTGTTCTAGTCTTTCTAAAAGAAAAAAGGAAAACAGTAGGGAAGAAATGAAGAAGAATTTGCTATTTGTCGTAATGGGTGTAAAAGGTATGAGAGGAAAAGTCTAGTAAAATGAACAAAGGGTATGAGGAGCAAGCATCACGTAGTCCTGATTCATCTGAATTAGGCAAAGGAAGCCTGAATACACACACACACACACACACACACACACACACACACACACACACACACACACATATACACACACTTTGATAGAGTAATCTTAGATATAAACATTAAATATTTAATTCAATAAGGAAACAGGCAATGATATGATAAGGGGATGATGGGGAAGTGTAGAATTGGGGAGGAAACTATCACAAATGAAATAAAGTTCAACTTTATAGGATGAAGGAAAGAAAATGTTAGATCCAGTGATTGGGGGGGTCAGGGTAAGAAAAAGAGAATGGGGACAGTGGAATGGTATAAAATTGCTTTAATTACAAATTATATGTTCATATTATTTCTCTTTCATCATCTCTTTTCTGTGAAGATGGGGAGCAAGGGGCAAAGACAGGAAAAATGATAAGATAACAGGATGGAGGGAAATAAAGAATTTCATAACTGTGAGTATGCATGGGATGAATTTATCTATAAAATGGAGAAGTGCAGCATAGATTAGAAAATAGAACCCAGCAATACATTGTTTATAGGAAACCTACTTGAAATATTTAGGTTCACATAGAATTAGAATGCAGCGCTGAAGCAGAACTTTTTTAATGTTTCAGACGAATCCAAGCTTCTCTTATTAATGCATCTCTATAATTCTTTCTTCCTTTTCTTAACATTTCCAAACAAGTGTTTGCCAGAGTTGTCAATGCTATCTACATAATTGAGTACATATTTATTCCTATGACTTTTCCATTAGTATGTCTAGAACAAGTCAGAAACGCTTAAAAAAGAAAAAAAGGTTATTTATCCAAAACATTCACAAATGAGTTATGTGAGATGTATTTGAGTTGGACAAGGTCTGGGATTTTTCTTTTTGAGGATTATATTAAAAATGCATTTCACTTTTAATTATTTGGCTTTGAAGGTCTCAAGTCAAGCTAGGTTTAAACTTCCATGTTAACCTTTACATTTTGTTTACCTTCTTTAGCATTTCAACAAGCCTCCAAAAGAATGTTGTACTTCAGCTACTTTCTTGACTTTAATCCCTTATAAATGGACCATCTAATGTTTCCAAACAGAGATATATTTAAAAATAAAAACCACTTTAGAGATTTAATTTTGGAAAATATGCTTTGATTTTTTTAAATGCTAAAAATTATATCTCCCACAAATGACTGTCAATTTCCTTTTTTTGTAAGACCTTCAGTGAGATAAATAGCAAATGTTTTTTATGTAGAGAATAGTCATGCTTAATGTTAATACATGTAATACAAGTGTTACATGAACATTTTACAATCTTTATATTTCTTCCCAGAAGTCATTTATAAATTAGATATCTTAAAGAAATATTGGAAAATCATCTTCTACAAAGGCTGTAGTTATTGTTGCTGTAGCTTCAAGTCAAATGGAATGTTGTAGAAATATTCTTTTTTGACTGTGAATTTGGATTACACTGAATGAAAGCTTGAGAGAAGGTATTGTATCTCAGAAGGTAGATATGATTCTATCATCATGGCTGAAGAGAAGCTGTAGAATACAAAGAAAAAGAGAATAGAAAGGTCTTTTTTGATAGAACTGATGGGGTGCTTGGGTGCATGTGCCTGGGCCCCAATTCTAAAATCACATTTTTCCCTAGTCTCAAGACACTATTCCAGGCAGTTTCTCCCCAGCCCAAGGACACAACCTGCCCCAGCAACAACTGTTATCTTCTTTCCTGATAGCAACCAGTTGCACCTAGAGAACTTATTAATCTGAACCAGCTGTGTACTGGCTGAATGGGCTGTGCACTGGGTCATTACAACATTTACTACTCACTGACCAATCATATGTATTCTAGACTTAGACATACGTATACTCCCTTACATTTATTTTGTCTAACAAGACATTGATGAGAGCAACCTGATATTTCTGAGTCAGCCCTGACCATTAATTAACTTAGTGATGTTTCAGGCCTAAAACCATACTTCCAGGGAACCCCCTCCTTGGGTTATTTTCTGATGAACTTTGGGTAAAATACCTGTGCAGTAAATACCAAAAGTGAATGTTCCTTTGAGAACTGACCACTCTTAACCACTCCCTAATCCTACCCCAAAATACCTAGTTAGTGTATTTGGCACATATTTCCTATAGGATTTCCTATACAAATTTTCCCTGTACCCCTTTAAGAGTTACAGGTTCTCTAAGAACTCTTGTCCTCTGAAAAGCATAATAAATCTTTACCTTGACCTCAACAATGCTTGAGTCTGTGAATTTTTGTCCAAACAGCCTGCCCCTGGTACCCAGGTCTTTGTAGGGGTCTCACATCCCTCTTCTAGCCCTCATCAATAGGAAGTATAGATCAAAGAAAAGGTTTATAATAAATCTCTTAAAATATCTTAATCTGCCAAGATCTGCCTTCTCATCTTCTTACTCTTGCTCCTCAACTGAGAATACAAGATATACAAAATTCATTGAAAAAAATTATAATTTCCACAGTAGCAATATTAAAAAAGTCTCATTCTTTATTCTGAATCCTTCACTTTTCTATCAGGAAGTGGAGAGCATCATTAGCCCTTTGGAATTTTGTTTGGTCTTTATGGTAATAAGAGTTCAGTACAATAATATATCATCACATTTACATACATAATTTGTTCATCCATTCCTAATTTATGGACATTCCCTCAGATTCCTTTCTTTTATTTCCTCAAAAAGGGTTGTGAATATTTTTGTACACCATTAGACTCTGTTTTGCTTGAGAATAATTTCTACTTTAATCTACTCTTCTTCTACATCCACTCCCTCCTCCCCTCTTTCCCTCCTAGTTCCCTATTGAGAGAATTGTATTTCTGTGCTCTTTGTGTGTATTTTTCCTTCTTTTGACTAGCTCAGATCAGTGAGGTGAAAGTGTCAATCCCCTCTGTCTTGTTTGTATAGATCGTGCACACTGCCTATATTGAGATAATATTTCCTAAATTTCCTTTCCATTCCTCCTGCCCACTCTCTGCCCCCCCAAATGCAGGTATTCCTCTTATCTTCTGGATTTTGGTTAGCATATACCAGGGAATTTTCATTTTGGGGTTTATTTCAGGAAGAAATAAGTGAATTCTTTCTAGTTACACTTTGCTCTCCATTTCTAAAGGATCTGGGCAGTTTTCTTTTAAGATTTCCTTAAATCAGATGTCTAGGCTCTTTTTTTTGGTTACAACATTCAGATAATCTGGATTCCTAAATTTTTTCTTTTCAATCTGTTTATGTGGTCTGTTGTTTTTGCTATCTAATATCTTCCATTTTCTTCTACTTTTTCACCTTTTTTACTTTATTTTTACTATTTCTTCTTGCTTCTTGGAGTTATTGGCTTCTATTTGGTCCATCTGAAATTTCAAGGATTTTGTTACTTGGGCAAGGTTTTATATCTCTTATGCCAAGCTGTTAATTGTCTTTCTAATTTTTTCTTCCAAAGCTTTAATATCTTTTCAACTTTTCCTTAAATGTTCTTATTTTACTTATAAAAACATTTAAACTCTTTAAAAAAACAACAACTTTTCTTTTCTTCCAGGAGTTCTAGTTTGTGCCCAAGCTGTTTTTTCTTCTCATGCATTGCTTGTAGATATTTTAGAGTCATTCTCTTTTATTCTGTGTTTATGTCTTGAGCATTGTTGCCACCATTATAGCTCTTTTTGGTGTTTTTTGTTTGTTTGTTTGTTTGCATATTCTTCCTGCCTGCTTTTTTGACTTTAGACTTCATATTAGGGTTGGGCCCTGCCACATTTCTGGACAGAAGGTCTAGCCAGTGCTATTGCTGCTTTCTTGAGAGTGTTATGCTATTCTAGTATCTCAGGGACAGTCTAGGGTCTGAAAGCTTTCAGTGTTCTCAAAGTGGTCTGATATAGGCCAAAATCTGTTTACTTTCCCAACTGGTTTGAATTTTGCAGGTTTGTGGCTTGAATTTGGATCTGTACAAGAGTAAACTGTTGCAGGATTCATCTCCTATCAACCTATCAGGAAGACTCTATTGGTTCAGAATGACAGAATTGTAGGTTCCTCTTTGGCCTGGAATTCCTGCCTTGGTTATTCCTCTACAGACTGGGCTAATTGCTGCAAGTGAGACCCTCTGAGACAGGATTCTGTGCCATATCTACTGCTATTGCTGTTTACCTTTGAACTTCTTCCTTTCTCAATTCACTGCTCAGAGCTGCACCAGTCCTCTTTTCAGTCCTCCCTGTATCTTTGACTCCGAACCAGATCATAAGCAGCAATGCTGCTTGACACCTGTCCTGATCACTGTGCTCCAGTATGGGTCGAAGGATGCCCTGATGCATTGCTTCCCTCTGAAGGGTCATGCTCTTGCTTAACTTTATTCTCAGTGTTTATAAACTACTTTATCTCTTTCCCTATGTTGAACTAAGTTGGACACATGACTCTTTCTGAATTTCCCCCATTAGAATTCAGTCTGGTGTATAGTCTAGATCTGTTTGGAAGAGTTTATGGAAGGGAGCCTACTGCACTGTTTTCTACCATTCTGCTGCCTTGAATCCATCCTCTTTGGCATATAAATCTTGAGGAGGATACAAGAGATGAGGTTTTGATTTTGATTAACACCTAATAGCCAGGCATTGTGTTAGGTAGTGGGAAAGTGTGTGTATTCGTCCTTTGTTGCTGAAGAAGACCATGCCATCAGAGAAATAATGACATGACCTGCATTTGACTTTGTTTTGAGTGAGGGAGGGCTGTGCAAGGTCACTAGCCTCACTTCTCCAGAGCCATCTGAATCTAGTGACCTGATATTCATCAGAATGATTGGAGATGACCTAGGTTGAGGCAATTGGGGTTAAGTGACTTGCCCAAGGTCACACAGCTAGTGAGTGTCAGGTGTCTGAGGTGAGATTTGACCTCAGGTGCTTTATCCACTGCACCACCTAGCTGTCCAGGTCCTGGGAATACACATACAAAGAAAGAAGAACCTCTATTCTTATGGAGATTATATATTACAAATATTAAAATACATATTTGGAAGAAATGTAAAGTGAATAAATACAACAAAGTAGTTAAATACAAGTGTAGCTGGGCTTGCATAGGCATGCCCAATAGGTTAACATGGAGACACGCTGGAGAGCCTTTGGAGCATGCCCAGATTGTTCAACATGGAAATGTCCTTCATCCCCTAACATGTGGGTGAGGGTAGCCTCCTTTCATTGGCTTCATAGCTATAACGGTTGCCTCTTTAAAATGGACCAGATGAGGACTGTTGTTCTTTTTGGCTTTTGCTTTTTTCCTACCACATCCAGAGGGTGAAGGTAGCAGGTCACCCATATAGCACAGGTGTCATTAATTGAACTGGTGAGAGTGGAAGTTTGCCTTTGTATTTTTCCCTGGTTCCAAGAAATGAGTTTGGATATTTGTCTTTTCCTTTTCCTGAAGTTTTTTATAACCAACTCCCCATTAGACACATTATCTATCTATCTATCTATCTATCTATCTATCTATCATCTATCATTTGTTTTATCTATCATTTATCTATCATCTATCTAATCTATCTAGATGTCTATATAGATATAACAGTCATCTGAATTGAAATGATAACTAAACCTATGAAAGCTGATGAAATCAGGGAGAGTATATGTAGAGAGAGGAGAACAGGACCCAAGACAGAACCTAAAGTTGTATGCACCCACATTTGGGAAGCATGATATGGAATGTGAGCTGGCAAAAGAAGACTGATAAGAAGCAATCAGGTAGGAGGAAAATCAGAAGAGTGTCAGTAAACTCTAGAGGATGATCAACAGTAGAAAATGGAGCAGAGAGTCAAGCAGGATAAGGCCCAAGAGAAGGCTAACAGGTTTGACAATTCTTGTGGAATACTAGTATAAAGTACCATGAAAATTTCAGTAGAGCAGTTAAAGTGAGCTATTTTGACAAATGTAATTACTTCCAATAGCTCAAGTTGTTTGGTTTCATCAAGTCAATGATAAAATCTATTATGTGAAGATAATAGCATTTTCATTTGTATTTTATGATTGTTTTAATGGAAGTACTATAAACCTGAAAAAGTATTGATTATTTTGTATGTGTATATGTATGTGTGCATGTTTGTGTGAGGGAGAGAAAGAGAGAGAGAGAGAGAGAGAGAGAGAGAGAGAGAGAGAGAGAAAGAGAGAGAGAGAGACAAGGTGGGGGAGAATTGAAACACTGAAGTTTCCCATTATGCCTCTATGTCACATTTGTGGTCTATTTTCAAAACTTTTAATCTATTTTCTCTTTCTGTCCAGGTGATCTGTAATGTACTCCAGTGACAAAATAATGACTATTTTTCTTTCCTTGGCTTTTTATACAAATACTTTCCTTCTTCTCCCACTGCTTAGATTGCCTTACATATGACTATACTTTCTTAATATCCATTATAATCCCATCTCCTTTTATTTATCCTGTTTTATTTGAGCAAAATAGACCCTGACCAACTCACATAGTCTTTGTCTGTTTCAGTTTCCCCAACTGGAGATAACATTACTTGCCTCGCAGGGTTGTTGTGAGGATCAGATGAGACAATATTTGTAAAGTACTTTAGTGCAAATACCTGGCTTACACTGGTACCATGAAAATGCCTGTACAGGAGGCAAAGTGAGATATTTTGGTCATTGTAATTACCTTTACCAACATCAAGTTGCTTGACATCAGCAGGTCTGTTATAAATCATTAATAAATGCTTATTTTCTCCCTCCATCTTTCTTTTCTTCCCTTCCTTTCTAAGAAGAAGAAATAAAGTTCATAAGACAAAGGAGAAAATTTGACCTCAGTCTTGGTGGAGTAAAACCTCAAACTCTAATATGGCTCTGGGTGGGTATATCTTGTTACAAAGAAACAGGAAAGAATAAAAATTTTGAAAACTGAGTCAAAGGAATGAGAAAATAAAAGAAAATGTAAGATATATCAGATTTAAAACAAGTGACCAAGAAAGTAGATCAAGGAGGGATAGCTTAAGGTTCAAAAGACTGACTGAAATCCATGATTGAAAAAAGAATGTGGAAAAAAAACCTCATATTTCAATAAAACATCAAATAAAATTTCCCAGGCGTATAGAACAATAGGGAAATGTGAAAATAGAAAGAATGCGTAGAAAAAATCCAGTTTTTGAAAGAAATCACAAAATGAAAACTCCCATGAATGCATTTTCAAAATACAGAACTTTTGGACAAAAGAAAAAAAATTACAAAAAATTAGAAAGTACCAAACAATTGAGGAATAAAAATAAGGACCAAACCAGATTTAGCAGCAAATAAATAAATATGGAAGTCGAGAAAAACAAGTAATTACAAGTAAATAATCAGAAGGGAGTTTTAAAGAATTAACTGTTCAAATTGAATGGAAAGAAGGGATGTTAAAAGGGTTCTTTTAGAATCCATTTACAAGAGTCAGAGAAGCAGCTGATTGAGATAGATTGCCTACAAATCATTTTGCTAAGTGTTGAATATGTGGTAATAAAAAAAAGAAAAAGGAAATATATATTAAGGTAAAGTTGCATAAAAGATGAGGGAACTTGGTAAGAACACAATCAGATTATTTAAGTAGAACTATATACATACACAAAAGACATGCAGGAGGAAGTGTTACTTAAGCATGACTTTAAACTGATCAAAAGAGACCAAAACACACAGAGAGTTTGGTATAAAAATATATTAAACTCAGCAGAGATTCAGATAGAAATAAGAAGAGAGGAAAGGGGAACATCATAGAAAATCATAAGCAAAATAAACTTTAAAGGTTAGGGAGGGAATAGTGAAGAAAATGTTAAAAGTAAAAGAAAGAAATGGAAAAAATTTGAAATAAGTAGGGAGAGAGAAGCATAGGAAAGAAAAAATGTATAAGAAAATAGAAATAGATGGAACTAAACAATTAACCATCATGACTATGAATATTAATGGTATGAATTCAACCATAAAATGGAAGAGGTTAGCATACTGAGCTAGAAAATTATAGCAAAACTTATTTTGACTTAGCTAAACATAAAAATGAAGGTGTAGCAATTATGATTTCAGACAAGGCAACAACAATATCTTTCAAGGTGGAGAGATAAAGGCCTGAGGCTTCTCTTTCAACCTGAAGGCTTATAGTAGACATTGCTTCTTCATACAAATATAACCATTCAAGAAAGAGGAGCAAGAACATTTTTGAAAGGGGTGACCATGGGATGTAGACTGAGTAAGAAAGCAAGTGATCCCAAAAAAATGATTGAATGGGAAAACAAAGATAAATTGATTTTGACTCACCCTCATGACAGCTACTTGAACCAACCTGACTCTCATTGCTCAGTATACATGCTATCTATTCTGCAATAGCCTCATACTAGCCCTGTCTGACCTCTCAACAGATATATCAATAAATTCTATAGCTGTATTATAATTAAAATATTCTATTCACAAATGTTGGCTGACATATCATAATTATCATAGTTCTTGGAACATAATAGGTACTTAAAAATATTCATTTACTTGAGTCTATCTCAGGATTTAGAGCTAGGTTGCACAATAGATAGAAGGTTGGACCTGGAGTCAGGAAGACCTGACTTTCCATCCAGCCTCATATACTATGTGTCAAGTCACTTGATCTTTGTCTGCTCTAGTTTCCTCCTCTGCAAAATGGGGATGATGATAGTAACATCTGCCTCCCAAAGTGGCCATGAGGAAAAGTTGAGATAACATTTGTAAAACGCTTTGAAAACTTTAAAATGTTATAGAAGTTTTATTATTACTACTATTGATTTTTCTTTCAGTCCAGACTTGTGATTTTATTACTGTGAAGGTGGTCCCAGAATGAAAACTTCCTGTACTGATACAGATTAACACTTGTCTGAAACTTATGGTCATAGAGAGTTGTGTGGGATAGAGAAGCAACTTCTCACAGTCACTCAACCACTATGTTTCAGAGGCTGAATTCAATTTAGACCTGTGTTATGCAATAACCAAATCATTGCCAGTAGTTCAGAAGATTGCATAGTTATGGCATCGCACATCCCAGAAGATAGACTCCCTCTCCCTGACTAAATCAGTGTTCATTTTGGAAGGGAATTCAAAGAGAGTTGGTATAATAGCTTGGCATCTGACTGCATGCAACATTCTGTGTAGTGCAGATGGTGATAATGTCATCATCATATATAATGTGGGAATAGGAGAAGCCCTCATAAATTTGGATGATATGTGTTTAGATATGATTTATAATGTGAGATGTAATAGAAATGGCAGTCTGATATGCACAGCATCCAAAGGCAAAAATAAAAGTAAGAGTAATTGATCCCACAAAGTAAGAGATTGTTTCTGAGAAAGAAAAAAAACACATGAAGGAGCTCAGCCCTTCAAAATGATAAGAGCTATCATTCTGGCAGATGGCAATGTTTCACCACTTGTTTCAGTTACATTAGTGTATGTTGATCTGCATTCTGGAATGAAAAAAAAGCATATAGGAGTCTAGTGTCCTCCTTGAAATAGGTAAAATGAGGTTTTACTGCCAGTTTATGATATACCAAAATAATATTTACGTGGAAAAGGTAAATTTCATCTGCTATTTTGAGATCACAAATGAATCTCCAAATGTCCACTACCTTAAAATTTTCAGTAGCAAAAGGCTCTGAGGGGTATGTGTTACATGATCAAGAAAGGATTCAATGTTAACAAATGTGAGATTGCCACATTCTTTAAACTTCATAAGAGAAAGTGTATGAATACATTGTTTTGATTGCTCCCAGAAATCTGCTCTTTTTCAGGATGACCTGTTTCTGGACAGAGCAGAGCCAAACGCTTCTCTGGAAGCAGAAAAGTAGTTTGAAGTGAATAATGCTGATTCTCTCCTTATTTCCCTGAAATATAGTGGCATTATAGTAAGAACCAGGTAGTCAAGGTAGTCAAGAAGAATATCCCAGACAATAAGCCTTTAGTGAATGAGAAATGTGACCTGATTAGCCCTTTGAAAGGAGTGGCAGATGGTCCCAGTGTTGTGTAAAATGAAACACATTAAAAGGGCATATAAAATAGCCTAAATTTGTAGAGTGTAGTTGAAATAATACGGATTCCTAAATCAGAAAGACCAGGGTTCTAATTCTGGTTCTACTGTTTATTAGTCATATGATCTTGGGTAAGTGATTTCATCTCCCTTGAGACTTAGTGTTGTCTTCTGTTAAAAAAAAATTATAACCTATCTTGTTGACTTCACAGGATGCTATTAAGAAATAAATGGAACTTTATGTATGAAAGCACTGTTAGACTTGAAAATGAGCTATCAGTATAAACCGTTATTATTAAGTTTGTATTTATAGTATTATAATTATGTTATCAAGTCACATTAAAGAGCAAATTGCTATTGTACAACAGAACATGATTACTATTTTTGCTGTTATAATTAACGTTAACTAAGGAGTGCATCCTCTGTGAATTAGCCCTGAGGTTCTCCTAGGTGTCAGATTAAACAAGAATGAGTACTCATACCACAATATATCCCTTTTGTTGTAACAGGATACAATTACATAGGTATTCAAGAAAACACACTTCCTGAAGGCTATATGCTTGATTCTAATGATAGTACCCTGCATAGAAATAAGATTTTTATTAGGTCAGAGAAGCAATTTATTGTCCTCAAATGTTAGGTGCCATATAAGTCTCGGTTCCTTCTGACAATTGTCTAAAAGTGTTCATTAAAGTGAACTTTATACCTCATGTTTGGTTAATTGTTTCTCTAGATTTTGCCTCGTAGCTTTAAAAACTTATTTCTTTGCTTCCTCATAGTTAAATTTCTACTTTGCTACTTCCTTTGGAGTATGTCTTCATTTTGATTCTTTGCAAACAGACACTCTGAATCTAAGTTCAATAGCCTTCTAGTTTCAATATATGATATATATTATTAATCAACTTTCAATTTGCTATAGATAAGATTATTCTTTAACTTGAAACACTTATGAATTGTTCCACATGTCCTCAGTATGACTGTACAAAAATATACCAGCAGTTTGAGGATTTAGAGGAGGTTTTATAAAATAATCAGATGAGATGATAAAATACACAAAGCAAGAATTTTACTGTAGCGTGCTTTAACGCTTTAACTGGAGACAGTGATGTAGAAGCAATGGGGGGAGGAAGAAGAATTTAGAGAAGATGGTATTACTAGATTAGCTTTGATGGGATGGTATTCAGGGCCCAGAAGAAGGAAGCTAGTCAGTGGAAAAAGAGAGGTAGTCTTTTAGAAAAACTGCTTTAATCTTGTATTTAGGTTCACCAAGCTCCCCATGATTCATCCCAGTTGATGTGTGATGTTTTTGAATCATTTTTCAAGAAATAAAAAATTTAATCTTAGAACAGTGTTTAAGAAACAAATCATTAGAAATTGTTCTTGCCAAAGTCACCATCTCTGGGCTTTTTCTCAGTCCTCATCCTTTTTGACCCATCTGTTACATTTGGTAATTGATCACCTTCTCCTTTTGGATACTCTCTTTCTTGATTAGTTTTCGTGAATCGGCTACTGATACCTACTTTCTCTAATACTAACACCAGAACTTCAAGTGTGATACTCCAGATCAGATTGGCATTAAAGCCCTCCTAACATTTCATAGTGGACAGTTGCTTTTCCTATGTAGGATGTTCCAAAAGTTTTTAGTGCAGTTTTAAGCTATTAAAGCTCAAAGGAGAAAAGTTTCAAATTGTGTTCCACTGTGTGGCCACCCATGATTGAAGTACAGGGTGTTTTAAGCTTTAATATCTTAAAACTGTATTAAGACATTTGGAACTCCCTGTGCTTCAACCACAGGTGATTACACAGTGGAAGACTAATTTGAATCCTTTTTCTTTCACCAACATACAGTAAATGGTCTAGTGAAAGGAAAGTCAAGTACAGTTTGTGACTAACTTCTGTTTATGTACTCAACAGTCTTTGCATGGTTAGGGACTTGGAGATAATCATCAAGTTCATCTCCTTTTGCTATTTTAGGTATGACCACACCTACACCTTTCAAGACTAATTAGAGCTTTTTCTTCCAAAAAGACTTTAAGTAAATGGAATTTTATAACATCTACACCTATAATAACATGCTTACTCTTTCTAAGTTTTAAGGAGTTCTTTCTTGAATTTATTGTTAATATTGTTTGCCCCTTATCCACTTTCTGAATCTCAATCCTGAATAACTTACCACTGGCCTTCTATGATCCTATAAAAATACTGCTAAAAGCAGAAGAAAAAAGCTACAGAACTCTATTGAATGGATTCAGTATGAATTTATGTGTAAGGTGTGTGTACACATGTAATATATGTGTTGTCCACATGGGTTTGATCTTTTCCAGTGTTCTAGATCTTGATGCAACTAGTGTACTGCCATAAAAAAAAAACAAAAAACTTCAGGACTTATGGGAACCAAGATGATGGAACAAGCAGGAAATCACTACAACTCTTCCATATTCACCTCCAAACAACTATAAAATAATGCCCTCAAGTGAATTCTGCAATAGCAGGACTAACAGAAAGACAAGGTGAAACAGTCTTCTAGCTTGAGAAACCTGGAAGATTGGCAAGAAAATTCCATCTCATTTGGGTGAAAGAGGAGAACAGTCCAGTAGGCAGATAGCCAGCAGTAGTCGTGCCTCAGCAAGCTAGGAGTAAATTCTGAACCCCAGTGTGGCAGCCAGGAAGATCAAGACATAAATTCAGAAGAGAACGTCAGCGTCAAAATACTTATAGGCAAAGCCCCAAAGAAAAACGGGAATGGGTCTCAAACTCAGAGAGAACTTATGGGAGAGCTCAAAAAGAAGTTTAAAAATCAAATAAGAGAGGTAGAAGAAAAACTGGGAAAAGAAATGAGAGTGATGCAAGAGAATCATGAAAAAAGAATCAAAAGTTTGGAAAGAGAAAACAACTTCTTAAAAAGTTATATTGGTGAAATGGAAAAGGAAGTACAAAAGATAAGCAAAGAAAATAATTCCTTAAAAATTGAAATTTGTCAAGTAGAAGCTAATGGACATTACGAGACATCAATAATCAATAAAACAAAATCAAAAGAATGAAAAAATAGAAGACAATGTAAAATATCTCATTGAAAAAAATGACTGACCTGGAAAATAGAGGTAGGAGACACAATATCAGAATCATTGGACTACCTGAAAGCTACAGTATCTTCCCAGAAATTATCAAGGAAAACTACCCTTGATGTCCTGGAACCAGAGGGCAAAGTAGACATTGAAAGAATCCATCAATCACTTCAGAAAAGAAATCCCAAAATAAAAATTTCAAGGAGTCAACTTTTAGAAGTATCAGGTCAAGGAAAATATTTTGCCTAATTATATGCCAACAGATCTGACATTCTGAGTGGAATTGATGAATATTTATAAAAATGTAAATTACCCAGATTAATAGATGAGGAAACAGAATACCTAAATAACTTCATATTAGAAAAATAAATTGAACAAGCCATCAATGAACTTCCCAAGAAAAAATCTCCAGGGCCAGATTCTCAAGTGAATTATACCAAACATTTATTTATTTTTTAAAAATTAATTATTTAGTATTTTATTTTTCCCAAATTCCATGTAGAAACAATTTTTAACATTTGTTTTTAACTTTTGAGTTTCAAACTCTCTCTTCCGCCCCCACTCCCAATGAGAAGGCAGGCAATTTAATATAGGTTATACATGTGTAGTCTTACAAAACACATTTCCATATTAGTCATGTTGTAAAAGAAAACATAGACCAAAAAAACACAAGAAAAATAAAGTACAAAAATGCTTCAATCTGTATTCAGACTCCATCACTTCTTTCCCTAGGGATGGATAATATTTTTCATCATAAGTCCTTTAGATTTGTCTTGGATTGTTGTATTGATGAGAATACCTAATTTACTCACAGCTGGTCATAATACAATATTGATGTTGCTGTGTACAATATTCTCCTTGTTCTACTTATTTCACTTTCCGTTGGTTCATGTAAGGCTTTCCAGGTTTTTCTTTTCCACTTAATAGTGTTTTATTTTTTGCAATTGCATATAAAGATAGTTTTCAACATTAACTTTTATAAGATTTTGATTTCCAATTTTTTCACCCTCTGCCCTCCCCAACATGGAATGCAATCTGATATAAGCTATAAATGTACAATCCTATTAGACATATCCCCATATTAGTCAGGTTGTGAAGGATCAGAGCAAAAGGAAAAATCCACAAGAACTGTATTTCCCTCCATCTATCCCTCCACCCATTTATTTTATTCTTTCTCTCTCCTTTCACTCTGTCCTTCCTCAAAAGGACTTTGCTTCTGACTACCCCCTTCCCTAATCTGCCCTGCCTTCTAGCAACACCCCCATTCTCCTATCTCCTTCCCCTTCCACTTTCCTGTAGGCTAAGATAGATTTCTATACCCAATTGAGTGACTATGATATTCCCTCTTTGAACCAATTCTGATGGGAGTAAGGTTAATTTACTCCCTCTCTTTCCCTCAGCTGTACAAGCTTTTTCTTGCTTCTTTTATGTGAGACAATTTACCCCACATTTTTGTGGATTCTCCTGCTCTAGAATTTTAGTCATTTAAATTTTTTTTTTATTTTTAAAGTTAATTAATTTTTAGTTTTCAATATTCACATCCAACCAATTTTCAATTCCAAGTGTTCTCCCCATCTTTCCTCTCCACCCATCCCATGGCATTGTGTATTACAATTACCCCTTCCCCTAACCTGCCCTCCCTTCTGTCACACTTCTCCCTTCTCTCATCCCCTTCCATTCTATTTTCTTTTACGGCAAGATAGATTTCTATACCCCATTGCCTGTATGTCTCATTTTCTAGTTGAATGTAAAAACAAATTTTACCATTAGTCTTTAATTTTTCCCTCCTCCTGTTTGCCCTCTCTTCCATCATCCCTCCCTCACCCTTACTTATTGCCTTCCCTGCTACTTTCCTGTAGGGTAAGATAGCTTTTCATTGAGTGTACATGTTGTTCACTCTTGAAGCTAAATCCAATGTGAGTAAGACTCTTTCCCTCTCACCTCCCTCCTATTTCCCTCCATTGAAAAACCTTTTTCTTGCCTCTTTAGTGTGAGAGATAACTTACCCCATTCTATTTCTCCCTTTCTCCTTCTCCTAATATGTTTCTCTCTCACCCTTTAATTTTATTTTTTAGATATTATCCCTTCATATTCAACTTACCCTGTGCCCTCTGCCTATATATACATAATCCCTCCAACTACTCTAAAACTGAGAAAAGTCTCAACAGTTACAAGTATCATCTTTCCATGTAGGAATGTAAACAGTTCAATTTTAGTAAGTTCTCTTTCCTGTTTGCCTTTTCATGTTTCACTTGATTCTTGTGTTTGAAAGTGAAATTTTCTATTCAGCTTGGGTCTTTTCATCAAGAATACTTGAAAGTCCTCTATTCCATTGAATAACCATTTTTACCCCTGAAGTATTATACTCAGTTTTGTGGGTAGGTGATTCTTGGTTTTAATCCTAGCTCCTCTGACCTCTGAAATATCATATTCCAAGTCCTCCAATCTCTTAATGTAGAGGCTGTTAGATCTTGTGTTATCCTGATTGTGTTTCCACAGTACTCAAACTGGTTCTTTCTGGCTCCTTGAAGATTTTTCTCTTGACCCAGAGACCTCCAGAGCTATGGAATTTGGCTACAATATTCCTAGGAGGTTTTGTTTTGAGACTCTTTCAGGAGATGATAGGTAGATTCTTTCAATATCTATTTTACCCTCTGGTTCTAGAATATCAGTTCAGTTTTCCTTCATAATTTCTTGAAAGATGAAGTCTAGGCTCTTTTTCTTAAACCATGGCTTTGAGATAGTCCAATAGTTTTCAAATTGTCTCTCTTGGATCTATTTTCCAGGTCAGTTGTTTTTCCAATGAGATATATCACATTGTCTGCTATTTTTTCATTCCTTTGGTTTTGTTTTATAATTTTTTGATTTTTCATAAAGTCATTAGCTTCTATCTGCTCCATTCTAATCTTTAAGGAAGTATTTTCTTCAGTGAACTTTTGGACCTCCTTTTCCATCAGGCCAGTTCTACTTTTTAAGGCATTCTTCTCCTCATTGACTTTTTGGATTAGTCTATTTTTTAAGGTGTTATTTTCTTCAGCATTTTTTGGATCCTTTTTAGCAAGCAGTTGACTCTCATTTTTCATGATTTTCTTACATTACTCTCTTTTCTCTTTCCAATTTTTCCTCTTCTTCTCTTACTTGATTTTCAAAATCCCTTTTGAACTCTTCTATGGCATGAGACCAATTCTCATACTGGTTGGAAGGAGATTAAAGGAGTCTCTTTGTTGGTATTGAGATCAGGACTCTGTTGGTTGTATCTGGGTTTCAGTCGAGTGGCAGTCCCAAGGTGAGGAGGAGCAGTAGCACACTACAACTTCTGTGTATAGTTAGATCCTTGTCACAGTTCCAGGAAGAAAAATTGCTTGTGGTTCCTTATAGACTAGGGCACAGCTTCTCTTACCTTGGATGAACTTAAAACTTACAGGTCCCTAGAAGTATCTCTGAAAACCTCTGAAAAAGGTGCACATAAGCCCTGAACTTTGGACACTGTACCCACTATCCTAGAAGCAAAACTCTACTTTAGTAAAGTCAAGAGATAGGTTAGAAAAATGAGCAAATAACAGAAAAAATTCTGACTGTAGAAAGTTACGATGACTAGGAAGATCAAAACACACAGTAGAAGAAAACAAAGTCAAAGCTCCTACATCCAAAGCCTCCAAGAAAAATATAAATTGGTCTCAGGTCATGAAAAAGCTCAAAAACTTATCTTGAAAATCCAAGTAAGAGAGGTAGAGGAAACAAGGGGGAAAGAAATGAGAGTGAGGCAAGCAAATCATGAACAAGAGTCAAGAGTTTGGTAAAGAAGGCACCAAAAAGACAGAAGAAAATAATACCTTAAAAAACAAGCCAGGACAAATTGTAAAAAAGGTACCAAAATATAATGAAAAGAAGAATGCTTTAAAAAGCAGAAATGGCCAAATGAAATGGAGGTACAAAAGCTTACTGAAGAAAATAATTCCTTAAAAATTAGAACTGAGCAAATGGAAACTAACAACTCTATGAGAAATCAAGAAACAATAAAATGAAAACAAAAGAATGAGAAAAATAAAAGATGATATAAAATATATCATTGGATAAACAACTGACCTGGAAAACAAGTTCAGAAGAGAAAGTTTTAAAATTATTGGACTACCTGAAAGCATGATAGAAAAAAAAGTCTAGATACTCTCTTTCCAGAAATTATCAAGGAAAACTGTCCTGATATTCTAGAACCAGAGGATGAAATAAAAATTGAAAGAATTCATCAATCATCTCCTGAAAGAGATTCCAAAATGAAGACTCCTAGGAATATTATCACCAAATTCCAGAACTCTCAGGTCAAGGAGAAAATACTGCAAGCAACCGAAAAGAAACAATTCAAACATCAAGGTTGGGATGAGAGAAGGGAGAGTAGATTAGGAGAGCCAGTAGTCAGAAGCAAAATACTTTTGAGGAGGGACAGGATGAAAGGAGAGACAGAACAGAATAAACGGTATTGAATAATAGGATGGAGGGAATTAAAGTTAGTGAATTGTAAAAAATTTTGGAAGCAAGTTTCTCTGACACACACTACATTTCTCTAATATATAGAGAACAGAATCACGTTTACAAAAAGAGCCACTTGACAATTGATAAATGATCAAAAAATATGAAGTCAGTTTTCAGATGAAGTAATCAAAGCTATCTATATCCATATGATAAAATGCTTTAACTCACTATTGATTGGAGAAATGTAAATCAAAACAATTCTGAGGTACTACTTCAGACCCATTAGATTGGCCAGTAGGACAGAAAAAAAATTGGAGGGGATGTTGAAAAATTTATGCATTAATGCATGCTTGATGGAGTTGTGAATTTGAGTCAACCATTTTGAAGAACAAATTGAAACTATGCCAAAGGGCTGTAAAATCATGCAATACCCTTTGACCTAGAAATATAATTACTAAGTCTGTATCCCAAAGGAATAAAACACAAAAAGGAAAAATATCTACATGTACAAAAATATTTATAGCAGCTCTTTTAGTGGTGGTGAAGAATTATAAATTGAGGGGATGTTCATCTATTTGGGAAGGGGCAGCTAGGTGGTGCAGTGGATAGAGCACCAGTGTAGGAGTCAGGAGGACCCGAGTTCAAATTTCACCACAGATACTTGACACTCACTAGCTGTGTGACCTTGGGCAAGTCACTTAACCTCACTTGCCTCATCCTGGGTCATCTCCAGTCATCCTGATGAATATCTGGTCACTGGATTCAGATGACTGTGGAGGAGAAGTGCACAGCCCTCTCTCACTCAAAACAAAGTCAAGTGCAAGTCATGTCATCATTTCTCAGATTGCATGGTCTTCTTCAGCAATGAAGGATGAACACACATCTATTTGGGAATGGCTGAACAGTTATATGACTTTAATGGATGTTGTGCTATAAGATATGATGAGCAGACAGATTTCAGAAAAACCTGGAAAGATTTATATGAAAGTGAAATAAGCAGAACCAGGAGAACATGGTATACAGCCACAGCAACACTGTGTGATGAAATATTACTGACTTCTCAGCAATACAATGAAAATGCAAAAACATCTATTGAAAGAACTAATGGACTCTGAATACAGATCAAAGCATACTATTTTCATTTATTTATTTTTTTCTTTGGGTCTATTTCTTCTTTCCAAGTGTGACCAATATGGAAATACATTTAACATGATTGCACATATATAATGTATGTCAAATTGCTTACTGTTTTAGGAAGAGGGCAGGATAGAGAGAGAAGTGAAAGAATGTGAAACTCAAAATTTTGTAATAAGTTAATGCTAAAAATTATCTTTACATGTAGTTGGAAAGAATACTATTAAAAACAAACAAACAAAACCCAAAGAGAAGCTTCTAGAGAACCTCACTTCATTCTTTGGGAATTCTCCTTCTACAATGAATTTTCATTTGTATCTTTTACATTATAGTGATGAATCATATTGACAAACACACATTTCCCTGTTTTATTTATTTGTTTACATTTATATATAATATTTTATTATATTTATATATAGTGATCAGGATGTTATTGAACTATGTTAGCTCTGTTGCTATATATCTAAAGGGGTCTTGAATAATTCTGTTGTTTAGACAGTCTATAACTTGGAAGACAGCCTTTAGAATGGGATTTCAATTTAAAAAGCTTTTTAAAAATAATCAGCCAATGGTAAGTACAATAGAATTTTATATCCTTCATACTTATCAGTCAGTAATATTATAGTAAAAATATGGTCTAAAGTATGTCCTTGATGTGTTGGTATATTTTTCCCATAGCTGACATTCCATTTCCTGCTTCTGAGCTTCAGCAAATGTTTTCTCTCATGCCTGACATGCACTTCTTCTTTATTTCTAGCTCTCGCAAATTCTAACTATTTAAGTTTCAAGTAAAGTGCTGTCTCTCTTAAGAAGCTTATTGTGATTCCTTCAGTTGTTTATATGCTTCCAACAATCACTGTTTGTGAGTTTTTATATTCTTTATTTGTCTGTGAATATCTTATATCTTTCTGGTAGAGTATGATTTCTTGAAGGGATTGTACCACTTTTGCATTTGTATTCATCAGAGTGCCTAGCACATAGAAGCTGCTTAATATATTTGTTTATTGTTTATTTTATTCCCATACAAGTTTCATAAAGATGGGAAAGCAGACATTTAGGTTGGCAGTTATTGCTATTTTCTTGTTTATCTTTTTCTTGTGTGTGATAGCATTTCTAAATTCCATCTTTGTTTCTTTATTTAGTTTCTTTATTTATCTTTTATGGCAGCTTCATACAGTCTTAGAATAAGGAAAACCTAGGTTTAAGGTTTCTGTCACCCTGGGCAAGTCACTTCCTTTCAGTATTATTAGCAACTTTCTAAGATGTACAAGTTGGAGAGAAAGTGCTGAACTGCATTGGTGTGCGTGTGTGTGTGTGTGTGTGTGTGTGTTCGTTATTTTGGAGTTCCCTGCATCAAAGAAATCAAAATTCTAGTCCCTATCATTATTTGTCTTTTCAATCAAAAAGCAACCATCTATTAAGCATTTATCGTGTGCTAGACACTGATCTTTGTTTGTTGTGAGAAGACAAAAATGAACAATGTGATATTTTTTAGTGAAGCATGCATGCAGTTGCATAATCAATTAGGTCCAGGGCCCCTCAGCAGGCACAAGGACCCTGAGTAGAGATTTTTATACATTAAAAAAGCAAAGAAACAAAATATGAACAGGATGTAAGGCTTGTGAATTGGACTGGAACTGATCTCCTACCTGTGGGTGGATGGAGACAAACAAAGCAGGCTATAGATAGTAGGGTAAGGAATCCAATAGAAGTTTAATTTCAAACTGAGGGAAATAGCTTGAAAGAAAGAGCACATATGCTGGTGCTCTCTTCCTAGTAGGGGGGAGGGCTGAGGAAGTGTGGGGAGATCTCAATACTTATACCTATGGCTACACAGTGAACAGTAGCCCTGACAGTAAGGGGTAACAGTAACAATTTAACAAGTTTGATTCATAGCAGGGCTTCATGAACAGAAACAATTCTGGGATTTTGTGATGACTAAACCATCCAGAAAGTGAACACAAAGGACTGTTGTGATGCCAAGTCAGGGCACAGCCTGCTTGCTGGTCCTTAACTCTGCAAAACAGAGTATCTCCCAATATCTTGACAGGCTTGAGTAACTACATTTCTTATTGGAGGAAAGACTTGGGACTTTGTGTGATATGAGGGGTAGACTGAACAAATGGAATTCCCCAAAACAGGTGAATTACAGGAAAATGGAACTGAAGTCTCAAAATGGAGGTTATTCACAAAATGGAGTCAGTTTGGTTCACACAGGGTCTAGGGACTTTTGCACCACTCTGGAATTTCTAGCTCCAATCTTTCTGGGAAACTTATAAAATTTGGTCCCTTGCTCTCTTTTCAATGGGCCACTTTCTGCCATTGGGTATTATTCCTTCATTGTCTTATGACTTTCAATATTTTACTTGTTTTCTCCTTTTTCTTTATTTTTATATATTTGGAGGCTGTGGTTATAGCCACTTTCAGTATATTTGTGGTAGCCTTTGTGTTATTTGGCTTCTTTACACCCAAAACCATTGATTTGACTTTTTTGCTGCCAGAACACCATGGTAGGCAGTTTCAAGATTCTTTTTAGATTGAGAAATTATAGTGTCTGACTGCTTCTCTTCTATGAAAAATACCCAAAATGTCTATATATTCTCTTAATCCCACCTTGATAAGCACAGAACCTACCCAAGAAGATACAACTATTAATCTTGTCTAGTTTTGCTTCTGGTAAGGCAATATTTTCCCCATAATTTCTTCCAGTTAAGAAACAGAAATAAGAATCCAGACTAGATCATTTTTTGAGACAGGAATAAGAGAAGCCATAATGGATTACTTAGGATATGGGGCAAACTGGAATAGGACTATGAGAGTGAGTTCTTGATTTGGCTTCCTGTTATTTTTCTAGAAGGCTTTAAAAATGTTTTTACAATATGTATATTTTCTCTTCTTTATCATATTTTAGTTATTATATATTTGGTGATCTGTTGATTATAGGTTGGTGTAGGATTTGGGAATTATGCTGAAATCTGCTTACTCTACAATCTTCCTATTCTTGTGGCTCCACTAACTCCTTTTTGATTAACAAGGTATTGAATCCTAATGCCAGTAAAGAGATGTTAGAGTAGGCTTTGAAATATCAAATCCCTAAGATTTTGAAGTTTCTGCACTAAAATAATGCAGACTTGTACATTTATATGGCTATCTAAACGTTACCAAGCACACTGAATGATTAGATATTAAAATGAGAATCTTACACTAAAGGCACCAATAAGATGGCTGGTATTTTTTTTTTTGTCCTTGTCAGGTGGCTTGCTAAAATCTTGAACAGTTTTCTGACCCAAAGGTAAAAAATATTACCCCTAAAATACAGTACTAATTTTATACTGCTGGCTCTACCAATAATCTTTGGTTTCATGGAAAGATCAGAAATACTTGAAATATAGACAAGGATGCCTTTATTTTGTGTAAATGGAGCCCTAGAAATGGCTGGATTCAAAGATTGGTTTACAGAGATCTGAACTGTCACAAATGGTAGTGAAAGAGGAAATCTGTCTTTAAGAAGTTGAACTTCACAATAGTAACTGAGAACTTACTGAAAGTTAGATATTATAATATAACTATATTGCATGGTGAAATGCCTTCCCAAAACATTTACAATCTTCACTCAAACTTTTGGTACTGAAGACACTACCAAGACAGAAGATAGTCTAGGAAGAGGAAGTTAAATGACCATTTTGTTAGTAATATTGTCTAGGAATGTACTATTTATGATTAGATGGGGGTAGGTTCTTTCCAACTAATGTTCTGCAAATATGTATAATAAAACTTGTCCATTACCATGAGAATATTGAAAGAAATGAAAAAAAGAGGCAATATCTAAAAGTGGAAATAACATTGGACTAAGTCAAGTTATGTGCTCAACTCTTTGGTTTGCCATTTAATTAGTTTTGTTACTATATGAATATAACTTCACATCTTTGAGAATAAGTTAACTCATCTGTATTTATAGATACATGTGATATATACATATGTACTCATGAAAAAGTCACACTTCCTCTACATGTACATATAATTTGGAAATGATAGTTTTGACATAGATTTTTCTCTTTTTCAGTGATTTCAAATTTCTATAAGCTGAAGGCTAAGGGAGAACTCTGGAAAATGTCAGAAGATATGAATGAAAGTGACCATAAGGTACTGCCCTACATATGATTAGATTTCTGCTCTATGAATCATTTATGAAAAATACAAGAAACAATTAAATCTCCATTTTTAGATGAATTTACAGTGAAAACTTTGAATTAATAATATTTTCTTCTTGTGCTCTTCTCATGCTAACTACTTAAGAGAATGGATATATCAAAAGAATAGCAGTTATTCATGTACATGAACACTTACATGGCATATTATAGTCATATATGTGTCCATTTTTACTACTGCTGGGAGAATACTAAAAATCTTATCTTTTATAAATATGTTCAAATAGCTTTTTAATAACAGCTCATGTTTGTATAGCCTTTTACTATTATCACAAACACTTTGTTATATTATTTTGCCTCCGCAGCACTGGGATAGGTAGAGCAATTGTATAGATGAGGAAATTGACACTCACAAGTTAAATGAGTCAACTAAGGTTATCTATTTAGTAAATGAGCCATCTGGAACTTGAATCCAAGTCCTCTTTCTCCTGTTTTTAAGATATTAAAAACATCTTAAATTCCTTATATAAACTGAATTATAACAATCTTAATATAATAGGATGTCAGGAGTCCAGTTCTACTCACATTCTGAGTAGGCATCTGCTCATTCTGTGACATTTATTCATCGTATATTGGAGCCCTTTAAAATGTTACTCATTTCTTTAGTCTCCATCATATTTCTCAGCTAGAACCTTCCTTTTCCTGCTTTTAAAATGATTCTTTGGCAATCTTTGGCACATTTGTTATTATTTTATGATTGCTTTATGATGATTATATGATGATCAAGGGGAGCTGGGCTCAAACTTGACCATTCATTCTACCATATTATCCGAAGTCCCTGATGTATCTTCAATTTCTCTAATACCGAATGTATCTGTATGGAGCAAATTTACCCTACCAAATGAGAAAAGAGCTTCATTTCCTGGTATAAAAATTTGTTAAGGTACATTGTTTTTAGATAATTTGGATATTAAAATTAGTTCTTAGAATGATTTTGCAAAATTAGTCTTGTCTTTATTCTATGAAATTGTGTAAATCTGTGTGAGAGTCTTCTTGAAGCATTTAGCAAATACACACTGATTTTTACTATTTAATGAGCATTGACCTTTCAATTTACCTAACCAAATGATAACATTTACGAATGTCAATTATATAGCATTCTCAGTCATTTATTTATATGAGAAACAACTTCAAATTTCAGCCTGCAGTACAAGAACATATGTTTTCCTGTGTTATCACAGTTGTTCAAAAGGAAGTATTTGTATTAGATAAAGAGAGTGGTACACATAATTTCAGGAGAGTAGTGATTTTATTTCTTTCTACTTTCTCTCCTAAGACATGCCTTCAATATTCCATATAAGCAGAGCCCTTGGAGCATGCTTGGAGTTGCCCTTTATGGTTTTGGCTGAGCATGTGGCAGTGTTGGTCTTATTTATAGGCATGTAATGACCCAGCATTTGGACAAACTCTGAGTGCTCTCTTCTCATCCTATATCACTGGCAGGAGTACAGTGAGAGGGATGTGTTTCTGTGAGGGAGAAAGTTTCTGGTTCAGCCTCTTTTCTTTCAGCTTGCCAGGTAGTATCATGTACCTTTGAGACTTCCAGGGAAGGATATAGGTCTGCCTTTTCTCCCTCCCAATATCATGGCAACCTTGCTCACATAATAGCTAGTGCCCAGAGACCCATACAAGAATGCTTCCACCCAGGCTTCTGACTGCCTTTTCTGCATTTGTGTTTGTTTTTCTGATCTTAAGTGAATGAGAATTTTGTTGCAAAAATATTCCCCAGGTAAATGTGCTCTTTTAAGTTTTAACTAATGAATTTGTTTATGCCTAACTTTTCAAAATAAGGACAAAAATTCAGATCAGACTTCTCTTAACCCTGCAACAGGTGTGCAGAAGCCATTGCTAACATAATATCCAAAGTCAAGAAGTAGGCTGGAAGAATGAGCAAACAATAAAAGAATTTAACCACAAAGTTCTGTTGTTGCAATAGGGAAGCTTCAAACACAAACTAACATGAAGAGAATGACTTGAAAAAGTTTACAAGCAAAGGCTCAAAGGAAAAGTGTAATTTGGACACAAGTTCAAAAAGAATGCCTGAAAGAGTGAAGATGAGTGAAAAAAAAGCTTAAAATGATTTTGAAAACCAAATGTGCAGGAGAGGAAAAAATGGGAAAAGAATTAAGAGCTAAGAGACAGTTTGAAAAGAGAACTAACATCTTAGAAAAAGAGGTCTCAAACTTTCCTGAATAAAATAACTCTTGGAAAATTAGAATTAGCCAAATGGAAATCAATGATACCATGGGACATCAAGAAGTAATATTTAAAAGCTGAAAGGAAAGAAAATGTGACATATTTCAGATGAAAATCAATGGACTTGGAAAGCAGATTGAGGTCAGATAATTTAAGAATAATTAGATGAATGAAATTCGTGAATGAAAAAAGAGCCTAGACATCCCTTTTCAAGAAATCATAAAAGAAAACTGTCCAAATATCTTAGAAGTGTAGGACAAAATACAAATTAAAATAATCCATTGGTGATCTCATGAAAGAAACCCCCAAATGAAAACTAGGATTATTTTAGTCAAAATCCAGAGTTTCCAGGTCAAGGGAAAATTAGCGTAAGCAACCCGAAAGAATTCAAATACTGAGGAACCAATCAGGGTCACGTAAGATTTTTGCAGACACTACTGCAAAGGAGTGGAGAGCTTAGAATGTAATATTCCAGAAGGCAGGTTAGGCTTATAAACAAGAAAAACTAACCCAACAAAACTGAGCATAATCCAACAAAGGGAAAAATGGAATTTTACCAAAATAGAAGACTTCCAAGCATTTCTGATGAAAGACCAGAGATGAGTAGAAAAAGTTGCATACAAACACAGGAATCAAGAGAAGCATAAAAATGTTAATGTGAGGGAGAAATCACAAGGGACTAAATAAGGTTAAACTGTGTACATTCTTACATGGAGAGATGATACATGTAGACTATCAGAGTTTTATCTTCAAAAAGTGTAATGGAAGCAGTCTAATTAGACAGATAGTTTGGATTTGTCCTGATGTGTGGATGATCTTAAAAGAATAGAAAGGGAAGGGGAAAGAAATGCACTGAAAGGAGGAAGAATGGGGAAAATTATTTTACATAAATAGTGTATGCAGAGAGGAGTTTATACAACTAGGCAATGCAAGGGACAACCTTTGAACACCACTCTTATCTGAATTGGTTAAAAGATGGAAGAAATGTGCAAACATAGACAATTGGGTACGGAAACATGTCTTTCCCCACAGGGAAATAGGAGGAAAGGGGATTAAGGGAAAAGAGGGAAATAAGACAGAGGGTAGATTAAAGAAAGCAGTAGTCAGAAGCAAAACAGATGCCTAAAGAAGAGACAGAGTAAAAAAAGAGAAGATTAAGACAATAGGATGAATGAAATACATAGTGAGCAATCATAACTGTGAATGTGAATGAGATAAACTCACTAATAAAATGGAAGAGAATAGCAAAATGGAGTAAAAACCAGAATCTAACCAGAAACACACTTCTAATAGAAATATTTACACAAATACCTATTATGTGACAGATATTGTAATAAACAGAGGATACAAATATTAAAAGAGAGATCCATTCTCTACCCTCAGAAGCTTACAATTCAATTTTGAAAGACAACATGCAAAAAAAGTTGAAAAGTGGGAGTGGTGGTGAAGATATCCAATATAGGGGCAGCTGGAGAAGTAAAATAAGTCTCAGAGTAGTGTAATCAGGTAAGAAAAAAGGTATCTGAGCTGAGCTCCTTCCTTAAATAGAGGATTTGGGATTTCATGGCTACACTCACCAATCAGAAGAGCGTAATGAAGCAGATTATCAAGGCTGATGGCATCTTGCAGGACAAAGAGGCTTTCCCAATAATCAGCTTCCTGGGATGTAATGGAGATGCAACAAAAGTATTAGAGGAGTGCAGTGAGGTGAGAAATGAGAACACAACCAGAATCTATCACGCTTTAGCTGAAGTAAAAAAAAAAGTAGGTGTAGCACTTATGGTCTCAGACAAAGCAAAAGCAAAAATAGATACAGTTACAAGAGTTGAATAGGAAACTACATTTTGCTAAATAGTACCATAGATAATACATTAATAGCAATATCACACTGATAAGTACCAAATCATGTAATAACTAAATTCTTAAAGGAAAAATTAAATATTAAGAAGAAATGACAGTAAAACCCCTAGGAGAGAACTTCAATTCACCCATACACTTGTAAATAAATCTCACCAAAAGATAAACAAGAAAGAAGTTAAGGACTTGGATAGAATTTACAAAAGGTAGATATAGGAGAATATCTGAAGAATATTAAAGAGTTAAATGATTTCTGTGTATGGTACCTTCAAAGAAATTGACTGTTACCACATAAAAACCTCATAAACAAATGCAAGAAAGAAGAAATATTAAATGCATCCTTTTTCAAATATTATGTAATAAAATGCATATGCATTTATTTATTATTTATTATGTAATAAAAAGGACCCTAAAAGCAAAGATTTAAGATTACGTGGAATCTATATAACAAACCCAAAGCATGATTGAACACCCAAAGAAAGAACAAATTATAGAAACAATGATAATTTCATGAAAGGTAATGATAACAAGAAGACAACATACCAAAATTTGTGGGCGCAGTGAAAGTGGTACTGAGGGGTAAAATTTGTATCATTAAACTCTTTTACCAATAAAAAAGAAAAAGAATAGATCTTTTCATGGACATGAAACTAAAAAAATAACAAAACCAACAATTTGAAAATTCTTATTTAAACATGAAAATAGAAATCTTGAAAATCAAAGGACAGATTCACAAAATAAAGTAAAAACCCTTTGTATTAATAAAGAAATATGGGAGCTGTTGTTTTTAAATCAATAAAATAGAAAAGTCATTATCTAATTTGTTTTAAAACAGAAGAAAACCAAATTACAATATCAAAAATTGAGAAGATGAAAATACAACCAAATGAAGAAGACAGAAATAAAACCATCATTAGGAGCTATTTTGTTCAACTATATCCCAATAAGATTGATAATCAAAAAAAAGTGGGTGAATATTTTTTTAGAATTTTTATATAAATTTATTTATTTAACTTTTTACATTCATTTTCACAAAATTTTGGGTTCCAAAATTTTCTCCTCATTTGTCCCCTCCCCCCACCCCAATACACTGAGCATTCTAATTTCCCCTATCACCAATCTGCCCTCTCTTCTATCATCCCTCCCTTCCCTTGTCCCCATTTCTCTTTTGTCCTGTAGGGCCAGAAAACTTTCTATTCCCCATTACCTGAATTTCTTACTTCCTAGTAGCAAGAACAATACCCAACAGTTGTTCCTAAAGTTTTGAGTTCCAACTTCTCTCCATACCTCCCTCCCCACCCATCCCCTTTGGGAAGGCAGGCAATTCAATATAGGCCATAACTGTGTAGTTTTGCAAATAACTTCCATAATAGTCGTGTTGTGTAAGGCTAACTATATTTCCCTGCATCCTATCCTGCCCCCCCCATTGTTTCTATGCCCTCTTTTAATCCTGTCCCTCCCCGAGAGTTGACTTCAAATTGGTCCCCCCTCCTTTTGCCCTCCCTTCCATCATCCCCTGCACCCTGCTTATCTCCTTTTCCCCTACTTGCCTGTATTGTAAGATAGGTTTTCATACCAAAATGAGTGTGCATTTTATTCCTTCCTTTAGTCGAATGTGATGAGAGTAAACTTCATGTTTTTCTCTCAGGTCTCCTCTTTTTCCCTCCACTAAAAAGTCTCCTGCTTGCCTCTTCTATGAGAGATAATTTACCCCATTCCAATTTATCCTCTCTCCTCCCAATACATTTCTCTCTCACTGTTTACCTTAATTTTTTTACGATATGATCCCATCCCATTCAATTCACTC